>OZ014524.1:138803314-139414629 GCA_963966055.1 Lathyrus aphaca | reverse complement strand
TAGTTAAAAATAATAATAATTAATTTATGTTTATAGATTCTCTGGTAGAAATCGTGGGGATCCGTGGGACAGGACTGAGGGATAAAATCCCCCGGTGGTGGGGACCCGAGACGGGATAAGGAGTAAATTCGATGGAGGGAATTGAGATAGGAATGTATCACCGCCCTACCCCATTGACATCCTTATATCTACCCCATAATTACACTTGGTCAACAAATTTTACTCTAGAAAAAATTGTAAAATTTTAAAAAATACGACAATGAAAACAATAATTTGGAATGGAAAAATGGAAATTTGGTGAAAAATAAGCAATTTTATCGGATTTTATAAAAAACAGTATGAATTTTTATTGGATATTATTTAAAAAATTTGTTATTTTTCGGGAAAAATGTTGCATTTTTACCAAACTTTTTAAAAATCCAATGCAATTATACTGCATTTTATCAAATATCTGATATTTCTTGGGAACTTTTATCACACTTTTTAAACATCCCCGATGAAGTTATACCGCAATTTTCCAAAAAAATAAATGGTATTCTTGGGGAAAACGATATTCCTTACCGGAATTTTTGAATTACCCATAAAACATAATAAAAAAAAATCTAGATTTTTTGAAAATTTTGGTATATCGGATTTTTAGCCTAGTATAAAAAATATGGTAGTT
Organism: Lathyrus aphaca; assembly: GCA_963966055.1. Taxonomy (NCBI): domain Eukaryota; kingdom Viridiplantae; phylum Streptophyta; class Magnoliopsida; order Fabales; family Fabaceae; genus Lathyrus; species Lathyrus aphaca. The sequence goes on along the minus strand of OZ014524.1, from coordinate 139,413,965 downwards.
CATAATGCTTTGTTTGTGAGGTCCAGATCCAGATGGTTCATCTACAGATTTTACGCAGTTTTTCACCACTGACGTTGTATCTTTTACTTGCATTTTTTTATTTTTAATAGACTTTCAATATCTATGTCATTGATAATTAATGCTTTATATGTTATAAATGACATATATTTCTCTCTTGAGCTGACGTGTTATCGAGGGCATATTCCATTGGTAATAGCATGGTATTATTATTATTATTGTTCATTCTAATACCACAAATGAGATAATAAAGAGGAAAGATAAATTGATTATAGGTTGTGAGATAGGAGGAAACTACAAAAGAAGAATTCCTCTAAAGGTTTTTCTAGTATCAGAGTTAAATGTTGATTTATGTTGAGATCTATGACAAATGGTACTTGTTGGAAAATGATGGTTAGGTGTTGATTTCACAATCATAAGCTAAATACAGATTTAGATGGCCATGACATATTAGGTCGTTTAAAATCTCATGAAAGACAGTTTGTGAATGACAAGATAAAATACAATATGGCTCATAGATACATAGTTACTGCTTTGAAAGATAGAGATCCATAAAAAAAACCTCACGAGCGTTACTCAGGTGTACAAGGAAAAACCTACATACAAAATTTAACACCCTTCTAATCCCACGTAATAAAACACAATAATTACTTAAATAAATCATTGTACCTCTCAGAAAGGTGCCACATGTTCTTCATAAAACGTCTTAACAACATCATTACTCTGTAACACAGGTTTTTAAAACATTTAGAATATTCATTTCTTTTATAATCAATAATCAAACTAAAATTTGCAGCAGAATCATAACTTCATAAAACTTCATTTATTTCATCAAAACGTCAAGACCTTCGGTCGACGATCATTGTCAACTATCATCATTAACTAAAAATCAACATCTAGTAACTCATAAAAACCATCCTAACAGACAACATAATATTCACTTAAGCGTGTCTCACCCGATGTTACATCTACTAGAGCCAAACACCATATCACTAAATAAGCGACGTAAAAACAATACTTCAAACTAAATCCATGCACCAAGCTTATTCTTGAGTATTTGCAGGATGACATAATAGACCATCACCAATGGTAGACAGGGTGAGTAATCATAAATAAATATAATTGACATAAAGTAAAGATAATCATGCAACATTCGTCATATAGCAATACATCATAATTCTCACCCATAAAATCATAAAACTCATAAATTCATCTATTCAACATATATGCATCATGCTATGCCATCAAGAATGAATGCAACTTCAATAATGCATGTGGTAGCAATTTCAACATGTGATGGACAATGGGTCATCTACCCTCCACAAGAGAGCGCAACATAAAAAAAATACCCCAACCCACATAATGGGATTTAAGCCTCATCATCATAAGTATGCCATGAATGCAACAAAATCAACATAATCAACAATTGCATCAGCATTCATGTAAATATTTATCATATTCTTCATACAACATATATACATCAGTCATGTAATCTATCAACATAAACTCATCATCACATAGCAATCATAAACATCATATTATAGCATTACAACTCCATTTCACACCTAATCATCATAATTCATTTGATCGTCATGTTCGTCACATAGCAAGTATAAACATCAAAATATTCATATCATCTATTTATTCCGTCATAACATCATTATAGTATCATCATTCACATAACTCATACCATCAAAAGAAATCAACACATAATCATCTAATAAGTTCAACCTATAATTAACTTACATCTTAACTTCATTTTTATCATGAAATGGTCACTAAAACGACAACATAAATCATGGCAATAAGTATAATACATCACAACATCAATACATCATATCTACACATCATTAGATAATTTTCTGCAATTAAATCATTAATTTTTCACTTCTAGGGTTCACTAAGCGACCCCCCTTCCTTGCTAAGCGGCCTCCTCTCGGGTTGGAGAAAATTCACAGTTTTCACTGCTTTCTAAGCGAGCATCTGCTCGCTAAGCAGGCAAGGCAGATTTCAGCATCCCAATTCTGCGATGACAACAAACTCCTGCTATGATTTTTCACTAAAATCAGTTTTTCATCATTTTTAATCACAAATTTCAGTATATAAACTATAACTAATACACATACATCATTTACAACACACAACACATATCAATTCATCAAGAATACCTTAATTATACTCATCAAATCCTAGGTTTTTCCCTAAAACCCCAACTATCCCCATTACCTAAACTCTACACCAAGAACATTGAAAAGCGATACTCCCCATACCTTAGAGTGAATCTTTTCTACGGTATTTTCTCAAAACTCCAGAAAATTCTTCAAGCCATCACATCTCCTCTTTGTTTTTCAGAGCTTTTCTCTTTTCTCTCCCAAACACGATCGTGAAAACTGATCGTTTTCCAAAACCCTCAACTTCCTTTTGTCAATCTTACCCTTTGGACCCCAAATACTATTTTCCATATTTGCCCTCAACTTAGTCTCCACAGTTGACCAATATATCCCCAAGACCTTTAATTCTTTTATTTTAATTAAATGATAATAATTTGAATAATCTAAAATAATTATCCTTAATATTACTATTCACTAAAATAATTTCAAATAATCTCATCATCAACACAACAACATTTGACCAACACCAAATAATCAACAACAACAAACTACACAATTAAATGACGAAATCAGGGTGTTACAACTCTCCCCCACTTAAGTAATTTTTGCCCTCGAAAATTTCCCAAAGAAAATAGAGTCGGATACAACTCCCTCATCGGATCTTCATATCCCCAAGTCCAACACACAAGCCATTGACAAAATTTTCAAAACTAGATACTCCTTTACGTCTGACCATCTGTCTGCGAATGATAAGCATAACTCAACCTCAACTTAGTACCCAAATCATCTTGCAAATTGTTCCAAAACCTCAACATAAATCACGGATCTCTATCCGACGCAATAATCGACAGTATCCCATGCAACTTCACAATTTCCTCAATGTACATCCCCGCTAATTTCTGCATAGAATGACTAATCTTCATCGGCAGGAAATAAGCTGAATTAGTTAATCCATCTACGATCATCCGAATCAAATCATTCCCCATCATCGTCTTCGACAAACCTGACTCAAAATCCATAGAAACACTATCCTTTTTCCATCATGGAATATTCAACGGTCGCATCAGAGCCAAAGGCTTCTGATGTTCCATCTTCGATCTTGGCAAATCAAACATGCATACACAACTCGGAAATATCCTTCCTTATAACCGGTCACTAAAGTAACTTCTATAAATTCTGATACATCTTCGTAGCACCAGGATGAATGTTCAATCTACTTCGATGTCCTCCCTCTAAAATACTCTTCTCAATTTCTGATACATCTGGAATACACACTCTATCATGGAACCTCATCACATCATTCTCATTATTTTGGAATTCACATCTGTTACCCTAGTTAATTAAAGTCAACTGATCAACAACCTTCAAATTGGATTGTTGTCATACTCGGATCCTCTCCACAATATCACTAGTAAATTTCAACATTCTTAACTTCACACTATCGGAAGTAGTCTCACACAACAAACTCAAGTCTCTGAACTGTTCAATCGTCCCGATTTCTTTCACCATAAGCATCGGCATAGGAAATGTCTTCGTACTCAAGGCATCTTCAACCACATTTGCTTTACCCAGATGGTAAATCAAGTCAAATTGAAATCCTTCAAAAATTCCATTAGTCTCCTCCGTCTCACATTTAACTCTTTCTAATCAAACAGTGCTTCAAACTCTTATGATCGGTGAATACCTCAATTCTAGATCCAAAAAGATAATGTTGCCAAATCTTCAACACATACACTACGACTGCCAATTCTAATTTATGGTTTGAATAATCCCTTCATGAACTCTTAATTTTCGGGAAGCATAAGCAACCACTTAACTGTTCTGTATCAACACTTCACCAAGACTCATCCTCGAAGCATCACAATAAACCACAACAGACTCACCTGGAGAAGCATTTTTTCTTCTTTTTGATGTTCTTACCTTGCTTGTGCAAAGGAGTGTCATTAACCTTCTTTGCAGAAATTTCCATGATGTTGTGATGAAGATAATGGAGCAAATAGAAGTCTTATTTATAAGGAAATAATATGCATGCTTATTGGCCAAATAAGAGGCAATAAAAGGGCGCGTGAATCTTTCCTTGAAAATGTCATTTCACAAAGAAGTTTTGGTTGCTGCATTGAATTGGAAAACGTGCCATGTAATAATGAGGCCAAAAAAGTTGGAACGCCACCGTCAATAATAAAGTTAAAACATTAAAACGTTTTAACCTGAATTTAAGTTAGAACTTATCTGACTTAAAGGCTGTTTTTTACAACCACATTAATTCATTAATTATGCGAAAAACATAATTATAATGCAAGTCCAAAAGTAATAAAGAGCATAAAAAATTAAAAAAGGGTAACCATGCCCTAATTGTCATTACATAATGGCCACAACAGGGCCAACGAAATAATGATAAAAAAAGCTGAAAGACTGTCGAAAGGCTAAAAAGGAAGCTTTGATTGCAGTTGAAGGAGATTATGATGGGTGATCAGCAGACGATTTTCACAAAAGGCCTTGTCAAGATTGGCTTCAACAAGTTTCTTTTCGAGAGCCTCAGCTGCATCAATAAGGTCAAGTGTGTTCTTTAACTCAACCTCTAGCTCAGTGCTGCCAGCTTGACTCAGCTCAAGATCTGCCTACTTAGCATCATCTTTTTATGTAGCTCCTCGAGCTCTTGTTCCCAGACTCCAATGGTTATATTATTTGCAGCAATATGCTTTTCCCTCTTGGACTTCTGGAAATCAAGCTTTTTGACTCTAGCTTCTATTTGCCTTGATAGCTCCCATGCATTCATGCTCGGAGGCCCAACCCTTTGAATGACATTGTACCTTTGGGGCTAATTTAAGATCATCAGCCATCTGATTCACCAGATCACTTAGCTCCATAAGGGACCCATAAATTTTAGGATCAATAGTTGTGAGATCCAGCGTCTGCAGAGTGTCCTTCAACCAAAGGTGTGTAGTGGGGTCAACTCCCAGGGTAATACGAATGTCCCTCTTGAAGAATTTGTCTTTAATTTTCTTGAGGACAGTACCAACAAAGTCATTTGGAGCAGAAGCCCCAGGAGCTAATGGAGAGTCGCTTGCGGAGAAGCAAAAACTCTTGCCAAGTTTTATCCTGGCATACTCCCGGGGATTCGACCACTTCAGACTTCCTAGTCGATCCCCAGCTACAGGAGACGAAAGTTGGAGGTTCCTTTCAGGCAAGGGTTGTGGAGTCATTTCAGGCTCTTTTTCTTTATTAGTTTCCCATTTTCCTTCGACATTAGCATCATCCTTCTCTTCTTCATCTTCCTCCTCAAGGTCAATTATGTATGGGCCTTGGGCAGCGGCTAGGGGATTATCGCCAACCTCTGGATCTTTATGTTTGGGGCTAGAGGGGGAAGACCTTCAAAGTGTTTGCCACTTTCTTCTTCTTCTTTGGCAACAAAAGTCGCGTCTATTTCCTTAACTAGCCTACTTGTATGGCCATCAAGATCTTTTCCATAAGCAATCTTGTAATCACGCTCTGAATCAGCAGTATGAGATTGTTGAGTGTTAGTTTTGGCTGGAGAGTATGAAGCAACTTCGACCGTTTGAGGATCGGCAACTGCCATAAATATAGGTTGGTTAATCTCACTCAAGGAACCATAACCAGACCCAAAATCAAAGTTTAGGTGATAAGTTGGCTCACTTTGGCTGTTTAGAAGAGTAACAAGCATAAGGGTATCAGTTAAAGGTTGCTGGCCAGCGCCAGCCACAGTCTGCTGAAAAGGAAAAGAATTCAAGTCAGGATGGTAAGAAGAGTTTAAGAAAGGAAATAAAATGCCGAACAAATTACCTGATTCTCTTCGTCACCAGGGCTAGAATTGGAACTCTCAGGAGTGCCAGCAGGCTTCGCTACAGGGGTAGCAGGAATAGTTTCAACGCCACCCTCAGCAGGCATTTCTTTTACAATTTTGACCACCTTAGAAGAAGATTGGCCAGCAGCATTAGCAGGCTGTGTAGCCTTCCTTTTCTTCCCGAGGACTTGTTCCTCAGAAGACTCGTCTTCGTCGCCAAGGATGGGGGTGGAAACTTTTTTACCCTTCTTCAAGGACGTCGAAGGCTTGGTAGTTGTCTGGAAAGATAACAAAAAAAGACGAATATGTAGAAGTCATATAACTCAAGAAATTTGCATACCTTATTGCCTTTCTTGCTCTCTTTTATTACCACTCCCTTAAGGGCAGTGGACTTCTTAGAAAATGCTGAAAATGACAGAAACATATGATAAAAGTCATTAATGGATCAGCTATCAAGAAGTCAGTATAATCTTCAAACCTTCACATATGTTAGTTTCAACATGAAGGTCTTTGATCCCTATGTGAAGGTGTCCTTTGAAACTGTCCAACGTATGCTTAGTCGCAACCACCCTTTGGGCTTTCGGCTGAGACTGTTGTCGAAGGATCTTTATTGAATCCCCACAGATAAACCAGTCAAGAAATGGAGGAGCAAGTGCCACACCAAAATCAGCTAAAGGCAATCTAGGGAATTTTGGGGGAAAGATTTGAAAATCCACCTCATATCGCCTCTCACGAGGAACGTTGGAAGGGATTTTCAATTTATCCATCTTTTATAAAAAATTCTCCTTCAAAGTGACAGCAGCCTCATGAACGGTTTGACTAAGATCATCTGGTCGATAGACAGTTTCAAAGTATTTCTGAAAAGCTTGTATCTCCTGGATGTAAGCAGACTTACTTTTCTTGACCTTCTCCTGCACATTCACAAAAGTCAGGTCAAGGAGGGCAGCAAATTCATTGACTATGAGAAAGTTCTCACTGTCATATTGGTTCCACCAATTATTGAAAGGGTGGGTATGCTGTATCGACGGTCGAAAGAAGACCGGAGATAATACTGCCTTCTGGGATGCCCATTTGGCAAGGATCTAGTCAACTCTGGCTTCGTCGAACAGGTTATTGGAAAAGAGGACTTGGCCTTTTTTATTATAAAGGCATCTAGGAAACTCTGACCTAACCCAAACTGCCTGGGTACCAAATTAGGTTGATAAGCAATGAGGGTTGTATCAGGTTTTCCACTATTTAGTCTGTGAACAAAGAACCTGGGAATAAAAAAGGCTTCCCAGATTGAAACAGAATGCAAATGCAGTTCCTTGAGGGAGAGTTTGGGAAAGCCCTAGTGAACCATCTAGGCCCACACCTCCTATCCATAAAAGGAGCCATAGATGGTGTAAAGTCATACTGAAGGGCAAACATCATCAAGAAGCTGGAGAAATCCTCTTTCAGGGTTACGCCTTCGTCACTAGGCGTAAGTTTCGCCAGCCGAACACATTCTGTTCTCCTGAGCCTTATTTCTTCTGATTCTTCATTAACCTTCCCCTTCCTGGGAAGTGGGGGCTCAAAGGTGGCATTCAACCACAACTGTAAGAGCCAGAGAGGGCTAGTAAGACTCAAGGAACCAGAGTCATCTTTTGAGTTCCTCAAGCGATTAACCCCTTCATAGAGAGACTCGTAGAGGTTTGCCAGGATAAGTTCGCTTAAACAAACTTTCCTCTTGTTATGAAGTTGTTGGGCCAATGACATAAACTTCTTCGCCACCTGATAGGACTTGGTGCAGAAGACGTATTTGGATAGCCAGAGAGTCAGAAAAGCAATATGATCTTCATCATAAACTACCTTTGCATCTGGTTTTGAATGATGCTGGAGGAATGAAATGTATGTCAGCTTGGATGCATGGAAGCCAATAGTGTCTTCAGTATCAACAGTAGGATCATATGTGGGTCCATCAGGATGAAGCCCTACTATAGCGGCTATGTCAAAGAGGGTGAGAGTAACCATCCCACATGGTAGGTGGAAAGTATAATGGGTGCAATCCCATAAATACAATGAGGCATCCAGAAGGTTTAAACAATAAGGGATGTGAGTCTTTGTCAGCATCAAAAGATCATATATCCCAATCTCCTTCCAATGGTTAGCCTTAGTTTCTCCAACCTAGCCAACCACTCATCAAACTCAGCAAACTAGTTGACATCTCTAACCAGTCTAGTACCATCATAAAGATATTTCAGGTTCAATTGAGTGAGAGTTGGTGGGTCAGTGGAAGCGTCATCAGCCTTAGGGGGGTACTTGTGCCCTAAAGGTTGAGTTATACGATAACAAGGGAAGCACTTTTTCAACTTCTCATTTGTATAGGGTACAACAGCTAAAGGACCAGATACATCGAGTGGACAGTCATTCACAAGAAAATGGATCATTACCTGAGAACGATAAATGCTCCTGGTTTCGTTGACCAGAGGTTCAGGTGCAAACTGAGGATTCTGGACGGTTCTGGGTTCAACAATGTTGGTGAAAGGTTCGAGAGTTTGCTCAAAATGGAAGGATTTAGCCTTCTGACCTTTCTTCTGGGAAGCGGAAGCCTTGGAAGACGCCATTGTTAAAAGTGAAAATGGAGTTTTTTAGGGTTCTTGAAGAATGAAGAAAACTTTAGCAAGAAGGAAGCTTGATTCGTAAGAGTTTGGAAAAATTTTCTTTGTTTGTTGAAGGCAATATTTATAGGCAAAGACAATGTGAAGTTATAGAGTCTTGTCACTTAATGGAGACATGAAATGGTGGGACACGTGACACTTGGGATCTGACAAGTTGAGGAGACAGTTAATGTGAAAGACGTTTCGCGCATTGTTTCAAGTAAAAGCCCATGATTAAAATCCAGCAAATTTGGCTGATTGGACTTTTGGGATTTTTTGCCATTATGACATGACATCATGTGCGTGAGCGAAGATTCACAACAGTTTTAGAACGTGGGGTAGGTGGTTTACAACCACACTTTCATATGACTCAAGTTGGCGTCGAAATGATGAACATCAAAAAATGATCTTTTCATCAATACGGTCGAAAAGAACATTTTTGGGGGGCAATTTGTTATCCCTAAATTTCGACGCTAGCAATTAATGAGTTTATTTTGGCTTAATAAATGAGTTATTATATTATGAGCTAAAAAAAGGTCTTCGACCTTGCTTAATAAAGGATAAGAGTCGAAGGAATCCACCTACTATTTTTCATACTTAGTAAAACTCTAAGTTTGAATTATTTTCTAAGTGTTGAGAGGATTCGACTAAGGGCGTTCGATAAAGATGGCATCGGTTACCAAGAGTCTTCACACAATCAAACTTGGAGGGAAATTGGGTGATCTTCAATTCAAATACATAGACAAATGGCACAAGATGAAGCTTCTACAACAAGAAGTGGGACAAGTGTCACCATCTTAAGATAGTTTTAGGAAGTGTTCTGGACTGGGCCATGACGATATGCACGGCATGGCCCAATGCTCGTCGGGTACAGGCCCAAACGTCCGGGCGCATGAGTGCGTCGGGCGAGGGTCCTTCCATCCACGTCGAAGGAACGTCACTTCGACAACTCTACTACATGTCGGGCAAGGAGCGCGTCCCCCGTTCATTGGTCTTCATCCATATATCACTTGCCTGTATCCCGGGCACATGAGCCATGTTAGGCAGAACCACGTCTGCCACCTCATCTGGCACGTCACCCAACACCCTTATACTATCTCCGTAGGGATAGGGGCAGTTGGACCAGGGGATAGACCTTTGGTCTAGGTCTTCACGCTTCTTACGCGTCCCCTGGCAGCTCCTCCTTGGGCTTAGCTAAATCCAGCCCATTTGGAGCCTTGGCCCAGCGCTGGGGGCTCAATATAAATACCCTTTCATAGCAAAAGGTCAGGTATTCTAACTTACTCAAAAATAACCTTACTCTGTACCTCTTCTGACTTAAGCATTGGAGCACCTTGCAGGTACACCCCCTCACTCACCTTACTCTCTGGCCCAGTCTTCAAATCCTTGGAAGGCCCTCCTGATCAGGTAATATCAGTGGCGCCGTCTGTGGGAACTAGCTATCCCCATCTTCATCAACAGAGGATCAAAGCTCATCCATTCCTGTCCTTCCAACATGGCCGGAGAACAGTCTAGCGAGCGCAGCCGTCCCCTTGTCGACTATACTATGGACGATGGCCCGCAGCCCCATGAAGCAGACGCTCGAGACGGTCGTCCATCTACCCCGTCTCTAGAGCCTCAAAACAACGAGGATGTCTCTCAATCCCAAAACCAAGGGGCAGAGACATTTCATCCCATCCCCGTCCCCGTTGAAGGAGACGCCATCATGATCGCCATGATGAATGCCCTCAACCAGGCCAGTTCTATGCTCTACCAGCAGCACGAAAGAATCATGGCCCTCGAAGCCGAGCGACAAGAGGCCCGACCCCAGCAGGAGAGGAGGACACAGCAACGTCCAGAGCCAACAAAGAAGCGCGGGCGTCGCTCTCCCGAACCTCACGTCAGCAGGGCACGCGCCCGTCGTGGCAACGATCGAGCAGGAACATCACCAAGGCGCGGGCGTAGCCCCGACAACAATGAATTATCTCCATTAAGGAGCGACGGGGAAGACTTGCACTGCCCCCTGTCTCGGGCAATAATGGAATCCCCGCTCCCCAAAGGCATGGAGAAACCGCCCAGTCTCGCTGTGTACGACGGGACTACAGATCCCGACGACCACGTCGACAACGTCAACGCAATGCTCGACTACCGCAATGATATCACCGGTCATCTCAAATGCCGACTGTTTTCAATAACCCTCAGGAAAGGGGCCATGGCTTGGTACAAAAGCTTGGCTCCCGAATCCATCACATCTTGGAGAGTCATGAGGTCCATGTTCACCAGGCACTTCACGGCTTCCCGTCGTCATCCCAAGACTGAGGCGACCCTTGAAGCCATAGTACAAAAGAAGAATGAAACACTGCGCTCGTACATCGAGCGATTCAACCAAGAAGCTGTCGATGTAGACACCACCGAACACATGAAGAAGTATCTCCTCGAAAGAGGACTCTTGCCCGGCAGTGAACTTAGCAGAGCCGTCGGGATCGAGCCTCCCCGCACCTTGAACGAACTTCTGCACAAGGCCCAGGCCTACATCAGATATGAGGAAAAACAGGTAGCACACAACGCCCGCAGCGGCCGTAATGCTGGAGATACCGAGCATTCCAAACGCGAGGACCCAAACATCCCCCGTCGCAACGGGGACAAGCGAAGGGAAGAAAGACCTCGCGAGCTCCGAGAAGGAAGAGACCCCGCGGGCCGATACAGCGAGTACACCTTACTGACAGCTCCTCGAGAGCGCATCCTCGCGGAATGCATCAACTCTGAATTTAAACAGGGCAGAGTCAGGTTCCCAAAACCATCTGCGCCAAAGCCTCACACCGACAAATCCAAGTACTGCCGGTTCCACAGGAGCCACGGGCACGTGACCGAAGATTGCGTCCACCTGAAGGATGCAATAGAGATTTTAATCCAAGAAGGACACCTAAAACAGTATACGAGGAAGAACGAAACCCCCAGACATGACGAGGCAGAGAAGAAGAGACCCCGGGAAGAAACACCCCCCGACAACTCTCCTTACCAAGTGGCCCTCTGCGTATTACGCCCGAAAGATTTCTTCCTCCCCGAGCCATTGCCCGAAGGTAGAATCACTGCACTCAGCCCCTGGGAAGATTTCCCAACCGCACTAGTTATATCGGGTGGAGGAATTAACGGTGAAGCCGCTGCCCTCTCGGTCAAACGCAAGTTCGACGAGCTCCTACTAACTGCCCCCGAGCAAAAGGCGACGCTGACAAAATACCGGGGTAAATCCAACCCAATATCCTTCTTTCTGGAGGAACTTCCAGGCGGATCCCCGAATTCGGGCATCCCACTGTTGATCAGGGCAAAGATGGCCCAGTTCGACGTCAGACGCATCTTGGTCGATCAGGGCAGCTCGGTGGATATCATGTATGTCCACCTCTTCAAGACTCTGAAATTAGACAAGACCAACCTAGCCCCCTACGTTGGATCCGACCTCCAGGGATTCAACGGAGCAACAACGAGACCGTGGGGATATGTCGAGCTCCTCGTCACCTTCGGGGAGCAGGAAACGGCCAGGGAAATCAAGATCCAATTCCTGGTCGTGGACTGTCCGTCCCTTTACAATTGCATCTTTGGACGCCCGACACTGGCCGAACTCACCGCGGTCCCATCCACCGTCCACCTGAAGATGGAATACTACACCAAATTGGGTCGCGTGGTCACCATCCACGGTGACATCGAAGCTGCCCGACGCTGCTACGACGCTGCGGTAAAAGGACAGGCCATGGTCAACACAAAGAGTAGCAGCAACAATAAAAAACTCAGGACCGAGGATCCTACCCGGGGAGTTAACTCCATCGACCTCGACTGTCGCATTGGGATAGACGAAACCGAAGAAGGTAAACCCACCGAGGAACGATCTCTCGAACACCCGGTCCGACCAATGCCCGACGGAGAGTTCGAACTCATTCCTCTCGGGGACGATCCAGACAGGACAGTGAAGATAGGCAAGGGACTGCCCGAGGGAACAAGGGAGAAGCTCGTGGCATGCCTCATAGAGAATTCTGACCTCTTCGCCTGGAATGCCGCAGAAATGCCCGGGCTGGATCCTGAGATCGCGTGTCACCAGTTAGCTTTAGATCGGGCAGTCAAGCCCGTAGCACAGCGTAGGCGCAAATAGTCCCCCGAGAAGGCAGAGGCTGCCGAACGAGCTGTAAAAGACCTCTTAGAGGAAAATTTTATTTCTGAAGCCCAGTACACAACCTGGCTCTCTAATGTAGTCCTCGTTAAGAAAAATAATGGAAAATGACGTATGTGTGTTGATTATACTGATCTTAATAGGGCTTGCCCGAAAGATGCTTTCCCCTTCCCTAATATAGATATGCTCGTAGACAATTCTGCAGGTTTTAAACTCTTGTCCTTCATGGATGCATATAGTGGATACAACCAAATCCCTATGTCGCCCACAGACAAGAGACACACAGCATTCATGACCCCAACAGGCAATTACTATTACAACGTAATGCCGTTCGGGCTCAAGAACGCTGGTGCCACGTACCAACGCATGATGAACAAAGTCTTCAAGGAAGAAATAGGGGACATGCTCGAAGTATACATGGACGACATGATCTTCAAGTCACACGAGGAGGTTACACATGCTCGACACCTAACCAAAGTTTTCGAGCAGGTGAGGCAATGCAAAATGAGGTTCAATCCCGAAAAATGCACGTTCGGGGTACGGGCAGGAAAATTCCTGGGTTTCTACCTCACCGAAAGAGGGATCAAAGCCAACCCCGACAAATGCCGGGTGTTCTCAGAATTTCCGACCCCGAGGACCAAGAAATCAATCCAATCCCTCAATGGAGTGCTCGCCTCACTCTCCCGTTTCATCGCCAAATCCGCCCAGCACGCACTGCCATTCTTCAGACTCCTTCGCAAAGAGGCCAGCTTCGACTGGACCGATGAGTGCGAGCAAGCATTACTCCATTTGAAAAAGGTTCTCTCCGAACCCCCAGTCTTATCACGACCGTTAGAAAAGGAAACTCTATACCTATATCTATCAGTGGCGACCGAGGCCGTCAGCGCCGTTCTAATAAGGGAGATCGACGAGGGACAAAAACCCATCTATTTTACGAGCAAAGCACTCCAAGGCCCTGAGCTCCGATATCAGCAAATCGAAAAGGTCTCCCTGGCCCTCATAAATGCGGCGAGGAGGCTACGTTATTACTTCCTCGCACATACGATAAAAGTAAGGACCGACCAGCCGATCAAACAGTTACTCGGGCGACCAGATATGGCCGGCAGAATGCTCAAGTGGTCACTGGAACTCTCCGAATTCGACATACAATACGAAAATAGAAAGGCCTTGAAATCCCAAGCACTGGCCGACTTCGTCGCAGAAATGACCCACTGCCCAACACCGGCGGACGACGCCCACAAGTGGACGATCTTCGTCGACGGCGCCTCCAGCATATCGGGCAGCGGAGCCGGGATCATCCTCGAGAATGAGGATGGGATCCTGATCGAGGTCTCATTAGCACTGGCTTTCCCGACGTCGAACAACCAGGCCGAATACGAGGCTTTTATCGCCGGTCTGAGATTAGCCGAGGACCTAGGAGCAAAAGAAGTGAAAATATCCACAGACTCCCAACTCGTGGCATCACAAGTACGAGGAGAATACCAAACCAAAAACGACAACCTCGTCGAATACTTGTCCCTTGTCAAAGAAAAACTTGACAAATTCGAGAAATGGGAGGTTCAACACGTACCTCGCGAGCACAATACACAGACAAATATCCTCTCAAAACTAGCCAGCACGAGGAAAAAGGGCGGAAACAAATCCGTAATTCAAGAAATCCTTCCTCGACCTAGCATCGAAAAATTACCTCCTCCATTCGAGATCAACGCGATCGGGGATGCTCACTATTGGATGACACCCATCTACAATTACCTAACAAAAGATGAACTTCTAGTGGACCCAAAGGAGGCGGCCACCACCAAACGACGGGCATGCTCATACGTACTCCTCGAAGGTAAACTCTACCGTAGAGGGTTTTCCATCCCGTTACTCAAGTGTGTCGAGGAAGAGAAAGTTCCTGACATACTCGGAGAAATACACCAGGGGATTAACGCTCAACACCTCGGCGGGCGATCGCTCGCACGAAAAGCCCTCCGAGCAGGCTACTACTGGCCGACCATGCAAAACGACTCAAAGGAACACGTAAAAAAATGCGACAAATGCCAGCGACACGCCGACATGCACCTCGCACCCCCGAATGACCTAAAATCATTGTCTTCCCCGTGGCCCTTCGCATGGTGGGGCATGGACATCCTCAGACCTTTTGTCACCGGATCGTACCAGAATAAATACCTCATCGTCGGGGTGGATTATTTTACGAAATGGATTGAAGCAGAGGCATTAGCTAAAATAACCGCACAGAACATTCTTCGGTTCTTTAAACGCAACATCCTCGCTCGGTTCGGCGTACCGCAGGCCCTCATTACGGACAATGGTACACAATTCACGGACGGAGGATTTCAAGACTTCGTCGCCATCCTAGGTACTAAACAGCATTTCACGTCTGTCGAACATCCACAGACGAACGGGCAAGCGGAGGCGGCTAACAGGGTAATCTTACGTGGCCTTAAACGAAGACTCGGCGAAGCGAAAAGAGCATGGGTCGAGGAACTACATAGCGTCCTATGGGATTACCGCACGACACCACACTCCACCACCGGGGAGACCCCATTCCGACTGACTTACGGCACCGAAGCAGTCATCCCGGTGGAAATACGGGAACCGACAAGGAGGATAGAGGAGCCCCTAGACGAGGAAATGAACGACGAGACCCTTAGAGCCGAGCTCGACCTAGTCGAAGAGATCCGTTCCGAAGCAGACTTAAGGGAAATGTCCCTCAAACAAAAAATAGCACTATGCCACGACGCGAAGGTCATAAGAAGAGAGTTCCAGGTCGGCACCCTGGTCCTCAGAAGAAACCAGAAAAACCCAAAAGAGGGCAAACTGGCCGCCAACTGGGAAGGCCCCTACCGCGTCCGTGACAAGACGAGCAACGGGGCCTATTACCTAGAAAACCTACAAGGGGAAGAACTCGCTCGACCATGGAACGCAGAAAAACTTAGACAATATTACATTTAGATGTATCATGGGGAGACGTGGGAGGTACAACCACGCTCTTCGTCTCCAAAACCCCAAAGAGGAACCGCAAGACCCGGGGACGAACCGGGCCACACAGCGAACACAACCCTCCCCGACGATTGGGATCTCAATCGATACCTAACGTCGAAGTACCACGGCAGGCAGGGCACCAAGCTCGCGATGGGAGAGCCCAAGCCTCGAGGCCAGAGTCCGAACAACGAACCCGGGCTTCGATCCCAACGGACACAAAGTCCGACACTTCGTCGGTTCCCTAAACCGAGGAGACTAACGAGGTCGAGCAGAGTATAAATTCATAAAAAAGTAAATATAACGCATACACGAACACAATGAATGACAACAGAAAACATTCATATATTTAAAATAATATAATAACGGCCGAGGCCAAGTACGCCCGAAGGCTTACATATGCCCGCAGGCCAAAATACATGAAGGGCACGCAGGCCACGCAACAAGGCACGCAGGCCATAACAAAAACAACAAATCAAAAGAAAAATAATCAAGTCTCCGCCCGGAGCACCTCCTCAACATCCTCCGCTTCCTCCTCGTCATCCCCAAGCTCCTCCTCAGCTTCAAACGGGCAGACGATCTCTCCCTCCCTGACGCAATAATTATGGGCCGACCCCTCCGTCACCAACTCAGGATTCAGAAGCCCCAGTTGTTCGACGGCATTTTCGAAACCCTCCTTGAAAACGGCCACGAGGTCCTGGTTGAGAGAGCGTATGTGCCCCAGCAGCTCACCACGGGAACCAAGGGCAAGCTCCTCCTCGGTCTCATCAGCCAAAGGACGGACCTTTTCCTCGAGAGATTCAAGCTGAGCCCGCAGTCCAGCATTGTCCTCGATCAGCTTCTGGTGCCCGACCACCTGCTCCTCCAAGCTCACCTTGGCTGCCTTTAGCTGGTTCCGCTCTTGTTCTGCCTCTTCCAATTTCTTTTTCAGCCCCTCCTGCAGCTGATGCTCTTCCTTGTAGTCCGACAGGTCTCTGGACAGCTTGTCCTTCTCCGACCGAACCTGCACGAGAGCATCCTCCAGGGAGGCAGTGGAGACCGAGGTATCAGTCAAGACCATGGCCGTCTCCATCACTCGGATGACAGCTGCCAGGTCCCTAGCCAGCTCCTTACGTCAGGCACCAGCATCTTGGTCCAGGATAGCCTTGGCCTCAGGCGCCGGCACAGCGATCGCATCCTCGGCTTTGAAGAATGACCGCTCCACATAGCAGGGAGGTAACAAATAGCTGCCCGGTCCACCCGGACTTCCCAAAGATAACCTCGAAAGAGTCCCCGCCGGACGTTTCCGTTTGTGGAGAGGAGAGGCCGATGGCGACGGACTATCAGGTATGTCTATCGGAGACACTCGAGGAGGAGAGGAAGGGGTCGAGCTTGCCGTGTTCGAAGTCCCGATCCCAGCATCAGCAGCGGTCACCAGAACACGAGCCACGGTTTTCTTCTTCTTCTTCGGCACCCGATCAGCCGCACCGGCCTGGTTGGCCAGCTTCAGGACTCGATCACGCGTACTGGGCATGGCACCTGCGAAACATTACACACAAACATTAGCGAGCTGAAACATAGACAAAAATAAAAGATTAAGAAAAATCTGCCTACTCAATAATGCTAGAGCCTCCTCCTCGGTCCCACACTCGAGCAAGGCCTTTGTATTAATATAGCGCGTCTCAGTAATTGGCGCTCCGGCCTCGTCAAGATAGGGCACGCCCTGTCGATTCGCCCAGACCCCCAAACTGAAACTCTGCACGTAATCAACCAGCTTCTTGTACATGAGCCTATCCTCGACACCGAGCATCGCATACTTGATCCTATAATGGGCGGTGGAGAGGTCTAAATGATCGCGCTGCCACCTCAGCGGTATCTTCGACATCAATTTCTCCTCCCCGTTTGACGCTCGTTGATAATAGTACAGGGAATGAAGGGCGGCACGGGTGATCGGTCTCACCACATACCAACGACCCTTGAAGTGACGGGCAGAGTCCACGTACGTCTTGAACAGGCGCACGAGCTGTTTAAAAGAAACCCAACTATGGCGCTCGCGGAGGCCGGACCGCTGGAGGTGGAAGACGTGGAAGAAGAGGGCTCGAGTACACCCGATGCCGAGGAAGCGGCATACCAACTCGAATGCCCGCATGAAGGCGAGAGCGTTGGGATGCAGTTGGGACGGCGCCAGCCGAAGCCATTTGAAAATCGACATTTGGAAGGAATTGAAGGGCAGTCTGATCCCCGCCTCCCGGAAAGCGAACTCGTACATAGTGAACTGCTTCCCCGGGAAATGATGGCATATATGGTCCTCCTCCTTGGGGGCACAGCAATACCAATTCGGCGGATCTTCCCGACTTATGTTTTCGACCATGGCGTAAGCAGGGATAGCCTCGTCACAGAAATATGATTCCTCCTCCAAAGGTTCATCCGCAACCCAGGAGAGATCGACCTGCCCGGAAGATGAGGCGTGCTCGGTACCATCCCTGACACTCCCATCCCCTACAGGTAGGCGAACGATGGCCGCATCTTCAGTCGAGGACCCGAAATCTTCCCCCCTCGGTCGTAAACGCCCGGTAGCACCTGAAACGCAGACAGAAAGAGTGAATTCGACGTCATATCAAATCCACCCTTCCACCGCAGGTCAAGTGAAAGGGCGTAGCAGCAACGGACACTAACTGTGCTCGATGCGAAGACACGCACGTTCTTAAGAGACCGGGCAGAAAGTTCATACAACTTATGCAAATATTGCCCGGCATATGTAATTTCTGCCCGGGACAGTATAACCCTAATCCTATTTTCTACCATTTATAGTCCATCTACAATCCAATTTACTATTCCTAAGTCAAATCTAACCACATACTACGAATATGACATACATTTGTAGACATTTGACATAAAACAGAAAAGAAAATGATGGATTACGGAAGCAAAGTGGTACCTGACATATAGAAGTTGAAAAAGAGACGGTGGCGCACGGGCAGAGACGGTGGTTCAGGCAACAAGACGGGCGGAGGCGGCAGTTCAGACGGCAAGGCGGGCAGATACAGGAGAAATCTTCAAAACTTCCGGTGAATGTAGGAGCGAAAAAGTGAAAATGAAGTCACTCAACTTCCTTTTATAATCCCTGGCGCGTGGGCCAACGCGCTAGGTCATCATTGCCTACTGCCTACGCCGTCTTTGTACACGAAACGAAGCGACGCCATTAAGTCTGAGACACGTCTACCCAAAAAAGAAACTGAAACGACACCGGGCATCTGTCCATCTCCCCGACTCATCAAGACGCCATATCCCCGCGTCGAGCCCTCGGCCGTTACGAGGAAGATGCATATCCACCGATCACTTTCCATCCCCGACACTACCGTGGAAAGAGGAGCTCGCGAGCAAATCTATTATAACCTCCCATGCCGAACGACCGCATCTCTCCCTCAACACGGGGAGCCCCAGTTGCAATATAAGTCATCACTCTGACTCAGAGACTCGACTTGGGGGGCTCCTGTTCTGGACTGGGCCATGACGATATGCACGGCATGGCCCAATGCTCGTCGGGTACAGGCCCAAACGTCCGGGCGCATGAGTGCGTCGGGCGAGGGTCCTTCCATCCACGTCGAAGGAACGTCACTTCGACAACTCTACTGCATGTCGGGCAAGGAGCGCGTCCCCCGTTCATTGGTCTTCATCCACATATCACTTGCCTGTATCCCGGGCACATGAGCCATGTCGGGCAGAACCACGTCTGCCACCTCATCTGGCACGTCACCCAACTCCCCTATACTATCTCCGTAGGGATAGGGGCAGTTGGACCAGGGGATAGACCTTTGGTCTAGGTCTTCACGCTTCTTACGCGTCCCCTGGCAGCTCCTCCTTGGGCTTAGCTAAATCCAGCCCATTTGGAGCCTTGGCCCAGCGCTGGGGGCTCAATATAAATACCCTTTCATAGCAAAGGGTCAGGTATTCTAACTTACTCAAAAATAACCTTACTCTGTACCTCTTCTGACTTAAGCATTGGAGCACCTTGCAGGTACACCCCCTCACTCACCTTACTCTCTGGCCCAGTCTTCAAATCCTTGGAAGGCCCTCCTGATCAGGTAAGATCAGGAAGAAACCATCCAAAACAGTTACTTTGTAATGTATATAAATAGCTACATTTAGTATGTGAATAATTGTGTGAAAATCATATGTACTAGTAACTCTGTATACTCAAAGTATCTGCATGTAGAGAAACGAGTGCAGTGAGAATGTACGTGACTGAAGCACCACCAAATTTATCTTCGTGTCAATTTTATCTTTAATGCCAAATTTACTTTCAAGTATTTTACTTTCAAGTCTTTTACTTTCTGCAAACTTTTACATTAAAGCCCTTTTACATTTCAAAGTCATTTATGTTTTCAAGCAATTTACCTTTCATGCATTTTACTGCATTTCTTTACAAATTCAAACATCTTTACATTTCTTGCATTGTCTTTACTTTCATTTACGTTTCAAGCCTTGCCTTTAAAATTCATTTATATTTCTTGCCTTGTCTTTACTTTCATTTAAAATTCAAGTCTTGTCTTTACTTTCATTTATATTTCAAGTCTTGTATTTTACATTCCTTTATTTTTAAAGCTTTTACCTTTTACTTTATTTTTTTGTTCAAAACGATCTTTGAGTCTTGTTTAAGGATTCATAGAAAGTTTCCCAAAAACATTGCGATTACACAAATAACCAAATCTTAGCACATGTCCTAAGATCAATATGGTCGATCCTGCGAGTAACCAATGGTATTTTAGGTATCTTTGGAGGACCAGCGTTTGTTTACCAATTTTGGGGTAAACATGGTGCTTATGCGCGGTTATTTTATTAGTTTTGCTTATGAATTGTATTATTTGAAAGGATTCTATCGATTTTGGTTTTTAAATGAAATAATATCTTTAAATAATATAGATAAAAAATATCATTTTTGATTCATTAATTATATCATTTGATTCATAATGATTTCTTAAGTGTTTTTAGTGTCAAATTGATTTCTTAATTCTTAAAATATTTCATATTAGTTTTTTTTATCTAATTGACGATAAAAAAAAATCAATAATCAATCATTAAATTTATCACTAATTAAATAAAAATGACTAACATAACACAAGTTCAGGGACAAAAAAAAATTAAGGGATCAATATGAAAAATGTGAAAAGATACACTTAAGAGTATTTTGAAAATGATAAAACTCACTTTTAAAAAAGTAATCTAAACTAAACTGGTTAATCGGCATGGTTGAAAACAGGTCAACGTGGCATTGATTGAATGCAAGTTCCGATTTGGTTTCTTCACTCGCATCTTATTTTTCATCGCCATTGTTTCTTCGAGCTACCCAAGCCAACAAACAACTAACCTATCCCTTTGCACCAAATCTACAAATAAATGTTGTAAAACCTACCACAACTAACTCTAACTCCAACACAAAACAATTTTCAGCAATGGCACATCTCCTCCCACATTCCCTCTGCTTCACCACACTGTCGTACCCCGAAAAATACGACCTTACGCGATCCGAATGAACGGAGCCGCGCGCCGGACGGACTGAAGAGTCGCCACCTAATTCTATTTATTCCCGAAGAGGGAAAGGGAAGATATAGATACAACCCGGGAGGAAAAGGATGAGGACAAAGGTCAACGGAACCATTGCCTGGGTTCGGGAGTCGGTTATGCAGGGGGAAGGTATTAGCACCCCCTACATCCATCGTACTCGATGGGAACCATCTAAGTTATCGCGCGCGAAAGGATGTCTATGCTTAAACGAATTGCTTGCTAGAGGGAAATGAGTTGAATTATAAGTTAGATTGAACCTAGGTGCTCGGCAAGGATTGAGATCCTCGTGCCTACGTACTCCCGTGTGCAATGCGAAAGTCAGAGCCTCGTAGTTCGGCCTACTAAGGGTAGTGGTTGTTGATTTTATTACCTTTCTTCGATGAAAGGGTTTAGGAGTTGAAATGCACTAAAGACTATGGATAGTTTATCTCGCCCAACAAGACGAGTGTCCTGCGTCGAAATAATCGGAGCGAGTAATGAAAGCTCGTTATCCCCCTTTCTACCGCTTAAGGCTCGTGGCGTACAAATCTTCTCGTATTATTAGAATGTTTTATTTCCTAAAGTTGCTTGACGTTGGATCAAGGGTTTGGATCTAATCGAAACGTTTTGGTTTTTTGAAGTTTAGAGGGTGCATGCAAATGGAGGTTATTTTTTGTGGTTTGTTAGCGAGGCACGAAGCGCTCGGCTCGCAAAGGTAGGTGGATCCTAATAAACGAAAAGAAAACTGGAAAATAAAGTGCAAGTGTGCAAGTGAAATCGCTTGGCGTTGGACCAAGGATTCAGAAATAAAATGCGAGAAATAAAAGTGCGTACAAATTAATGGGAGAGGGATACAAAATAAATACAGGGGATTGCGAGAAATAAATGGTCTCGTTGTAATTAGCCCAAGAGAAAGCGTGTGTGCAGTGTGTTTGAACTATTCGAAGGCGTTCGGCCTGTTTGATCGGGACGCAACTATTTGAAGGCGTTGGACCTTTTTCGAGCGCAACTATTTGAAGGCGTTGGACCTTTTTGGGACGCGGCGAAATTTGGTTCGTTTACTGCCTTAGAGCCGATTTAATGAAATCGTTCTATGAGGAGTCGAATCATAATTTTTTTTAAATGCGAAAATAAATGAATAAATAAATTGAATTGCGAAGTATTAAATACAATAACAAATTGAATAACTAGATAGATTAAATAATGAATAAAATAATGAATAAATTAAATAAAATCGAGAATAAATAAATTAAATTAAATTACAATTTGTTTATCGGAATAATAAAATGAGAAAATTAAATACAAAGGGGGGCCTCATATTGACCAAAAATCACCGATTAGAATCGGGCGATAAATTGGTTGTTAGTTATATCATTGGCCCTTTAAAGTAATATATATGAATAAATCACAATGTAATAGAATAAAATAAACTAAGAAATAAAGTGACTTAAACAAAAATAGAAATTTAAATAAAATGATAAGAACATGACATTGGTTGAAATTAGATTATAAGTATAAACAAAATAATAAAACAACAACAACGAAATAAAGAAAAGGCGCGGGTTAGGCTTATAGCTCATGGTGCAAGAATAAAAAGTTTGTACGGGCAAATGACCCAGCATCCAATAAAAAGCCATGGCAATAAAGAAAAGAAGAAAAAAAAAAGGTCTGGCGATGAAGTATGAGTAATGTGTGGATAGAAAAATGAGTTTGAGAAATCCAACATGGGGCTTGTTGGGCCCAAATTCTCAACACAAGCTTATGACATACAAAAGAAAAAAAACAGTATGAAAAGGATAATTAAAAAACGTGCAAGCTATGTAAAATCAAGCTGTACCCAAATTCAACAAATCATATTATATGCCATTCTTCAAAAAAATGATTCTGAGAAAAGTAAAAGAAAAAAAAACACTTCAACCTTTTCATCAGTCGCCGCTTCCAATCACTCACAGCATGCGAACTCTTCGTTTCCGGATCGACCCCCTAAAATGGCGGCGCAAAGAGAACAGAAGGAAGGCCGCGTCTCTCTCTCACGCCTCTCGTCGGATTCGAGCTTCGGCCCTCTCTGCTTGCACAGTTCCGACGATGGTGTTTTCAAATTTTCTGGTTTGTTGATGGTGGTTGCGAGTTACGAAGTGAACGGTTGGTGTTTGTCGGTTGTGACGGATTTCTGCATTTTCGTTCTGTTTCTCGTTGGTGAGTTCGAAGATCTGTTTTGGGGGTTGGCCGTTTCGGGAGGCGAAGGCCGGCGGAGGTGAGGTTTTGTGGCTCTGTTTGGTTTTGTGATGGCTGTTTGAACGACGGCTATGGTGCTCGCGGGTTTCGCGAAAAGGGGTAGTTTCCGGTCGGAGGCCGGCGGTTCTGGTTCCGGTTGAGTTCGCGTCGGTGGCTGCGGGTTGATGAGTGGTTTCGAAGGTGATTGGTGATTTGGGCTTGCGGCGGCTTGCGTTCTCAGAGTCACAGTTTCGAGTTTCGGTGGGTTTTGCGGTGGCCGCGGGTTAGTGAATGGTGGCGGTCTGAGGTGTTTTTACGGTAAGTTGGTGTAAACCCATAATTTCGACAAGATTAAAATTCAGGGTTTAAGGTCATCCTTGTCGAAGGATAGCATCAGGAGGAGAATCCAAGAATTGCTGACAAGGTTTTAAAGCTTCACTGTTTCGACAGAAATAGAAATAATGTTCTGGCAGAATAGTTTGGGGAGTGTGTGACTGAGGGTTTCGACAGAAGAAGTTGTTAATAAAAGATATGGTTTGGCAAGTGCTGAAGAGTTTTTCTCCTTAAAAAGGGTTTCGACAGTTTTGAAGAGTTACAAGGTTTTCGTCACCAAGGGAGAGATTCAAATTCAAAAGGTTGTAACCTTTGGCAGTTGGACACATGGGGGTTTCAGAGAAGAAATTTACATGCAGGCTGACACTTGTCATTTAGTTATAGTTTTTCCGTTCTGAGCAGTTATTTTGTTTGTATATAAATAGGATAGTTTGTGTTTAGAATAGGTGTGTGAAAATTTGTACAAAATTCCTGTAAAAGCTCTAAGTACCCAGTGTGAGAGAAAATGAGTTTAGTATTTGGAACAATGTACGTTTAAAACACCAGTTATATTTCAAAGTCATTTTTTAATTACTTGTTTATTCTTCAAGTTCATGTCATTTTAAATGTTATTTACTTTTTCTGCAAGTTTACAGCCTTCGACAGTTTCTTTGTTCTTGTTTAAATTTTTAACTTTATTTCGTCTTTAAGTTCAAACTTTACTTTACTTGCAAAATCAAAGTTCTTAATACTTTGACTACATTGATAAAACAAACCACAAATCAGTCACCAAAAGTCTAAGAGTAGTTCGACAGAAAAATGCACATGTATCCCAGGACTTGTATGGTTGGTCCTGCAAGTAACCCAGTTTCCTGAAGAGATTGGTTAACCAGAGGTTGTTCGCCAGAAACCACTGCGAACAAATTGGCACGCCCAGTGGGACTAGTGCATTCGATAAAATCTAATAGAAAACTTCTTAGACAAATTGTTCCTTGCTACGTTGTATGATTCTTAGAAGCGGTAAACTAGCCGTAACCGACGTAGAGAGACCAAAGAGAACAAGAAGAAGAAACATGGCTAACTTGCCAAATACTTCAAATAATCCTGACGAAACAATATCAGTTTCCAACCCTATCCCTTCGTCAGGAACAATACCAGCGTCTGGCCCTGTTTTAGAACAGATTAGGCCTCCTTTGGGGGATTCCATACCAACAGGTTCAGGATCCCAGAATGCGCCTAGTTCTTCCACCATGGGACACGCCAGACCCTTGGGAACCCCTCCCCCTGGAGGAAATACATTCAGGCCATATCTGAATTATTCTCAACCTTTTACTGGGAGGGAACAACCATATGGAATGCCAACTTCAATGATGGCAAGCCTACATAATTCGTCACCATTATTCTCTGATGCTATGGTTCAAGTGTCATCACCATTGCAGGAATCAGGATATGGTGGAAATGGAAATAGAATAAACCAAGTTCCACCAGGTTTCCATATGCCCGCTATGACAAATCATTCTGCGCAAGTAATTCGTCAACAGATGGATGAAAGCAATCATGATATGGTGCAGGCTTTGACACACCAAATGGGAGAAGTGTTCAACCCCTTAATACAGAACACTACCCAAACAAACCAAATATTGGCAGAACAGATGGCACGCATTGCTGACTTTTTTGGAGTCCCGCAAGCACAGCAAAGGATGCAATTGAATCAAAACCCTGCCAATAGGGCTGTCGAAGAAGAACTTACTATAAACCAAAGGCCCTTAGGAAATCCTCATGAAAATCCCAGGGGGCAAGAGGTGATAGTCGAACAGCCTAATGTAGAAGAGCCTATTCGACAGGAACCAAGAAGGATAATAGTCCAGAGAAATCAAAATGCTGACGAAGTGTTACAGCAGAGAATGCGTTACAATAACATGCCTGTCGAAAACAATATTGCCACCATGGTTGAGAGAATAATGGCACAAAATGGAGTAAACGTAGGATTACAAAGGCCTAGTTATACTTCCCCTTTGTCTGAATTTGTCTTACAACAAGAATTACCACCAAGGTGGAAAGTCCCCAAATTTACAAAATTTTCAGGGGATACTAGTGAGTCCACCATAGAACACGTGGCACGTTACTTGATAGAAGCAGGAGAAATTGCGAATAATGAGAACCTAAGGATGAAATATTTCCCAAGTTCTTTAACAAAAAATGCGTTCACTTGGTTCACATCACTTCCTGCAACTTCAATTTTTACTTGGACCCAATTAGAAAGATTGTTCCATGAACAATTTTATATGGGACAAACCAAGATAAGTTTGAAGGAGTTGGCAAGTGTCAAAAGAAAGTTTTCTGAACCTATAGATGACTATTTGAATAGGTTTAGATTATTAAAAGCCAGATGCTTTACGCAAGTGCCGGAACAAGAACTAGTCGAAATGGCTGCAGGGGGTCTAGATTATTCCATAAGGAAAAAACTGGATACCCAGTACTTGAGAGATATGGCACAACTGGCAGACAGAGTGAGGCAAATAGAAAGACTAAAAAATGAAAAATTCAGATCAAACAAAAACAAGAAGGAAAGAGTGGCCTATGTAGGAGTAATTCATGAAGATGATTATGACGAAAACGAACAAGTCATCTTCGACCACCAAGAAATTGATCTGGCAGAATTAAAACAAGGCCCTCCATATTCTTGTAAAGTTTTAGCCCCGTCGAATGGAAAAAATCCAGTCGAAGTGGAAAAGAATGACAGGTTCCCTAAAAGAACCTATACATTCGACATCACTAAGTGTGATGAAATATTTGATTTATTAGTCAAAAATGGTCAGTTAATAAAACCAGCAGGCACTAAGGAGCCTCCTATAGACCAACAGAAAAAGAGAGGTTTTTGTAAATACCATAATTTTTTAGGTCATAAAACTTCTCAATGTTACCTTTTCAGGGATCTTGTCCAGAATGCAATCCAAAATGGAAGGCTGAAGTTTGGAGACAAAGGCAAGCAGCAGATGAAGATTGACTCCAATCCCATGCAGATTGTGGAGGCCAATTATGCTGAACCAGAAATGGTAAACGTGGTCGAAATGGAGATCATGGCAGAAGAAAATTTTGAAATGGTAGAAGTTACTGAAAGCTTCGACACCAACTTCACCATGATAGAAGCTGCTGAAGGTTTCGACACCCATGTCAATGTGGTGGAAGAAGGTGATAATTCTGCTGACCAGGCTGAGGCAAAAGAAGTCAAAGTTTCTGAAGACTTCAACAGTGAGAATGCCATTGAAACCACTGAAGGTTTCGACGAAAGAAATACAGTCAAAGTGGGAAGAAGCTTCGACAAGAAAAACTACGAAAGAGATGCTGAGCAGGGGGTGATCTGGGATACTTTGGGAGAGTCGAATGGAAAGTTCGATTTCATGGTGAAATATTCAGCACCACCAAGCTCCAAAGCAGATATCAACAAAATCAAACCCACAGGGTGGGGAGATTCCTTCAAAAAGGATGACGAAGAGGAGGGTGACAAAACCCTCACTGTTCAGAAAGAGGCCACTGAGGGCCTTGGTCAAGAGGAGATCAAAACAGCAGGGACTGATGACCATTCCCCCACTGTCGAACCAATAAACATTGGTACCATCAGAACTGAAGGGCATCCTGTCGAAAGGGTTGCACACTGCTGCAACTACATCTACAAGGGTTTACACCCAAAAGGCAATGTGAGTCAGTCAAAGGAGGACATCCCAGAGGAAATCATGCTGGTCGAAAAAATGAATAAATTGAAGATCACAACTGAACAGAATGCTGGGATTCACATGGTGGAAGTCACTCAGAAGGTGGGACCAGACACAAACAAGGGAAAGAGACATCAAGAGAAGCATCAGAAACTGGTTTACCCAGAGGAGAACGAGAGTCTTGTCGAATTCATCCAGAGGTGTCAAAGGAAGAATGCAGAAGTCATGCTTTGCCCAAGATGCAGTGCCGTGTTCGACAAGAAAGCAGCTGATGACTTAGAAACAGCAGAAAAGACCCAGAGGAAAAGAAATTGGGGAACAGTCCCACCAACCAGAAACGAAAGATCCGACCCAAGAAGAGGGAAGTATCACAATCAAGAGGTAGGAGAAAGACGTTTCAACACCTACAAACCATCCAACAGACCAAATGATGACAAATGGGTTCAGCCTATAAGGGATGCCCAAGGTCAGAAGAAATGGAAGAGTTTTGAAGTGAACAGGGGTCCCTCAATGGAAGTTAAAAAGGAGGCAAAGCCAAAGTACGTCTCTGAAAACTACAAAGGGAAGAATCCTATGTCCAGATCCCAATGGAGAAGATTCCAAAGGCAGAAGAAAATTGAAAAGGAAACTGTAGAACACAAAAGGGTTGGGCAGAAGGAAGCTGAATCAAGCAAATGTGTGCAGGTCACAAACAAGGGGATACCTCTGGCAGAAAAAGAAACCCCTGAGAAGAATGGATCTAGTGACACCACAGAAGTGCAGAAAACAAACAACAGAATGCCAGTGGACGAAGAAGTCACAGATGAATTTAGTTCGGAATCAGATGCCTCTTTCGACGTAACCTGCAATGTGGTCTCTGTACTGCCCAGAGATTATGACAGGATAATGGAAGTCGAAGACGAAGAAGATGACATGGTAGATGACAGCATAGGCTTGAAGCCCGTGTGCTACTACATAATGAATAATGGCTGTGTCGAAGAGCAAAATGCTTTCTTCGAAAAGCCAGATGATGCAATGAAGGCTCACTTAAAGCCTCTCTTCATAAAAGGAAAGGTAGAAAATGTGGGTGTCAACAAAATTCTGATAGATGGTGGAGCAGCTGTGAATTTAATTCCTCATTATATGATAAAGAGGATTGGAAAAGATGACTCCGACACTAAGCCTCACAATATGGTGTTGTCCAACTATGAAGGTAAAGTAGGGACAACGTTGGGGGTAATACAACTGAACTTGACTGTAGGATCTATCACCAGGCCTACCATGTTTGTGGTGATAGCATCAAAGGCAAATTACAACTTGCTGTTGGGAAGGGAATGGATCCATGGGATTGGGGCTGTGCCATCTTCCATGCATCAAAGGATAGCAATCTGGAGGCCAGATGGGATTGTCGAAAACATTGAAGCAGATCAGAGTTACTTCACAGCTGATGTGAACAATGTTACTAGTCGTAACTTCGACAAAAACCTAGCCCATATAGCACCATGCAACCCTGCTGCTTTCGACCTAACAACTTCCGACAATGCTTACTGTTCCATGTACCTCCATCCTACGCATGGTTTCCAGTGGGATAAAGAAATAATTGGGGAGACAAATTACACCTGGGGAACTACCCATGTCAACCCAACTGGATGGGGGAGTGAATTCAGTGAAGATGACTGAAGCATCAGCCATGAAAAGGATTTCGGCTTATATAGCCGAAAAACAACTCAAAACGGCCCTTGAGGCTGAAGTTAGAAATATGGCTGTCGAAGCCAGCACTCAAATTGTCAAAGAACAACATCCTCAAGAAAACATTGAGGAGCAACATGCAAATCAGAGTTTTGAAGAAGACTCAAATGGTGAATGGCAGAACCAAAGACTTGATGCCATTTATGATGACGAACCTTTGGGGTTCGAAAAGGATCCAACCTCCACCAATATGAAAATGGTGGCACAGGATCCTTTGGAGGAGATTAATCTGGGACTGGGGGCAGAGAAAAGGCCCACTTACATCAGTGCCAAGTTGAATCCTCAACTCAGAGTCGAAATAATCCAACTGCTGAATGAGTTTAAAGACTGCTTCGCCTGGGATTATGACGAAATGCCTGGTTTAGACAGAAGTTTGGTGGAATTGAAGTTGCCAATACTGGAAGGGAAGAAGCCAATAAAGCAGACCCCCAGACGTTTTGCACCTGAGATTCTGTCGAAAATCAAAGAAGAAGTCGAAAGACTTCTAAAATGTAAATTCATCCGTACAACAAGGTATGTCGAATGGATTGCTAATATTGTTCCTGTGATTAAGAAAAATGGCACACTAAGGGTGTGTATTGATTTTAGAGATCTAAACTCAGCCACCCCTAAGGATGAGTATCCTATGCCAGTAGCAGAAATGCTAGTAGATTCTGCAGCAGGCCATGAGTATTTAAGTATGCTTGATGGCTATTCTGGTTATAACCAGATTTTTATTGCTGAAGAAGACGTTCCAAAAACAGCTTTTCGTTGTCCAGGAGCAATAGGAACATATGAATGGGTAGTTATGCCCTTTGGTTTGAAAAATGCTGGAGCTACTTACCAAAGGGCCATGAATTCTATTTTTCACGATTTCATTGAAACATTTATGCAAATTTATATAGATGACATTGTGATTAAATCTGCTTCAGGCTTGGACCATATTAACCACCTTCGACAGTCCTTTGAAAGGATGAGGAAGTTTGGTTTGAAAATGAATCCTCTTAAATGTGCTTTTGGTGTGCAGGCTGGGGATTTCTTAGGCTTTGTGGTCCACAAAAAGGGGATTGAAATTAATGAGAACAAAGCTAAAGCAATAATGGAAGCAAAAGCGCCATCGACAAAGAAGGAGTTGCAGTCTCTACTAGGGAAAATCAACTTCCTCAGGAGATTTATCTCCAACCTTAGTGGAAAGACTCAGGCCTTCTCACCTCTGCTTCGACTAAAGAAGGAGGGTTTCACTTGGGGGCAAGAGCAGCAAGATGCCTTCGACAAGATCAAGGAGTATCTGGCAAATCCTCCAGTTTTAATATCTCCTTGTCGAAAAAGAAGCATGAGGCTCTACATATCAGCATCTGACAGAACATTAGGAAGTATGCTTTGTCAAGAAGATGAACATGGCGTCGAAAGAGCCATTTATTACCTCAGCAGAGTCTTAAATGATGCTGAAACTAGATATAGTATGATAGAGAAATTATGTTTATGTGTATATTTCTCTTGTACAAAATTGAAGCATTATATAAAACCCATTGATGTACATATATCTTCTCATTTCAACGTAATAAAGCATATGTTGTCTAAGTCTATTTTACATAGTCGAATTGGAAAATGGGCTTTAGCCTTGACTGAATATTCTTTAAAATACATGCCTCTAAAAGCTGTTAAAGGGCAAGTAGTTGCTGACTTTATAGCTGACCACTCCATACTTGGAGATGAGACAAATTATGTCGAAAAAGAGCCTTGGAGGTTATATTTCGATGGTTCCAGTCATAAAAATGGAACAGGTGTTGGGGTGTTAATTATTTCTCCAAATAAAATTCCAACAAAGTTCAAGTACAAAATAGAAGGATTCTGTTCAAATAATGAGGCAGAATATGAAGCTTTAATTGCTGGACTTGAAATTTTGTTGGAACTGGGGGCAACAGAGGTCGAAATAATGGGTGACTCTGAGTTGGTGATAAAACAATTGACGAAAGAGTACAAATGTGTCAAAGAAAATTTGATCATGTACTTTGTGATAGCCAACAGACTCCTCAAGAGATTCGACAGTGTAGTCTTTAGACACATTCCCAGATTAGAAAATCAGGAAGCAAATGACCTGGCTCAATTGGCTTCAGGGTATAAAGTGTCGAAGGAAAATCTGATGAAAATTATCGAAGTAAGAGGCAAAGTTTTATCTACTAAGCTGTCCCCATCTGATTTGGAGACAATGAGATTGGGATATGGTGATGAAGAAAACTTTGAGATTTTCAATGTAGGTAATCTAGAAGTTGGAGATTGGAGAAAACCCATCAAAGATTATTTACAAAATCCAAATCAGACAGTCGAAAGAAAGATAAAGTACAGAGCCATAAGTTATGTGCTCTTTGGAAATGAACTGTTTAAAAAGACTGCAGAAGGAGTTCTACTAAAATGCCTAGGAGAGACTGAAGCTTATATAGCTCTGTCGAATGTACACAGTGGTGCATGTGGTGCCCACCAAGCAGGACATAAGATGAAATGGCTATTATTTCGACAAGGAATGTACTGGCCAACCATGTTGAAAGACTGTGTCGAATTTGCAAAAGGTTGTCAGGAATGTCAAATTCATGCAGGCATACCTCATGTGCCAGCAAGTGAGTTACATTCTATTATAAAGCCTTGGCCATTCAGAGGTTGGGCTTTAGATTTAATTGGTGAAATTCGACCAACCTCTTCAAAAGGGCAAAAATACATTTTAGTGGGGGTAGATTACTTCACTAAGTGGATTGAAGCCATACCATTGACGAATGTAGATCAGGAAGCAGTCATAGACTTCATCCAGAAACACATAATGTATAGATTTGGAATACCAGAGACTATAACCACTGATCAAGGATCTGTGTTTACTGGCAGAAATATGCAAGCATTTGCAAGAGAGACAGGTTTTAAGTTGTTGACTTCGACACCCTATTATGCCCAAGCAAATGGCCAGGTCGAAGCAGCTAACAAAGTGGTAATAAACCTGATAAAGAAGCATGTGGGTAAAAAACCCAGAAATTGGCATAAGACTTTGGATCAAATCCTTTGGGCTTGTCGAACATCCCCTAAGGAAGCAACTAATTCCACCCCATTTAAATTAACCTATGGACACGATGCAGTATTGCCTGTCGAAATTTGTTTACAGTCAATACGAATTCAAAGACATCATGAGATTCCATCTGAAATTTATTGGAATATGATGATGGATGAGTTGGTTGATTTAGACGAAGAAAGGTTGCGTGCTTTAGAATTAATAAGAAGGCAGAAAGAGAGAGTTGAAAAGTTTTATAACAAAAAAGTAAAATTCAAAGCCTTTTTAGTAAATGATTTAGTTTGGAAAGTGATCTTGCCCATGGAGAAGAAAGACAGAGTGATGGGAAAATGGTCCCCTAAGTGGGAAGGACCTTTTAAAATTCTAAGAGTTTTTTTCAATGGTGCATACGAAGTCGAAGAAATAGAAAAAGATAGAAGAGTGATGAAAATAAATGGAAAGTACTTAAAGAAGTATAGACCAACATTGCAGGAAATAAAAATCATAACAAATTAAAATTGCAAACAAAACTTGTCTTTGCCAAACAAATGGCGTAAAATAGCATTACATATAAAAGTGCTAAGAAAGGAAATATCCTTAAAACAAATAAAATTCCTAAGTTCTATTACAAAATTACTGTCGAAGGAATGTGGCTTTAAGCTCGTCGAATTTTTTCTTTTGGAGTTGGATTCGACGCTCACAAAGGCTCTTGCTGACAGTCATTTCGTCAAGCTCCCTATGAAGTTGCTGGGCTGTTTCTGCATGTTGTAGCCCTTTCTGGAGTTCACTGTCTATTGCTTCCTGATTTGGTTTTTTGAGAGAGGCCTGGCGTTCTTTTTCTTGGAGGATTTTTCTTTGGAGATCAGCAATCTGGGCTTGGTAAGCTTGAATATTGTTTTCACAATCAGCAGCAGCTCTGGTGTATTCGTCAGAAAGCTTATTCAGCTCTGAAATCCTTTCTGTCGAAGAAGCCACTGTGTTCCATGCTGAAACTTGCTCCTCAGACTTGGCTGTGATCTTTTGGGAGAATTCTTTTTGTCGAACCAGATCAGCGCTGACAGAATCAATCAAAGATATCAAATCCATCACCAAATGGCTTTCCTCAGTCGAAGCTTCCAGCAAGTTGGCACTTTTTAGGAGCTTCTTCAGATCATATTGAGCAGAAGTATTCTCAGCCAAGACTTCAAACAGGTCAACTCCAAGGATTCTTGTCTTGATCTCATCCATGATGACATTGATTGGTTGAAGGTCAGAAGTGGCCCCTGAAGCTGTCGAACCACTGGCAGAAGAATCTTGGAAGTTATACCTGGTGTCGAGCAAGGCTTTTAAGTACTCAAAGGGTTTTCTAACCTTCAAGCTCTCAATTTCTTCATGAGATAAACTCGTCGAAGCAGTGCCCAGAGAGGTTTCGACAGGAGCTTTTGATGAAGAGGGAATGTGTTGAGAGGTTCCTCCAATGCTCAAGTTAACTTCTGGCTGATTCGACAGAGTGACTTCTTCTTCGACATTTTCTTTATCAGCCATGGTGGTGTCAGTTGGACCTAGGACTGGTGCATCTTGAGCAATGGCATTTTCGTCAGTGTTTGGTATAGCAGCTGGTGGTGGAAGTGGTACATCTTGATCTGAATTTGTTTTTTCTGCAGTAGGGTCTGGTCGAAAAGGAGAGTTGTTGTCGGAAGACTCAGAATCACTGAGGTCGAATTCGTCCAAGGTTTGAGGCCCATGGACCCCTGCATCTGGAGTGGCATCATCCTGGAGTCTTTCAGCCAGAGTCCTCTCAGAATTAGAGGGAGCATGCTCTTCTTGGATTGCAGAGGTCTCTTCGACGTCAATAACAACCTACAAGCAAAAAACATAAAGGAAGAACTGTAAGATAAAGTTACATTCAGTCAAGGCTGGGGTGGTGTTTGTCGAAATGATTACCTGAGGGATTTCAGTATGGGCACTTGAGTCCCCACTTCTTTCGCTCCTTGAGGGAACTTTGTTGACTGGACTGGCAGGTGGAGTTCGTCTTTGGACCAGAGATCTTTGGGACGCCACTGTTTTAATTCTTAGACCTTTGTTTCTTTTCAAAGGCTGGGGTTCAGGGGACTCGTCCTCAGATTCTTCGACGCTTGCTTCCTTTTCTTCTGGTTTCCTTTTCTTTGCTGGGGTACGAGTTACCTATAAGAGAAAGAAAAGAAGGGTTCAGTATAAGAGAATATGAAGTATATAAATAAGGAGGGATGTTTTGTTTGTGTCGAAACCTTCTTGGCAGTTGCAGGAGACTTTTCGACTGTTTTTGAAGAAGTTCCTTCGCCAGTAGTCTTCCTGACAATTCTAACAGCTGAAAAGGAAAAGTTGCATGAACATTGATATAATAATAAAAGAGTTAGAAGCAAAAAAGAAGAATGTAATTTCTTCGACACCTTCAAGAATGGGTTCGTCCACAGTAACATGTTCTATCCCAATATGAAGGTGCCCAGTGAAGTTGTGCAGATGATACTTCGTCGCAACCACGCGTTCGGCAGGTTTTTTGTTGCTTTCACGAAGCAGTTTTAAATATGATCCACATACAAACCAATCTGGAAATGGAGGACTCAAGGCCACTCCAAATTCTGCAGAAGGGAGTGGAGGGAATTTTGGAGGAAAAGTTGTGAAAGCAAAATCATAGTGTGCATGTGGTGGAAGAGATGTAGGAAACCACAACTTATTCAATTTTTCTGTGAATTTGTATTTTAAAGATACTGCTGCTTCAGCTATGGTTCGACGAAGATCATCAGGCCTGTAAATAGTTTCAAAATACATTTGAAACTTGTGAACTTCTTTGATATGCTGATCTGTACCTTTTTTCTTCCTGTCCTGCACAAAGGTAAAAGCATTCGTCAGAAGAGTAGTGAAGGTTGCTACGTCGAAAAATCTGTTGATATAGTATTCCTTCCACCAGACGTCGAATTCTTCAGTACAGAGGAAGTTTGGTAGGAAAATGGTGGGATAAACTTCAAGAGAAGGGTCAAAAAACTTGTTGTACAGTTCCAAACATTTGTCGAAATGGTGACATGAGTTGTAGAAGATAATGGCACCTTTCTTGTGGTAGATAGGCTTTGTCTTCGTCTGAATTAATCCAAACTGCCTAGCTACCAAATTGGGTTGGTACACAATGAGGGATACCTTTATGTTGTTAAGGCTGTGATGGGAGAAGAAGTGCCTGGGCATGAGAAAAGCTTCCCAAATGGAAATGTAGGAATCTTCATCTTTCTGGTTCTCCACTGGTAGTTTTCTAGTAAACCATCTTGGACCTACTTTCCTGTTGGCGAATGGTGCCATTGAAGGAGAAAATTTGTAGCGTTTGGCGAACATCATGATGTAGCCAGTAAATGCTTGTCGAAGGCTTGTATTCTCATCAGTGGGGGTCAGTTGAACCAGCCTAGGCCATTCGACACGTCTTTCTTTGACTGCCTCTTCGACAATTGGCATTTTTATGGGGATGAAATTTTCAAAAGTGGCATTCAGCCATAGTTGTAGAAGCCAAAAAGGGCCTGTAAGACTTATGTTACCTTTGTCCTTAAGGGCCTTGAGGTTGCTTACACTTTCACTTAAGGATTCATAGAGGTTGGCCAAAAGTAGCTCACTTAGGCAAAATGCAACTCCATTGTGAAGTTGATTCGCCATAATGATAAAACTTCTGGCTACCTGAAGGGACCTTGTACAGAATACAAATTTGGACAACCACAGGCTAAGGAAGGCAATGTGTTCTATGTCAGAGACTTCTTCATTGTTTTCACCTTGGTAATGGGCTATGAAGACAGAATACCCAGCATGCTTTGTGTCGAAGCTTATGGGATCCTTGTTCAAGTGTTCAGGGTTAAATATTTCCCCTAAAGGACTAAGGCCAGTTATGGCTGCTATGTCGAATAGGGTGGGGGTCACCATTCCACAGGGTAAGTGGAATGTATTGTAAGTGCTATCCCAAAAGTACAGAGAGGCCAACAACATGTTTTGGCAGTAACGGGGGCCCTCTTTCGACAACTGGATTAAATCATAAATACCAGTTTTCTTCCAAAACTTTTCTTTGGCTTTTTCGACCCTAGTAAGCCATGATAGGTATTCAGAGGGATCTTTTGTCAAAGGGGGGCTCCTAAAAATCCTGTTTTGGTTTAGATAAGACAGATCTATTTCTGTCGAAGCCATAAGGACTTCAGGTTCCTTTGATGAGGTTTCGACAGGTTTGGGGTTCTTGTTAGCAGCTATGGGTTTTAAAGCAGAATAGCAGGGGTAAAATTCTTTCAAACGTTTAGAATCAGCATTGGGATCAAAAATAGGGCCTAACATAGCATGATGAATTCCAGAAACAGAAAGGGGGATCATTACCTGTGACCTGTAAATGCTTGCCTTTTCCCTTTCATTAGGGGGTTCTGGGAAGTAATGTTGGTGCTGTGTTTGAGTAGGCCCAGATAACACGTGAGCAGGAGGAAGATCCGTGGTCTTCTTTGTCTTCTTTGCACTTTGTCCAGTGGTAGTCTTTGGAGGAGCCATTGATTTGATGAAGATGGTAAAGAAACAGGAGCTTTGAAAGAGTTGGAAATGGAGTTTTCACGCTTGGGTAAGAGAAGAGTTTGAGAAGGTGAAAAGTATGAAATGGTGGTGAAAATGGTATTTATAGAGGATGGAATAAATGAATAATAATAAAAAAAAAGAAAATGAAGAGACTTTTTCAGTTGGGAAAAGGGAAACATGCATGTTAATCCATTGGTGGAGATTGAAAGTGGCGGTTGGTAATGAGCCATGATTTACCTACAATATAGGGTCATGGGAGATTGTGTGAAACGTGGGCTAGATGTGACGTTTCATAAAGTGAAAATCATGGTGTTTCCTTGGGACTCAACAAAAATCACTTTACAATAAATGCAACTGGAAGTCAAAGGTCATTTCGACAGCAAAAGACATTTCTCCTTTGATAGTCGAAAATATCTTTGCTGGGGGGCAATTTGTAAACCCATAATTTCGACAAGATTAAAATTCAGGGTTTAAGGTCATCCTTGTCGAAGGATAGCATCAGGAGGAGAATCCAAGAATTGCTGACAAGGTTTTAAAGCTTCACTGTTTCGACAGAAATAGAAATAATGTTCTGGCAGAATAGTTTGGGGAGTGTGTGACTGAGGGTTTCGACAGAAGAAGTTGTTAATAAAAGATATGGTTTGGCAAGTGCTGAAGAGTTTTTCTCCTTAAAAAGGGTTTCGACAGTTTTGAAGAGTTACAAGGTTTTCGTCACCAAGGGAGAGATTCAAATTCAAAAGGTTGTAACCTTTGGCAGTTGGACACATGGGGGTTTCAGAGAAGAAATTTACATGCAGGCTGACACTTGTCATTTAGTTATAGTTTTTCCGTTCTGAGCAGTTATTTTGTTTGTATATAAATAGGATAGTTTGTGTTTAGAATAGGTGTGTGAAAATTTGTACAAAATTCCTGTAAAAGCTCTAAGTACCCAGTGTGAGAGAAAATGAGTTTAGTATTTGGAACAATGTACGTTTAAAACACCAGTTATATTTCAAAGTCATTTTTTAATTACTTGTTTATTCTTCAAGTTCATGTCATTTTAAATGTTATTTACTTTTTCTGCAAGTTTACAGCCTTCGACAGTTTCTTTGTTCTTGTTTAAATTTTTAACTTTATTTCGTCTTTAAGTTCAAACTTTACTTTACTTGCAAAATCAAAGTTCTTAATACTTTGACTACATTGATAAAACAAACCACAAATCAGTCACCAAAAGTCTAAGAGTAGTTCGACAGAAAAATGCACATGTATCCCAGGACTTGTATGGTTGGTCCTGCAAGTAACCCAGTTTCCTGAAGAGATTGGTTAACCAGAGGTTGTTCGCCAGAAACCACTGCGAACAGTTGGCTGGCTTGTATTGTTTCTGGATTTGTGCGGTGACTGAGTTTTCAGATTTTCTGTGTTTCTGAGAAAGTTATGGTGATTCCATGAAGGCCTTGGGATGGTGGTTTGCTGCGGTGTTCGTGCGTTTTGCACAGTGGTGGCTGATGGTTTAGTTTTGGTTTTGGGTGGTTTCGTGGAGCAGATTTTGGTATGTGTGTATTTCTGTAGCTGGGTTTATGAAAATAGAAAGGGAAGTTTTTTTGTTTTGCTTATGACGTTATTGTTTATTGAAGGTAGTTTAGTGATGTTTACAAAAGAAGGGTAACATTTTCTTGACTCGGGGAAAAAGTATGGTTTTGGTTGTTCTACATTTGGTTCACTGATGCGTGGTTTGATGAGAGGTAATGAAATTTTTGAGGAATTTTTGTATTTTTGAGATTTTTGATTTTTTTGAAACTTGAACTTTTGATTTCTGCAGGGTAAACTTATGGCTATCCAAGCTTCCAATTAGTGTGAATGAAGGGTTATTTTTATAGAGAGAATTTACAGGGTAAAATGGGAAAAAATGGGAAGAAAGTTTGTGAAGAATTTGGATAAGAATTGAATTGATTTTATGAGCTGTAAAAAGATAGTTGTAGGTTGTTGTTGGTAGTGGAAGATGGTGGTGTTTTCTGTTGGGATTGCGTTTGGGGAATGGAATCTGTGCTTGAAATCAGCTTGCTGGCATAAAAAAAGTTGGTTGTTTGGAAAAAGTAACACGTGAGAAATAATTGGAGGAATAAATAAAAACAATCATAATAAAAATAATGATAATAATAATAATAAAAAGTAAGAAATAATATTGATGATAAAGATAGTACTAAAAGATAAATAAAAAGAGAAATAATAATTAATGATAATGTTTTGTGGTTTCATTTAAATAATAGTAAATGGACTTTAAAAAAAAAGGGCTTATGTGAAAGGATTTAACATAGATTTTTTGTAATTTTTCAATTAGTGGGCCCAATATGTGCTGGAATAATATTGTGGGATAGAATTCTAACTAATAATAATAATAATAATAATAAATAATAATAAGAATAGTAATAAAAAGATAATGATAGTAATGATACTAATAATAATAGAAATAACAAAAATAGTGAAGGAAATAATAATACTAAGAATAATAGAAATAATATTTATAATAAGAAAATAATAATGGAAATAAAAGTGAATTTTTATTTTTGCATAGAAAGAGATAAACTTACAAATTGATGATTTATGAAAATGTAAAAACAATTTTTTTGAAATAATAATAATAAGAGGATAATGACAATATAAAAATGAAAATAAAAGTAATAATAAAAAAAAAGACATATTTTTTTTTAAAAAGGAAAAGTAGAGAAATAAATTGATTTTTCTTGATAAAAAGTGATAATCGAACGAAGGACCTCCATACAATACACTGACCTGACAAACTCGAACAATTTCTGATTTTTCGCACAAACGCAAATAGTGTGTATTTTTGAATTTTTGGATAATGGTTAAACAGAAAAAATAAAATGATACAAGTTTTTTATTTTTGAAACAATGATTAGACAGTAAAATGGTGCGGGTAGGACAAATTTGGGGTATGACAGATGCCCCTATCGAATTGGCTTAAACCGAGTAAGATGAACTGGCTCGCGTTCAATCTTTCAAGGTATAAGATAATTAGATATTAACAGACTCCAAATTTGTCTGACAAAGAAATTGTGAAAATAGCACATGAAATAAACTGGAAATAATGAGTGACACATCAAGAAACAAATTGACAAAATAAATCACTTATCACCAGAGGACGATAAGGCAAACTGACTGAAAAACAAAATTGCTATCACCAAAAGGATGATAAAGCGTCCCCGACACCAAAAGGATGCTGAGTAACAGAAAATTAAATAATCGCTATCACCAAAAGGATGATAAGGCGACCCCGACACCAAAAGGATGACGAGTAACAGAAAATTAAATAATCGCTATCATCAAAAGGATGATAAGGCGACCCCAACATCAAAAGAATGCTGAGCAACAGAAAATTAAACAATCGCTATCATCAAAAGGATGATAAGGCGACCCCGACACCAAAAGGATGCTGAGTAACAGAAAATTAAATAATCGCTATCATCAAAAGGATGATAAGGCGACCTTGACATCAAAAGGATGACGAGAAATAGAAAATTAAATAATCGCTATCATCAAAAGGATGATAAGGCGACCCCAACATCAAAAGAATGCTGAGTAACAGAAAATTAAACAATCGCTATCACCAAAAGGATGATAAGGCTACCCCAACACCAAAAGGATGCTGAGTAACAAAAAATTAAACAATCGCTATCATCAAAAGGATGATAAGGCGACCTCGACATCAAAAGGATGACGAGAAATAGAAAATTAAATAATCTGGAAGAGAAATGTCCACCGGGGACACCCACTGAATAACACGTAGGCGAATCTTTGGAATCTTCGGCCGACCCTGGATCCTGACTTCCGCTGGGGGAAGGCCTGGAATCTTGGATTGATCCTGGATCCTGAGTTATGCGACTATGCTTGACTAATTTTGAAATGGTATCCCATAATGATGGAAATACGATGCAAATGCTTATGTACTGAGATATAAGTTGGAAATGTTGGGGAAAATACAAGGTCTGATTAGGTATGCACATGATGCACATGTTGCGAATGATTGATGTAATGATGCTTTATGACGTTTGATGATGCATAATGATGCATATGAGTAGTTGAAATGTAAAGGTGTCAGCTTGGTGGATTTTTGGTCTGGTAGTTGCCAATAATGATTGGACTTTGGGTGGGTGGATGGCTTGATTTCCCGACACTCGATCTTCGACGATGTATGGTCAAAAGACGAATCTGAGAGCTCCAAGTTTTGGTCATTTGCTGATGAGCGGAGCGACTTAATTAACACATGAAGACTGATTTCGCTTTGAATGATTGTCTATGTCTAGCAAGAATTGCTTGTTCAGCTGGGGAGAAGAGATAGGAAGATTTTCTCCTTGCTTGCTTGCCCCTGCCTGTAAGGTATCTGAAATAAATTTGATGGGGAAGCTTTGACAATGGCCATGACATGACCTGCCCCTGATTGTACCTTTGAAGGTGATCTTGCCCCTGATTGAGCTGTTGAAGATAATTTTGCCCCTGATTGGGCTGTTAAGAATGCTTTGCCCCTGATTGGGCTGCTGAAGTAGTCTTGATTTATGTTGGCATGAACGAAGTTCAAATTTTCTTTTGATTGCCCCTTGTTGGGATTGTACTGAGGTCAAGCACTAAATTGCAATTAAATTGTTCATACACAAATGGTAAGGTTAATGTAAAGTTCATGTAAGTTTTGAAAAAGTCAATTTATTTGAATGTTGTGAAAGTGTGACGAATGGACCGTTGGTCCAAACGAGGTGCTGATTTAGAAAGTTCGTGAAAGATGCAGCAAGAATAATGTGCAAACGAGATTGAAGATTAACAAATATATGGGAGTCAATTTACGCAACCTTGTTGGTAGCATGCTTTCAGAATAAACCGTGCCTCAATTAGGACTTTCGAGGGTTGTAACGTGGTCTGGTTAATGGTTTGAGAAACAAAAGATATAAGGCTCGAAGTTTAATTTGTACCCATCCCTTCTTCGTGATGTTCTCCAGTCCTACGTTCAGTTAACTCTACACATGCATTTGTTTTGACCTTGCAAGAGTGAAGATGAAGCTTCAAAGTTTTGTTTGAACATGGCAGTCATCTTATTCTGCTGTTGGTGACCCTTTGATTTTTGATTTGTTGGTCACTGATATTTGTTTTGTTTTTGCTGAGGATTTGAGTTCCTCTTTTGATTTGTTTTTTTTTTGACTAAGTCTCCCTTCGGGTGCTCAACTTAGTGTTTTTTCTTTTCTTTTCTTTTTTTTTGTTTGAATACTATGACTGCCAAGTCATTTGTTGATGGTCCTCCGACGGGATGTCTCATCTTGCGATTTAAAGGTGTAGCTAGGTTAACTGAACAACTACCCTGCCCCGGGTTAAATGTAAGAGTTGTATCCGAAAGAAACTCCTACTTCTAGGCTCGAAGTGGTTGACTAGGGATTAACTCCTTATATCTCCAGTGTTTGGGGATTTGAAAGAATGCCTGTACATCATTGACGAGATTTTATCTGAAAGCATACCGCAACAGTTATGGGTATTTTGTTTTCATCATCCTCCCTCAAATAATTGCTAAAGTGAAGTGAGGAAATATTTTTGTGATTTTGTGATAAATGATAAATAATGAGCGAATGCGAATAAACTGATTCAAAACATGCATAAACATAACATTAACAAAACCAAGTACAAACGATAACAATGTTCAGAGCAAATAGTACTTAAACAAACATTACAAAACAACAGGAATGCAGAAATAATAAATGGCACTGGATGCCTTGATTTGAGGAATTGAACTTCTCTTGATTTGACTGCTTCAAAGTTGGGGACTACTCAGCTTTGGTCTTCGGCAACTTCTTCGAAAGCATTTGTTGAGGGGCCACTTGCGGCGACAAAGGATTGTTCTGGACATTCAGATTCTTCTGAGTAAAGGTGAGATCCTTAGAGTTGATCAGGTATTGAACTTTGTGCTTGAATACCCTGCAGTTGTCAATTGTGTGACCTGGAGCACCCTTGTGATACTCACAGCGAGCATTGGCATCATAATTTCGAGCGTTACCAGTTTGAGGTGGCATGTCTTTCAACACAAGAGTTCCTTTTGCCATCAGTCCGTTAAAGATTTCTCCATATGACATAGGCAATGGATCAAAGTGTCTCTCCGATCCTCTTTTTTGATATGGTGGGCGCTGTTGAGGAGCGCGTTGTTGTTGTTGACCGGGCTGCTGTTGGTAAGCCGGTTGCTGATATGGATAAGATGGTTGCTGGCATGGATAAGCCGGTTGCTGGCATGGTCTAGGTCCATATTGTGCAGCTGCACCTGGAGGATAAGGACATGGTTGATAAGCCATCGGTGGCGGAAGCAGAGCTTGAATAGCTGGATGAACAGGCATTGAAGGAACAGGCTGATGAGACACAACCATCCTGGCCAAGGCTTGCATGGCCTCATGAATACGATCAATCTTGCTCTTGATTGAGTCAATCTCTCCCCTCATAGCAGCTTGTTCTTGTCGAATCTGATCCATCAGTCCTTTAGTGTTGGCTCGAGTTAAGTACGGTCGTCTAGCTCGATACGGGCGCCGGGAAACCAGCTTGATTTACTGAAGATGGAGGAACATGAAAATAAGTTTTTGGCTTTTGGAATGAAATGCAAGATGAATAAATAATGCAAATGCAATGATATGCAATGTCAGAATCCAGGATCACAAGATCAGGGTCTCATGAGTCCAAGATACAGATGGGGGATACTCTGATCAGGAATTCACTGGGTAGACTCTAAGGTTTAGGGATCCCAAAGTTATCAATTCATATGGCTGTTCATCACACGCGCCATAAGCATGACGGTTGATTGACTCCGCCACATGAATCTATTTTGGGTGAGATCTTCGTATCGACAACCCACGAGAGCAATTTTTCTCGGGAGTCCATACTACGTGATCACCGACACAAGATTTAAAACAAAGTCCTGGAGTTATGGAACTTTCTCAACTGTTTGATGCACGTGTCAATTTCATACATTCTTGACAGTCAATCAACTCCATTGAGTAAGTCTATTCCAAGTGAGGTTTTCGTATCGAGCCACGCGAGGGCGAACCCTGGTGCCCAATACTACGCAACCATCAACCGATGTTTTTAACCAAAAGGTTCTAAAGGTCCTCAGAGTCGACGACTTTAATGAAAACAACTGAGCACACACGCCAAGAGCTTGACGGTTGTCAGTATTTCCATTAAAATCTACTCCGAGTGAGGTTTTCGTATCGACAACCCACGAGAGAGGTTCTCTCGGGAGCCCATACTACACAACCTCGCTAACTTAAGTTTGTACTCGAAAGCCCGGGTATAGAGCTTTTCCCTCAAGTTTCCTTTGCAAAGTATCGATCCAAATTATAGTACCGAGGAGCCACAAGATATATAAGATGGAATGCGATAAAAATAAACAAGCAAGGCATAAAAGAAAACATCCAAACAAACGCGGGAACCTAGACTAGGCTTGACTCGCATAGGGGTGAACCAGTCCCCAGCAGAGTCGCCAGCTGTCGTACCCCGAAAAATACGACCTTACGCGATCCGAATGAACGG
The DNA here is from genome assembly GCA_963966055.1 of Lathyrus aphaca. Classification (NCBI taxonomy): domain Eukaryota; kingdom Viridiplantae; phylum Streptophyta; class Magnoliopsida; order Fabales; family Fabaceae; genus Lathyrus; species Lathyrus aphaca. The sequence goes on along the minus strand of OZ014524.1, from coordinate 139,369,712 downwards.
AGCCGCGCGCCGGACGGACTGAAGAGTCGCCACCTAATTCTATTTATTCCCGAAGAGGGAAAGGGAAGATATAGATACAACCCGGGAGGAAAAGGATGAGGACAAAGGTCAACGGAACCATTGCCTGGGTTCGGGAGTCGGTTATGCAGGGGGAAGGTATTAGCACCCCCTACATCCATCGTACTCGATGGGAACCATCTAAGTTATCGCGCGCGAAAGGATGTCTATGCTTAAACGAATTGCTTGCTAGAGGGAAATGAGTTGAATTATAAGTTAGATTGAACCTAGGTGCTCGGCAAGGATTGAGATCCTCGTGCCTACGTACTCCCGTGTGCAATGGGAAAGTCAGAGCCTCGTAGTTCGGCCTACTAAGGGTAGTGGTTGTTGATTTTATTACCTTTCTTCGATGAAAGGGTTTAGGAGTTGAAATGCACTAAAGACTATGGATAGTTTATCTTGCCCAACAAGACGAGTGTCCTGCGTCGAAATAATCGGAGCGAGTAACGAAAACTCGTTATCCCCCTTTCTACCGCTTAAGGCTCGTGGCGTACAAATCTTCTCGTATTATTAGAATGTTTTATTTCCTAAAGCCGTTTGACGTTGGATCAAGGGTTTGGATCTAATCGAAACGTTTTGGTTTTTTGAAGTTTAGAGGGTGCATGCAAATGGAGGTTATTTTTTGTGGTTTGTTAGCGAGGCACGAAGCGCTCGGCTCGCTAAGGTAGGTGGATCCTAATAAACGAAAAGAAAACTGGAAAATAAAGTGCAAGTGTGCAAGTGCAATCGCTTGGCGTTGGACCAAGGATTCAGAAATAAAATGCGAGAAATAAAAGTGCGTACAAATTAATGGGAGAGGGATACAAAATAAATACAGGGGATTGCGAGAAATAAATGGTCTCGTTGTAATTGGCCCAAGAGAAAGCGTGTGTGCAGTGTGTTTGAACTATTCGAAGGCGTTCGGCCTGTTTGATCGGGACACAACTATTTGAAGGCGTTGGACCTTTTTCGAGCGCAACTATTTGAAGGCGTTGGACCTTTTTGGGACGCGACGAAATTTGGTTCGTTTACTGCCATAGAGCCGATTTAATGAAATCGTTCTATGAGGAGTCGAATCATAATTTTTTTTAAATGTGAAAATAAATGAATAAATAAATTGAATTGCGAAGTATTAAATACAATAACAAATTGAATAACTAGATAGATTAAATAATGAATAAATTAAATAAAATCGAGAATAAATAAATTAAATTAAATTACAATTTGTTTATCGGAATAATAAAATGAGAAAATTAAATACAAAGGGGGGCCTCATATTGACCAAAAATCACCGATTAGAATCGGGCGATAAATTGGTCGTTAGTTATATCATTGGCCCTTTAAAGTAATATATATGAATAAATCACAATGTAATAAAATAAAAGAAACTAAGAAATAAAGTGACTTAAACAAAAATAGAAATTTAAATAAAATGATAAGAACATGACATTGGTTGAAATTAGATTATAAGTATAAACAAAATAATAAAACAACAACAACGAAATAAAGAAAAGGCGCGGGTTAGGCTTATAGCTCATGGTGCAAGAATAAAAAGTTTGTACGGGCAAATGACCCAGCATCCAATAAAAAGCCATGGCAATAAAGAAAAGAAGAAGAAAAAAAAAAAAAGGTCTGGCGATGAAGTATGAGTAATGTGTGGATAGAAAAATGAGTTTGAGAAATCCAACATGGGGCTTGTTGGGCCCAAATTCTCAACACAAGCTTATGACATACAAAAGAAAAAAAACAGTATGAAAAAGATAATTAAAAAACGTGCAAGCTATGTAAAATCAAGCTGTACCCAAATTCAACAAATCATATTATATGCCATTCTTCAAAAAAATGATTCTGAGAAAAGTAAAAGAAAAAAAAACACTTCAACCTTTTCATCAGTCGCCGCTTCCAATCACTCACAGCATGCGAACTCTTCGTTTCCGGATCGACCCCCTAAAATGGCGGCGCAAAGAGAACAGAAGGAAGGCCGCGTCTCTCTCTCACGCCTCTCGTCAGATTCGAGCTTCGGCCCTCTCTGCTTGCACAGTTCCGGCGATGGTGTTTTCAAATTTTCTGGTTTGTTGATGGTGGTTGCGAGTTACGAAGTGAACGGTTGGTGTTTGTCGGTTGTGACGGATTTCTGCATTTCCGTTCTGTTTCTCGTTGGTGAGTTCGAAGATCTGTTTTGGGGGTTGGCCGTTTCGGGAGGCGAAGGCCGGCGGAGGTGAGGTTTTGTGGCTCTGTTTGGTTTTGTGATGGCTGTTTGAACGGCGGCTATGGTGCTCGCGGGTTTCGCGAAAAGGGGTAGTTTCCGGTCGGAGGCCGGCGGTTCTGGTTCCGGTTGAGTTCGCGTCGGTGGCTGCGGGTTGATGAGTGGTTTCGAAGGTGATTGGTGATTTGGGCTTGCGGAGGCTTGCGTTCTCAGAGTCACAGTTTCGAGTTTCGGTGGGTTTTGCGGTGGCCGCGGGTTAGTGAATGGTGGCGGTCTGAGGTGTTTTTACGGTAAGTTGGCTGGCTTGTATTGTTTCTGGATTTGTGCGGTGACTGAGTTTTCAGATTTTCTGTGTTTCTGAGAAAGTTATGGTGATTCAATGAAGGCCTTGGGATGGTGGTTTGCTGCGGTGTTCGTGCGTTTTGCACAGTGGTGGCTGATGGTTTAGTTTTGGTTTTGGGTGGTTTCGTGGAGCAGATTTTGGTATGTGTGTATTTCTGTAGCTGGGTTTATGAAAATAGAAAGGGAAGTTTTTTTGTTTTGCTTATGACGTTATTGTTTATTGAAGGTAGTTTAGTGATGTTTACAAAAGAAGGGTAACATTTTCTTGACTCGGGGAAAAAGTATGGTTTTGGTTGTTCTGCATTTGGTTTACTGATGCGTGGTTTGATGAGAGGTAATGAAATTTTTGAGGAATTTTTGTATTTTTGAGATTTTTGATTTTTTTGAAACTTGAACTTTTGATTTCTGCAGGGTAAACTTATGGCTATCCAAGCTTCCTATTAGTGTGAATGAAGGGTTATTTTTATAGAGAGAATTTACAGGGTAAAATGGGAAAAAATGGGAAGAAAGTTTGTGAAGAATTTGGATAAGAATTGAATTGATTTTGTGAGCTGTAAAAAGATAGTTGTAGGTAGTGGAAGATGGTGGTGTTTTCTGTTGGGATTGCGTTTGGGGAATGGAATCTGTGCTTGAAATCAGCTTGCTGGCATAAAAAAAGTTGGTTGTTTGGAAAAAGTAACACGTGAGAAATAATTGGAGGAATAAATAAAAACAATCATAATAAAAATAATGATAATAATAATAATAAAAAGTAAGAAATAATATTGATGATAAAGATAGTACTAAAAGATAAATAAAAAAAGAAATAATAATTAATGATAATGTTTTGTGGTTTCATTTAAATAATAGTAAATGGACTTTAAAAAAAAAATGGACTTATGTGAAAGGATTTTACATAGATTTTTTGTAATTTTTCAATTAGTGGGTCCAATATGTGCTGGAATAATATTGTGGGATAGAATTCTAACTAATAATAATAATAATAATAATAAATAATAATAAGAATAGTAATAAAAAGATAATGATAGTAATGATACTAATAATAATAGAAATAACAAAAATAGTGAAGGAAATAATAATACTAAGAATAATAGAAATAATATTTATAATAAGAAAATAATAATGGAAATAAAAGTGAATTTTTATTTTTGCATAGAAAGAGATAAACTTACAAATTGATGATTTATGAAAATGTAAAAAACAATTTTTTTGAAATAATAATAATAAGAGGATAATGACAATATAAAAATGAAAATAAAAGTAATAATAAAAAAAAAGACATATTTTTTTTTAAAAGGAAAAGTAGAGAAATAAATTGATTTTTCTTGATAAAAAGTGATAATCGAACGAAGGACCTCCATACAATACACTGACCTGACAAACTCGAACAATTTCTGATTTTTCGCACAAACGCAAATAGTGTGTATTTTTGAATTTTTGGATAATGGTTAAACAGAAAAAATAAAATGATACAAGTTTTTTATTTTGAAACAATGATTAGACAGTAAAATCGTGCGGGTATGACAAATTTGGGGTATGACACACACCCACCACCATTGCTCCCGCCACATACTTACAAACTCCGATTTTCAACCCCTCCCGACTTTACACCTTCGGATCCTTCACGATCCGATGTACCAACCAGTTCCATCTCCAAGTCCTTCAACCCGAATCCAACTTCCAGAAACGCGTAGTAATCAGTGATCTCAATTTCGACTCTTTCCTTTCGGCGATGGAGCTATCCTGCCTGGTTTCATCGGCGATTTTTTCTGTTGCTATAGTGGTAAATGGATCGAAGACTTGGTTGATGATGGTGAGTGGTAACAGAGTTAATGCTGTGTGGGGGATTTTGATATTGGCAGGTGGTGTTGCGGCTGGGGCGTTGTTGCGGAGGCGGCAATGGAAGAGTATGAAAGGTGGATTGATGGAGAGGGTTGAGAAACTGGAGGAAGATTTGAGGAAGACGGTGAGAGTTATTAGGATTTTGTCTAGGCATATTGAGAAATTTGGAAAAAGGTTTCCGGTTACTAAGGAACCCATCACTCAGGTATTAATAGTCTTTATCTTTTTGTTGTGTTCTGAAATTCAATTCAAACTATGGTAAATTAGTACTTATATCAACACAATGAATTTCTTGAAGTCAGCAGCTATAGCACAAAAGAACTCTGAGGCTACAAGAGCTATAGCGGTGCAATATGAAATTTTGGAGAAGGAGATTCATGAAATTCAAAATGTTTTACTAGCAATACAGGAACAACAAGAAAAACAATTTGATCTGATTTTCTCGGTTAAGCCGTGGGAAAGCAAACGCAAAATTCCCAAAGACCAAGAAATATTACAAACTACTAACTTAGCTGAGGATGAGGTAATAAAGCATGTGGAACTGGAGGACCGCCCAATCTGAATTAAGAGAACATAATTCATTAAATTTTGAAGGGGCGAGTCTTAGTCTTAGTATCTTATTCTTCTTCTTTTTTATGTATACATTGAATTGTTGATTACTCGTTTTTTTAGAGTTCATGAAATTTTGAAGGGGCAAAATTTCTAGTACTTTAATAAATGTTCAAGGAATCATTTTACATGTATGGAATAACTACTTTTTTTTGCAAGAATTCTATGCTCTTTTTTCTAAAACCATACTTTAAATCTAAGTGTCCGTTTGATAAATAGGATGAAAGAAAAAATAAAATATATATCTCATATTATGTTTTAATTCAATATTTAATGTAATGATAAGATATAATACATAAACAAACACTTATTTCATTCTGGCTCCTTAGTTTGAATAATACAAAAAATAAAATTTTACTTTATCTTTATAAAATATAATTTAAAATGTTAAAAAATGATTTTTTTTAAAATAAAATATTAAACAAACAAAAATTAAATTATTAAATATTTACTAAATAATTTGTTAACATCATTATTTTCTTATAAAAAATATTAACTATTTCGTTGCGGAATCAGAAATAGAGATGGTTGCGAAAACTACGATGGAGTGAATCTTCTGATGCACTACATCGATGTGACACCGTGGATCGAAGGTTGTGATCATTGGTCCTTGAATCAGAGGTATCAATCTGGATGTGATGTCGTTAATCGGTGTGAGCAAACATGTTGCAGGAGTGCATGTGGCAACTAGTTGTCACGTGAAAAATACGCCACAACTTTGCCACGGGAAAAACATGCCACAACTTTGTCACGTGAAAATCACGTCACTAATATGTACATAGAGATAGGTGCAGAAACCACCACCACTATAATATCTCATATTCCCTTAAATGCTCAATTGGATATCATATAAGATCAACTGAGTTCCTATGTACTCTATATTTTGTTAATTGGAATAATAAAATCTCATAAGTGCTCTAAATGTTTAATAAGTACAAGAGATGATATTTTGATAACTCTAATAATTGATCAATTGGTGTTAGATGCAAAAATATCAATTGAGATATTTTATACACTACCTAATTTTAATATATATATATATATATATATATATATATATATATATATATATATATATATATATATATGTGTGTGTGTGTGTGTGTGTGTGTGTGTGTGTGTGTGTGGTGGAAAAAGAAAGAGAAAAAAAGAAAAGGGAAAAGAGAAAGAAGAAGAGAATGGAAGGGAAGGGAAGGGAAAACATGAGAGAAGAAGAGGAAGGAGGAATAACTTATCATAATTTTCTTCTATCTAGCAACTCATCTTCATCTTTTTCATCAGCATCATCTTCTTGTATCAAGGTGGGTTCTAGGTAGACACTTGGTTAAAATATGTGAAGGTTATGTATTGATGTCTAGAGATAGTGTAGGATAATCCATGGTTGAAAACATGAAATTTGTGATGAATATGACTATGCTTTATGTTGCTTGGGTATTGATTCTATAGGTGATTATGAAGACAAGAAGTGGAATGAGTGAAAAATCCTTATTTTGAGATGTTCCCACGAGGGGAAACAATTATGGAATTATAGTGTTTGCATGTCGAACAGCTGGTGAGCATATCAGTTTGTGATGTTCGCACGACGAGTAAGAGCGAGTCTGGGGCGAACCATTCGCCAGACCTTCACAAGGTGAAATTTGTCTCCTTTTCCTACTGAATTCATCTGTGTGACCTTCACACAACGAACGTCAAAGCGAAGAGATTCGCGTGCCCTTCGCACGTCGAACACATCAGATGTTTTCCTATTTATTTGATGTTTGGTTATTCAATTCTTATGCATGCTAATACTCTTATATATTATTATAATAGGATGATTAATAATTCTTATGTATGATAACCCTTGGAACTTTTGGTAATGAAAGAGATTGATGAAATTAAAAGTGAGACAAGATACTAGGATTAGATAATGACTTGTGAGGATCTATAGGATGTTAGATAACTTAGAAAACAATGATTATGTCCACTACAAGAAAAACACGTTTTAGCTGTAAAACTTTAGTGTCAACCTAGACTCTGACGCTACTTGCGATGATATAACGTCTCAAATAGCCGTCGCTAACGGGAAAAAGCAATTACTTTATTTTAAATTTCAAGGACATTTTTTAGCGCCGGCGTAGGCCGACGCTATATATAGATATAATTAATTTTATTTAAAATAAGTCTTGTAATTTCATTCAAGCATTTATTTATTTAATTATTTTTAAGGTAGCGACAGCTAAATGCGACGCTATTATTGGTGCGAAAATAATTCATTTCCCCCACAAATTTTGTTGCCTCCTTTTTTATTTTTAGGTAATTATTAGTTTTTTTATGTTAGCGGCGGTCGAAATCGACGCTACTATTGGTGCTAAAAATTTCACTTCCCTCCAGAAATTTTGTTTGGCTTTTTTTTTAGTTGGTTAGCTGTGTAGCGTCGGTCTTGGACGACGATAACTTTAGAAGAAAAAAATGTATATTTCCCCATATTTTACCTTTTTTTTTTATTGTTTTAGTTATCTATAATAATATTTTTTATTAAAACTTTCATTTATATTAATCTTAAACTATCATTTTAACTATAATTAAAACTTTCATTTATATATGATCTTAAACTTTTATTTATTTCCCCCCAGATTTCTATTAAAACTTTCATTTAAAAAATAAAACTATAATTAAAAAAAATCAAATAAAAAATATATATAATCTTAAACTATCATTTAAAAATATAATTAAAAAAATCAAATAAAAATATCACTATTGTTCTGGACTGGCCTAGTATGTGCTCAGCGCCAAATTAAGGCCCAATCCAGCAGACAATTGTGGACAAGCCCACTACGGGATCCACGAGGATATGACTGTTACAGAGATAGAGTCGTTGGCATATAGTCGTTAGGGACTTCCACCTTACACGCCTAAATGTCTTCCGCGTGGCCAACTGCCCAACGAATTCACTGAGACAGTTACACTCAGTCAAAGGCACACGCTCGTAGCATGCAGACAAATGCTCATATAAAACTCTCCACCTTTGGAGGGTCAGGTATTCACTATTTTATATCCCCTTCTTAATTACGCTTTCGTTGATCCCAAACCGACTTGAGCGTTAGAGTACCTTGGAGATACCCCACCATTTCTCCTACCAACATATCACAATCCCTGCTGAAGGCCACGAAGACCTGTCCAGATTCTTTCTATACATTGACGCCATCTGTGGGAAACTAACAACTCCCCCGTCTTTCGTGATCAAGATTCTTTTTCACTGTAAGACCAAAGCTCATCTTTCCTTCTTCATGGTAACTCTAGTGCACGGGGATGTCAAAGATACCTCCATCGTTCTCAGCGACGGTGACTACACTGACAACCAAGGAACATTTCAGCTCAACACCGATCATGGTGAAGGACACCATCCTTCCCCAACTTCAAAAAACCTGAAATAGTCGTCTGTTGTTCACGCAGATCCCATCTTTAAACCGATCCCTATCCCGGTGGAAGCGAATGTAATCACTCAGGCCCTCATCGCTGCCTTTAACAAGGAAAATTTCGCCCTCTTTCAACAAAATGAACGCATGCAGGTGCTCGAGCGGAGCCACCGCTCCCCTTCGTCGTCTAGGCGACAACGTCGCATAAGCTCTCCTTGAAAATATCGATCTCCTCCAAGAGGTCGGAAAGGGAAAGATCCTAAGCGCACTTCTCCTCTCGGGGATCAGGATCCGCCTGAAAGCTCGCGTCCAGAACGGGCTCGAAAGCGCACCCGATCTCCCCTGCAAAGGTCAAGACACTCACCAGAAGATCAAGGCCACGACAAGAAAACATGTTATGATGATGATGTCATCGGAGCAGGTCCCCTAAGTCCGACAAAAGCGATGAGAAAGACCACCGCGGTCCCCTCATCCGCGAGATCATGGAAACCCGCATCCCTCGAGGGCTCGAGAAACCTCCTCCTTTGGCCACCTACGACGGGACAACTGATCCCGATGATCACATTGAAAACCTAGAGGCCATGCTCCACTATCACAACATGGAAGGTGCTATCAAATGCAGGTTGTTCCTCACCACCTTACGCAAGAGCGCCATGTCGTGGTACAAACATCTCCCCGCAGGATCTATTACATAATGGAGAGTCATAAAAAACCAATTCACCAGGCATTTCACCGCCTCCAGGCGTCATCCAAAGTATGAAGCTACCCTCGAAGGAATCATGCAGGGAAAGGAAAAACCCCTAAGGGACTACATTGATCGATTCAACAAAGAGGTCGTGGAAGTGAACACAACCGACCGCATGAAGCGGTATATCATGGAGAAGGGCCTACACCCTAACAACGAGTTCCGAAAAGTCGTGGGCATCGAACCTCCCCAATCCCTTGCAAAACTGCTTCACAAGGCCCAAACATACATTCAGTACGAAGAGAAGGAGGCCACATACAAAATAAGAGATTCGAGGAATCAGGAAAACACGTGGACTCACAGGCAGAAGGATAGCGACAATGCGACATGATGTGAGAAACATAGAGATGATCGACCGCGAGAAAGCAGAGAACCAGCTGACCATTTCTCAGACTACACCATTCTCACCGCCCCTCGCGAAAAGATCCTCAATGAATGCATCAATATTGAGTTCAAACAAGGAGGTATTCGCTTCCCCAAACCAACTGCTTCAAAGGCCAGTACCGACAAGAGCAAGTATTGTCGATTCCACCGCAGCCACGGGCACGTCACCGAAGACTGCATCCATCTCAAAGATGCCATTGAGATCCTTATCAAAGAGGGGCACCTTAAGAAATACTTCAAAGGCGGAGCTCCTCGATAAGAGGATACGAAGAGGGTCAACGAGGTCATCGAGGACGCCACCCCGATGCAGGTAGCCCTATCTGTCACCAGACCTGAGGATTTCTATATTCCTCGACACCTTTTGCACATAGGATACTTTGCGTCGCACAACCCTTGGGAGTGCTTCCCTTCGGCCATGCTCATTTCAGGCGGAGGTTACAACGAGATGACCATTGGGTCCGTTAGACGAAACCTCGAGCATCTAGTCAATTCATCACTAGTTCAATTATCATCCATCAAGAGAGTCAAAAGGAAATCACATCCAATTACATTCTACAGGGAGGAGCTGCTCGGAGGATCCCCTAACTCCCACATCCCAGTACTGATCCGTGCAAAGATGGCAAAGAAAGATGTGCGCAGGATACTCATCGATCAAGGAAGCTCGGTCGACATCATGTACACTTCTCTCTTTCGGGCTCTACAACTCAACTGAGAAACTTATTCCCATACGTAGGTTCTGATTTGTAAGGATTTAACGGAGCTACTGCAAAACCATAGGGCTATGTCGAGCTGAACGCCACTTTCAAGGAGGGGGATGCTTCCAAAACAATTAAGACACACTTACTGGTAATCGAATGTTCGTCATTGTATCAGTGCATCTTGGGAAGACACATGTAACACCCACTTTTCCCATTTTCAAAAATAACATGTTTTCTCAATAAAAATCAGAGTTCTAGTACAAAAGTGGAATGCTACTTTTCCAAAAACCAAACTCAACATAGTTTTTCATTAAACAACAGAAGTAAATAATTCATCAACGTATATGCTCCTCGACATAAACATTCCAAAAACTAAAACATGTCTTTATTTTATTACATAGATACGTAACTAACAAATTTGGAAAGTAGAAATAAAAACAGAACAACAAAAGTCCCCATTCCCGTGTTACATATCAGAGCATCCTATGACTCGAATAAGTAACATCAAAGCACTCTCATGTACCTGGGTTATCTGTACTTCCCAAGGAGTACAGACACAATAACACAAACAAAGGGATGAGAAATCGATTCAATATATTAGCGGTGCAAATAACATTTTGAAAGAGTAATCTAACATAATTCATTCACACATATCATAGACCATTCATTCAATCATATGCAAAGTGACTCCATGATACAATGCAAATGCGGTACCAACTCAACATTGGTTCATCAATTCGAACCCCGGATGCATCGCTTACGCTCCTACTGAGACACGATCATCCCTGCACCATCGATTCACAATGAATCCGGATAATCACTTACGCTCCATCTGAGACATAATTATCCCACCAAACATGTATGCGTATGCAAGACTTGATTACACATACAACAACATATACACGCATGAATACAATCATGCATAACACGATCTTCATGATCTTCATTAGTTATCAACCATTCCATCATATAGTTTATACAAAACATATAATAAACATTTTCATAATCAACAAAATCCAATTGATCTATAACAAAGCCATACAATTTAAAACAATCACATATACTTAAACGCTAATTGTTGGTTGTCAGGTCCTATAGCTACACATGGATGTTATCCTCAATGCCTTGGAATAATGGTACGAATATTGACCAAGAAAATGGGACAAAACCATCTTATGATATCAAAAAAATTCAAAAAATAAAGGCCTGACACGACCCCCCGTGTCCCCTGACACGGCCCGTGTCGCATGGCCTGACGCCCCCCTTAGAATTCACATTTTATCCAAGACAGAAGGCTGACACGACCACCCGTGTCGTGTGACACGACCTGTGTCAGACCCTATGAAGCCCATCCCTCCAAAATTCCATCAAAATCCATTCCCTGTAGCCTGACACGGCCACCCATGTCCTGTGACACGGCCCGTGTCAGGAGCCCTGCGCCCCAAAAATCACTTTTTCTTGAAAAATCACTTTTTCCTTCCACTTTCACACCAGTCCAAAATTAGTCACTCATACCTCATTCTTAATACCCAAAACAGTTCCATTATGGTTCTTATTATCATTTTACACCTCTAACACTACACAATCCCCTAGCCTAACATTTACTAATCAAATTAGGGAATCCCAGGTTTCTCTTCATCTCCTCCCTTTGCTTTATCATCACAACATTCATTAACACATTCTCATAATACACATACATCATACAATTCAATCATCAAACTTCAAGTATATACAATCAACAATTACAATATTCATGCTCATATCATAATTTCACCAAATACCATAAATTCATACAATCCCTAAGAAAGTAAGGAACTCCCAATCACCCTTTCATGTTAGGTCACCAATATAAAATCCCTTTCTCCCCCTTACCTCGAATTCAAACGATTCCTCGCAAACTCTTGATCTTGGAAATCTAAGATTCTTGATCTCCTTTCTCCTCTCCTCTTTCTCCAGAGCCAACTGCTTCTTCGTCAGAAAAACACGATATGAGAAAAAAGAATCGTTCATCCCTTTTCATAACACAACACAATTACCACCTTACCCCTTAGACCTCCAATTTATTATTTTATTTATTTAATAACAATATTCTAATAATACTACCTTATTATCATATTATTATTGAAATAAAATAATTTCTTTACTTATCATTTCAAATATACCACCAAATTCACAATAATTATTTTATTAAATAATTTATGAAATCGGGGTGTTACAACACACACTTGCCGAGCTCATCACCGTCCCCTCGACAATCCACCTTAAAATAAAGTACTACACTGAGAAGGGCCACGTAGCTACCCTGCACGGGGATATTAAAGCAGCTAGAAGGTGTTTCCAAGCAGCGACCAGAGGCCAAACCGTGATAGAAACTGCAAAGAGCAAGAAGCACGCAAGAGATGGAAACTCTCCAAGTGACGACACCCAACCCGAGAAGAAACCTACTTTCTAGATCAACATGATCGACCTCGATCCTCACATCCCTATAGATGGTGGAGAGGATGCCCCCGCGGACAAGTCAGCCTTGCTTCGCCCTTTACCCGCAGGTGATTTCAAAGTTGTGACTTTCGGGGACCACCCCGATAGAGAAGTTCGTATCAGAGCAGGACTCCCCGATGAAGTCAATGAGCAATTGAAGCAATGCTTGCGCAACAACGCCGACCTTTTTGCTTAGAGCGCCGCTGACATGCCAGGTATCTCTCCGAAAACCGCATGCCACGAGCTCGCCATCAACCCAGCTACCCGCACAATTGCACAACGCAGGGGCAAACAATTTGAAGAAAAGACCTTAGTCGCTAAGAAGCTAGTTAAGGACCTTATAGAGGCCAAATTTGTAACCGAGACCAGGTATACGACCTAGCTCTCGAACACTGTACTTGTCAAAAAATCTAATAGAAAATGACGCCTCTGTATTGACTACACTGATCTTAATCGGGTTTGCCCGAAAAACTATTACCCTCTGCCCAACATAGACAAGTTAGTGGATAATTCTGCAGGTTTTAAATTACTATCCTTCATGGACGCATATTCCGGGTACAACCAAATACCCATGGCCGACAAAGACAAGAGGATACATCTTAGGAAAAGTTTAACGTTTCAAATGCTTTGGGAAATCCTGAAGATACATCTTTGGGATATTGTAAGAGATATTTTTGTAGATATATCTCTAGAATTTCCTAAGTCTGTTTTTATTTTATTTTATAATTTCTTGTTTGTGTTGTTCTTTTGCGTACAATAATTATATGCCTAATTTTACATTGCAAGCATAATGGTTGATAGAGCCGACAGACTGAGACTTGAATGGATTTCCCAACACACATCCGTTTGACACGAATGAAGCCAACATGTTTCGAGGGTCAAGAAGAGGCATCGAATTTTGGGGCACAATCTACTCCTGGGGTGCAGTTTACTCCTGGGGCTCAGTCTACTCCTAGGGTTCCGCCTTCATCTCAAACTACTACATCTTCATATCAGACCACTCCACCTTCTTCTTCTTCTTCTTCCCGTAGGAGACGGGATGCACCAGCTGACGCATCACTTCCCCCATCGTCCTGTAGACGTCGGGATGCACCAATGCCTCCTCTTGCTAATCCGGTGCCACCTCCCGCTGATGATCCTATTGATCTTGTGCCACCTTCGGAGGGTGAGGTTGTTGATATCGAGCTAGAGAGATTTAGAGGGGTCTGGATGGTCTGGAGCTTTCGATTCCTCTCCTTAATTATTTGGATACGAGTTGCCTTACTCACTAATCAAACAATTGCCATCTCTAAAAAACTTCTAATCCAATCAAATTCAAATCATTTTAACAATTACTTAAGCGAAAAAGAAGTGGTCCAAAGCCTTTTATTCTCTTCTCGAATACTTGGATACGAGGAGCCTTCCTCGGCCATTCAAGTATTTGTCGTTCATCAAAATACTCAATACTATTAAACATTATTTCATTAAAGATGAAAAGTGGAATGGTATGGAGCCTCAATTCCTCTCCTAAATTGTTTAGGTACAGGTTTCCTTTCTGTTTACACCAATTTTTGGTAATGTAAACAACCATTATCCATTAACACTTTAGGACTGGATAAAAGTCATTTTACAATGTTCGTTCAAGTCTCGCGATTTATGATATCAGTTCATACATTATTTAAGAACAAAATCACTGTTCTTATTAGTGTTAGAATTGTTTCCAACAACTTTATAAAACAAGTTGTCTCATGGCAACTTAAAAGAAATAACACTCAAATGAGCATTTAAAAGAAAGAAAAATAAAGGAAATGAAAAGAAATGTAGAATTGCAAAATGAAAAGGAAAATAAAGCACAAACATAATAATTTTAAATTGAAGAGAATGTAAAGGGTGGATGGAATCCATCTTTGTTCGTCCCTGAACCCATTTGCCCTTGCGGCGTGGGTGTTACAAGACTTTCAAAAAATAGGATCCAACCTCTAATACATAGAAATTACAACTATTTATAGAGAAAATAAAATAATTTCCTACATCTAAGATTATAACAAGTGTCTTATTAATAACTTCCTTAATCTAAGAATGACATATGTCCATTTGGATAAATTCTTTTAATAACTTCTGATAACTTCCAATAGCTTCCGTGTAGGACTTGTTTGCTTGATTGATATGATGAATCAATATTTGACTCTTTGAATGAGTTTTTCGACTGCCTTTTTCGAATCCCTCTTTGAATGTCTTATAACATGCCATTTCTAGTTGAAAATAAAGCCTTCGACATCCATCCATTTGCTGCATATAATTCGGTTGACAATCGAAATAAAAATAATTTAATTTTATATATTAACAGAGGCCCCCCAGTATTTGTCTTTTGACTGAAAGGAAAATGATAAATACTGAGTATTTATACAATGCACTCAAACTTGATAACTGCTTCACATGTTAGTCGAATTTCACAAAAAGGTTTAGTCGAATTCCATTTAATATGGCTAATTTTGACAAATGATGTTCCTTTTCTCACTTCCATGTTTTCCACCTTAAAACAATATATATATGTATTAAAGTGGGAAACACAAGATAGCAATTCGACCTCTAACACCAAGTCTTTCTCAATACCATCAATTACATATTTGTGATATTAACGAGACCCCTCCAAAAATGTTGTTTCTCAAAGGAAATGAGAGGAATAACATTTTTAATCATGCTACCAATTCATAGAAAGCACATAAAACCCTCTTTTGAAAACATAGCAAAATTTTGAAGATAATTTCGACTCTCATGATCAATCCAATAACTTCATTGTCATTGAAACATTTCAAAGTGGCATGATGTCATATTTCCATCTTCGATCTTTTATAATGGCATTAACAATAACTTGCCATTTTCTTCTATATATGTTTTTGTAATCGAAATAATAATTTGATACCACCCAAGATGGAAATTGAAATATTATTGGACTTTAATCCTTAAAAACCTTAGTCGAAAAATATCATTATTTCTTTTAGCAAAGTTTTAATCTTCGCAAAACTTTTCAAAATCATTTTGATAAGATTATCCAATTCAATTGGTGTCATCTCTTAATGACTTTGAAAGATTTTTTATTTATTTATAATATGGCTTAAAAACCATTTCATGTATGGTTTCTGTTTCTCATAAACCATTTTTTATGCATATAAACTGTCGAATCACGCTAAACTTGAAGTTTCACCAATTTGTTTACACCAATTTTTGGTAATGTAAACAACCATTATCCATTAACACTTTAGGACCGGATAAAAGTCATTTTACAATGTTCGTTCAAGTCTCGCGATTTATGATATCAGTTCATGCATTATTTAATAACAAAATCACTGTTCTTATTAGTGTTAGAATTGTTTCCAACAACTTTATAAAACAAGTTGTCTCATGGCAACTTAAAAGAAATAACACTCAAATGAGCATTTAAAAGAAAGAAAAATAAAGGAAATGAAAAGAAATGTAGAATTGCAAAATGAAAAGGAAAATAAAGCACAAACATAATAATTTTAAATTGAAGAGAATGTAAAGGGTAGATGGAATCCATCTTTGTTCGTCCCTGAACCCATTTGCCCTTGCGGCGTGGGTGTTACAAGACTTTCAAAAAATAGGATCCAACCTCTAATACATAGAAATTACAACTATTTATAGAGAAAATAAAATAATTTCCTACATCTAAGATTATAACAAGTGTCTTATTAATAACTTCCTTAATCTAAGAATGACACATGTCCATTTGGATAACTTCTTTTAATAACTTCTGATAACTTCCAATAACTTCCGTGTAGGACTTGTTTGCTTGATTGATATGATGAATCAATATTTGACTCTTTGAATGAGTTTTTCGACTGCCTTTTTCGAATCCCTCTTTGAATGTCTTATAACATGCCATTTCTAGTTGAAAATAAAGCCTTCGACATCCATCCATTTGCTGCATATAATTCGGTTGACAATCGAAATAAAAATAATTTAATTTTATATATTAACACTTTCTCACTAGTCAAACAATTGTCATCTCTAAACCAAACTACAAATGCTCTGATTCCTCATTATGAATACGTAGGCACAAGGGCCCCAATACTTAGCGAGCACCCTAATAAAAAACCAATTATTTCCCTTTAGCAAGTAACCCTAGATGAACCTTTTTGCGACCCATTTTCTTTACCCTTTATTATTCGAAGAAGACAATTAACATACATTAACATTCAATCACAAATTAGACTAAGAGGTTCTCGTTGAGTACAACGGACGTGAGGGGTGCTAATACCTTTCCCTTGCGTAATCGACTCCCAAACCCGAATTTGGTTGTGATGACCATTTTCATTTTTAAAAGATTTTTATCGATATTTTCCTATTCCTTAATTAGAATAAATAAAGTTCGGTGATGACTCTGTTTGAACTATAATTTTGTTCGCGTTCATCGCGAATGATCATATTTTTCGAGGTACGATAACTGTCAGACGAGTGCTGGATGACATTCTTGTGGAGGCACAAGGGACACTATTATATAACAAACATCGCGCGAGGATGAGGGATCGATGACCGAGGAGGAAAACCAGGCAGAGAAGGGAGAAAAGGTAGATGAAAGATTGTCAGACACACCCAGTAGTCGTCTGTATTTATTTTGTTGTAGTATTATAGTTTGTACTTTTTTTGGATTTCGTGTCGTACGAGATTTTACTACTATTTTGCTATATTATTTTGATGTCTGTTATTTTATTCGGGATCGTGCTTCATAATTCATCTACAAACAAATACACAGCTCATTATAAAAAAAATGTTATGATATTCTTCAGAGATGTATCTTCGAAAAATTCCTGTAGATGCATATCTCGAGAAATATTCAAATGAAAATAAGTTATTGGAGACATGCTCTGAGGGTTTAAGATTTAAAATAGTTCTGGAGATATATCTCCGAAATATGTTAACGTTTATTGAAAAGTGGGATGTATACGAAGATATATCTCCGAAATATATTAACGTTTATTGAAAAATGGGATGCATACGAAAATATATCTCAGAAATATGTTAACGTTGATTGAAAAGTGGAATGTATCCGAAGATATATCTTCGTAAATTGAGGGGCATAATAAAAAATTCACACGATCTATAAGAAATATATAGGGTGGGAAAAGAAATTCTGAAACTTTCTTGTTAACTATAGTTTTTATGTTTTCTCTCTTGGCCATTAGACCCCCTTTTTTTAAAATAAAAAAAAAAAATTTAAAATTTATTAGAACTAATTTTTCATTTAAAGGTTAAAATTTTAATATCTTTTTACAAAAATGTTTTATTTTTAAATCTTAAATAAACACTGATAAATCACCGTAATTGCCTAGCATAGCAGCGGTTGTGGAACAAAGAGTAAACAAAAATGGAAGAGCTACGGAAACTGGAGAAAGTTCAGAGGATGGTGGGATTCATGGGATCGCGCGGCGTTTCAGTATCAAACTCCGATTACCACTGTAACCGTTTCCTGGCTAATTTCATGCTCTTTTTGATAGAACCATGCGGAGAACTCGCCATCGACGACAAATGCTGCTTGATTTCTGAGCTTATGCCTAGGGTCACTAAATTCCCTCATTGTATTTTCTTCCTGTTTTTGTTATTATTATTGATAATCGATTCGAGTGTTTGTTTACAGCTTTCATCTCCGTTTGTGGAGGATGCACATCAACACATTGTCACAGAACAAGAGAATAGTGGTAATTTCATTTGTAATAAAGTAGCCACTCGTTTATTTATTATTTGTGAATTGCTCATTTCAAGATTTTCATTGTTTTTTTTGTGCTCAAAAGATGGAATTGAAAAACAGTATACAAGTAGGATTAAGAAACTAATAGTTATAGCTAGGAAGATTTTGTGCCGCCCTCTATAGTCAGCCATTCTCAAACACCTATTATATCCACCATAGACCTCCACGTCATGTATATTTGGCAGATTTTTGGATGGCCACCATAATCCGCCATTGATAATAACACTAGGTAAAATACATTTATGAAAATCTACAATACCTAGGGAATATTTTAGAACTTGTATCAAACATGGAAATGTTACATTCTCAAACTCACTTTGCGACTGTATTTTTGTTGATCTTGAAACAAAACAATCTAACTCTTGCTTTTCCCTTTCTCTGCCATCTTAACTTATCTTTAGGCCATATAGATGTAACTATTATTATCCTTTTCCATTTTACTGATATATAGGAGTAGTATTTTTCTTGCTCTTTTTTTCATCTTCTATTTTCCTTGAACTGGAAGGATGATAGGTACACAACAAGTTTGTAACTATCTGTGGCAGGGGGGAAATTTTTCTGTACTATGGTAGTATGTATTCCTTCCACTCAATACCAACACCTGGCATGTATAGTTAGTTATTCCTGATTTAAGACTATGTTTTTCGGGAAACAAAAGAAGAAAAATAACTGAAAGATATAATGAAGAGGAATACTGTCACACAGGAGTATTGAAAATATTTCCATGGTGGGGGTCTGGAATCAAATGCTGTCCACTGCTGTCTTTACCATTGCACATATCAATATTCATATAATACTATACCTAGTTTTCATTCCTATGTTTTGTTGCTTGTTTCGAATTTTAAGAATGTTCTTGAATTTTTCACTTTCCTTAGGGTTTGAACAAAATCTTGTTGGAAGGGCATTGCATAGTTGCAATCAGATGAAAGAAAAGAATTTGTTGCAAAATTATGATAAAAAGATAGCTATGATAGAATTGGATTCCATGCAAAAGGCAAATTCTACCCTTGAGGATTTTGTAAGTATATATTCCAAGAGTAATCTTTATGATATGGCCATGGTATACTGCTATGATACTCATTAGGTTTTTATTTTTTTAAATTTTTTTTATCTGGATACTCATAAGTCTTTTTTTCGTTGTTGTTAAATCTCGATACTCCTTAATCATTTTAGATGGTGGGAACTAGACTTAGGTAGTTTGAGCTTGTAGCGAGAAGACCAGGAGATTCTGTAGTAAGGGGAGTAGATTAGATGGAGGGTAGTCAAACTGTCAGAGATAGATGAAGACCTAAAAAAATTATTAAACTATTTAGAAAGACCTTGAGATTAATGAGTTGGATAAAACCATGCTTTCTGATAGGACACTATGGCATAGTTTGGTTCATCTAACTGAACTCTACGTGGTGTGATAATGCTTGGTGGTTGTTGTTACTTAATCATTTTACTCGATGATTAATTTGGAAAATGTGGTAGTAGTCACAGTGGATGTGGGCAATGACCCCAAACAAATTCTATTTGCAAATGTAGAGGTTAGAATCCTAGAGTCGTCCCTATAGAGGGGGATTTACTTGACCACCTTCAACCCAATGGTTACTACCACAACAACTATAACAGTGAGGGTGATTGGTCAACGATTAAAAAGAAATGCAAAAGAAAGTAAGCAATGGAAATCTTCAAACTCATAACAAACTTGATTCATATCCAAAGAATACTTGGCTTACAACGTTATTTCCATATTGATTATTGGATGAATATAGTGCGATTTGCTTGCTTCTTTCTACAGAAATTCACAACTAGAGTAGTATGGTAGAAGGTTTGATACAGTTGCCTAGTTATGCAAAACTTGCTGTGTGATTCCAATGTTGATGCGAACTTTTTTCCAGTGCAGATCATATTTTATGTTTCATGGATTGGATGTAAGCAAGCCACAATCAATCTTCAAATACTTACCTATTCTTTCATTCACCGAGAGCTATATTTATCAGGTACATAGATTGGTGTTATTATTCCGCAACCCCTTTACTTGTTTAGGTAAAGTATTTGTGTTAAAAGTGTTGAGCTCCTAAAATTGGTTCTAGTGTATGTGTGCCTAGAAGGAAAAGATTGATAGAGTATCTCAAGCTAGATGGAAGACAAGGCAAGCTTTGAAACTGATTGACCTTTTTAAAGATGCACGTAATATGACATCATTTATAAAGTCTATCATTGTTTTAACAATTGAAATGATGGATATGCAATACTAACATGCTAATACTCTTAAGCTTTGCCGGTATAAGGACTATCATTCCAACTGTTAAAATAACACCAGTTATCATCCCCGAATAGTTTTGTGCAATGTGCATGCATCATGCAGCCCTTCTCATATATGTGTTTGCTGGGGCTTGATGTTTACCCTAGGTGGTGGAGCACTGACCTCACTTCACCCACTTCACCCACACATTAAATGTGCCTTAAAACTAATTTCAGAAAAGTCGAAGGCCAAGTAACTCTCCATGAGACATGAGAACTAATAAAAGCAAACACACCCATTACAATTCCTAGACATTACTACCAATTACAGCCTTGCAATGACTGTCTTTCCTTCAAGACACTCACATTTTTATGCACTTGCTTCAGTGTTTCAGAGTTTGATTACTTGGCGTTACAGTTTGTTGAGGTCAGATTCTTGACTAAATGATGCATCTAGGTGATAGAAGAGGGTGTCGTGGGCCATTTTTCCGCTCAAAAGCATTCTTTTAAGAAAAAATTGGTCCATAGTCTTAGTGTTATTGCTCTACAATTCATGAAATATATTTTAACAGTAAGTTTAAAATGTGCTTTATTAAAATATGCAAAAACTCTTATTTCTGCTAAATAATTGTGGCTGTTATGATGCAGCTGGATAAAATGAATGAGAAGTTGCTGCAAACACGAGAAAGGAAATATGAGGTGATTGATTGCATTTATGGTGGCAATTTAAATCTTCATTTTCAAGTAATATAGTTCAATTTATATGGTTTAATATGCATGTAGAAAGCAACTCAAGATTTGGTTTGCTTCTCGACTGACCCATTTCGACCAATTGTGTCTATTTTTGAACAAAGAGGTCTTTTGACTGAAAGGTATTATTCTGAACTCATTACCAAACTTTTCTTGGGAGCAAGTAAGATTGAGCTTAATTTGGTTCTTTGTTCTTTTTGATTATTGAGCTTAGAATATCAGAAGAACTTAAACAAGGGGAAGAGTACTGGGCTCTTGAAAGAAAGCTCTGTCATGCACTGATAAACGAAGAAGAGGTATATTCACGTACCATTTTCGTTCTTTTCAGAGAATGTATATACCGAGTGCTTTGAATCTAATAATTAGTTTGCCTCTCAGATTCTTATTGATGATGTGATGAAGGCTATTCGTTTAAAATCGTTTGATTATCGAGTGCTTAATCTTCTT
Organism: Lathyrus aphaca; assembly: GCA_963966055.1. Taxonomy (NCBI): domain Eukaryota; kingdom Viridiplantae; phylum Streptophyta; class Magnoliopsida; order Fabales; family Fabaceae; genus Lathyrus; species Lathyrus aphaca. The sequence continues at coordinate 139,347,805 of OZ014524.1, read as the reverse complement.
CTCTATCAACTGCATGGAACTAAGGTACAACGGATATTATGAAAAAAAAATGCCGGAAACATAAATTTCTACATTACGCGACATACAAATTATTATCTAAATATTGTCATTAGGATAATTCTGTTTTTTGCAAATCTGTTTTGAAGGCTGAGGAGTTGCATATGGAGTTTCTTTCAATTTCCGAGTTCTTAGTGGAAGTTTCTGATGATCTGTAAGTGCTAGTATTTTGTTTCAGTCGGTGCTGAATACCATGGTATCTCAAACATTAATTCATACCCGAGTATGAATTAATGTTTGAGATCACCCTTTTTATATGTAGTTGTCAGACATCATTTCTTAGTCTGGTAAAACAAAACTCTTAGTTAATTTTTCTGTTGCTACTTAGCTGTTTACGTTTCATTTCTGTGACTAAACAAACACATATATTTCAGTATTACTGTAAGCATGATTCAATTTTATAAATTTTATTTAACATAATTGTTTGGTTGTGAAAATTTTGCAGGTATGACTACGAGGTGTGTTCAATAATCGAAATTTTGTAACCACCAGCTGTCAAAAATGTTGTTTGAATCTTATTTGACTAAAAGTTGTCATGCAGGATGATGTGTTAGAAAATAATTTCAACGTTTTGCGCATGTTTATCAAAATATATGGAGCTTCAACCGCCCCTGCTATGTTGGTATGTAAAACTGGTTACGAGTGGTGCATCTAACGTTTCCCAACTTTTTACAGAACTGGAAAATACTGTTTATTTACCTTATGAATCACTTTGATTTACTTCTCTGATAAAATTGGTCTAAATATATAGTATCTTTATGATATTATTATGTCAATTACAGGCGAAGTGCATTACTGAGGCTGAGAGCAAGTACACGAGTTTACTGGAATTACTGGATCCAAAGCTCTCACTGAGCTACCAGAAAAGATGTGCTGAAGCCACTAAAGAAGGTAAATTTGCTAGATCGGTTTGAGACATTCCAGTAGTATGATTAGACTCTAAACTGCACTCAACCAAATTCTGCAGGTGGGAAGGTATCAGGCAACCCTCTTGGTACGTGGTGTATTCCAACTGTGATTCAAGATGAGGAATCATATAGATCAAACTTGAAATCGGATACTTCCTAAATATAAACTTGATGCGTCTCAGACTCACAGGCAATCATACCAATTCTAGTGTTTTCATTTCAAGTGTCTTTTCTTGGTCAAGGTGAAGTCCGAAAAAAAAATATGGGTCTTGCTAACTTGTATCTATTATATAAAAAAAAAAAAAATCTTTTAAAAGTCGAATGCACTGTTTTGAAGACAAATATTTCTATATTGAGTTGCTTAGCAAGTGTATTTAGAACACAAGGTAGCATTCTCCAAAAAAATATTAATCGTGAAGTGGCCAATGAAAGCATGAAAGTGAAATTTTTAATATTACATATAGGGTTAATAGTCATTTATCCCATGTCATATAGATGGTTTTTGAAAAATCCTCTGTAAAAAATAAATTATATGAATTTTCCTAACATTTGAAGATTCTCATATTTTTTATTCTGTAAAATTGTTTTTTTTTAAAAAAAACTAACTTTGTTAAGGTTAGTTTAAAATTTTTTTTTACAGGGTCCAAACAAAAATAATTTTCATATGACAATGTTAGCCTTACAAAATCTAATTTTACAGGGTAAAAAGTACGAGAATCTTATCAATATTATTTGCAAATTTGAAGATTTTTAAATTTATCAATATTATTCAAAACAAAGTTATAGTGAGACCGGTGTATTATTTATCAGCTTATATGGAAGCTTAAAAATTGTATGGGAAATTTATTTGTAAACCAAAGTATTAATTTGAACAATAATGTAATATGTATCAAGCCGAACCTAAACATAAGCGGAACCCCCTTGGAAACAGATAAGTTGGAACCTAATGGAGGAACAAGTTGCTTAGGTATTTCCTGTAGAGGAACAAGATGCATTAACATGATATGTAGCTGAAGAACTCTTGCAAAATTACGACAAAGTAAAGAAAAATCTTTGCTAAAATTTGAAGTAAAATTCAAAAGTGGTATATGAAAGAATATAAAACTAGAATATTGTAAAATTAGTATTTTACAATATTCAAATTGCTTATTCTTTTGGGTAAAAAGATATTCAATTTGGTTTTATATATGAATTCGTGTCGCATGTGATGAGAATGTGTGAGTGACCCCATAGTACTTTCATATTTAGTTAGAAAGTAACGTGCATGATTGTCCTTGTCTTTGGCTCGAAATCCAAACAGTAAATAATTGAACTTCCAATTGTAAAACAATACAAAAAATTCCATGAAAGAAAAGAAACGTGTATACTCCAATTTTACTTTTGTTTTGATAAAGATAGACACTATTTTATTTTGGTGAGTGCAAGAACCGAAAAGAAAGACATAACAATACAATTGGCCACAAACATGGAAATAAGTACTACAATTTTGGCATATGTATCTTTTTGCTCTTCATGTGAAAAAAACCTTACACGTCTGGTCACTGAGTGTCACAATCTCTTTGATTACCTTCTCACTGCAATGTCAATAATGCAATAGCAGCTTTGGCTGTAGTTGAAAGCTGTGGAACCGCAGCAAGGAATCCCCAAATTAACCTCTAAATGGAAGGTGAGAAAGCAATATAGTTCGACATACTTTCAACCTTATTTTGTGTAAGTTCTCAACTAGAATAAATGTAAGGGAATACAATATTCATGCCAAACACATAAAAATTCTTGGTTATTATGAGACTTGATACATGGTGTCATGCACCTCATATCATTTTGTTGTCTAATAAAATATGTAGTCATAACCACTTGGACTATAAGGGGATTAATCAGTGTACATCCATAAGCATTGGGAGAAGTAAGTAATGTATGCATTCCCAACATTGGTGGAGATTTGTTAGGTCAATGTTGGTTTGGCCTTTTGGATGTTGTTGAATGTTGGTTTCCTCTATTTCACGCACGTGACATTTCCACAAAACACGTTCACGTGCCAAATTGTCTAGTTCTTAACTTCAAATTTCAAACATGAAAGATTCTACAAAGTACAAAGCCAAACAGTAAATAATTATACTTAAAAACACTAAACCTCCCAAAAATCTATTCTTTGTCTCTATGTATAAAGAAAGGCAATAATAGTTATGACATGTACAAACAGATCACATGATTTTAAGTACTATCTCACATGAGAGTATTAGATGATATGCAAGAGTTCCATATATGAAGGTAAAGTAATAAATTAAGTGTCGGCATGTATCACTATGTGCATAAAGTTGGTGTTAAACTTTTCTATAAATATAGCTTTGTTGGATGAATCTTGTTTTAGGCTAATAAACAAAAGAGACGGTAATTCATAATTCATTTTCTACACCACTTTTGTACTACCCTTTTACATCAGCAGCCTTAATCTCATACAAAACTCTCATAATTGTTAAATGCACTTCTATACTATCTATTCTTAAATATAGAATCTTCTTTTCTGAGAAGGTCATTTTTGTCAATTCTTAGTGATAAATTTTACAAGAGTAATATCAATTGTTTGACAAATACGGTACTATTATTACCACATTTTTATATTTCAATTTAAATGATATACACTCTCTGGAACTCTTTACAACTTTAAATGATATCAATTGCTTGACAAATACGGTACTATTATTACCACATTTTTATATTTCAATTTAAATGATATACACTCTCTGGAACTCTTTACAACTTTAAATGATATCAATTGTTTGACAAATACGGTACTATTATTACCACATTTTTATATTTCAATTTAAATGATATACACTCTCTGGAACTCTTTACAACTTTAAATGATATCAATTGCTTGACAAATACGGTACTATTATTTAGTATTACTTTTATAAAAAAAAACTTATATAATTATTTTCTTATAAATAAGTTTATTATAACCAACATAAGTCGTATTCAAATTGTATTATAATAAAAACTATAATATTAAATAATTTAAATACAAATAATTGGATTTGTTTTTAGTTGTTAAACATAGGTGAATATTTGATATTATATTAAAAAGTGTAAAGAGTGACGTTAAAAAGGGTCTTTGAAGATGGAGTATCTCAAGCATAAGAAGAAGTGTCAAACTAAATAGATCTCAATAATCATGAATATATATTTTTTCCAATAAATTTCAATAAGCAAAAATAGAGATTTTATGATTGATTTATCACAAGAATCAAATTCAATTTTTTTTTTTTAAGTATTGCACTCCTAAGAATTAAACAAATAGTATGATCATTTACAAAAGTCTTCGTTCTAAATAAAGTTTTATTCTCAAGCATTACGATAACTTTAACCGGAAAAAATAATTTCTAGAGAGAAGGATAGAGAAATTAGAGAGATAAACTTAAACGAAAATGTAAAACTCTAGAAAGTGGCGTGAAATGAAGAGGAGGTGAGTCTCCTTTATATAGGAGTTGGAAAAATCATAAAAGAAAATAATCCATAGGCATAATTGATGAGGAGTCGTTACATGTCAGTAAGGTGTTATTCTAATCACATGGTTAACTGATTAGGTCCTCTCCAATCGATTGACTTAATGCTTTAATCAATTGGCAGACTCAAAAATGGTTTCCTAGTCGATTGGTTGGGTCTTCAATCGATTGGGTGTGTGTATGTGTGTGTCCGCGCGTGCGTGCGTGTTGCCTTAGAACTTAATAGCTACTTCTTTATTTTTTCAAAAAAATTCTCACCGAGACAAACACAACTTGACGAGCTTTCACACCTTATATAAGGCTTTAAGATTCTTTGTTGGATGCATTGGTTATATAAAAATTTCAATCTTTAGTCTCTTTTTTTGATGAAGTTTTGAGATATTTTAATAGTTAGTTCACCATCATCACAATGTTGAGAGATATTGCCACCGACATCAATATCACAACTATTTATCTTATTATCATCAAAACTTCAGAGAATATGTTTTGCGAAGTTATCAACTTTATTTTTGTAACCACATAAATCCACACATTACATTGTAAAAATCAATTTCATATGAAACACAAAGAAAATCAAGGCAGATAATGCAAACAGGCCAAATATGAAAATATTTTTCCAAATATTTTGGATGAATACAGAAATGCATTTCTATATTTACCTGCAACTCAGAAAACACAAAAATGGCAAAAAAATGCATGAAAATCCAACTTTCTTAAAACACATTTCTCATCTAAAATACCCATCAAACACGTTGCTCAATTAAATAACCTATTTAAACTGCCTATTACACAACCAATCAAACACATTGCTCAATTTCTATAAATGTATAGAGAAATAAAAAATGAATAGAGAAAACAAAAACTTACCAAATAGGAGTTCGATGGTGAGTTCTTTGATCGATTGAATATTAATGGTAGAAACTTGGACGTGAGTTGATAGAGTTTGAGATACTTTGAAAGACTTTGAGAGTTTGAAAGGTTTTGAGAGTTTGAGAGAGTAAAAGAGAAATGAGTCATAAGAAGGGTCTGATGCTTTTTGATTAATAATGTATCTGGATGTGCATCTTTGTAAGTTATAGGAAGCTGCATTTTTGTAGTAGCTTTTGGCATAAAATTGGGGTTTAACTCAATAATTAATAAATTTTGTCTGAATAAGGTGCATCTAGAAGTATATTTATGTATTTTATGGGTAGTTTTAGTTTTTCACTAAGGCGTGGAAGCAATCTTTAAGGTGGGAAAAACAATTCATTTTTCTTAATATTTTTGTGTATGTTTAAATCTATCAAAATGTTTTAAGAAAACTTTTTCTCCACCTTTCATTTATTTGAGTGATTTCCAAAATTTTAATATTGATATTATTTAGAATGATCATTGTAGGTTATTTTCAAAACTTTTTCTCCACCTTTAATTTATGTAGAATGGTCGAAAAAATTGCTCAACATACCTCTAATCGTAGAAAGAAATCTCATGCATCACAAAATGACACAATTCAAATGTTATATGTTTAAGTATGACTCAGTGCACTCGTATAAAGTACACGCTTATATTTAGTCATCTCCACTACAAAATCATATTAGATCTTAATTTCAGTCTCATGCAGGATCTCAATACCAGTCCAACGTCAGAACTAGTTCTCTCTCTCTCTCTCTCTCTCTCTCTCTCTCTCTCTCTCTCTTAAATTGAACCTCATGTTCATGCTGAAGCTCGAGCATTATCTCAACCTTAAGCTACGAACCATACCCAAGCTCCCGCACCTATAGGATTTTCTAAGCCCCATCAGATATGCCAATGTTACCTCTTTATGCTCACCATGTTGTTGTTCGAAATAGGAACATACGCGTAAATATTTAATTAAATTTTGATTTATCAATTATATAATTAAACATAAGATATATGTTGATAACATACACAACTATTTTTTTTTTGTAGTTCTGTGAAGCGTTCATAAACGGTTATCACCAAAATTTGTTTTTGTTTTCAGTAGTTTCTCTTTAAAGACGTGTGGATGTAAGTCAGAGAAAAGCAACTTGCATAGTAGGACACATGTCGAACATGTAACTAGAACAAGACAAGGGCTATATTCAATTCAGAGTCTCCGTCAAACAAGAAACAACTTCAATCCCTACTTGGGATGATAAATTTCTTGAGGAGGTTCATTTCGAACCTAAGTGGCAAGACAAAAGTGTTTTCACCTTTGCTACGATTGAAGAAAAAGAGGGTTCCAAATGGTAACCAGAGCATAAAGAGGATTTTGACGAGATCAAGATGTACATGTTGAAGCCTCCCATGAGAAATAAAGGCATGAAGTGGTACATTTTTGCGTCTGATTCGACAGTAGGAAGTATGTTAGTACAAGAGGATAATGATGACATCGAAATAGTCATTTATTACTGTAGCAGGGAAATCATGAGTGTAAGCTATCAATTAACTTAACTCAAAATAAACAGAGTCGCCATCGCGCTTTTATTTTATTACAAGAGGAAAAGGAAAAAAAAAGTGAATAAATCCTAATGAATCTAAAAGCAAAAAGCTAAAGAAACAAGCAGAGAAAGGGTAAGGGGGTTGGTTACAAAATGAGAAGGTTTTAAGCACCTAAAATGTTTGTGGTACTCCACGGGAGCCCTTTGAAAATTTTATTGCTTTTGGTTTGAAAATGGGTTGTTTAAAAGAGAATGGGGGGATGAGAAAAGAATTAATTTTTAATGTTTTTTGTGTTTGGAGAGGTTTACCACCTCATGCCTACGTACCCACAATGTGCAATGTAAGATAAAAACCCTGTAGTTTGTGGTACAAATAGTAAAAATTGGTTGGTTTTGATTGATTTTATTAAGTAAAGATAATTTTCGATTTTCAAGTGGATAGCCTCACAAATCTACCATGAGAATGAGAGTACAGACTCATACATCATTATGGGAGGGCGCCAACTCAGATAAAATCGACGATTATGCCACTAAACCCCCACGAATGACAAGATACTCAATTACATCAAACTACAACCATGGAGACTGAGAGACTTGCACCCGACTAAAAAAAATGACTCATAGTCTAAACTTGCAAAGAAAACAAAAAAAGATGCACAAAGGCACAAAACAACTTGAATGAGTTTGGTTCTTTTTTTTTTTTGAATTGAAGTCAAAATGATTAAGTTCATTGACATTTATTTAAGAAAAGAAGAAGTAAAAGTCACTTGACAAAAGTCAAGGTTTTATTTATTAAAGAGGTGAAAGTTTTTAAAACAATAATCCTTTGAAAAAGAAAGAAAGTTTTGAAAATTGAAGAAGGGGAGAAGATGAAGATGTTATCCTAAAGAAAAAATAAAAGAGATAAAGGAGGAAAGATCTAACCAAATTGATGATGTTTCCAATGATAAGCACAAGAGTTTCATCCTTATAAGCATAAGCTAACAAATGGCCAATAAATGATAAAGTACCAACTCCATGATGATCAAAGCAAGGGAAAGGCCCTAGGATCTAAGTCCAAAACTTCAATTCCAATGCTAAGGATAGTAACCATAGTCCAAGATCAAGATCACAATTTTTTTCTAAGTTTAATACTTTATTAATACTTTTGTGTCCAAATGGACAAAGGAAAAAACACAAGGATATAGTAACATAAACATAAACATGATAATGGATGATAAAACATAATAAAAGCAAAGGAGATAAGGGAGCAAGAAGGAAATTAAAGAGGATAAAGTGCAAGAGGGAAATTAAAATAGTAATAATAATATACATAATAGTGGTATGGTAAACTTAATCATCCACAACCAAAATAGTAACCAAGCACTTAGTACAAAAAATCGTGAAGGCAACCGATTTCGCTTAGTATCTTTCACTATGATGATTAACCGATGCGATTAGACCCAAATTCAATGAAACTTGAAAGACGATTGGGATACCCTAAGCAACTACGCATCAAGCTTCAAAAGTTGTGGATCTAACGTAAATGATTAACCACCTTGGGATGACGCGACCAACACGAGGTCCGATCCACGAAAGTGCAAGTATCCAATTGGATTTTTATTCCAAAGTAGGGACACATTTAGGTCTATGTTAAGCAATCACCGAGTAATATACAAAGTAATTACCCTAAAAATGAGGCCGGCCAAAATCAATTAAGGTTAACGATGTTAGTGCTAATACATGCGAGATAAACAATATGTAAATCACCATCCGAACGCAACGCCGTATGAAAAATAAAGATGAATACCAAATTGAGTTACACTTATGGTGTTCTTTCATATTTAAGTTCAATCATTCATTTTGGTGGATTCAAGGTATAAAAATACATCATTAATTCAAAGCACATAAAGTGAATTAAATAATTCACTTATAAATCGATTTGAACTAATGAACATTAACTCCTCTAATTTACACCCAAAGTCCATTGATATTAAAGAGAAATGAGTCCCAAAAATGTCTCCTAAGGTAAAAAATAATAAGAGAGGGGAAAAGGAAGCAAAAGGAATCAAAAACAACCCAAAAACAAGTGAAAAATTCAATTTTGTTCCAGAGTAACCGGTTACTACCAGGTAGGTAACCAGTTACTTTGTTCAAAAATGCAGTTTCTGGAAAAATTAAAACTGAGTAACTGGTTACTACCAGGCTGGTAACCGACTACTTTGCGCGCAGTAGCAAAAAATTGGCCATAATTTAGCATGATCCTCTTTTAAAACAAATTTCAAACACCTTATGATCATGAACTGAATTGACACGAATTTTAATGTGAAAAAACAGTGGAATCCCTGCAATCAAACAATAATTTATGATCCAAAGGATCAATAACCGAAAGCACCAAAGATCTATATCTTGAATGATAATAATGAAGGTGTAACAATGAAGGAAGATGAATTAACAAGAACAAACTTCAAATTACTCCACTAGCAAGCTTGATCTACTAAAATTGAAGAAGAAAAATGAAAATGATGAAAGTTTAGCTCAAAGTTATTCAAGAATTCAATACAAATTCTTGATAACTTTCAAAAGAAGAAAATTAGCTTTAGGTGATTTTTGGGGTTTGAGGATGTATTTTGCAAGGGATTTTTTGGTTATCAAAAGCTTGAGAAATGAATGAAGTGAAGCCTCTATTTAATAACTTTAGGTATGAGAATTTGGTGGAATGAAGCTTGCTTTGTAAAATCAAAATTAGGCTTGGAAATTCAAATTTGGAGGGAATTATCAAAAGAGTGGTGATTAGTGAAATTGGTGCCAAAATCTAAAAAAGTTGAATTTGCTGTCAATTTTTCAAATTTATGCACTGGTAACCGGTTACAACCAGGGCGTTAACCGGTTACTCAATGCAAAATTTGAAAAATAATTGCTCTTCTTTGCACTGTTGTGGTTCTGGCTCGATTCTTTTGCTTGTCAAAGAAGGCATGGAAATAAACACATGAACCTTGGAATTCCTTGAATAAATCATTTGAAACTTGGGAAATCCTTGACCAAATAAAATTGAATTGTTTACGGATCAACTTCGACTTTTTATCTATGAAATTCATTCGAGCTGTGAGACTGCTATTTTTGGTATTGTTGACCTACTCTTCCCCTGAAAATGTTAATAAAAGAAAATAAAATATTTTTGGATTTTAATTAATGGTTAGTAAACATAAGTAAATAAAAATACATAAAAGCAATGGTGATCCCCTATGAGGCATAAACTTGCAACAAAAAAGGACCGAGTAACTAGTGCGTGATCTTGTTTTTATGCAAATGATGAAAATGCAAACACAAACTTAGGGACAAAAATGAGGGTGTTACAACTGCCCCTATTTAAGTTTCTTCAATCTGGAGATATGAAGATTGACAACTTCGTTTGTACAAGATGGGAGAGACTTAAATATAGAAAACCCAATTTTTGGCCCTAAGAGACCATGCAATGATATGGATATGATAGGATTTTGAAAACCCAATATCTCTGTGGGGAGAAAATAACACCCAGAGAAAAGAACAAACTTGGGGACACAAGAAGAAAATCCCGCTGGGGAAAAACAATAGACAACAAGAGAGTTTACCAGGAAAATAAATCACTGGATAACCGACTCAACTTAGGGAATGATTGTGTATGAAGATAAATCAAAACACAATCAGGAAAAGACTCAAGAAAGAAGGATACAACTTCATTGGAGAAAACATCAATCAAACAAAGTATTCAAATCCACTAGGTGGAAGGAATACTGAGCTGGGAAAGGATTATCTACTACTAGTTACTGGGTAGAGATACAAGTAATCAAAAGGATACAACATCACCTGCTACCAGTTATTGGGTAGAAGCAACAATAATGAACTCACAGAGAAAAGGGGATTACTACCAGTTACTGGACATACTCACTAATAATATGAGGAACAAAATTACCGACTATCGGTTACTAGGTTGGCGAACCAACATAAATATATCATCTACTACCTATTAATAGGTAGAGAGAGGCAAAAAGATCAGGAACAAAATTATCGGCTACTGATTACTGGGTAGACGAACCGAAATATTATCTGCTACCTATTACTAGGTAGAAAATATGCAGATAATAGACTCAACTACCGGTTACTGGTTAGGAGCAAAGCAAATAGCTTGAAAAGAAGGAATACCGACTATCATCGAGTGATATATACAAGGTAACCAACCAAAAGGGGAGAAATATTATCTACTACCCGTTCACTAGGTAGAAAATATGTAGATAATAGACTCACAAAGAAAAATTACCCACTACCATACAAGTGATAACTTAATTCCAAAGTAATCAATCAAATAAGAGGAGAAATATTACCCACTATCACGCAAGTGATATCTTAATTCCAAAGTAATATACTCAAAGGGAAATATTACCCACTACCAAACAAGTGATAACTTAATTCCAAAGTAATCAATCAAAGGGGGACCAAAGTTCAATCCAAGAACAAGCTAAAGAGAAACGGTCAAACATGACTCATCCCGAGGAGGAAATATCTCAATTGGGGAAAAATTCCATCCAGATAATAACCTGGGGAGGAAACTAAATTAAAATCATCCATAAGGAACAAACTCAATGGGGAATTTAGAAAGGATAAATATTTTCTGCTTAATGGTTGACACTCTAAACTTGAGGGACGACAACACACGCACTCTGTGAGGAAAAGCAAACACCAGAGAGCAGGAACAAAGTATCAAAGAATGCAAGAGTAAAAACATATGATGTTATGAATACAAATAGATGCATGAATATGTGTATGAATATGCAAACAAAACAGACATAAAGATAAGCAACAAGTGACATAAACACCACAACAACCGGATATTCGGCTAATCCCATAGTGACAAAGCTAAGGAATTTTGCTGGAGATTCAACTTGAAATCCCGAATGGGATAAATAAAAGCCATCAAAGGAATAAAATCCTACTACAAGACTTAATTCAATGCTGAGGAAACTACTACAGGGGATTCAATCTACAAGCCAGTCTATAATAATCATCAAGAATCCCACTCTGAAGGAAATAACATGTTGGGGAACACCAACAATATAAAATATTCCACGCTCTTTTGGGGAAAAGAGGGAATGTCCCTATTAAACTCTGATGGGGATAAATATATTGTAACCTCGATGGGGAACAAGGAGAATCTACCAGTGGTGTAGATAAAGCAAAACCTACTGGGGTGACAAACATCAATCATCAACTATGCAAAGGGAAACCACAATGCTGAGGAAAGGTAACAATTCGCCGGGAATAGGGAAGCATTTCCAAAATCCTTATTGGGACATAGATATCCTCGTTAAGAAATAAACTCTGAGTATAAACACCAATCTCCGCAGGGGACAATCAACATATCGCACCGACTCTTCTCGGGGAAAGGGTGCAAACCTGCCGAGGTTTAAAGATAAGTCTGCTGGAAAGTATCACATGCATATCCATTGGGGATATGAAAGAAAACCCTCTGGGGACATTCATCACTGTAATTTCGGACTTTCCGATCCACGTGGGGATACCAGAAGTTAACAATGATAGCCAAAAGTTAAGTCACGAGGGATTTTAAATCAATACCTAACACTTAGGAAAAAGAAATCCTATCAACTGACTGCTATATCAATACTTCTTCTAGGGTATGGAACCATCTCAAGCTGAGGAACAGAACTCGGTTGAGGATTCCCCTATATAAACATTCCTTCTCAAGTCGAGGATAATCTGTTGAGGAAGATATAAAAAACTCAGTTGGGGATTCCTGTGACAGGAATATTATTTCTAACAACTTTTCTGGAGAAGAAATCAAAAGTCAACTGGGAACATTCATACAACAAACCATTCTTGTTCCTACTTGCTTTTGGAGAATCAAAACATCAATAATATCAAAATTCCAGGACTACTCAAAAATCCTGTTTGGAGAAACATCCAAATCAAACCCTGCTTTGGGAGAGGAAAGTTACACATATCAAGACTTTGCCATACCTGGAATAACTGTTGACATTCTTTCCTTATTCATAAATCCATACAAATGTTTTTATTATCTTCAAAAATTCACTTTATTAAATTTGTTTAAAAAATTATCATAAAAAATAAATGAAATTTTGTAAACAAAAACAACATAGAGAATTGCAAACAATTGGATAAAAGCCCAAATTTCATTGATAGAATGGTAGTTAGCAAATGGAATGACTCCATGGATCAATATAAGTTTGGAAAATGGCAAATACATGGAAAAATGGCTACATTAAAATACAATGATCATTATTCTTCCTATCAACTTTGAAATCCATTGTGCCTGGAATTTCGGTCAAGGATGAGTGAATAAGAATCTTTGATGGGAAACTCTACTGAGGGAAAAAATCTATAATCCTCGATTGTTTCAAGTGATCCAATCTAATTTGATGCAGTTACTTGCCAAAATCCCTAACTTTTGCCTAGATTACCCTTGCGGGGTTTCAATCTACCAGGATGGTTATTTTTGTTTATGTCTCTAACTTTTGCCTGGACCCTCCTTTCGGATTTTCAATCCACCGAGACGCTCATTTTTGCCTAAGTCGCCCTTTCAGGTTTTCAACTTAGCGAGTTGTTCTTTTATTCTTTTAGGCGAAGTATTTCTTGACTGCATCAATATTCACAAGATGAGTAATCTCCTCACCATCCATAGTTTCAAGATACAATGAACCACCAGAGAAGGCTTTCTTAACAACATATGGGCCATCAAAATTAGGAGTCCACTTTCCCTTAGAATCAGTAATGAAAGACTGGATCTTTTTTAGCACAAGGTCACATTCTCTAAATACACGAGGTTTGACCATCTTGTCAAAAGCTTTCTTCATTATTTGTTGGTAGAATCGACCATGCTACAAAGTTGTTATCCTTTTTTCCTCAATCAAATTTAACTAATCAAATTTACTCTAACACCATTCAACCTCAGTCAACTTTGCTTCCATCATAACTCTCATAGATGGGATATTAACCTCAATGGGGAGAACTGCTTCTATACCATAAATAAGTGAGAAAGGGGTTGCCCATGTTGAAGTGTGGACAAATGTACAATACCCATGCAAAGTAAAAGGGAGCATCTCATGCCAATCCTTATATGTCACAACCATCTTCTGAAAGATTTTCTTGATGTTCTTATTCGTAACTTTAACAACCACATTCATCTTCGGTCTATAAGGAGAATAATTATGGTGTTGAATCTTGAATTCTTCACAAAGTTCTTTCATCATTTTATTATTCAAGTTCGAACCATTATCAGTAATGATTCTATTCGGAACACCATATCTGCATATAATATGATTCTTGATAAACCGAACCACAACTTGCTTAGTCATATTAGCATATGATGCCATTTCTACCCACTTGGTAAAGTAATCAATATCCACAAGGATAAAACAATGCCCATTCAAAGCCTTGGGTTCAATCATGTCAATCATATCAATTCCCCATATAGAGAAAGGCCATGGGGAAGAAATAACATTAAGATGAGTTGGTGGCACATGAGTCTTATCAGCATAAACTTGGCACTTACGACACTTATGCTCATACTTAAAACAATCAGATTCCATTGTCAGCCAATAGTAACCTACTCTCAACATCATTTTATCCATTGCATTCTCATTGGCATGAGTACCAAAAGATCCTTCATGAATTTCTTTCATTAACATGTCTGCTTCGTGTCTATCCGCGCATCTGAGCAGAACAACGTCAAAATTCCTCTTGTAAAGCACATTCCCATTCAGGAAGAAATTTCTTGCCAATCTCCTCAAAGTCCTCTTATCTTTACTCGATGTCCCAAGTGGGTATTCCTGACTCTGGAGAAAATATTTAATATCATGATACCAAGCCTTGTCATCATGGACCTCTTCAACTGCAAACACATGAGTTGGTCTCTCAAGACACATCACACTAATCATAGGAACTTCATTCCACTAATTCACCTTTATCATAGAAGTTATGGTTGCCAAAGTATCTGCCATCTGATTCTCATCACAAGGCACATAATGAAACTCAACTTCCGTGAAGAAATTCTATATCCTCCTGGCGTAATCTCTATACGAAATCAACTGAGGTGGATGAGTTACCCTCTTACCCTTGATTTGATTAATTACCAAGGTTGAATCTCCATACACATCAAGATTCTTAATCCTCAAATCAATAGCTTCCTCAATACCCATAATACAAGTATCATACTCAGCTTCATTATTAGTACAGGGGAAAGTAAGTCTTGCAACAAAAGGAATATGTGAACCATGGGGAATAATGATCATTGCCCCAGTTCCTTTTTCCACGTGAATTCACAACACCATCATAAACAAGACCCCATCGAGATCTAGGCTCAGGCACTCCCTCAATCAAAGACTCATCACAATATTTCACTTTCAGATACATCACATCCTCATCTGGGAAATCAAACTCGATAGACTGGTAATTATTAATCCGTTGATGTGCCAAATGGTCATCCAAAATACTTCCTTTTATAAATTTTTGAGCTCGGTACTTGATATCATATTAAGACAACAACATTTTCCAATGAGCAATCCTCCCAATTAAAGTAGGATTTTCAAAGATATACTTGATCGGATCCATTTTGGATATAAACCAAGTTGTATGATTCAACATATACTGGCGAATACGCTTTGTAGCCCAAGCTAAGGCGCAACAAGTTTTCTCAAGCATGGAGTATCGAAACTCACAATCAGTGAATTTCTTACTCAAATAGTATATGTCATATTCTTTTCTACCAGATTCATCTTGCTAACCAAGCACACAACCCATGGAATCTTCCAACACAGTCAAATACATAATCAACGGTGTACCTTCCACCAGAGGAGACAAAATAGGAGGTTCAAGCATATACTCTTTAATGCTTTCAAAAGCTTTTTGACAATCATCTATCTAGACACAACTTTGGTATTTTCGAAGCAACTTGAAGATCGAAGCACATGTGGCAGTCATGTGAGAGATAAACCTCGAAATATAGTTCAAACGACCCAAGAATCCTCTTACTTGCTTTTTCAATTCTTGGTGCAGGCATTTCCGGAATAGCTTTCACTTTATTAGGATCAACTTCAATGCCTCTTTGCCTGACAATGAAACCCAATAACTTTCCAGAACAAACACTAAAAGTGCATTTGTTCAGATTCAAACGAAGCTTAAACTTCCTTAACCTTTGAAACAACTTCAAAAAATGTTCCACATGATCTTCTTCAATCCTCAACTTAGTGATCATATCATCGACATATACCTAAATTTCTTTGTGCATAATATCATGGAAAAAAGTAGTCATAACTCTTTGGTATGTTGCACCAGCATTCTTCAATCTAAAGGGCATCACAATATAGCAGAATGTTCCCCATGGTGTAATAAATGTTGTCTTTTCCATGTCCTCAGGTGCCATCTTTAACTGATTATAAACGTAAAATTCGTTCATAAAGGAGAACACATCAAACTTTGTCGTATTATCTACCAACGCATCAATGTGTGGTAATGGAAAATCATCTTTTGGACTGGCTTTATTCAAATCTCTGTTATAAACACACATTCGGACTTTTCCGTCTTTCTTTGGAACATGCACAATATTGGCCACCCATTGAGGATAATTAGATGTCAGAAGAAAACCTGCATCAATATGCTTTTAAACCTCTTGTTTAATCTTTACTACCATATCAGGATGAGTTCTTCTCAACTTTTGCTTCATAGGTGGACATTATGGCTTCAACGGCAATCTATGCCCCACAATATTAGTATCAAGACCTGACATTTCTTGATAAGACCAAGCAAACACATCAACATACTTTGTAAGAAGCTCTACCATCCTCTTCTTAACATCATGACCAAGCAATGTCCCAATCTTGACTTCTTTCTTATTATCTTTAGAACCCAAGTTGACCATCTCTAATTACTCTTCATTAGACTGAATGACCTTTACCTTGTGCTCAAGCAACCGAGAAATCTCATCAAGAATCTCTTAGACATCCTTTTCCTCAGCTTCAAACACAGGGAATTTAAAGTTGGGAGTGGGCATAGGATCATTGTTTTCAATGGGTTTAACAATAAATCTACACAATGATTTATTTTTCTTTTATAGTATGAACAAAAATGCAAACATTATGCATATAAACATTGATTATTATTTTTTTAGGTTTTTTTATGTTACCATTTTTCAGAATAAAGCAAAAAGGAAAAACACAATATGGAAATAACAAAATAACATTTTATTGATGATGATAAAAGTTTTGAAACAAAGCCTAAAAAACATCACTTTCACCTTAGGCAAAGTGAGGGAATTTTTGAAATAAAATAAAACAAATTACTTTGAATCATGAACAATAGAAGGAAACTCAACAGAAATCTAGTTCTGCCAAATTACTCCATGCGTAACAAAGTTAGGCATTTCTTCATCTTCATTGTCTTTAATGATGGCAGCAGTGGAGTGATCTCTTACATTGATAAACCCAACACTTCATAAGCTTTCATGAATACTCTTTGGTTCATTTGCACTTCAGAAGCTTTCCTGAATACTCTTCCAAATCCCTAATTGTTGTCAACAACATTAATAACTCGTCCTCAACCATCATATCGACCGATTTCGAGCACACACAAAGCATCCCCAAAAGAAGATATATGCATGATATTCTTCTTAGCAACACCATCACCAACAGAAAGAGCTTGGAACATAGTTCCGACGTCTTGATCAGTGTCAATATAGGAAAAGGATGACAAATTGCTCGCTAGCATAGCCTGCTCACCGCCGACAATCACTAATTTCCCATCTTTTACAAACTTCAGCTTTTGGTGGAGAAGTGGAGGTCACAACCCTGTAGCGGTAAAAACATGAGTGTAAGCTATTAGCTAACTTAACTCAAGGTAAACAGAGTCGCCACCGCACTTTTATTTTATTCCAATAGGAAAAGGGAAAAAGAGCGAATAAAACCTAATGAATCTAAAAGAAAGAAGGCTAAAGACACACATCAGAGAAACAGGTAAGGGGATAGGTTACACAATGGGAAGGTTTTACGCACCCAAAATGTCCGTGGTACTCCACGGGAGCCCTTTGAAAAATTTATTGCCTTTGGTTTGAAAATGGTTTGTTTGAAAGAGATTGGAGAGATGAGAAGAGAAACGTTTTTTTTAATATTTTTGTGTTTGAAGAGGTTTAACGCCTCATGCCTACGTACCCACAAAGTGCAATGCGAGATCAAAACCTCGTAGTTCGTGGTACAAAATTTGAAAAGAATCAATGAGTTGAATTGATTTTAAAATGTAGAGATAAGTCGTCATTCTTTAGCGAATAATTCCGCTAGAAAGAATGAATCATATCTAAACATATGAAAAGAAAAGTGCCCAAAGGCACAAAAACAATTGAGTGAGTTTTTGATTTTTTAAAGTTTTTGAGAAGAGAATTTCGATATGCTTGCATGGATTAACATTTATTAAGAAGATAACATGAAAAGGGTAAAATCGCTTGACCTAAGTCAAGGTTTGATTATGAAAACATTTGAAGTTTGAAAACCAAGAAGATTTGAAAATAGGGAGAAGATTTAAAAATTTAAGAAGTGGGAGGAGATGAAGTGACTATCCTAAGACTTGAATGAAAAAGTTAAGAGAAGAGCGATCAAACCGTATGATGAACATCCTTCAAAGCAAACGGAATTCCATCTTCATAGACAAATGAACTAAATCGAGGCCAAGGTCTTCAATCGATAATAACTTGAGCAAAAGGAAAGATCCTAAAATCTAACTCCAAACTCCAAGTCCAATGCTAAGGATAGTGGCCATAGTCCAAGAATTAAAGTCACAAGTCTTTTTAGATGTTTGATCCATTATTAATGTTTTTGTATCCAAATGGACAAAAGAAAAATCACAAGCATAACAATATAAACATAAACAATATGATAGATGATATAATATGATAAGAGCATAATAAAAGAGATAAGGAGCGAGAGATTGAAATAAAGAGAATAGGGTGCGAGAATGAATTTAAATGGTTAGTATATTAATAGTATTATAATATTTACATAGAAATGGCATGATGAACTTAATCAAACACAACCAGAAAAAGATAACCAAAAATCGAGAGGCAACCGGATCCAAATGGATCTTATTCCGAATTCGGGACAAATTTAGGTCTATGTTAAGCAATCGCCGAGTAATTTACGAAGTAATTACCCTACAAATGAGGCCGGCCACCACCAATTAAGGTGGAAAATATTTGTGCTAATACATGTTAGAGAAATGATATTATGAATCATTCTCCGAAAACATGTCGCACGAAAAGAAAAAGTAACGGTCTAATCATAATCGAGATTTCACATTGAATTATCGAAAGCAACCTATCATGATCTCAAAGTATGGAGAATGATCCAAATGATCATTCATCCATAGATTTGAAATAATGAAGATTAAGCATCTTCGAAAACCAATAATCGTGAATCGGAGATCTCATCGACCAAAAAGAAATAAAAAAAGATGGAAAAGAAATATGGATCTAAAAAAAAAAATCCATAAAGAAATTAAAATATTTTTTCTAAATCTTTTCTGAAATATTTTTTAGATTTAATATCAAAATAATATTGAAAACAAATTTTTTATATTAAACAATACTAATAATAAAAAAAAGAAATCAAAGGGGGGAGGGGGGTGGATCGCAGGCCTAAGGTGAGGATAGCGACAGATCCTAAGATCACTAAGCCCAAACTCAACAAATCTTTAACCAAAAAACAATAAGATGTTTTATGAAATAAATAAAAAAAACAAGCAGAAGCACATATTCTTCTTCTCAAACGCGAAAACAGGGCCGACACGGTAGGTCTCTTCCTCACCTTCGAAAATCAATGGAGTAAGAATATTCCGCCGTGAATGAATCGGTTCTTCACTAAATCTCTTAAAACTTTCACCGCGGCTCTCTCTCTCAATGGATGGATGAACTCGTTCGGATCCGAATCAATCCATCTCCTCTATTCCGATTTAGTTTTGAAAAAAAAACCTCTGCTCACTTCTTCTTCTTTTTCTTTGTAATTCAGGATCTGGTTTTCTATTTAAGATGAATGAAGAATCAATTTGACATAGATTTAGAATTGGGATGATGAAGATGGGAAGATTGGTTTTTAATTTGACAGAAATTGTAGGGGCTAATTCAAGCTTGAAGAATTTGTGAAACTGAGTTGGTATTTATAGATTGAAAGGGAGAAAGCATGTTGCGTTTTGTTCAGCTTCTATTTGCATTTTGGATGCAGGTGAGTTTTGCGTTTTTGATTTTGGAGCTGTGTGTGTTTTGCTTGTTAGTTGTTTGAGTTTTGATTCATGAATTCTGCGTGCGTTTGGGCTTGTATTTGCTTCTTGATGTAAGTCCAGCCTGCGTTTTGTTCTCTACAGGTGTGTGTACGAAGTCGTTTTGCTTGCGCTGAGGCTTGGATTTGGGCCCGTGTTCTTGTTGTGTGACTTGGTTTATGCTGCTGCATTTCACATTGAATCAGCCTGCGTTTTGCTAGCATGGAAAGTGTGATGGATGCACTACGTTTCATTCTTTCCCATGTGCATTTCAAGTGGTGGTTCTTTTTGCGTTTTGTGCATTTCAACCTCATGACATGATGTGTGCGTGTTGGCTCGGCTTGGAGTTTCTTGTTGATGACGCGACGAAATGGCTTCAGGTGGGCTGCGTGTTATGCTTGTATTTGCACTGATGGAAGTGGCTTGAAAGTGGCTGGGTAATGAATGTTCATGTGTGGCTTAAGCTGTTGTAAGACCGTGCGTTTTGGCTTCATGTGGTGTTGTGCAAATACTGACTGTATGCGTGTGTGTATGGGAAACTTTATCATCCTTATTATATTTATTTTTTTATTACCAAATTCATAAAGAAAATCATGAGAAGTGGGCCTAATGGGCTTGTAGTGTATTTTTTAATGGTTTATGAATATATCAAATATACTTGAATATCAATAGGAAAATAAAAAAAAATGGTTTATGAGTGAATAATAAAAAAAGAGATTTAATTTGTGGTAATTAGAAATTTGGAAATATAATAGAATTTAGAAATATTTGAGTATTGGATAAAAAGGAACTTGATTAAAATAAATGGATTTGGTAGAATATGGATATTTAGAAATAAAAATTGAAAATTTGAAAGATAAATAATCGGAATGGATCGGATAATGGATGAAGGAATGATTTTTATTTTAAACCCATAACCAAATCTTGATTTTTTCACAAGTCAATTGATTAAATGAACACAACCATCACGAAACCACTGAACAATTTGCAACTCAAGCCATGACCATCGTTTGAAAAAATTGCCTTGATTATTTGAATCCATGCTGAGGAAAATAAATCCATAGATGAACTGATGAACACTGATAAACCTGAAGATTCAAACCAAACTTCACACAGACCACTGCCTGATAAATTGATGATCTTAGCACGCAACACAGCTTAAACTTTTAAATACGCACTGTTTGAGAAATGAACCACTGGCACAAATAACTTGCAGTTGAAACAATATTTTGATAGTTTGACTATGATTAGGTTAAACGTCCATCTGAATTGAATCATAACTGAACAACCACATCTGAATTGAAATCACAACCTTGTCTTTGAAAACCTGCAGCACAGATAGAAGAAGAAGCAAACTGCATCATATTTTAGTATTTTGGTTAGAGATTAGTAAATATAAACAAATATAAAGCAAATAAAAACAATAGCAATGGTGATCCATGTGAGGCATAAACCTACACCCGAGAAGAAACCGAGCAACCAGTGCGATCTTGTTTGTATGCAAGATGCAGATGAAAAATGCGATGAAAATCTTAGGGCAAAAATTAGGGTGCTACAACTGCCCCTATTTAAGTTTCTTCAATCTGAAGATACGAAGATTGACATCTTCGTCTCCGCAAGATGGGAGAGACTTAAATACAAAAAAACCCAAATTTTTGTCCTAAGAGAACAAGATATGATATGCATATGAGATGATATGCAAACCCAAGATCTTTGTGGGGAACATACGACCACCAGAGGAAAGCAAAAGCTTGGGGACACAAAAGAAAAGAAAATATGATACAATCAAGATAATAGGGTTCAACGGGAAAAAGTAAACACTCTTCCAGGTAACAAAAACCAATCAAAGTATTCGAGTCAAAAAATGGAGGAATACCGAGTCAGAACAGAATCATCAACTACCGGTTTACTGGGTAGGAAAACAAGGGACTCGACTATCGATTTATTGGATAGGACCAAAACAAAGAGGGATAACCTCCACTACCTTTTACTGGGTAGAAAAAAACCTCAACTACCTGATTTACTGGATAGGATCACAACAAAGGGGAACAACTTTTATTACCTTTTACTGGGTAGAAAGAAGAACTCTCAACTACCGGATTTACTGGGTAGGAGTACAAGCAAAAAAGCTTGATTAATTTGGTAATATTACCCACTATCGAAAAATTGATAGCTTAATTCCAAAGTAATATACTCAAGCTGGAGAAAATATTGCCCACTATCAAACAATGATAGCTTAATTCCAAAGAAACATTACTCACAAAGGGGACCAAAATTTAATCCAAGAACAAATTGGAGAGAAACAGTCAAACAAGACTCATCCCGAGGAGGAAATATCTCAACTGGGGAAGTTCCATCCAGATAATAAACTGGGGAGGAAACTGAATCAAAATCATCCACGAGAAGCAAACTCAATGGGGAAATAGAAAGGATAAACATTTTCTGCTTGAGGATTGACACTCTAAACTTGAGAGGAAAACCACACACACACTCTGTGGGGGAAAATCACACCAAAGAGCGGGGAATAAAGATAAGCGCAAGAATGCAAGCAAAAAAATGCTATGCTTATTCGTATGAATATGCTGACAAAACAGACACAAAGATAAGCAACGGGTGACATAAACAACACAACAACCGGATACCCGGCTAACCAGGGCAACAAAGTCGGGGACCATGCTGGAGATTCGATTCGAAATCCTGCAGGGGAATATCAAAAAAAACATCAAAGGAATAAAATCCTACTACAAGGCATAACTCAGACTGGGGAAAACAACTGCTAGGGATCCAGTCCACAAAGAAATCTTCAAGAATCCATAAAAGGATAACATCCGAAATTCCTCTCTGAGAGGATAACGCGTCGGAAATATTTCAACAACTCAAAATCTTCCATACTCTGGGGAAAAAGGGAAATGCCCCTGTTAAACTCTGATGGGGACGAATATCTTCATAAATCTGGATGAGGAGACAAAGTAAAGATCTACCAGTGATGCAAATAAAGCATAGGCTACTGGAGTATCAAACATCAATCATCAACTTTGCATAGGAATACCACCTTGCTGAGAAAAGGTAATGATCTGTCGAGGATGGGAAGAACTTCCACGATCTATGTTAGGGACATAAATGTTCTTAAAAAAATTCCTGCAGGAACAACCATCATACTATTTCTGCTCCATTCGGGGAAAGAATTATACCGCTCTCACTCTGCTTGGGGAAGGAGTTACGACATTCCTGCTCTGCTTAGGGAAAGAGTGCAAAACTTGTCAACGATCAAAAAGAGAGATCTGCTGGAAACCATCACACACAGACTTACTGGGGATCTATGAAGATCTTTCATCACTGAACGTTTGGACCTTTCGACCCACGAGGGGATACCAGAGGTTAACATCATAGCAAATCATAATTACGAGGGATTTTAAATCAATAATCACCAACAAGTGAAAGAAAACCTCTAAACTGATTGATATACCCATACTTCTGCTGAGGGATGCAACCAACTTATGCTGAGGAGCCAAGACTCGGCCGGGGGCTTCCAAGACTTTTCAAGTCAAGGGTAAACTACTGAGGAAGAGATCAAAACTCAGCTGGGGATTTTCTAGGATATATCTTCCAACAACTCTTCTGGGGGAAAGGAACAAAATTAAGAGTATTTACAATCCTTGCTCATGCTGGTTGCTGGGGAACAAAACATCATTAACATCGACATGCCAGGACCAATAAAAATTCCTTAAGGACACAAATAGATCAAACCCTGCTTTGGGAGAGACAAGTTACACACATCCGAACTTTACCATCCCTGGAATCACTATTGATATCCTTTATTTGTTCACAAATTAAGAGAAAATGTTTTTATAATCTTCAAAGATTAAATTTATTAAATTTTTTTCAAAAATCATCATCAACAATAAATTGAAATTTTGTAAACAAAAACAAATATAAAGAGTTGCAAACAATTGGATAAAAGCTCAAATTCATTGATAGAATGGTAGTCAGCAAATGTCATGACTCCATGGATCATTACAAGTTTGAAAAATGGTAAATACATGGAAGAGGGCTACATTGAAATAAAATTATCATTATTCTCCCTATCAACTTTGAACTCCACTGTGTCCGAAACTTCAGTCAAGGATGAGTGAATAAGAATCTTTGATGGGAAATTCTTCTGAGGGATAGAATCTAAAATCCTCGGCCGTTACAAGTGATCCAGTTTGTCGACGCAGTTACTTGCCATGATCCTTAACTTTTGCCTAGATTGCCCTTCCGGGTTTTCAATCTACCGGGATAATTATTTCTGTTTATGTCTCTAATTTTTGCCTGAACCGCCCTTTAGGGTTTTCAATCCACCGAGACGCTCATTTTTGCCTAAGCCGCCCTTTCGGGTTTTCAACTTAGCGAGCTGTTCTTTTATTATTTTTTTAGGCAAAGTATTTCTTGACTGCATCCGCATTCACAGGACGAGTGATCTCCTCACCATCCATAGTTGCAAGAATTAATGAACCGCCAGAGAAGGCTTTCTTGACAACATATGGGCCATCATAGTTCGGAGTCCACTTGCCCCGATAATCTTTAATGAAAGACTGAATCTTTTTGAGCACGAGGTCGCCTTCTCTGAATACACGAGGTTTAACCTTCTTGTCAAAAGCTTTCTTCATTCTTTGCTGGTACAACCGACCATGACACAAAGCTGTTATTCTCTTTTCCTCAATCAAATTCAACTGATCAAATCTACTCTGACACCATTCAACCTCAGTCAACTTGGCTTCCATCAAAACTCTCATTGATGGGATCTCAACTTCGATGGGGAGCACTACTTCTGTACCATAAACAAGTGAGAAAGGGGTGGCCCCTGTTGAAGTGCGGACAGATGTATGATACCCATGCAAAGCAAAAGGGAGAATCTCATGCCAATCCTTGTATGTCACAACCATCTTCTGAATGATCTTCTTAATGTTCTTATTCGCAGCTTCAACAACCCCATTCATCTTCGGTCTATAAGGAGAAGAATTATGGTGTTGAATCTTGAATTCTTCACAAAGCTCTTTCATCATCTTGTTATTCAAGTTCGAACCATTATCCGTAATGATTCTATTCAGAATACCATATCTGCAGATAATGTTATTCTTGATAAACCGAACCACAACTTGCTTGGTCACATTAACATATGATGCCGCTTCCACCCACTTGGTGAAGTAGTCAATTGCCACAAGAATAAAACGATGTCCATTCGAAGCCTTGGGTTCAATCATACCAATCATATCAATTCCCCACATAGAAAAAGTCCATGGGGAAGAAATCACATTGAGATATGCTGGTGGCACGTGAATCTTATCAGCATACACTTGACACTTATGGCACTTTTTTACATACTTGCAACAATCAGATTCCATTGTCAACCAATAGTAACCTGCTCTTAACATCTTTTTAGCCATTGCATGCCCATTAGCATGAGTACCAAAATATCCTTCATGAATTTCTTTCATTAACATGTCCGCTTCGTGTCTATCCACGCATCTGAGCAAGACCATGTCAAAATTTCTCTTATACAACACATTTCCATTCAAGAAGAAATTGCCTGCCAATCTCCTCAAAGTCCTTTTATCTTTATCAGATGCCCCAAGTGGGTATTCTTGACTCTTGAGGAAACATTTAATATCATGATACCAAGGCTTGTCATCATGGACCTCTTCAACTGCAAATACATGAGCTGGTCTTTCAAGTCGCATCACTCTGATCATGGGAACATCATTCCACTGGTGCACCTTTATCATAGAAGCTATAGTTGCTAAAGCATCTGCCATCTGATTCTCATCACGAGGAACATAATGAAACTCAACTTTAGTGAAGAACGTTGATATCTTCCTGGCATAATCTCTATAAGGGATCAAGTGGGGTTGATGAGTTACCCACGTACCCTGGATCTGATTGATTACCAAGGCAAAATCTCCATACACATCAAGATGCTTAATCCTCAGATCAATAGCTTCCTCAAGACCCATAATGCAGGCTTCATACTCAGCTTCATTATTGGTACAAGGAAAAGTCAACCTCACGTCAAAAGGAATATGTGAACCATGGGGAGTAATGATCATTGCCCCAATTCCTCTTCCGCGTTCATTCACAACACCATCAAAAACTAAACCCCATCGAGATCCAGGCTCTGGCCCTTCCTCAATCAAAGGTTCATCACAATCTTTCATTTTCAAGTACATCACATCCTCATCTGGAAAATCAAACTTGATAGGCTGGTAATCATCAATCGGTTGATGTGCCAAATGGTCAACTAAGATACTACCTTTTATATCTTTTTGAGCTCGGTACTCGATATCATATTCTGACAATAACATTTGCCAACGAGCAATCCTCCCAGTCAAAGCAGGCTTTTCAAATATATACTTGATCGGATCCATTTTAGAGATCAACCAAGTTGTATAATTCAGCATATACTGGCGAAGACGCTTTGCAGCCCAAGCTAAGGCACAACAAGTTTTTTCAAGCATGGAATACCGAGCTCACAATCAGTGAATTTCTTACTCAAGTAGTAAATTGCATATTCTTTTCTTCCAGATTCATCTTGCTGACCAAGCACACAACCCATGGAATCTTCCAACACAGTCAAGTACATGATCATCGGTCTACCTTCCACCGGAGGAGACAAGATAGGAGGTTCAACCAGATATTCTTTGATACTTTCAAATGCCTTCTGACAATCATCTATCCAGACACAACCTTTGTCTTTCCGAAGCAACTTGAAGATCAGAGCACATGTGGCAGTCATGTGAGAAATAAACCTCGAAATATAATTCAAACGGCCCAAGAATCCTCTTACTTGCTTTTCAGTTCTTGGAGCAGGCATTTCTTGAATAGCTTTCACTTTATCAGGATCAACTTCAATGCCTCTTTGGCTGACAATGAAACCCAACAACTTTCCAGAACGTACACCAAACATGCACTTGTTCGGATTCAAACGAAGCTTAAACTTCCTTAACCTTTGAAATAACTTCAGCAAATGTTCAACATGATCCTCTTCAGTCCTCGACTTAGCGATCATATCATCAACATATACCTCAATTTCTTTGTGCATCATATCATGGAAGAGTGTGGTCATAGCTCTTTGGTATGTCGCACCAGCATTCTTTAATCCAAAGGGCATCACTCTGTAGCAGAATGTTCCCCATGGTGTAATAAATGTGGTCTTTTCCATGTCCTCGGGTGCCATCTTTATTTGATTATAACCGGAAAATCCGTCCATAAAAGAGAACACATCAAACTTAGCCATATTATCTACCAACATATCAATGTGGCAATGGAAAATCATCTTTTGGACTGGCTTTGTTCAAATCTCTGTAATCAACGCACATTCGGACTTTTCCATCTTTCTTTGGAACAGGCACAATATTGGACACCCATTGAGGATAATTAGATGTCACAAGAAAACCTGCATCCATCTGCTTTTGAACCTCCTCTTTGATCTTTACTTCCATGTCAGGATGAGTTCTTCTCAACTTTTGCTTTACAGGTGGACATTCAAGCTTCAACGGCAATCTATGCTCCACAATATCAGTATCAAGACCTGTCATGTCTTGATAAGACCAAGCAAATACATCAACATACTCTCTGAGAAGCTCTACCATCCTCTTCTTAACATCATGACCAAGCAATGCCCCAATCTTGACTTCTTTCTTATTATCTTTAGAACCCAAGTTGACCATCTCTATAGACTCTCCATGAGGCTGAATAACCTTCTCCTCGTGCTCAAGCAACCGAGAAATCTCGTCAGGAATCTCTTCAACATCCTCTTCCTCAGCTTCAAACACAGGGAATTCAAAGTTGGGAGAGGGCATAGGATCATTGTTTTCAATGGGTTTATCAATCAATCTGCACAATGATTTTATCTTTATTTTAGAGTATGAACAAAAGTGCAAACATTATGCAGATAAACAACTATTATTATTTTGGGTTTTTTATGTTACCATTTTTTCAAAATAAAGCAAAAAGGAAAAACACATATGGAAATAACAAAATAACATTTTATTGATGATGATAAAATTTGAAACAAAGCCCGACAAACATCACTTTTACCTTGGGCAGAGTGAAAGGATCTTTTGAAAGAAAATAAAACAAATTACTTTGAAGCATGAACAATAAAAGGAACATCAACAACAATCCAGTTCCGGCAAATCTTTCTGTGCGTAACAAAGTTAGACATTTCTTCATCTTCATCATCTTCAATGATGGCAGCAGCAGAATGATCGTTGATAAACCCAACACTTCGGAATCCTTCCTGAATAGTCTTCAGGTCATTGAGAACCACGCCTGGTGCAAAGCCGATACCAAATCCTTCCTTGTTGTCGACAACATCAATAACTCGTCCCCAACCGTCAGATTGACCAATTTCAAGCATACGTAGAGCATCCTTGAAAGAAGACATAGGCATGGCATTCTTCTTAGCAACATTATCCATAACAGAACGAACTTGAAATGAAGTTCCCACCTCTTCTTCAGCATCAATATAGGAGAAAGATGACAAATTGCTCACAAGCATCGCCCTTTCACCTCCAATGGTCACTAATTTCCCCTCTTTCACAAACTTCAGCTTCTGATGAAGAGTGGATGTCACAGCTCCTGCCTCATGAATCCAGGGTCTTCCAAGGAGACAACTGTAAGCAGGACGTATATCCATTACTTGAAAAGTAATTTGGAATATAAACGGTCCAATAAGAATAGGAAGATCCACTTCACCAATCACTGTCTTCTTCGATCCGTCAAAAGCTTTCACTATAATCCCACTATGCCTCATGGGAGCACCTTGGTACGCAAGCTTTGAAAAAGTCGACTTTGGCATCACATTCAGAGAAGACCCAAAATCGACTAGCACCTTAGACATAGCATCTTCCTGACAGTTCACTGAAATATGCAAAGCCAAGTTATGATTCCTCCCTTCTTCAGGCAAATCATCATCACAAAAACTTAAATTGTTGCACGATGTGATATTAGCTACAATACTATCAAACTGATCAACAATCACATCATGGTCAACATAAGCTTGATCAAGAATCTTCTGCAAAGACTGCCTATAAGCTTCAGAGCACATCAAGAGTGATAAAACTGATATCTTCGACGGAGTATGCAACAACTGCTCAGTAACATTGTACTCGCTTTTCTTTATCAATTTTAACACTTCATCCTCACTATCACCAGATTGGCCTGATCGGGCAATAGCATCCATAATCTGTTTACTCGCACTTGTATCTTCAACTCTCTTCAGAGGATCTGAGGCATAAACTCTACCACTTCGAGTAACCTTTGTCACATCAGCAATGCTAACCACAGACTTTGGAGAAGGAATAGGAACTTCCTTACCATTTTCTATCATCGTAGCATTATACCGGTACGGGACAGCCTTATCAGACTCATATGGCATTGGCCCAGGAAAATTGATCACCAATGGAGTAACAACATATTTGCGGCTCTCAAAAGAAATAACCACCCTCTCAGGAACAACCTTCTCAGGAATATTGAATTGAGGCATAATAACATTCACTTCATTCTCATACTCATCTCTTTTTGCTGTCACTTCAATCAACTTATCATCCATCATCTTTTGAATGTCTCTCTTAACAATCACGCAACCACGAGGGTTCACCGAGCAGATGCAACATCTAGCATAATCGTGATCAATATCGTGATATTCACTTAAGAAAGCATGCATCTCAACCAAAGACCTTCGAATATGGTGGACCTTATAAATCTTGAACAAACCAGGAGAACCATCAACCATATTCACAGACGTATTACCATGCTTCGGCAGCGAATTTTTCTTCACATTTGGATTAACATCATTGAAAAACAGAACATTGTTCCTTATCAATTTCTGTACTTCAAACTTCAATGGACAACAGTTCTCAACATCATGCCCCGGGGCACCTTGATGAAAAGCACAGCGAGCCTCTGGCTTATACCACCATGGGATAGTCTCTGGAACTGGAGGTGGAGAACGTGTTTGCACAAGATTCTTTGGGATCAAAACTCGGCTTAGCCTGAACCTGTTGATTACCACTCTGTTGCATAGAGGGTTGTTGATAACGAGACTGGTACTTTGGAACTGTTGGCACAGTTGGAGCCACATTAATCATCGGAGTTACAGAAGCTACATGCTGCGGATGGCGATTCTCACGACCATAAGGTCTTCTGTAACTTTCACGAGACACAACATTAGTCTCTCCTTCTTTCTTTTTTCCAAAATTGAACCTTCTAGAGCTTGAGCCATTACTATTCTCTTGACTTAACCGTCCCTCACGGACACCTTCTTCTAAACGCATCCCCATACTCACCATTTCAGTGAAATCAGAAGGAGCACTTGCTATCATCTTCGCATAGTAGAAAGAACCTAAAGTCTTCAAGAAGATCTTCGTCATTTCTTTCTCTTCCAGAGGAGGAACAATTTAAGCTGCTAGCTCGCGCCATCTCTGTGCATACTCTTTGAAAGTCTCTTTGTCCTTTTGGGACATAACACGAAGCTGATCTCTATCTGGTGCCATATCAACGTTATACTTGTATTGCCTCACAAAAGCCTCTCCCAAATCATTGAAAGTCTTGATTTGGCTATTATCCAAACTCATATACCATCTCATGGCTGCACCGGTCAAACTATCCTGGAAATAGTGAATCAACAGCTTATCATTGTCTGTCTGAGCAGACATCTTTCTAGCATACATAGTCAAATGACTCAAAGGACAAGTGTTGCCTTTATACTTATCAAACTCAGGCAACTTGAATTTGTACGAAACTCTAACATTAGGGACCAGACAAAGATCATAAGCATCTTTTCCGAACAAATCCTTATGCTTCAAGGCTCTCATCTCCTTCTGTATCTCAGCAAAGCATCCTTGGAAATCATCAAGTCTTTCAATCACTCCAGCGCCTTCACTGGGCTCAGCATGGTAAATCATTTCATCATGGTGTGGAATAGTGTGCATCACAGGCGGTGCAGTAGTCATAACTGGAGGAAGAGTAGTCATCACTGGTGGGAGAGTATTAAATGCAACAGTCTCAGGAGGAGGAGGAGGATAACCAGCAGGAATGAAATCAACCGACATGCCCCAAGGTGTGCTAGAAGGCATACGATAGCGAGGAGAGATGACAGTTTCAACAGGAATTGATGCAGTAACAATCTCAGAGATGACAGTATTCTGAACAGGAGAATTAGGAGGAGGTGGCTGATTCTGAGCAGCCACCAAACTTTCCATCATGGCAGAAACTCTTTCCAAGCTTTCCTTAAGATATGTAACCTCCTCGCGCATCTCGCGATTCTCTTGTTGTAGGGTTTCCATCATCTTCTTCCGATTAGCTCGAGTATCAAATCGGTGAGTCAGCTTGACAGGAGAACTGAATGAAGACCAAGAAACAACATAAGATCCCTGGAGAACACTCAAAAAGCAAGACAAATGCAGGTATGATGCATGGTATGCGTATGCAAATGCAAAGATTTCAAAGGACTATAAGATAACTTGAAATATTTATAAAGAAACATTTTTTTGAAGTACTTAAAAACTCATTCTCATTAAAATCAAAGTAAGGATTACAAGTGAAGTACAAGCCTCAACAATCCTAATACATGAGAGAAAAAGTAAACTAGGCCTAGGGAATCATATCCGAAGAATATCCGAATCCTGGCTGGTACTTCATGCGAATCCTCTTAATCTCTTTCTTGTACCGATCTTCCATGTCTTCCTTATCCTTCACCAACTTGTTAACAATGGCCTTCCAAGCACCGGATGTAGGAGGAATGGTAGATGGAGTACTAGAGGAAGATAAATCCTCTCTTGGCCTCTTCGTAACACGCCGCTCAAGTAACTCAATGAGATCATCCTTCTCCTTGAGTTTCTCTTGCATCGTAGTCTTCTCAAGTAGCCATTCTACTTTCTCTTTATTAATCTTGTCCAACTCTTCTTGAAGAGCCACCTTCTCATCAACGAGAGGAAGAAAAGCAGACAATGGTAATATAGGAAACAAAGGCTCCTCGGGTGGATAAGGCATCTTGAGCTTGGAAGCCCTAGATCGAACCCACTGGATGTAACATTCGGAAGGATCAAGGTGTTGTCTTCCCAATTGACCCTTCT
The DNA here is from genome assembly GCA_963966055.1 of Lathyrus aphaca. Classification (NCBI taxonomy): domain Eukaryota; kingdom Viridiplantae; phylum Streptophyta; class Magnoliopsida; order Fabales; family Fabaceae; genus Lathyrus; species Lathyrus aphaca. The sequence goes on along the minus strand of OZ014524.1, from coordinate 139,315,517 downwards.
CTTTCCGATGAACCGCATGCCAAGAATGAGCAATCCTTTTCTTCATTTCTACATGATCTGCACCATTAAGAAAGAAGAAACGAGATAAGGAAAGATTGTTTGGTATGTCCTTCAAACAATATCCCAATTGTCGCCTAGCAAGAACAGGGTTGTAACTAATTCCCCCACGTGTACCAAGAAGAGGTACATTAGGAAATTCTCCACAACTATCAATAAGCACTCCAGTATCATAATGAGAACAATACCATGTCATATCCTTATGAGAAAGTGACATAATCCTTTGAGACCATCTTCGATTCTCTCTATTGTCCTTGAAGACATCAGACTTTGGTAGGTGCGAAATAAACCACCTGTAGAGAAGAGGCGCACAACACACAATCTCTTCATCACCTTTGGAGGTCCTATAATGAAAAGCATGATACATGTCTCCAAGCAAAGTAGGCACCGGATTCTTCTTCAAGAAAATCTGAATGGCATTCTCATCCACAATACCATCTAAGTTAGGAAACAAGACAATCCCATAAATGAGCAAAGCAAGAATAGCCTCAAATGCATCCTTATAACCCAAAGTAAGTGAAGTAGAAGCTTTCCCCATTAAGAACTTAGCATTAATACTACAGACACTCCCTTTTGGGAGAAACTTCCCATTAAGATCGGACTCCTTGAGAAAAAGGGATTTGGCGATGACTTTGATAGTAAGCTCCTTCTCTAAACCACTGAAAAGAAATTCCTTGTACAAAATAGGTAGACCTATCCAATGAGAGTACTCCTCCAAAGTCGGCACAAGCTGATAATCAGGGAAAGTGAAACAATGATGCAACGGATCACAAAACTGAGCTAAGGTAGGGAGAATCCCCTCTGGTACATCGGTATCCAAAATAAACAAGAGCTTTCCATAACATTTCCGGAAATCCTGGGTATCAACCACCAATGCTCCTAGCCTTCTCAACTCCACTATATTAGGATTCTTGAAAGTGTACTTCTTTGTGTTCTTCCTTTCAAAATTCATAACCATAGACATCTAAAATTTGGGAAAAGTTCCTTATGAGTCCCTTGAAATCTCAAAAACAATGCTCATGAATGCATGATGGCATGTATGCAACAACCACAAACAATATCACACAAAGTGTTGCACCCTAAAATTTGCCCTCACAATACAAGGCTTTGTGTGCTAAGAGGTTCACAAGATTCACAAGACACCTTATGAGGTTCACAAGGTTCACAAGACCTTTCATGAGGTTCATGAAGTTTACAAGACACTTTGTGAGGTTCACAAGGTTCACAAGACCTTTCATGAGGTTCACAAGACATCTTATGAGGTTCACAAGGTTCACAAAGTTCACAATTAGTCAGAAAGTTTGACAATTCCCTCAGACAATGCATCCTCCTAAGCAGTGCATCCAAAACTAGGGTTTTGACTTTAATCAGGCTAAATGAACTCCCAAGACTTCAAGTTAGCTTCATAGCATCCTATATGTGTTTAAGAACCCCCATGTCAAGTTTCAAGACTTTCCCAAAAGATTTGCTCAGTCAGATGAGCAGATAGGTTAAAATCAGTCAAAGTAGTTAAAAAGTCAAACTGAGGTCAACTGTGGTCAAACCAAAGTCAAACTTCATGATTTTTTGCCAACATCAAGTAAATGAAGTAAAATTCATCATTTGATCTAGGGTTGATCATGATTCATCAAGGAGATTTTAGATCATCAAGAATCAGGAGTTTCTAAATTAGGGTTTTCACAGGAAAAGTCAACTGAACTTTGACCAGCCATAAATTTCACATGCTTCATCACATTTTTTCCATCCAAAGCTAATTTTGAAGGAAATTGAATTCTATACAACTTTGTGTCTCACAAGCCAAGCCCAAAAATGCTTCATTTGGAAGGTATGAGCTAAGACATTATAGGTCCTTTTGAAAGTCAACAAAAAGTCAACAACTTCAAAAGGGCATAACTTGAGAATGGTAAATGATATGGACATGAAACCAATGGGGTTGGTTAGAGGACTCTCTAAGCTTTCCAAAATGTCCAATATCACCCTCATAGCATTAAAATTGAAGGATATGTGCCCTTGAAAAGTTGGGAAATGTTTGGGTGGTGTATGAAGGAAATAGGGTCTTAAAACCAAATTTTTCTAAATGGGCTGAACTTTTTGTGACCCAAAGTGTTCCATGACATCATGCACGAAATTTATTTGATATTTTCATAATTTTATTTTATTTATTTTATTTATTATGATTTTTTATATTAAAAATCATTTTAAATTTAAATAAAATATCAAATATGAAAATTTAAAATATATTTTGGTTCTAGAAGGTCATTAACATGATTTGGATTGAATTGATTCACAATTGATGATGATTGGCTTGAAATAGAAAGGTCTTATTCAAAAATATATGAAATTTAAGTTCTAATCTTTTTCAATCTCCAAAAATCAAAAAGTCCATACAATGATCAAATCTTTTGACCTAGTTTCACTCTACTATAAGTATACAAGTTATCACAATGCATAAGCCACGAATTCACAGCCTCAAGAGTAAGTTTGCACATTCAAAAAATCACCAAAAAACTTGAATTCAGATTCCATCATTTAGGCTATTTCAAGACAATTTGAAGGTTAATACATGTTCTATGGACATCATTGAACCTATTCCAATCATTAAAAGCATCAAAAACATGACATAGTGCATAACCCGAATCCAACTTTTCATGTCTTGATGATTTTTTTCGTTTTCTTATATTTGTGTATTATAAACAGGATTTGATCATTGTTTCATGTTTGTATTGAATTGTTGATTGTTTCTGGATGGTTTAATTGGAGTTTTACTGCAGGTTTAAGGAATTGCCATGGCTATGGTTTCGGCCAAGCAATTAGGGTTTCATACTAAACCTAATATAAATGAATTTGGAAAACATAGGATGATTGTGTAGGTTCTGGGGATCACAATGCCCTAATTAATTGAAGAAAATTGTACTGTTTGCTTGCTTGTTGAATTTCGCAGGTCCTGTAGGTGTTTGAAATCGCAGGAAATTTCATAGGGAAATTCGCAGCAAAAAACGCAAGGCTAGAGGAGGAAGACGAAGTTCTTGGCGCCATCTGGAAGATTCAAAATTGAGTTTAATATTTTTAGAATTGTTTGTTGTTTTGTTCCAACTGATGCAGGTTAGCCCAGTGGTAAGGAGTGCGTGTGTTATGCTTGAAGGCCTTGGTTCGATTCCTGGATGCAGCAACCTTTTTTCTTATTTTTCCATTTAATCACAGGACTTAATATATTATAACATGTAATGATTATATAATCAGTTGCGCCCTCCCGGCTGGATGGTAAGTGTGCTTGCGTGTTGTGAGAAGGTCCTGGGTTCGAATCCCTCCCCAGGCCTTTTTGTGTTTTTTCTTTTGTTTTGTCATGGTTTTTTCCAGGATAACAACAAAACACCATGGAGTGCATTGCTATCATTGGCGCGCGCGCAGCCCAGTGGTTGTCTTGCTGGTCTTGGAGTGTGTATTGTCCAGGGACTGGGTTCGAATCCCAGCCCAGGTAAGTTTTTTTCATTTTTTCATTTTCTTATTTAATTAGTTTATATTATATTTAAATAAATTTCAATAATAAAAATAAAATCTTTATATTATTATTTTCTTTTCTACAATTTAGAACCCATCTTTTTAAAAAAAAATTAAATCTTATTAGAAAAGTTATTTAATATTTATTTTTGTATATTATTAATATTGTATAATTTTGTATAGTTATTAATTAATCCTAATTTATTTTTCTAAAACATATAAACCCTAATTTTCTAAAACCCTAAAATATTTTTAAAACCTAATTATTTTTATAAACCCTAATTATAAATATTAATTTATTTGTTAATTATAACTTTTTATTTTATAATTTGTTTGTAATTATTATTTAATTTAATTCTTATATGTAAATAATTTTTAGTATATGCTTAAAAATAATTAAAATTTGCTAATTTAATTTTGTGAATATAATTTATTTTCATAATATGCTTATAAGTAACCTTATTTTTATAACATGAATATAATTTAAAACTTTTAATTAGTATATAATGTGAATTGTTTATGTTTTCTTCTTAATCTTAAAAAATAATTGTTTATAAGAAAAAAATTGAACTTTTAATTATTATGCTAATATTCTTGTTTATTTTATTATTAATTCTATTTATTTTCATATGATATTTATTTTATTATTTCTAACCCCATATATATATATATATATATATATATATATATATATATATATATATATATATATATATATATATATATATATATATATTGTGATTTATTTATTATTATTGTTACTAACCCAATTATTTATTATTATTTATTTTGCTTATTTATTTAATTTACTTTAATTATTATTATTATGTAATTGTCTCCTTTATGTAATATTTTAGTAATAATGTTTAATATTTAAATGCTATGGTTAGTAAAATAGGGAGTGAAACATGTTTGTATTTAAAATTAATTTAGATCATTAATTTAAAAGATAAATATTTAAAATTGTACACTCACACACGTAAGTCGATCTTTGATCGCCATCTCACTTTCTAGGGTTACCTCTCATGTTGCCTAAACAAAAAAGGTCAAGTAGGGTGTATAAAGCAAAGTCCCTCATTTCACATCATCTAGTCCCTTAAACAGATAAAAAGATCAAGTCCCTTCGAATGTTGCCTTCGTAATGATCTTGTCCCTTTCGAATAAAGATGATAAGTCCCTTCGAATTGCTTATACACCCCACAGTTGCCTAAATAACAGATGTCCCTTCATTTGTCCCTCACATCCAAGGTAATGACTACCTATTCCTTAATAATAGGGATAGTCTTACCATTTAAAGGATTCAAGAACAGAAAAAATTAAACTTAGGGTAGGTTCCTCTTAGATACTTGCTCACTTTTCATACATTTCAAACAATTTTCAAAACAAAGGTTTTATATACATCCGTACATGGATCATTATAAAATACTTAAGAAAATTTCTATTCACACATTTCACATTTCAAAAACATTTTAAAGTGAGCTAAGTAACTAAGAGCTCATGGATAACCATGGATGTAAAGGGTGCTAACACCTTCCCTTTACATAACCTACCCCCCGGACCCAAAAATCTTTTAAAAAGGTCTTTCCTGTTCTTTTATGCCTTTCCTTTGGATAAAATAAAAGTCGGTGGCGACTCTTGCTATCCGCAACATAACTAAAGTCAGTTCTCCCACCGTGTTACACAAAGCACACGGGTTTAGGTTCTGAGTCACGAGCATGAAGTCAAGGTAACAGAACACCAACCCACACAAGTAAGTACTAAGGTTTTGTCTTCATTGTACCTGCAGAAAACCAAAAGGGTGCTAACAGAGGTGCCCGGAGTTAACAGCCATATTTAGAATATCATCGGTATGTTGGATTACTCTCTAACCGATAACATTCTTAAAATAGACCTCGTCCGAGTGTAGTATCGCGTGACAACCACCTTAGGTTTACACCCAGATAGTTTCCGCACTACGTTCCTAAATTGGCTTGGATGGGTTAAGGGTTCTACGGTCCTCAGTATGATCATCACAAGGTCGGAAAATAATGCCACATATGATTACTCATCATGACATTGATAATCCAAGAGAGCCTAACCGAGTGGAGATTATCAAATTGATATAGCTTTGGACTACTCCATCGCTTATCGCTTCGAATATCGCCGTCCTATCATAAGTTCATCTCAGATCTGGGTTAGAATCTATCTCACACAGAGGATCACCAAAACCGAAACAGAACAAACAAATAACAAACAAATAAAATCAAAGCAGTAAATAAATCAAAGTAGGCTGAATCCACTTAGAGATTACTCCCCAGCAGAGTCGCCACTTTTCTGTAGCGGTAAAAACATGAGTGTAAGCTCTTAGCTAACTTAACTCAAGGTAAACAGAGTCGCCACCACACTTTTATTTTATTCCAATAGGAAAAGGGAAAAAGAGCGAATAAAACCTAATGAATCTAAAAGCAAGAAGGCTAAAGACACACATCAGAGAAACAGGTAAGGGGATAGGTTACACAATGGGAAGGTTTTACGCACCCAAAATGTCCGTGGTACTCCACGGGAGCCCTTTGAAAAATTTATTGCCTTTGGTTTGAAAATGGTTTGTTTGAAAGAGATTGGAGAGATGAGAAGAGAAACGTTTTTTTAATATTTTTGTGTTTGAAGAGGTTTAACGCCTCATGCCTATGTACCCACAAAGTGCAATGCGAGATCAAAACCTCGTAGTTCGTGGTACAAAATTTGAAAAGAAACAATGAGTTGAATTGATTTTAAAATGTAGAGATAAGTCGTCATTCTTTAGCGAATAATTTCGCTAGAAAGAATGAATCATATCTAAACATATGAAAAGAAAAGTGCCCAAAGGCACAAAAACAATTGAGTGAGTTTTTGATTTTTTAAAGTTTTTGAGAAGAGAATTTCGATATGCTTGCATGGATTAACATTTATTAAGAAGATAACATGAAAAGGGTAAAATCGCTTGACCTAAGTCAAGGTTTGATTATGAAAACATTTGAAGTTTGAAAACCAAGAAGATTTGAAAATAGGGAGAAGATTTAAAAATTTAAGAAGTGGGAGGAGATGAAGTGACTATCCTAAGACTTGAATGAAAAAGTTAAGAGAAGAGCGATCAAACCGTATGATGAACATCCTTCAAAGCAAACATAATTCCATCTTCATAGACAAATGAACTAAATCGAGGCCAAGGTCTTCAATCGATAATAACTTGAGCAAAGGAAAAGATCCTAAAATCTAAGTCCAAACTCCAAGTCCAATGCTAAGGATAGTGGCCATAGTCCAAGAATTAAAGTCACAAGTCTTTTTAGATGTTTGATCCATTATTAATGTTTTTGTATCCAAATGGACAAAAGAAAAATCACAAGCATAACAATATAAACATAAACAATATGATAAATGATATAATATGATAAGAGCATAATAAAAGAGATAAGGAGCGAGAGATTGAAATAAAGAGAATAGGGTGCGAGAATGAATTTAAATGGTTAGTATATTAATAGTATTATAATATTTACATAGAAATGGCATGATGAACTTAATCAAACACAACCACAAAAAGATAACCAAAAATCGAGAGGCAACCGGATCCAAATGGATCTTATTCCGAATTCGGGACAAATTTAGGTCTATGTTAAGCAATCGCCGAGTAATTTACGAAGTAATTACCCTACAAATGAGGCCGGCCACCACCAATTAAGGTGGAAAATATTTGTGCTAATACATGTTAGAGAAATGATATTATGAATCATTCTCCGAAAACATGTCGCACGAAAAGAAAAAGTAACGGTCTAATCATAATCAAGATTTCACATTGAATTATTGAAAGCAACCTATCATGATCTCAAAGTATGGAGAATGATCCAAATGATCATTCATCCATAGATTTGAAATAATGAAGATTAAGCATCTTCGAAAACCAATAATCGTGAATCGGAGATCTCATCGACCAAAAAGAAAAAAAAAGATGGAAAAGAAATATGGATCTAAAAAAAAATCCATAAAGAAATTAAAATATTTTTTCTAAATCTTTTCTGAAATAATTTTTAGATTTAATATCAAAATAATATTGAAAACAAATTTTTTTTATTAAACAATACTAATAATAATAAAAAATAAGAAATCAAAGGGGGGAGGGGGGTGGATCGCAGGCCTAAGGTGAGGATAGCGACAGATCCTAAGATCACTAAGCCCAAACTCAACAAGTCTTTAACCAAAAAACAATAAGATGTTTTATGAAATAAATAAAAAAACAAGCAGAAGCACATATTCTTCTTCTCAAACGCGAAAACAGGGCCGACACGGTAGGTCTCTTCCTCACCTTCGAAAATCAATGGAGTAAGAATATTCCGCCGTGAATGAATCGGTTCTTCACTCAATCTCTTAAAAATTTCACCGCGGCTCTCTCTCTCAATGGATGGATGAACTCATTCGGATCCGAATCAATCCATCTCCTCTATTCCGATTTGGTTTTGAAAAAAAAAACCTCTACTCACTTCTTTTTCTTTTTCTTTGTAATTCAGGATCTGGTTTTCTATTTAAGATGAATGAAGAATCAATTTGACAGAGATTTAGAATTGGGATGATGAAGATGGGAAGATTGGTTTTTAATTTGACAGAAATTTTAGGGGCTAACTCAAGCTTGAAGAATTTGTGAAACTGAGTTGGTATTTATAGATTGAAAGGGGGAAAGCATGTTGCGTTTTGTTCAGCTTCTATTTGCGTTTTGGATGCAGGTGAGTTTTGCGTTTTTGATTTTGGAGCTGTGTGCGTTTTGCTTGTTAGATGTTTGAGTTTTGATTCATCAATTCCGCGTGCGTTTGGCCTTGTGTTTGCTTCTTGATGTAAGTCCAGCCTGCGTTTTGTTCTCTACAGGTGTGTGTACGAAGTCGTTTTGCTTGCGCTGAGGCTTGGATTTGGGCCCGTGTTCTTGTTGTGTGACTTGGTTTATGCTGTTGCGTTTCACATTGAATCAGCCTGCGTTTTGCTAGCATGGAAAGTGTGATGGATGCACTGCGTTTCATTCTTTCCCATGTGCGTTTCAAGTGGTGGTTCTTTTTGCGTTTTGTGCATTTCAAACTCATGACATGATGTGTGCGTGTTGGCTCGGCTTGGAGTTTCTTGTTGATGACACGACAAAATGGCTTCAGGTGGGCTGCGTGTTATGCTTGTATTTGCACTGATGGAAGTGGCTTGAAAGTGGCTGGGTAATGAATGTTCATGTGTGGCTTAAGCTGTTGTAAGACCGTGCGTTTTGGCTTCATGTGGTGTTGTGCAAATACTGACTGTATGCGTGTGTGTATGAGAAACTTTATCATCCTTATTATATTTATTTTTTTATTACCAAATTCATAAAGAAAATCATGAGAAGTGGGCCTAATGGGCTTGTAGTGTATTATTTTATGGTTTATGAATATATCAAATATACTTGAATATCAATAGGAAAAAAAATGGTTTATGAGTGAATAATAAAAAAAGGGATTTAATTTGTGGTAATTAGAAATTTGGAAATATAATAGAATTTAGAAATATTTGGGTATTGGATAAAAAGGAACTTGATTAAAATAAATGGATTTGGTAGAATATGGATATTTGGAAATAAAAATTGAAAATTTGAAAGATGAATAATCGGAATGGATCGGATAATGGATGAAGGAATGATTTTTATTTAAACCCATAACCAAATCTTGATTTTTTCACAAGTCAATTGATTAAATGAACACAACCATCACGAAACCACTGAACAATTTGCAACTCAAGCCATGACCATCGTTTGAAAAAATTGCCTTGATTATTTGAATCCATGCTGAGGAAAATAAATCCATAGATAAACTGATGATGAACTGATGAACACTGATAAACCCGAAGATTCAAACCAAACTTCACACAGACCACTGCCTGATAAATTGATGATCTTAGCACGCAACACAGCTTAAACTTTTAAATACGCACTGTATGAGAAATGAACCACTGACACAAATAACTTGCAGTTGAAACAATATTTTGATAGTTTGACCAAGATTAGGTCAAACGTCCATCTGAATTGAATCATAACTGAACAACCACATCTGAATTGAAATCACAACCTTGTCTTTGAAAACCTGCAGCACAAAGAGAAGAAGAAGCAAACTGCATCATATTTTAGTATTTTGGTTAGAGATTAGTAAATATAAACAAATATAAAGCAAATAAAAACAATAGCAATGGTGATCCATGTGAGGCATAAACCTACACCCAAGAAGAAACCGAGCAACCAGTGCGATCTTGTTTGTATGCAAGATGCAGATGAAAAATGCGATGAAAATCTTAGGGCAAAAATTAGGGTGCTACAAACCCCTGCCTCACGAATTCAGGGTCTTCCAAGGAGACAACTATAAGCTGGATGTATATCCATTACCTAGAAGGTAATTTGGAATACAAATGGTCCAATCAGAATATACAGATCAACCTCACCAATCACTGTCTTCTTTGAACCATCGAAAGCCTTCACAACAATCCCACTATACTTCATGTGAGCGCCTTGATACGCAAGCCTTGACAAAGTCGACTTCAGTATCACATAAAAGGACGATTTGGTATCAAACAACACATTAAACATGGCATCATTCTAACAATTCACTGAAATATGTATAGCCAAATTATGGCTCCTTCCTTCTTCAGGCAAGTCATCATCACAGAAACTCAAATTGTTGTACGATGTGATATGAGCCATAATACTATCAAACTGATTAACAGTCACATCATGGTCAACATAATCTTGTTCAAGAATCTCCTGCAAAGACTGCCTATGAGACTCTAAACACATCCAGAGTGATAAAATTGATATCTTAGAGGGAGTATGCAACAACTACTCATCAATGTTTTACTCACTCTTCTTTATCAATTTCAAAACCTCATCTTCACTATCTTTCAAACTGGTATCACCAAATTGGCCTGATCGGACAGCAACATCTTCAATCTGTTTACCCGCACTTACATCTTCTGTTCTCTTCGGAGGATCCAAAGCAAAGACTCTACCACTTCAAGTAACCCTTGTTACATAAGTAATGCAAACCACATACTTTTGAGAAGGAATAGGAACTTACCATTTTCTAATATCTTAGCATTATATCTGTACAAAAAAACTTTATCAGACTCATTTGGCATTGGACTAGGTAAATTGATCACCAATGGAGTAACAAAAGATTTGCGGCTATAAAAAGAAATAACCACCTTCTCAAGAATATTGAACTGGGGCACAATGACACTTCAATCAACTTATCATCCATAATTTTCTGAAGATCTCTTAACAATGACACAATCACGAGGATTCACTGAGGAAATGCAACAAGCAGCATAATCATGATCAATGTCGTGGTATTCACTTAAGAAATGATGCATCTCAACAAGAGATCTTCGTATCCAGCGAACATCATAAATCTTGAACAGACCAGGACAACCATCCACCATGTTCATAGACGCTTTACCATGGTTTGGCAATTGATTTTTCTTAACATTTAGATTAACGTCATTGAAAGAAAAAATATTACTTCTTATCAACTTCTGCACTTCAAACTTCAAAGGAAAACAATTCTCAATATCATGCCTCGGGGAACCTTGATGAAAAACACAGCGAGCTTCTGGCTTATACCACCATGGGATAACCTCTAGAACCAGAGGTGGAGAATGCATCTGAACAAGATTCTTCTCAATCAACGATGGAAACAATTTTGCATACGGTATCAGAATGGGATCAAAATCTGGTTTAGCACGTCCCCGTTGAGTACCATTTTGTTGCACACGAGAATGATGATAACGAGGCTGATACTTCGGAGCCACTGGCACAGTAGTAGTCATATTAATCACCGGAGTCACTGAAGCTACATACTGTTGATGACGAGCTTCTCGACCTCGAGGTATTCTATATCCTTGACAAGATACAACATTAGTCTCACCTTCTTTATTTTTACCAAAGCTAAACCTCTTAGAACTTGAACCACGATTACCTTCTTTACTCAATCGTCCCTGACAGACGCCTTCTTCTAGTTGCATCCCCATATTCACCATTTTAGTGAAATCAGATGGGGCGCTTGCAATCATCTTCTCATAATAGAAAGAACCTAAATTATTCAAAAAGATCTTCGTCATCTCTTTCTCTTCCAATGGAGGAACAATCTGAGCTGCAAGCTCGCGCCATCTCTGCGGGTACTCGTTGAATGTTTCCTTGTCTTTCTGGGACATATTAAAAAGTTGATCTCTGTCTGGTGCCATGTCAACATTATACTTGTATGTCTCACAAAATCCTCTCCTAAATCATTGAAAGGCTTGATTTGACTATTGTACAAACCCATATACCATCTCATAGCTGCACCAGTCAGATTGTCCTGGAAGTAATGAATCAGAAGCTAATCATTTTTTGTCTAAGAAGACATTTTCCTTGCATACATAGTCAAGTGACTCAGAGGACAAGAATTTCCTTTATACTCCTCAAACTCATGCAATTTGAACTTGTGAGGAACCTTAACATTAGGAACCAAATAGAGATCATAAGTATCTTTACCAAATAATTCCTTACGTCTCAAAGCCTTAACTTTTTTCTGCATTTCATCAAAATGGCCTTGAAAATCATCAAGCTTTTCATTCAAACCAGCATATTCACTAGGCTCAACATGGTAAATTACTTCATCAAGATGCATAGTGATATGAATCATAGGCGGTGTCGTAGTCATCAAATACTAAAAAGGAGAAAACACATGAATCTCAGGAGGAGGAGGATGATAACCCTCAGGAATGAATTTAACCGACATACCCCATGGTGTACTAGCAAGCAAACGATAACGAGGAGAAATGACAGTTTCCACAGGAATCGATGCAGTGACAATCTCAGAAATGGCTGTCCGTTGAACCGGAGAATTAAGATGAGGGGGTGGCAGATTCTGAGTAGACACTAGACTTTCCATCATAGCCGTTATCCTTTAGAGTTGTGACTTCTTCGTGGAGCTCGCGATTCTCTTATTGCAAAGTTTCCAACATTTTTCTTTGATTATCCCGAGTACCGTAACAATGAGTCAGCTTGCCAAGGGAACACTAGATGAAGACCAAGAAACACATAAGAACCTTGTAGAACTCTCAGGAAGCAAGACCAATGCAAGCATGATTCATGGTATGTGAATTTTAATGCAAAGATTTCAAAGGACTATAAGGTAAATTGCAATATTTAAAAAGAATAACACATTTTTGAAATACTAAAAAATTCATTATCATTAATATCGAAAGAGAATTACAACTTTTAAGTACAAGTCTCAACAATCCTAATACATGAGAGGAAAGAAAACTAAGAATATTGGATCATATCTGAAGAAGCTCCAAATCCCGGCTAGTACTTCAAACGAATTCTTTTAATCTCTTTCTTGTACTAGATCTCCATGTATTCCTTATCCTTCACAAGATGATCATCAACAACTTTCCAAGCACTGGAAGTAGGAGGGATAATAGAAGAAGTACTAGACGAAAATAAATCCTCTTGCACTCTCGGTCTCTTCGTGACACGTAGCTCAAGTAGCTCAATATGATCATCTTTCTCTTTCAGTTGCTCTTACATAATTGACTTCTCAAGTAACAATGCTTCTTTCTCTCTCTTCATCTTGTCCAACTCTTCTTGAAGCGCAACCTTCGCATCAACAGGAGGAAGAAGCACTGATAAAGGCAAAATAGGAAATAAAGGTTTCTCAAGTAAATAGGGCATCATGAGCTTGTAAGCTCTATATCGAACACGCTGAATATAACACTCGGAAGGAGAAAGATGTTATTTCCCAATTAACCCTTTTCTTTCCGATGAACCGAATGCCAATAATAGGCTATTCTTTTCTTCATTTCTAAATGGTCTGCATCATTAAGAAAGAAGAAACTTGATAATGAAAGATTACTCAGTACTTCCTTCGAGCAATACCCAAACTGTCGTCTAGCAAGAATAGGGTTGTAACTAATTCCACAACGTGTACCAAGAAGAGCTACATTAAAAACCTCTCCACAACCATCAATAAGCACTCCAATATCATAATATGAGCAATACCAATTCACATCTGCATGAGTAAGAGACATAAGCCTTTGAGACAACCTTCGTTTCTCTTTATTCTCGGTGAAGACGTCAGACTTTGGTAGGCGCAAAATAAACCACCTATACAGAAGAGGCGTATAACAAACAATCTCTCCATCACCCTTGGAAGTCCTATTGTGAATAAAATGATACATATCTCCAAGCAAAGTAGGCACCAGATTTCTCTTCAAGAAAATCTGAATAACATGCTCGTCAATAACACCATCTAGGTTGGGAAACAACATAGTACCATATATAAGAAAAGCTAGAATGGCCTTGAATGTATCTCTATTATCCATATCAAGAGAAGTAGAAGCTTTTCCCATTAAGAACTTAAAATTGATTCCACAAACATCCCCTTTTGGAACAAACATTCCCTTAAAATCGGATTCCTTAAGACAAAGGGCCTTGGCAATAACTTTGGTCGTAAGCTCCTCTTCTAAACCAATGAAAAGAAACTCCTTATCCAAAAATCGGCAAACCCATCCAATAAGAATACTCCTCCAAGATCGGAACAAGCTGATAATTAGGAAAGGCGAAACAATGATGCAACGAATTATAAAACTGAACCAAGGTATGAAGAATCCCCTTCGGTAAATCCGTCTTCAGAATGAACAAAAGTTTACCATAATGTTTCTGGAAATCATTAGTATCATCCACCAAAGATCCAAGCTTTCTCAACTCTCCTAAATTAGGAATCTTGAACCTGTACTTCCAAGTATTCCTCCTTTCGACACTCAAAACCAAAGACATCTAAAATATTTTCAAAAGTGCCTATAAGTCTCTTAAAATCTTAAGAACAATGCACATGAATGCATGAGTGCATGTATACAACAAACACAAACAAGATCACACAAAGCACATGGGTTTAGGTTCCGAGTCACGAGCATGAAGTCAAGGGATAAGAACACCAACCCACAAAGGTATTGTAACACCCTAATTTTTGCCGTAAGATGTTTTTGCATTTCATCTTCATCTTGCATATAAACAAGATCGCACGAGTTCCTCGATTCTTCTCGGGTGTAGGTTTATGCCTCACAGGGGATCACCATTGCTTTATTTGTTTATGTTTACTAACCATTAATTAAAATCCACAAATATTTTGTTTTCTTTTATTATAATTTTTCAGGGGAAAAGCAGGTAAAAATGCCAAAAATAGCAGTCCCACAACTCGAATGAATTTCACAGTTAAAAAAGTTGAAGTTGATCCGTAAATAATCCAAATTTGTCTGATCAAGGATTTCCCGAGTTAATTGATTCATTCAAGGAATTCTAAGGTTCATGTGTTTATTTCCATGCCTTCTTTGACGCACAAGATAATCGAGTGGGAACCATAGTGTCGTACCTCGAAAAATACGATCCTAAAACAAACAACAGAGTCGCCACCTAATTCTATTTATTCTAACTAAAGAAAAGGGAGATATAGACACAACCTAAATAGGACAAGAAATGGTCAACGAAACCACTAATCTAAGTTCGGGAGTCAGCTACGCAAAGGGAAGGTGTTAAGCACCCCTCAAGTCCGTTGTACTCAACGGGAACCTCTTAGTCTAATTTGCGCTTAAATGCTAACTTATTATTATTGTCTTCTTTTAATGATTAAAGATTGCTTTTAAGGGAATGTTTTAGTTATTATTGGTTATGGGGAAAGGTTAAGTTTTATTATTGTGACAGAGAGACAGTTATTTTTTATTATTGTAACGGATAGACAGTTATTTTTTATTATTGTGCTTGCGAAGGATTAAAATCCCCGTGCCTACGTATTCCCTTGTGCAATGGGAAAGTCAGAGCTTCATAGTTCGTGCAACTACGGTTTGTGTTTTTTATTGAACGATTGTTTGAAAATGCTTTCTAATCTGCTAAGCATTGGCTTTTATTCGCGGTGGAGGTTGAAGCACTAGCTTGTTTACGAGATAGAAAGATTTAAACAATGTTCGTTTAGAGAAAAGATGTTTGATCTTTATTAATGTGTTTTAAACGAGAGAACGAATGAACCACAGCGTGTGGGGCTAGCCCAGGAATGATTGCATTCAAGAACCCGTGGAGTGCTGGACTCCAGAGTTCAGTTACTCGCTGATTAATTACGAAAATGATTTATATTGGTTGGTAAGTTTTAAATTGTATTTGAAAAGAAAGAGACAAGTCATCATCTTTAAGGGAGGTATCTCGCCTATTCCACCACAAACATTTGAAGAATGAGAAATCGGAAGAAGCTTTAAACTTAGATACGAGGATCGACAAGCAATGCCACATTCTTTCTTTGAGAAATAAAATCGGAAGAAGCTTTAAACTTAGATATAAGTATCGACAAGTAATGCCACATTCTTCCTTTGAGAATAATTGTTTGTAAGATTTGATTTGTGTTTGTGTGGATAGGAGAAATATCTTCTTATGGAGATGAATCATGTCTAATCCTTTTAAGATTGTTGAATTGTTTTGAATACGAAAGAGTGAATGAATTACAAATCGGGGGCTAGCCCCAACAATAATTAAGTTTAAGCACCCGAGGAATGTTAGATTCCTGAGTTCAGTTCTTCGTATAATTTATTTAAAGATTTCCGTGTTTTAGGAACGAGAGGGTGAATAAACCACATCGAGTGGGGCTAGCCCAGGAGTGATTTAATTCAAGAACGTGCGGAGTGCTAGACTCCGGAGTTCAGTTACTCGTTATTTGATTTGTGCATTAAGACGCGATTTCTTTGAAAATGAAAGAGCAAATGAATTACAAATCAGGGGCTAGCCCCAACAGTAATTCAATTCAAAAACCCGAGGAATGCTAGATTCCTGAGTTTAGTTCTTACGTTAATTAATTATGACGCGTCAGGTCATGCAGACGGCGATCACATAGTGATCGACTTACGTGTGTGCAAAATGTAGACGAGAATGTTTTGTTTAATTGATTTTGAGTGTACTCGGTTTCTAGATCCTAAAGGTGTTCCTAATAATACTAAATCGTAAAATAAAAGCAAAAAATAAATTGCGTTCGAAAATAAACGGGAAGGGATACATGATCATTTACATAAGATTTGCGAAGAAATAAAAGGTATCGTTGTATTTTGCCCAAGAGGAAGCGTGTGTGCAGTGTACAAATTAACCGGAATTGTTAGTATTAAATATTGTATAAAAAGTGCAAAAAAATAAATAAAATAAATAAGTAGACTAAATAAAGTAAAATAAATTGTAAAATAGAATAAATTAAATAAAATGAAGATTAAATAAATAAATGAATGGCCTCATATCGGTCACGATTAATCGGAAACGATTTATCGTGACTTTGTTATATCATCGGCCCAAATAAAAATCAATACGGAATTGAAAAGCAAAGACACATCTTTTTGAATTTTTAGTTTATCAACAACTAAACAAAATTACAACTAAACTTAAAAACTAAATTTAAATAACTTACTACACAATAATATTTTTTATATTTTTAAGTCTTAATCACATATATATTTTACTTCTAACATTAATAAATAAATTAAACAAAACTATATTTTGAAATGAAGAAACTAAAGTCAATCTAATAACTTAAACTAATAAGGAATTTTTTAAATAATTTAAATAGATAACAAACTAAAATATATAAAAAAATGATGAATGATACTCACAAATTTCAAAACTATCAAAGGTTGAGCTTGTTGTGTAGAAGAAAGTGAATGTGTTTTGATGGAGGTTGTTGTTGTGGTGAAGAAGGTGAATGTTTATGAGTATTGTGTAAGTAAAAAAAAAGAATTTTAACTTTGAAAAATATGTAATGAATGTGCTAGATTTTGAGAATTTTAAGGGTGATATTGTTAGTCTAAAATGAGAGAAAGATAGATCTTATTTATAGTGTGAATGAGGTAGGAGTGTTGATGTGGCAATCCATGTGACTTTATGAGAATGATTTTTGGTCATTGATAAGTCTAAGTTGGCAATCCATGTGAAGTGTGAGAATGATTCTTGGTCATTGATAAGTCCAATTTGACAATCCATGTGAAGTGTGAGAATAATTATTGGCCATTGATAATTCCAAGTTGACAATCCATGTGAAGTGTTTGTACTACATTGTAGTGACCCCACTCATCATTTTTTCTTTTTTGAACATGAAGAAAAAACAAAGAAAAGTAGTAATAATAATAATAAATAATATTAATAAAACTAATAATAATAATAATAATAATAAAAGATAATAATAATATAACTAATAATAATAATAAAGATGATGATAATAATAATAATAATAATAATAAAAAATTGAAAATGGTTATTAAAAAAAGAAATTATATTGAATTAAATAAATTGAAGTTAAACTAAATCAAAGATAAACTAAATAAATTGAAATTGAAATTAAACTAAATTTAATATAAAATTTAATTAAAATATAAATTAAAATATAAATTAAAATTAAAATTAAACTAAGATCAATTTTAAATAAACTAAAATAATGATCTAAATAGAAATCATAAAAATAAAAAAAAATGGTATGGAATGATAAAAATCAGTTAAAAATGCATGATTAATGAATAATGGATTAAAATGCAAAAATGACTGACTATCAAATAAATCGATAAAAATGCGTCAGATGAATGAAATTTTGAAAATTTCTGGTCAAAATTTAGGGTATGACACATAGCAGTGCAAAAGGAAAACAAATTTTTCAAAATTTGCACTAAGTAACCGGTAACTACCTAGGGCGTAAATGTTTACCAACGACAATTTTAAAAATTTTGGTAGCAATTCAAAATTTTGAATTTTGGCACCAATTTTATTTTTGATCACTCTTGGAATATTCTAGATCATTTTCATTTAATTCCCATACACCACTAAAATCAATTCCCACCATAAACCCTCACTAATCACAACTCTTTTTATGATTCCCTCCAAATTTTCAATTACCAAGCCTAATTTGAATTTCCAAAGCAAACTCCATTCCACCAAATTCCCATACCTAGAGTCTTTAATAGCACCCTAATTTCATTCATTTCACAAGCTTTTTATAGTCAACAAAACTCTAGTAAAATATCCCCCCCAAACCAAAAATTCACAATGCTCTTCTCTCTTTTTGAAAGTTATCAAGAATTCACCTTGAATTCTTGATCAACTTTGAGCTAAGCCTTCATCCTTTTCTTTTTTGTTCATCAATTTCAGTATATAAAGCTTTATTTGGTTCAATTTGAAGAGTACTTTTGGTAATTCACTTTTTACATGATTCCACCTTCATCATCAACATTCAAGATGTAGATCCTTGATGCTTTTGGTTGTTGATCTTCTAGATCATAAATTGTTGTTTGATTGCAGGGATTTCACTGTGTTTTGGTGTTAAAATTCGTGCTAATTCATGTTGTTGTACCCCAAAATTTTTCCTCCCATATTCAAGACAATGTGTCTCAAGAGATCTCCTAGTAGTCACAAGATTCACAATTGCTCAAAAGGATTCAATGTTTCATCAAACAAAGCCTTCTCCTAAGCAATGAATCTGAAACTAGGGTTTTGATTTTCTCAAAGCAAATTTGACTTACAAAGCCTCAAGTGGACTTAATTACATCCCATATACCTAAAAGAATCCTCATGTCAAGTTTCAAGGCTTTTCCTATAAGTTTGGTTAGTCAGATGCTCAGATACTTAAAAATCAAATAACTTGGTCAACAAGTCAACTGTGGTCAACATAAAGTCAAACTTCAAGATTTTTGGTCAACATCAAGATTATGAGGTGAAATTCATCATTTGATCAAGGGTTGATCATGATTCATCAAGGAAACCTCAGAATCATCAAGAATCAAGAGTTACTAAATTAGGGTTTTGTGTAGGAAAAGTCAACTGTACTTTGACCAACCATAACTTTCACATTGGACACTCTAAGATTTTTAAAAATTCCTATAACACTTTCATGAGATAAAAATTGAGGGAGTTACGCATTGTTGAAGTTGGGCAATTTTGAGGAGGTGTATGAAGCAGAAAAGGCCAAAACTCAAGATTTCTCCAAATGGGCCCATAATATTTCACCCCAAACTTAATTATAAGACTATTCACGACAAATTAATCATATTTTATGATTTTTATTATTTATTTTATATTATATTGAATTTTAATCATTTACATTCAATTTTAATTGAAATAAATCATAAAATAAATCAAATATTTGATTCCAAAGTTATTTTGGGATCAAATATTTGATGATTATACTGATTGATCACATCCAATTTCGTGTAAGACCAAAAAAGAATGATTTAATATGATTTTTTTTTGAAAAATTTGGCAACTTGGTTTCTTCTCCTTCAAGCAACCACCAATCCATCCCTCAAGGCCCAAAGTTTTACCCTAAATTACACCACTATATAGTCATAACATGATCACAAGAACTGGGGATGAAAATTGAGAACAAAAGAACCATTTTCATACTTCAAAAAAGTCACCAATTTCAAATTCGGTTTCATAGATTTAAGCCTTTTCAAAGCTGTTTGAAGGTTGAAAACGATTCCTTGAGGCACCTTGAACATATTCCAATCATCATCATCATCGAATTCATGCCATAATGCACAAACTGATTCACTTTTTTTCTTGTTTTTTCATGATTTTCGATTTCTAATATTTATGTATTATAAATTATATTTAACCATTGATTCATATTTGCTTTGAAGCATAGAAACTTTATGGACAAGTTATTTTAAGGTTCATGGCCGGATACGAAACCTACCATTATTAGGGTTTAGAGCTTGAGATTAGGGTTTCTTGATTGAAACGATTTAAGGGTTGTTTGATGATATATTTGAATATATTTATTTTGGATTAATCGTTTGTATTTTGAGATATTGGAATTCGCAGGTCAATTAGCTACGAAAATTTGGTAGCTAATTCGAAGCCAATTCGTAGCAAAATTTGAAAGCTGGAGGTTGAAGATGAAGCCAGCGCGCACGAAGTTCAGAATTCAAAATTTATTTTATTTTATTATTATTCGTTTGCGTTTTATTAACACCTGCACGTAGGTGGTATATTGACTGGAAGCTTGGCATACGAAGTGGAGGGCGTGGGTTCAAACCCAGCCTCCAACACCTTTTTTACAAACTGTTTTTTCTATTATTTTCTTAATTCTTTTCCTTTTCTTAATTATTTTAATTAATCATAATTAATTATAATTAACTCTAAATTAACCCTTAAAATAATTTCCCCTAATATTTTTCTTAAGATAATTTTGTAAATAAACTTTTAATTTTATTTTTCTCACATAATTATTTTTTATAATAATTAGTTTATTAGGTTTTTTTAATTTAATTTAGTTAATTAAGTTTTAGATTAATCAACCCTAATTTTTCTTGTTAACCCTAAATTTTTATCAAACCCTAAAAAACCTTAACCTTAATCAACCCTGATTTTTTTCTAAAACCCTAATTTCTCTACTAACCCTAACCTAATTTTTCATAAGGAAAAAATAAATAATTTCTTTTCTTAATTTTTGTTTGTTTTATTTTATTAGAAAATTGTATAGGATGCTTATTCTTATGTAATTTATTTTTTTTGTTCGATTATGTAACTGCTTCTATCATGTAATAGCTTAGGTTTAATTTTCCGTCTTTTATTTTCCGCAATCCCCTCTACAAGAATAATGTACCCCCCCTAATGTAATTGCATATGATCTTTATTTCCGCTTTTAAATTTCTGCAAATAACTACGTGGTTAGTAATTTAGGGAATGCAAAGACTGTATGTTTAATAAATTGGATTTAGCCCACTAATTACAAGATAAATAACTGAAACTGATATTCACACACGTAAGTCGATCGTTTTATTATCACCATCTGCACCTCCTAGGGTTTCCCCTCTTGATTGCCTTACAAAAACATGGTCAAGTCCCTCGAACATGGGGCTGTCTTAATAAATGTCCCTATAGATTAAAAATCATCATAGTCCCTTCGAAGTTGCCTAGGATTAAATGATCTTGTCCCTCGATGACCCTACGAAAATGATGATAGTCCCTTCGAATTATTAAGACACCCCTACATGTTGCCTTCTATGACCATACGATGTCCCTACACCCGTCCCTTATAAAATCCAAGGTAAATATTACTTACTCCTTAATAGTAAGGACAGTCTTACACCCCACTTTTCAAAATATTTTCAAACTAAACGCTTTGTATACATCCATACGAGGATCATTACAAAGTTAAAAATATTTTTCTAAATACACCTCCACTATTTTCAAACAAAAGTAAAGCGAGCTAAGTAGTTAAGAGCCCATGGATAACCATGGATACAAAGGGTGCTAACACCTTCCCTTTGTATAACCTACCCCCCGAACTCAACATTTTTAAAGGTCTTTCAGGTTCTTTTATTCCTTTTCCTGTTGGATAAAATAAAAGTCGGTGACGACTCTTGCTTACCACAACATAAATTAAAAGTCAGTTCTCCCACCATGTTACAGAACTGGCGACTCTGTTGGGGACTATTAAGTAAAAAAGGGGTTACCTTAGGATTAGATCACTTTACTTGCTTGATTTGTTTTCTTTATCTTTAAGGGATTGTTGTGGGGTTACTGTCAGAAAGATCCTAACCCGGATCTAATGTACCTTAGGTAAGTGGCAATAGACCAAGGAAACTGTACGACATATACCGATATGGTTGATCTGGTGGCTACAGTTAGTGTGGCTTCTTGGTTGGTGATTATGTTCCTTAAGTAAGTTGAGGATAATATGAGGCTGTCATATGTTGTCATTAACACTAACTACCCTTTAGAACCCTAATTGACCCATCTTGGCCATTAGAAAGTAGTGAGATAACCGGCTTTGGTGAAGTCTATTGTTGGTTGATACTCGATGCTACGCTCATTGAGATTTTAATCTTGGGGAGTTTTGGTTGGCAAGTCAGTTGCCTACTGAACAATAACCCTTGAGAAGGATCAATGATATTGAGATCCCCTAGAACCCGGTTACTTTTACTAGGACAAGATGAAAAACCTAAACTTCAGTGGGGAGGATACTTACCTATTGACTTCATTAAAGCCTTTAAACCTAAGGCTATTGTGTGACTTGTTTGTTTGTGCCACTTATTTGTGTACGAACATAACATCATAACATCATGACATCATAAGCATAACATTCTCACTAACCATTTCAAGGACCAAAGGATTTATCTTTGTTCTTTGTTGCAGGTTATAGCTTCCACTCGTAGGAATACTATCCGGGTCAACTTTGTAAGGATACCTTCCAAGCTTAAAAGTTGGTCTCAAAAGTTCCTGAAAGCTCCCAATTAATCAAGAAGCATGGTCATCTACTTGACTTGGTTACCTCAGGGTTTGATGAAGATATGATGAGTGTCTTGTTCCAGTTCTTTGATCTTAAACATCATTGTTTCACATTTCACGATTATCAGCTGGTGCCCACAATGGAAGAATTCCCCAAGCTACTTGGCGTGCCTATCCTTGATCAGAAACCTTTCATAGGATTAGAGAAGGATCCTAAACATGAAGTCATTGTTGCAGCCCTACATTTGAAGAAATCAAACATTGTCCTAGAAACAAGAAATGGAGTTAAGGGTATTCTTGACAAAGTATTGATAGAGAAAGCTCAGGTGTTCTTGGATGATATGAGTTATGATGCTTTTGAGGAGATCTTAGCCTTGCTGATTTATGGTTTAGTATTGTTCCCTAATCCCGACTAGTTCATAGATGTACATGCCATCAACATATTTCTGACTCACAATCTGGTGCCTACTTTGCTTGGAGATACCTTCCACTCTCTTCACACTCGTACTACAAAGGCGCGAGGAACTCTGATGTGTTGCATACCTTTACTATCAAGGTGGTTTGTTTCACACCTTCCTCGATCTATGATGAAGAATGAACAAGGTTTGAGGTGGTCTAAAAGGATAATGTCACTTTCTCATTCAGATATTCATTTGTGTTCCCGATCTATGGAGAATATTACTATCATTAACCATTGTGGAGAGTTCCCTAATGTGACACTCCTTGGTATAAGATGGGGCATTACCTATAATCCTTCTTTAGCACTACGTCAGTTTGGTTATGCTCGGAGTGATGGTCCTCATGATATGATTATTCAAGTTATTATGTTCGATTATGACAACGATCTTCAAGGTTACCGTCAAAATTTTATACGAGCTTGGACCAAGGTGAACAAGATCAACAACAATACTTTAGAACCAAAACACTCCATCCATATGGAACCTTACCTCAGATGGGTGCGATCCCGCGCTCAGACTCTTATGATGCCATATCGTACTGTCCTACCAGTAACTGTTGAGCCAATTATTGTAGGAGATGTTCCTTATACCATTCTTCGTCCTAATATGCCTACTGATCTTGAAGAGTTGCAGAAGTCCTGGATCCAATTGAAGGATTAAATGGATACCTTTGAAGCTCAGTTTAAAGCTAGCCAAGAAAGAATGTTGGAGCTGACAAAGCAACTTCACAAAGAACGGAACCTCAATACATATCTCAACATAAAGAGGAAGCATCCATGGGATACTTAAGTCTCATATGTTATTTATCTTCTTCTTATTTTATTTCATTGTAAGCCCAGGGGGAAATTATATTTATTTACTAATGAAAGATTTTGTTTTTGTCTTCCTTTAAACAAATTTAAATCCTACCTGGTCCATTGCGTATGCATCTACATACCATATCATTGCATGGCCGGTTTCTCATCTTCTCGCTATTTATTTCTGCAGAAATGGCTCTCGAACAATCTGTCAAGGATCTTCAAGCTCAAAATGCCCAATTCCAAGAGATGATCTT
Organism: Lathyrus aphaca; assembly: GCA_963966055.1. Taxonomy (NCBI): domain Eukaryota; kingdom Viridiplantae; phylum Streptophyta; class Magnoliopsida; order Fabales; family Fabaceae; genus Lathyrus; species Lathyrus aphaca. The sequence continues at coordinate 139,291,165 of OZ014524.1, read as the reverse complement.
GAACTTGTTCAAGGGACAAGAAGAACTGAAGGCACTCATGGCCAAGAAGAAGAAGAAGACCAGAAAAATAGTTGGCTTCATCAATTTGGGTAGAAGGTTCAAAGCTCCAATCAAGACAAATGATGAGGTTGAAAACCCTGGAGATGAAGATTCTACGAAAGAAGAAGAAAGTCTACGTGGTACTACTGGGAATTCTGATTATGAGGAGAATTATTACCATGATTCGACTGGTGATGAGAAATATAAGTTACTGGAAGACCGTGTGAATGCCATGGAATTGCATAAGACTCCTGGGTTAGATTTTAATATCTGAGTTTGATTTATGGAGTTTTCATCCCTATTGGTTTTAAGGTTCCTACTTTTGTGGTATATGATGGTGTTTCATGTCCAAAGTTATATTTGAGATCCTATGTCCGAAGGATCCAACCACATACTGCTGATAGGAAGTTGTGGATTCATTTCTTCTAGGAGAGTTCATCCGGAGCTTAATTGGAGTGGTACTATAAACTTGAAAGTACCAATATTCGCACTTGGAGTGATCTTGCTGAGGCCTTCTATAAGAAATATCAATATAACTCTGATTTAGCACTGACTCGCATGCAACTCCAAAGCATGTCCATTGGCTCCAAAGAAAGTTTCAAGGAGTATGCCCAAAAGTGGAGAGATATTGCAAGCAAAGTTTAACCTCCTTTGACTAACAGGGAATTGGTTGACATGTTCATGAGTACGTTGACCGGTCCTTTCTACAGTCACATAATTGGAAGTTCATCATCTGGTTTCACTGAGCTGATAATGACTGGAGAACATGTGGAAACTGGAATACAAAGTGGTAAGATACAAATGGATTCCTCTTCAAGTACCACCAAGAATCCTTCTAATGGGAAGAAGGAATCCAATGTTGTGTATGGCCAACAAGGTCGTAATAAGAACAACCAATCTGTGGGAGCAGTCCTAATTTCTAATCCTGCACCTACTCAACAAAATCAGCAACAGATTAATCACCCAAAGCAGGGTACACCTAGGAGACAATTCACCAAGATCAATATGTCGTTGGCTCAAGCTCTGCAATACATGATGAAAGGGGAACTGATTACTTTGAGGGACCCTCCTCAGAATCCCAATACTACCTTTCCTCGCTATAATCCCAATGCAAGATGTGTGTATCACTCCAACTTCCCTGGACATGATACTAATAGTTGTTGGGCATTGAAGAATAAGATTCAGGATATGATTGATGCTGGAGAAAATGAGTTTGATCCTCCTGAGACTCCTAATGTGATTACCGCTCCTATGCCCAAACATCTGAATACTGTTAATGTTGTTGATGATGGTTCTTATGTTTCCACTATGACTGATTTGACTACTCCTCTGCCCATTATTAAGAAGAAGTTGATGCAACCCGGTTTATTTCCGGGTTGCAATGAAGACTGTTTTTTACTGTGCCTCTCAATCCAATGATTGTTGGAAACTGAAAGAAGGTATTCAACGTTTGATGGACAACCGTACTATATTGTTTGAGAAGACCTCTTCAGTGGAGAGTTTATGTGAAGGTCTGTCTCAAGGTCTGAAGTTTGAAGATGTGTCTTTGGTTACTAAGACTTATGTGAGAATCACTTCTAAAGGTCCTGTAAAGATTACTGCTGAGCCAAGAGTGGCTCCCCTAATTATTACTACTCCCGGTCCAATTCCATATTCTTATGACAAGGCTATCCCATGGAATTATGGTTCTAATTTTTATATACACGGTGTCAAGCAAGAGCCTCTAACTGATATACCTACTGCAGATACTAATCCTGATGTCAACAATATTGTTGGGACTAGTAAGGTTACTAGAAGTGGAAGAATTTTCTCTCCGGAAGACACTTCAAAGATGGTTGCTGCTCCAACTCGTATTTTCAACTCTGGGCCAAGTACTGAAGCTCGGGGCAAAAGACCAGTGATTGAGCCTGTTCAGGTTAAAACACCGGCAACTGAAGATCTCTCTAAGCAGATGGAAGAAGTACTCAAGATCATCCACAAGAGTGATTATAATATTGTTGAACAGTTGGGGCATACTCCCTCTAAGATCTCTATGTTGTCTCTGTTATTATGTTCTAAGGCCCGTGTTAAGGCTTTGGTAAAATTCCTGAAGTCTGCTTATGTACCACATGAAATCTCTATGGACCAGTTTGAAAATTGTGTTGCTAATTTAACGACTGATAATGGCTTAGGCTTTTCTGGTACTGATTTAACTCTCACCAAGAGAAACCACAACAGAGCTCTGCACATCTCCATTGAGTGTAGGGGCACTACTTTGTCCCATGTGTTGGTGGATAATGGTTCCTCGTTGAATGTGTTACCAAAGGTTGTGCTTGAAAAATTCAACTTTTAAGACGTTGTGCTAAGACCTAGTAACGTGGTGGTGAAAGCCTTTGATGGTTCAAGAAGAATGGTGCACGAAGAAGTTGATCTTCCAATCAAAGTAGGTTCTCAAGTCTTTAATTCTACTTTCTATGTGATGGATATTCGTCCTGCCTATTCCTGCTTGCTTGGGAGCCCTTGGATACATGGGGTAGGTGCCGTGACTTCCACTTTACACCAAAAGCTGAAATATCCTGTGAAGAGCAAGATTGTCATTGTCTACGGTGAAGAAGAGTATATGGTTAGTCATGTGAACACTTTCAAGTATGTTGAGATGGAAGGTGAATTTGTTGATACTGCTTTCCAAACATTTGAAGTGGTTCCTCAGGTTGTTCCCGCTACTGAGTCTGTCCCTGCTGCTAAACCAATTCATGTTATTACTAGAGTATCTCCTACAATGGCCTCTCTGAAGGATGCTAGATCTGTAGTTGAAGAAGGTGGTTGTACTATTTGGGGTCAACTTCCTGACATTCCTTACAAGTCTGACAAGTTTGGTTTGGGTTTTACTGCAGAGTCTCAGAAAGCTGTTCGTCATGCTCGTGCTATTCGTATCACCAACAAGGGAGTTCAGAAAGATCAAGTCAATGTCGTGGAAGATTCTGATGAAGACTACAACCTAGACAGTTGGATTTTTCCTACCATTGGCAGTGAGCACAATAATTGGAAGGCTGAAGACGTTATTCCTATCTCCTTTAGTCAGGAGTAAATGATATTTTTTACTTTTCTTGTTTTTGATTTTGTTATTTTGAATTATTAAAAACTCTTAAGCCTTGTGTCTTACCCGAAGCACAATGGTATGCTTGTTAGGGATGTCATTTCATTTGCATATCTTCATTCATTAAAATCAATGGACATTTTCGCTTTCGTAAATACTGCGCTCTTTGTCTTTATTTTATTTTTCCTTCATCAAAAAAGCTATGTGTTCTTACACACACCCACATCACTAAAATGTAGATCCTCGTCCACTCTAGATCACATTGATAACAGTTCTGCTATTGCCAATTATAACTTCGAGAATCCGATCTATCAAGCCGAGGATGGAAATGAGGAAGATTATGAAGTGCCTGTAGAGCTTGCTAGGTTGCTACAGAAAGAAGAAAAAGTTATACAGCCGCGTGAAGAACCAATCAAAGTTGTAAATCTAGGAACTGAGAAAGACATGAAAGAGGTCAAGATAGGAGCTGAATTGGAAGACAGTGTTAAGAACCGCTTAATTTAGATGCTACATGACTACGTGGAAATATTTGCTTGGTCTTATGAAGATATGACAGGGCTTGACACTGATATTGTGGTTCACCGTCTACCAATGAAGGAAGGTTGTCGCCCGATAAAGCAGAAAGTTTGTCGTATGCATCCTGAAATGTCAGAAAAGATTAAGGCTGAAGTAATGGAACAATTTAATGCAGGGTTCCTAGTTGTCACTTCTTATCCTCAATGGGTTGCAAATGTGGTACTAGTTCCTAAGAAAGATGGTAAAGTACGCATGTGCGTGGACTACAGGGATTTGAACAAAGCCAACCCCAAAGATGATTTTTCGCTTCCACATATTGATGTTCTGGTAGACAAAACTGCTCAGCATAAGGCATTCTCTTTTATGGATGGTTCCTCTGGTTACAATCAAATTAAGATGGCCCCTGAAGATATGGAGAAGACTACGTTTGTTACACATTGGGGCACCTTTTGTTACAGAGTAATTCCATTTGGTTTGAAGAACGTTGGGGCAACATATCAGCATGCTATGGTAGCTTTGTTCCATGATATGATTCACCATGAGATAGAGGTATATGTTGATGATATGATAGCCAGATCCCAGACTGAAGAAGAACATCTTGATCATTTGTATAAGCTGTTTGAGAGGTTGAAGAAATACAAGCTGTGATTGAATCCAAACAAATGTACCTTTGGAGTTAGATCTGGTAAACTTTTGGGTTTCTTTGTCAGTGGTAAAGGTATTGAAGTTGACCCTGCAAAGTTAAGAGCTATACAAGATATGCATGCTCCCCATACTGAGAAAGAAGTCAGAGGTTTCTTAGAATGCCTGACCTACATTGCAAGATTTATTTTCCAATTAACTGCTACTTGTGAGCCAATCTTCAAATTATTGAAGAAAGATCAAGTAATGGAATGGAACTACGAATGTCAGGTAGCTTTTGATGAGATCAAGAAATACCTCCAAGAACCTCCAATATTGATGCCACCAGTTGCTGGAAGACCCTTGATTATGTATTTAACAGTGCTAGACAATTCAATGGGGTGTGTGTTGGGGCAACATAACGAGTCTGGTCAAAAAGATCTAGCAATATACTACCTTAGCAAAATGTTTACCGACTGTGAAACAAGATACTCACTACTCGAGAAAATGTGTTGCGCTTTGGCATGGGCTGCTCGCCGACTAAGACAATATATGTTGACTCATACCACTTTATTGATTTCAAAGATGGATCCTATCAAGTACAAATTTGAGAAACCTGCTATCTCCGGACGAATATCGAGATGACAAATTATCTTGACAAAATATGACATCCAGTACACTACTCAGAAAGCAATTAAAGGAAGTGTGGTAGCTGATAATTTGGCTCATCAAGCAGTGGATGATTATCAATCTATGAACTTTGAGTTTACGGACGAATATATTATGCTTGTTACTAGAGAACCTAGACTATATGAAGGACCTGAACAGGGATCCCGAGGGACTATGGTTTTTCATGGAGCTTCTAATGCGCTTGGTAATGGTGTTGGTGTTGTGATTATCTCTCCTAAGGGTTGTTATACACCATTTACTGAAAGATTTTATTTTGATTGTACCAACAATATGGCTAAATATGAAGCATGTATCATGGGTATTAAGGATGCCATTGAGATGAAGATATAGTTCCAAAATGTGTATGGGGATTCAAACTTAGTAGTTAGTCAGATTAAAAGAGAATGGGATACAAAGCATCCAAGTCTCATTCATTGTCGTTGATTCCATACTTTGAAGAAATCACATTTGGACATATTCCACGAGAAGAGAATCAATAAGCGGATACATTAGCCACTATGTCATCTATGTTCGAAATCAGTTGGGACAATGAAGCATCTAGAATTACCATTGATCGATTAGATGAGCCAGCCTACTGTTATGAGGTTGATACTGAGGGAGTATAAGAGAAACCTTGGTTCCATGAAGTGAAAAGATATCTCGAAGCTCAGGAATATCCTGAAGGGGCATCTATCAATGATAAGAAGTTTCTGAGGAGATTTTCTGCCAAGTTCTTCCTGAGTAATGAAATTTTGTTTAACCGTAATCACGATTCGACTTTGCTTCATTGTATGGACAAGAAGGAAGCAAGAGAGATTATGGAAGACATGCATGATGGGATCTTTGGTACTCATTCTAGTAGGCATTCAATGGCTAAAAATATTTTGAGAGCAGGTTACTATTAGTCTACCATGGAAGCTGATTTCGGTCAGCACTCCAAAACTTGTCATAAGTTCCAGATTTATGCTGATAAAGTACATATGCTCCAGTTCCGTTGAATTTTCTAACTGCTCCTTGGCCTTTTGCCATGTGGGAATTGATATGATTTGTAAGATCAAACCTACTGCTTCAAATGGACATCGTTTCATTCTTGTTGCTATTGATTACTTTACAAAGTGGGTAGAGGTAGCCTCGTTTGCTTCTATTACCAAGAATGTTGTGGCTCGATTCATCAAGCATTATCTTATATGTAGGCATGGCATCCCTGAAAGGATTATCACAGACAGTGGTACTAATCTGAACAATACTATGATTACTGAACTCTACACGTAGTTCAAGATTAAGCATCACAATTCTTCTCCATATCGACCAAAGATGAATGGCACAGTGGAAGTCGCCAACATGAATATTAAGAAGATCTTGCAGAAGATGACAGTGACATACAAATATTGGCATGAGTGTAACACGGTGGGAGAACTGACTTTAGTTATGTTGCGGATAGCAAGAGTCGCCACCGACTTTTATTTTATCCAAAGGAAAGGCATAAAAGAACAGGAAAGACCTTTTAAAAGATTTTTGGGTCCGGGGGGTAGGTTATGTAAAGGGAAGGTGTTAGCACCCTTTACATCCATGGTTATCCATGGGCTCTTAGTCACTTAGCTCACTTTGAATTGTTTTTGAAAAGGTGAAGTGTGTGAATAGAAATTTTCATAAGAGTTTGATAATGATCCATGTACGAATGCGTAAAAAACTTGTGTTTGAAAATTGTTTGAAATTTGTGAAGTATTTGAAATTTGAAATGGTGAGCAAGTAACTATGAGGAACCTACCCTAAAGTTTAAGTCTTTCTGTTCTTTATCCTTTAAATGGTAAGACTATCCCTATTATTAAGGAATAGGTAGTCATTACCTTGGATGTGTGGGACAAGTGAGGAACATCTGTTTAATGAAGGCAACTGTAGGGTGTATTAAGCATTTTCGGAGGGACTGTCATCATTATTCGAAAGGGACAAGATCATATTGAAAGGCAACCATTAAGGGACTTGATGACTTTTCTTTTAAGGGACTTTGCTTTATACACCCCACTTGACCTTATGATTAGGCAACATTGAGAGGCAACCCTAGAAAGTGAGATGACGATTAAAAATCGACTTACGTGTGTGAGCGTTTAATTTTGTATTTATCTTATAATTTAAATGACCTAAATTCAAATTTTAAATATAATACATGTTTACACTCCCTATTTTACTAACCATAGCATGAAAATTAAATAATTTAAATATTTACAAAAAATTACATCCAGGAGCATTTACATAATAATAATTAGCAATTAATAATAAATAGCAAAAATAAATAAATAAGCAAAATATAAATAATAAGTAAAATAAATAAATAAGCAATAATAATTATAATAGGGGTTAGTAATAATAATTAAAAATAAATAAGGTTAGTGAAATAATAATAAGCATAATTAAAAAATAAATGGATTAGTAATAACATGATTAGTAATAATAATTAAAAGAATTAGATTTTAATATGGACAATTATTTAGAAATAAAAGAAAATATGAACAATTAAATAATTATTATAACATTTTAACTTATATACAAATTATTAAATTATTTTTAATCATATTATAATTACAAAATTAAATTATCATAGATTCAATTATTTTTAAACACATATTTAAAAAATTATTTATATATAAACTTTAGATTCTAAACAAATTATAGAAATATTTACATATTATAAAAAAATGATTAATTGTGATTATATTTACAAAACTTTAATTATTTTAAATAAGATTTAAACAAATTATAAAATATAATTAATTTTGAAATAAAAGAAATTTAGGGTTTTGAAGAATAACATAATTAATTAGGGTTTTAAAAAAATATATTTTTAGGGTTTATGCTTAATATACAATATTGGTTTAATAAATATATACATATGTATAATAAATAAATAAAAACTAGTTTTTGAATTAAGAAAATAAATTTTTTAGAATTTTAGAAAATATAAGTGTTATTTTAGAATTATTTAAATATATATATATGCATGATTATTTTTTTAATTAATAATAAGAAAACAATTAAACAAATTAAAACAGAAAAAGTGGTAAAATGAACTTACCTGGCTGGGATTTGAACCCAGGACATTCAGCTTGCCAGCAACAAAACACACCACTAGACCAGCCACGCATGTGTGATAGAGGAATGAGTCCAATTCGTTTTGTGCTATATCCTGGAAAATCATGAAAAATAACAAGAAAATAAAAGGCCTGGGGGTTGAATCGAACCCAGGACCTCTTAGGCAAACAAACATACACATGACCAATCCTGCTGGGTGAGCGCGCCTGTTAACAAACCAACAACAAATGATAATATATTATATTCAGTGCATAAATGAGAAAAACTCAAAAATATTTGTCACAGCCAGGATTCGAACACAGGTCCTATTGTCACACACATGCGCTTCCTTCCACTGGGACAAGCTACACGCTTGTGATGATAAACCAACACTGAAACATAAAATATTTAAAACAAAATTCAAATTTTCCAGAACACGCGCAGACCAGTCATCTTCTTCCTTGGTTCCTGCGAATTTTATTACAAATTTTTCTACCATATTTCCTGCGAAAACACAATGGCAGCAAAACCTACGAAATCCAATGATCAACAAAACTGTAAAATTTCATAAAATTGAATCTATCAATGTGATCCAAACATTCATGCGGTTCATTCTATGATTTTAGAATCCATTTATATTCCATAAATCAGAAAACCCTAAACCTTGGTCCAAACCCTAATAATGGTGTTTCACGGGTTACTCATGGTTTCTTTGATTTCTTTGCCCAGAAACGTTCTACACATCATCACAAATAAGATTAGACAAACAAAATTCATTAAAAGGCAGTGAATTAGTGAAACCGAAAAATATATATTCAAGAACAACCAAGCTTCGGGTTATGCATTATAGAGTGTATGGGATGCATATGAGTTTTGGTTTTCACTCAATGGTGATCAGGGATCATGGCTATGTGCTTCAAATACCTTCAAATGTCCTGGAAGTTCAAAACCGAATGTGAGTTGTGGAGAGATTTTTTGGCTTATGGAACTTACTCTTGGGAGGCAGAAAATTCGTGGCTTGTGATTGCAATGAGTTAAGTACTTATAGGAGACTGAATTTAGGTCAAAAAGTTGATCACTTGTGTGGAAAATTTGATATGAAAAGATTCAAAATGATCATGCCTTAAAAATCAAATATTCATGTATGAACACTTGCTATTTTTGGCTAATCCTCATGATTTCTTTCCCCTTCAATTCTAATCAAATTTATGATTTTCTAGAAGCTTGATCCAATTCAAATCTTACATTTTCATATTTTATTTTTATTTAAAATGATTTTTTAATGAATTAAATCAAAATAAATAAAAATAAAATAATAAAAAATCTGATTTTTAATGGTTTGGGTCGTGCATGAAGTTATTGTATGGATTGGGTCATCATTTGGCAAGCCCATTTGTAAGAAATTGGTTTTAGACCTCCATTTTCATCATAAACCAACCCAAACTTTCCCAACTTTGCAAGGGCACATATCCTTCAATTTTAATGCTATGAGGGTGTTCTTGGACATTTTGGAAAGCTTGAAGAGTCCTCTAACCAACCCCACTGGTTTCATATCCATATCACTTACCAATCTCAAGTTATGCCCTTTTGAAGTTGTTGACTTTTTGTTGACTTTCAAAAGGACCTATAATGTCTTAGCTCATACCTTCCAAATGAAGCATTTTTGGGCTTGGCTTGTGAGACACAAAGTTGTAGAGAATTAAATTTCCTTCAAAATGAGCTTTGTATGGAGACTTGGTGATGAAGCATGTGAAAGTTATGGCTGGTCAAAGTTCAGTTGACTTTTACTAAGGAAACCCTAATTTAGAAACTCCTGATCCTTGATGATCTGAAATCTCCTTGATGAATCATGATCAACCCTTGATCAAATGATGAATTTTACTTCATATACTTGATGTTGGCAAAAAATCATGAAGTTTGACTTTGGTTTGACCACAGTTGACCTCAGTTTGACTTTTTAACTGCTTTGACTGATTTTGACTTATCTGATCATCTGACTGAGCAAACTTTTGAGAAAAGTCTTGAAACTTGTCATGGGGGTTCTTACACACATATAAGATGTTATGAAGCTCACTTGAAGCTTTGGAAATCCATTTAGCCTGATTAAAGTCAAAACCCTTGTTTTGGATGCACTACTTAGGAGGTGCATTGTCTGAGGGAATTGTCAACTCTTCTGACCAATTGTGAACTTTGTGAACCTTGTGAACCATCATAAAATGTCTTGTGAACCTCATGGGAAGAATTGTGAACCTTGTGAACCTTGTGAACCTCATAAAGTGACTTGTAGACTTCATGAACCTCATGGAAGGTCTTGAAAGCATTGTGAATCTTGTGAACCTTGTGAACCTTCATGAAGTGACTTGTAGACTTCATGAGCCTCATGAAAGGTCTTGAAAACATTGTGAATCTTGTGAACCTTGTGAACCTTCATGAAGTGACTTGTAGACTTCATGAACCTCATGAAAGTTCTTGAAAACATTGTGAATCTTGTGAACCTTGTGAACCTTCATGAAGTGACTTGTAGACTTCATGAACCTCATGAAAGGTCTTGAAAGCATTGGGAAGCTTGTGAACCTTGTGAACCTTCTTAGCACACAAAGTCTTGTATTGTGAGGGCAAATTTTGGGGTGCAACAGCTGCCCCTGTTCAATTTTCTGAAACCTGAGGGGTTAGATTGGTATATTTTCCAGTCGTGACCTGGAAGGTTGAAGGGGATTAAACACAAAAGCCCAAAAATTTGCACTCACCAGTGCATAGAGTGATACAGATGGCTAGTTGAATATGCTTAAGTGGGCTTAAAGATGCCACTTGGAGAAAAGTTCTTTAGATACATTTCTTGGGGGATAAAGCAGTCCAAAATATGAAGGTATAATGATAGTTTTCAGGAGGATAAAGCAGTCCTGAAGTAATGATGATAGCTGTCAGGAGGATGGAGCAGTCCTGAGGTATTGATGTGCTTTCAGGAGGATAAAGCAGTCCTGATGAGATAATGAGCTTTCAGGAGGATGAAGCAGTCCTGATGTAGTGATATGTTTTCAAGAGGATGAAGTAGTCTTGAGAGGTTGATAATATGCTTTCAGGAGGATGAAGCAATCTTGAGGTAATAATAATAACTGTCAGGAGGATGGAGCAGTCCTGAGGTATAAGAAGCTGTCAGGAGGATCAAGCAATCCTGAGGTAATAATGTGATTTCAGGAGGATAAAGCAATCCTGAGGTATAAGAAGCTGTCAGGAGGATAAAGCAATCCTGAGGTAATAATAAGCTGTCAGGAGGATGAAGCAGTCCTGATGTAATAATATGTTTTCAAGAGGATGAAGCAGTCTTGAGAGATGATAAGTTTTCAGGAGGATAAAGCAGTCCTGATGGATGATATGCTTTCAGGAGGATAAAGCAATCCTGAGGGATGATAACTTTCAGGAGGATAAAGCAATCCTGATAATCATAATTCTGTTTGCTGGATAATTAACCTGAAAACAAGGTAGCATTCTGTATGATAGTATTAGTTTATGCATTATGTATGCATGTATAATATGATGCACCTAAGAAATGTATTATGTATCTATGTATATGTATGGTATGGTATGATGTAAATGATGTATGTATGATATGATACTGCCGGAAGCGTCTGGACATCTTCGTATAACAACTGCTGGCCAGGGAAAATAAATCCCGATTCGTTGTTGAAGAATATGAGGAACTCGTTCCCGTCTTGCTTGATAGTATATTATACATAACCTTCCGTATGCTGGGGATAGCAAGGTATATATAACCTCCCGTCTGCTGGGGATAGTAAGGTATATATAACCTCCCGTCTGCTGGGGATAGCAAGGTATATATAACCTCCGTCTTCGTTTGATAGTAGGGCAGATATAACCTCCCGTCTTCGTTCGTCGTACCCTTATTGGAAAGTAAATTCCCGTATATCCGTACGAGGATAAAAGAGATGGATATAAATTCCAGGGGAGATGAGACTTTATGAAGATGGATTCGTCCTACTGAGGGTTTGTAGCTGTTTTGTAGAGATGAACCGGCGAAGCTTCGTTGAAATCCTTCCCTCGTTCGTCCTTAGTAAATACTATTACTGCATTTTCATGCATTTCTGGTAAACATCAATCATATTAAGCCTACATGCATTTCTTGTAAACATCAATCATATTCAAAAGCATACATACATTCAAACACAACCAATGGACGTTTCGCTTATGTAAATAGGGTAAAAGTAAATCTGGATTCGAAAGATGGAATTTATTTATATCAAAAAGTGACCCATATACGGGTAAGTTTGTACAAGGAGACATAAACCCTAGTAAGAGGATTTTGTCATAAACTTTTACAAAACAAAGAAAATCAGCTATGTGGGAAATAATCCTATTGAGTTTCAATTCTACTATTGCCATTATCTTCAAGTATCTCATCTTCTGCTGTTGAGACGAAAACGATTGGATTGAGCTTTATCTGTTCGAGCTTGAGTAAGTAGTACAACTGGTTGCAGTTTCATGGGTGATCCAAACGAGACATAGTCATACGCTTTAATCCCTAACTTTTTCCTGGATTGCCCTTTCAGGTTTTCAATCCACCGGGATACCCTTTTTTGCCCAAGCCGCCTTTTCAGGTTTTCGACTTGCCGGGTGTACATCTTTTTATATATATCCCTAATTTTTGCCCAAACCCTTTTGGTTTGCCGGGATGCCCTTATTTTTGCCTAGGCCAGTCAACCTAGCGGGTCTCTTTTTATGCGTAGTATTTTTTAACTATGTCTGCGTTTACGGGCTGTGGGAAATCTTCACCATCCATAGTAGTGAGTATCATGGCACCTCCTGAGAACACTGTCTTGACTACAAATGGTCCTTCATATGTTGGAGTCCACTTTCCCCTAGGATCACCCTGTGGTAATATGATACGCTTGATTACCAAGTCACCAGCCTGATATACCTTTGGCTTAACCTTCTTATTAAAAGCTTTGATCATCCGTTTCTGGTACATCTGGCCATGACAAACTGCTGCTAGCCTCTTCTCATCAATCAAATTTATCTGGTCAAGTCGGGTCTGAATCCACTCATCTTCATCCAAGCCTGCATCCTTCATAATTCTTAAGGAGGGAATCTGAACTTCAACGGGCAGAACTGCTTCCATACCATAGACTAAGGAGAATGGGGTTGCCCCTGTTGAAGTACGTATCGTAGTACGATAACCATGAAGAGCAAATGGCAACATCTCATGCCAATCCTTGTAAGTAACAGTCATCTTCTGTACAATCTTCTTAATGTTCTTATTAGCAGCTTCAACTGCCCCATTCATCTTTGGACGATACGGAGAAGAGTTGTGATGCTTAATCTTGAACTGCGTACAGAGATCAGTAATCATAGTGTTGTTCAGATTAGAGCCATTGTCAGTGATAATCCTTTCAGGGATGCCATACCTACATATGAGATTATTCTTAATGAACCGAGCCACAACATTCTTGGTAACAGATGCAAATGAAGTTGCCTCCACCCACTTCGTGAAGTAATCAATAGCAACCAGGATGAAACGATGTCCATTAGAAGCAGTAGGCTTGATCTCACCAATCATATCAATGCCCCACATGGCAAAGGGCCAAGGAGCAGTCAACACATTCAATGGTGATGGAGGTATATGGACTTTATCAGCATAGATTTGACACTTGTGACATGTTCTGGAGTGTTGATAGCAATCAGCTTCCATGGTAGACCAATAGTAACCTGCTCTCAATATCTTCTTTGCCATGGTATGACCACTAGAATGAGTACCAAAGATTCCATCATGCATATCTTCCATAATCTCAGTTGCTTCTTTCTTATCCATACAACGAAGCATAGTTGAATCATGATTGCGCTTGTACAAAATGCCATTACTCAAAAAGAACTTAGCAGAAAACCTTCTCAGAAATTTCCTATCTTTGACAGATGCCCCTTCAGGGAACTCCTGAGCTTTAAGATATCTTTTCACTTCATAGAACCAAGGCTTCTCCTCTGCCCCTTCTGTACCAATCTCATTGCAATATGCAGGCTTTTCAAATCTATCAATAGTAATCTTGGGAGCTTCATCATCCCAGCTGATCTCAAACATGGATGCCATGGTGGCCAATGCATCTGCCAATTGATTCTCTCTTCGTGGAATATGTCCAAAGGTAATCTCTTTGAAATGTGGGATCAAAGACAAAACATACTCTCTATAAGGAATGAGATTATCATGCTTGGTATCCCAATCTCCTTTAATCTGACTTACTATCAGGGCTGAATCTCCATACACATCAAGAAACTGAATCTTCATATCAATGGCAGCTTTAATACCCAGGATACATGCCTCATACTCAGCCATGTTATTGGTACAATAGAAACAAAGTCTGGCAGTAATCGGGGTATGACGACCTTCAGGGGAACTAATCACAACACCAACACCATTACCAAGTGCATTGGAGGCACCATCAAAAACCATAGTCCATCGGGATCCTTGTTCAGGTCCGTCATATTGTCCAGGTTCTTTGGTAATAATCATAATATCTTCATCAGGGAACTCAAAACTCATTGACTGGTAATCATCCACTGCTTGATGAGCCAAATGATCAGCCACAACACTTCCCTTGATGGCCTTCTGAGTAGTATACTGTATGTCATATTCTGTCAATATCATTTGCCATCTTGCAATTCTTCCGGAGAGAGCAGGTTTCTCAAATATGTACTTGATTGGATCCATCTTCGAAATCAACAAGGTAGTATGAGTCAACATATACTGTCTTAGTCGGCGAGCAGCCCATGCCAAAGCGCAGCAAGTTTTCTCGAGCAGTGAGTATCTTGTTTCACAGTCGGTAAACTTTTTGCTAAGGTAGTATATTGCCTGCTCTTTTCGACCAGACTCGTCATGTTGCCCCAACACACACCCCATTGAATTGTCTAACACAGTTAAGTACATAATCAAGGGTCTTCCATCAACTGGTGGCATCAAAATTGGTGGTTCTAGCAGATATCTCTTGATTTCATCAAAGGCAGTCTGGCACTCATCATTCCATTCCATCACCTGATCTTTCTTCAACAACTTGAATATTGGCTCACAGATGGCAGTTAATTGGGAAATAAATCTTGCAATGTAGTTCAGTCGTCCCAAGAAACCTCTAACCTCCTTCTCAGTACGGGGAGCTGGCATCTCTCGTATAGCTTTCACTTTTGCAGGATCCACTTCAATACCTTTTCCACTGACAATGAAACCCAGGAGCTTTCCAGATCTAACTCCAAAAGTACACTTGTTTGGGTTCAATCTCAACTTGTATTTCTTCAGTCTCTCAAACAATTTATGCAAATGATCAAGATGTTGTTCTTCATTCTGAGACCTGGCTATCATATCATCTACATATACCTCTATCTCATGATGAATCATATCATGAAACAAAGCCACCATAGCACGCTGATATGTTGCCCCTGCATTCTTCAAACCAAATGGCATCACCTTATAGCAAAAGGTGCCCCACTGTGTCACAAAGGTTGTCTTCTCCATATCTTCGGGTGCCATCTTGATTTGATTGTAACCAGAGAAACCATCCATAAAAGAGAATACCTTATGCTGAGCAGTGTTGTCTACCAGAACATCAATATGAGGAAGTGGGAAGTCATCTTTGGGGCTGGCTTTGTTCAAATCCCTGTAGTCTACACACATACGTACCTTACCATCTTTCTTAGGAACTGGTACCACATTTGCAACCCACTGAGGATAAGAAGTCACTGCTAAGAACCCTGCATCAAACTGTTTCATTACCTCTGCTTTGATCTTTTCTGACATCTCAGGACGCATACGACAAACTTTCTGCTTCTTTGGACGACAATCTTCTTTTACTGGTAAACGATGAACCACAATGTCTGTATCCAACCCTGGCATATCTTCATAAGACCAAGCAAAGATCTCCACATAGTCCCGTAACATCTGAATCAACCTGCTCTTGACACTGTCCTCTAAATCAGCCCCTATCTTGACCTCTTTCCTGTTTTCTTCAGTTCCCAGATTCACAACTTCGACTGGCTCTTCATGTGGCTGTATAGCTTTCTCTTCTTGTTGTAACAACCTAGCAAGCTCTACAGGTACTTCACAATCGTCCTCATTTCCGTCTTCAGTTTGATAGATCGGATTCTCGAAATTATAATTGGCAATAGTAGAACTGTTATCAACAGGATCCAGAGTGGATGAGGATCTGCATTTTAGTGATGTGGGTGTGTGTAAGAACACATAGCTGATAAAGCAAAAATAAAAGAAAAGAAAGACAAGGAACACAATATTTACGAAAACGAAACGTCCACTGATTTTATTGAATGAAGTATGCAAATGAAATGATAGCCCGTAACAAACACACCATTGTGCCCCGGGTAAGGCACAAGGCTTAAGAGTTCAATTGTTCAAGAAATTACAAACTTAAAAGTAACAACACAGTAATAGTATTTACTCCTGACTAAAGGAGACAGGGATAACATCTTCAGCTTTCCAATTATTGAGCCCAACACCCACAGTAGGAAAAACCCAAGCATCCAGATTGTAGTCTTCATCATAGTCTCCTACAACATTGATCTGATCTTTCATAACCCCTTGATTGGTGATACGAACAGCACGAGCACGACGAACGGCCTTCTGGGACTCTGCAGTGAAACCCAAACCAAATTTGTCAGACTTGTACGGAATATCAGGAAGCTGACCCCAAATAGTACAACCACCTTCATTCACCACAGCTCTAGCATCATTGAGGGAGGCCATTGCCATTGTTGGAGGTTTTCTGGTGACCACGGGAACTTTCTTTGCAACAGGAGGAGCTACATAATCATTAACAATCCAAGGAACCACTTCAAATGTCTGACACGGAGTTTCAATGTATTCACCTTCCATTTCCAGATACTTGAAGGTATTCACATGGCTGACAAAGTATTCTTCTTCGCCATAGACAGTAACAACCTTTCCTTCCACCGGATATCTCAACTTTTGGTGTAATGTAGAGGTTACAGCACCTGCCCCATGGATCCAGGGACGACCAAGCAGACAAGAGTATGAAGGACGGATATCCATCACATAAAATGTAGCAGTAAAAACCTGAGAGCCAACTTTGATTGGAAGATCAATTTCCCCATGCACTACTCTTCTAGAACCATCAAAAGCCTTCACCACAATACTATTGGGCTTCAGCACAGCATCTTCAGGACTCAGCTTATTCAGGACTTCCTTGGGCAACACATTCAGAGAGGAACCATTGTCTATTAATACATGTGACAGGGTAGTGCCCCTGCATTCAATTGAGATATGCAAGGCCCTGTTATGATCCCTCTTGGCAGGGGTCAAATCAGCATCAGAAAATCCTAACCCATTATCATAGGTCAGATGGGCAACACAATTCTCAAACTGGTCAACAGAAATTGCATTGGGTACATGAGCAGTCTTCAGAAACTTGATCAAGGCTTTGGCATGAGCCTCAGAACATAACAACAAGGACAACATAGAAATCTTTGAGGGAGTATGCCCCAACTGATCAACAATGTCATAATCACTCTTGCGAATGATTTTCAATACTTCTTCCATCTGCTTAGCAAGATCATCAGCAGCTGGCGCATCAGTAGATACAGGTTCAATAACAGGGCCTTTGCCCCTAGCATCAGTGGTGGAAGTAACAGCAGGAGTAGCTGCATTCTTGGAAGTAACTGGAGGTGAGAAGACTCTTCCACTACGTGTGATCTTACTAGATCCAGCAATATTGTCAACATCAACAAGCACATCAGCTAAGGGCTCTTGCTTAATACCATGGATGTAAACATCAGATCCATAATGCCAAGGCACAACTTTATCAGACGTATACGGGATAGGACCAGGAGTAGTAATGACCATAGGAGCCACTATGGCTTCAGCAACAACTTTCACAGGACCTTCAGCAGTAATTTTGATTGGACCCTGATGAGTGATTTTAATAGGACCTTTGGAAGTGATTCTTACCGGCACTTTGTCAACCATGTCAACCTCTTCAGTCTTCTTACCTTGCGTAATATGATCTACCATACTTTCCACGGAAGGTGGTCTTCTTTCAAACACTATGGTGTAATTATTCATGAGACGTTGAATTCCGTCCTTCAACCTCCAACACTTATCTGGATTATACTCACAATAAACACAATCTTCACGACAACCTGGAAAGAACCCAGCTTGTACTAACTTCTCTCTGATGACAGACAATGGTGTGGTCAACTCCGCAACTGAATGGATATGCAGATCTTCCTCAATGGCATTGACAGTCTTCTCGTGATTTGGCATTGGAGCAGTAATCACATTTGGAGTACCCGGAGGATCAAACTCAATCTCTCCAGCATCAATCATATCTTGAATTTTGTTCTTCAAGACCCAGCAGTTATTAGTATCATGTCCCTGACAATTTGAATGATATGCACACCGTGCATTGGGATTGTACCTGGGAGAGGTAACATTGGGATTCTGAGGAGCCTCTTTCAAAGTAATAAGTTCAGCCTGCAACAAGTGTTGCAATGCCTGAGCCATTGACATGTTGATCTTCGTGAACTGTCTTCTAGCCCTCTGTTGGTTGCCCTGTGGCTGCTCTGTTGTTGCAGGAGTTGGATTTGAAATATGAACTGCACTAACAGACTGATGCCTTCTGTTACGATCAGGTTGACCATAAACAGCATTGGATTCTTTCTTCCCAGTGGGAGGCTTCTTTGCAGCACCTGATGAGGAAGTACCCACTTGGATCTTACCATTCTTTATACCATTTTCTACTCGCTCTCCTGTCATTATCAACTTAGTGAAGCCAGATGATGAGCTTCCAATGAGATGACTGTAAAACGGACCATTCAGCGTGCACATGAACATATCAACCAATTCCCTGTCAGTTAAAGGGGGTTGAACTCTTCCAGCTAAGTCTCTCCACTTCTGAGCATATTCTTTGAAACTTTCTTTGGCACCCATAGACATGCTCTGAAGCTGCATGCGAGTGGGGGCTAAGTCAGCATTGTATTGATACTGCTTATAGAAAGCTTCAGCAAGATCATCCCAGTCCCTGATGTTGACACTCTCCAACTGATAATACCACTCCAGCTGAGCTCCAGATAAGCTATCTTGAAAAAAATGGATCCACAATTTCTTATCAGCAGTGTGCGGTTGAATTCTTCTGACATAGGACCTCAGATGCAACTTGGGACAAGAGACCCCATCATAAACAACAAAGGTAGGAACCTTGAAACCAATGGGTATGACTACCCCAGATATCAGACTCAAATCTTCAAAATCCAACCCAGATGACTTCTGCAACTCCATGGCATCCATTCTATCCACCAGCATCTTGAATTTGTCTTCATTAGGATCATGGTAGTAATTAGCCTCAGAATCAGAGTCCCCCATAGTGTTGTGGAGACTGCCTCCCTCTTTTTCAGATTCCTCAGATTCATAGTCTTCAACTGGTTCTTTGGTCTTGGCAAGACCTTTGAACCTTCTTCCCATGTTGATCAAACCAGCTGACCTTCTAGCCTTCTTAGTCTTCTTGGCCAGCAGTGCCTTCAATTCATCCTGCCCCTTGGACAGGTTCAAGATCAGCTCTTGGAACTGTGCATTTTGTGCCTGGAGATCCTTAACTGATTGTTCAAGAGCCATTGCTGAAATAAACAGCGAGAAGATGAGAAACCTGTGCACAATTATAAACCTGTGATGCAATGAAATGATATGTGAATGCATATGCAATGTTTTCAAGGATCGCAGGATTTAAATTTGCTTAAACAAACAAGAAGGTAAACTTTTATTAGTAATAAATTTGTTTTGCCTTTTAGGCTTACAAAAAATGAAATGATATAAGTACAAAAGATGGGGTTTTAAGTCTCCCATGGACGTTTCCTCTTTGTGTTGAGGTATGAGTTGAGGTTCCGTTCCTCATGAAGTTGCTTTGTTAGTTCTAGGACCCTTTCTTGGCTTGCTTTGTAATGAGCCTCGAAAGTATCCCTTTGCTCCTTCAGTTGGATCCATGATCTCTGCAAGTCTTCCATATCAGTAGGCATGTCTGGGTGAAGGATGGTATAAGCTGTGTCTCCTTCAGCAACAGGTTCCATGGTAACTGGTAGGATGGCAGGATATGGCATCATGAGAGTCTGAGCACGAGATCGTACCCATCTGAGATAAGCTTCCATAGGAATAGTGTACTTAGGCTCCAGTGTCTTGCTGTCAATCCTGTTTACTTTTCCCCAGGCTCGTATGAATCTCTGACGGTAACCTTGAAGATCATTGTCGTAATCAAACACAATGCCCTGAATCAACATGTCATGTGGACCATCACTCCGAGCGTAACCAAACTGCCGTAAAGCTAGAGAGGGGTTGTAGGTGATGCCTCCTCTTATGCCTAGGAGTGGCACATTAGGAAACTCCCCACAACGGTCAATGATGGTGACATTCTCCATAGATCTGGAGCACCAATGGATATCTGAGTGAGAAAGTGACATGATCCTCTTGGACCATCTGAACCCTTGCTCATTCTTCATTACTGAGCGAGGAAGGTGAGAAATAAACCACCTAGAAAGCAAAGGTATGCAACACATTAAAGTTCCTCTTGCCCTTGTAGTACGGGTGTGAAGAGAATGTAGGATGTCTCCAAGTAAGGTAGGCACTGGATTGTGACTCAGGAATATGTTGATGGCATGAACGTCTATGAATTGATCTGGATTGGGGAACAATACTAAGCCATATATCAGCAAGGCTAAGATCTCCTCAAAAGCATCATAGCTCATGGCCTTCAAGAACAACTGAGCTTTCTCTATCAACACCTTAGCAAGAATACCCTTGACTCCACTTCTCGTTTCTAGAACAATGTCAGACTTCTTCAAATGTAGAGCTGCAGCAATAATTTCTGGTTTAAGCTCCTTCTCCAAGCCTGTGAAGGGTCTTTGATCAAGAACAAGTATACCCAGAAGTTTAGAGAACTCCTCCATTGTAGGAACCAGCTGATAGTCAGGGAATGTAAAGCAATGGTGCTTAGGATCAAAGAACTGAAACAGAACACTCATCATGTCTTCATTGAATCCTGAGGTGACTAGATCCAATAGGTGACCATGTCTCTTGATAAACTGGGAATGATCAGACACTTGAGAAACCAACTCTTTAAGCTTAGGAGGTATGCCCACAAAGTTGATCCTGATGGTGTTTCTACGAGCAGAAGCCATGACCTGCAACCAAAGAACAAAGATAAATCCTTTGGTCCTTGAAATGGTTAGTGAAAATGCTATGCTTATGATGCATGATGATGTCATGATGTTATGTTCAATCACAAACATGTGGCACACACAAACAAGTCACACAATAGCCCTAGGTTTAAAGGCTTGCATGAGGTTCAAAGGTAAGTACCCTCCCCTGAAGTTAGATGGTTCATCCTGTCCTACAAAAGTAACCAGGTTCTAAGGGATCTCAATATCATTGATCCTTCACAAGGGTGGTTGTTCAGAAGGCAACTTACTTGCCAACCAAAACCCTCCAAGTTTAAGATCTCAATGAGTGTAATATCGAGTGTCAACCAACTTCAGTCTGCACCAAAGCCGGTTACCTCACTACTTTCTAAAGGCCAAGATGGGATAACTAGGGTTCTAAAAGTTAGTTAGTGCATTGACAACATATGGCAGCCTCATATTATCCTCAACTTGACTTAAGGAACATAAGCACCAACCAAGAAGTCACACTAACTATGGCTACCAGATCAACCATATCGATATACGTCGTACAGTTTCCTTGGTCTATTGCCATTTACCTATGGTACACTAGATCCGGGTTAGGACCTTTCACACATAAGAGCACCCCAACAAGATAATATAAAGCAAACAAGGCAAACAATTTAAAGTGATCTAATTCCTAAGGGTACCCCTCTTTAATTTAATTCCCCAGCAGAGTCGCCAGTTCTGTAACACGGTGGGAGAACTGACTTTAGTTATGTTGCGGATAGCAAGAGTCGCCACCGACTTTTATTTTATCCAAAGGAAAGGCATAAAAGAACAGGAAAGACCTTTTAAAAGATTTTTGGGTCCGGGGGGTAGGTTATGTAAAGGGAAGGTGTTAGCACCCTTTACATCCATGGTTATCCATGGGCTCTTAGTCACTTAGCTCACTTTGAATTGTTTTTGAAAAGGTGAAGTGTGTGAATAGAAATTTTCATAAGAGTTTGATAATGATCCATGTACGGATGCGTAAAAAACTTGTGTTTGAAAATTGTTTGAAATTTGTGAAGTATTTGAAATTTGAAATGGTGAGCAAGTAACTATGAGGAACCTACCCTAAAGTTTAAGTCTTTCTGTTCTTTATCCTTTAAATGGTAAGACTATCCCTATTATTAAGGAATAGGTAGTCATTACCTTGGATGTGTGGGACAAGTGAGGAACATCTGTTTAATGAAGGCAACTGTAGGGTGTATTAAGCATTTTCGGAGGGACTGTCATCATTATTCGAAAGGGACAAGATCATATTGAAAGGCAACCATTAAGGGACTTGATGACTTTTCTTTTAAGGGACTTTGCTTTATACACCCCACTTGACCTTATGATTAGGCAACATTGAGAGGCAACCCTAGAAAGTGAGATGGCGATTAAAAATCGACTTACGTGTGTGAGCGTTTAATTTTGTATTTATCTTATAATTTAAATGACCTAAATTCAAATTTTAAATATAATACATGTTTACACTCCCTATTTTACTAACCATAGCATGAAAATTAAATAATTTAAATATTTACAAAAAATTACATCCAGGAGCATTTACATAATAATAATTAGCAATTAATAATAAATAGCAAAAATAAATAAATAAGCAAAATATAAATAATAAGTAAAATAAATAAATAAGCAATAATAATTATAATAGGGGTTAGTAATAATAATTAAAAATAAATAAGGTTAGTGAAATAATAATAAGCATAATTAAAAAATAAATGGATTAGTAATAACATGATTAGTAATAATAATTAAAAGAATTAGATTTTAATATGGACAATTATTTAGAAATAAAAGAAAATATGAACAATTAAATAATTATTATAACATTTTAACTTATATACAAATTATTAAATTATTTTTAATCATATTATAATTACAAAATTAAATTATCATAAATTCAATTATTTTTAAACACATATTTAAAAAATTATTTATATATAAAATTTAGATTCTAAACAAATTATAGAAATATTTACATATTATAAAAAAATGATTAATTGTGATTATATTTACAAAACTTTAATTATTTTAAATAAGATTTAAACAAATTATAAAATATAATTAATTTTGAAATAAAAGAAATTTAGGGTTTTGAAGAATAACATAATTAATTAGGGTTTTAAAAAAATATATTTTTAGGGTTTATGCTTAATATACAATATTGGTTTAATAAATATATACATATGTATAATAAATAAATAAAAACTAGTTTTTGAATTAAGAAAATAAATTTTTTAGAATTTTAGAAAATATAAGTGTTATTTTAGAATTATTTAAATATATATATATGCATGATTATTTTTTTAATTAATAATAAGAAAACAATTAAACAAATTAAAACAGAAAAAGTGGTAAAAAGAACTTACCTGGCTGGGATTTGAACCCAGGACATTCAGCTTGCCAGCAACAAAACACACCACTAGACCAGCCACGCATGTGTGATAGAGGAATGAGTCCAATTCGTTTTGTGCTATATCCTGGAAAATCATGAAAAATAACAAGAAAATAAAAGGCCTGGGGGTGGAATCGAACCCAGGACCTCTTAGGCAAACAAACATACACATGACCAATCCTGCTGGGTGAGCGCGTCTGTTAACAAACCAACAACAAATGATAATATATTATATTCAGTGCATAAATGAGAAAAACTCAAAAATATTTGTCACAGCCAGGATTCGAACACAGGTCCTATTGTCACACACATGCGCTTCCTTCCACTGGGACAAGCTACACGCTTGTGATGATAAACCAACACTGAAACATAAAATATTTAAAACAAAATTCAAATTTTCCAGAACGCGCGCAGACCAGTCATCTTCTTCCTTGGTTCCTGCGAATTTTATTACAAATTTTTCTACCATATTTCCTGCGAAAACACAATGGCAGCAAAACCTACGAAATCCAATGATCAACAAAACTGTAAAATTTCATAAAATTGAATCTATCAATGTGATCCAAACATTCATGCGGTTCATTCTATGATTTTAGAATCCATTTATATTCCATAAATCAGAAAACCCTAAACCTTGGTCCAAACCCTAATAATGGTGTTTCACGGGTTACTCATGGTTTCTTTGATTTCTTTGCCCAGAAACGTTCTACACATCATCACAAATAAGATTAGACAAACAAAATTCATTAAAAGGCAGTGAATTAGTGAAACCGAAAAATATATATTCAAGAACAACCAAGCTTCGGGTTATGCATTATAGAGTGTATGGGATGCATATGAGTTTTGGTTTTCACTCAATGGTGATCAGGGATCATGGCTATGTGCTTCAAATACCTTCAAATGTCCTGGAAGTTCAAAACCTAATGTGAGTTGTGGAGAGATTTTTTGGCTTATGGAACTTACTCTTGGGAGGCAGAAAATTCGTGGCTTGTGATTGCAATGAGTTAAGTACTTATAGGAGACTGAATTTAGGTCAAAAAGTTGATCACTTGTGTGGAAAATTTGATATGAAAAGATTCAAAATGATCATGCCTTAAAAATCAAATATTCATGTAAGAACACTTGCTATTTTTGGCTAATCCTCATGATTTCTTTCCCCTTCAATTCTAATCAAATTTATGATTTTCTAGAAGCTTGATCCAATTCAAATCTTACATTTTCATATTTTATTTTTATTTAAAATGATTTTTTAATGAATTAAATCAAAATAAATAAAAATAAAATAATAAAAAATCTGATTTTTAATGGTTTGGGTCGTGAATGAAGTTATTGTATGGATTGGGTCATCATTTGGCAAGCCCATTTGTAAGAAATTGGTTTTAGACCTCCATTTTCATCATAAAACCAACCCAAAATTTCCCAACTTTGCAAGGGCACATATCCTTCAATTTTAATGCTATGAGGGTGTTCTTGGACATTTTGGAAAGATTGAAGAGTCCTATAACCAACCCCACTGGTTTCATATCCATATCATTTACCAATCTCAAGTTATGCCCTTTTGAAGTTGTTGACTTTTTGTTGACTTTCAAAAGGACCTATAATGTCTTAGCTCATACCTTCCAAATGAAGCATTTTTGGGCTTGGCTTGTGAGACACAAAGTTGTATAGAATTCAATTTCCTTCAAAATGAGCTTTGGATGGAGACTTGGTGATGAAGCATGTGAAAGTTATGGCTGGTCAAAGTTCAGTTGACTTTTACTGAGGAAACCCTAATTTAGAAACTCCTGATCCTTGATGATCTGAAATCTCCTTGATGAATCATGATCAAACCTTGATCAAATGATGAATTTTACTTCATATACTTGATGTTGGCAAAAAATCATGAAGTTTGACTTTGGTTTGACCACAGTTGACCTCAGTTTGACTTTTTAACTACTTTGACTGATTTTGACTTATCTGATCATCTGACTGAGCAAACTTTTGAGAAAAGTCTTGAAACTTGTAATGGGGGTTCTTACACACATATAAGATGTTATGAAGCTCACTTGAAGCTTTGGAAATCCATTTAGCCTGATTAAAGTCAAAACCCTAGTTTTGGATGCACTGCTTAGGAGGTGCATTGTCTGAGGGAATTGTCAACTCTTCTGACCAATTGTGAACTTTGTGAACCTTGTGAACCATCATAAAATGTCTTGTGAACCTCATGGGAAGCATTGTGAACCTTGTGAACCTTGTGAACCTCATAAAGTGACTTGTAGACTTCATGAACCTCATGGAAGGTCTTGAAAGCATTGTGAATCTTGTGAACCTTGTGAACCTTCATGAAGTGACTTGTAGACTTCATGAGCCTCATGAAAGGTCTTGAAAACATTGTGAATCTTGTGAACCTTGTGAACCTTCATGAAGTGACTTGTAGACTTCATGAACCTCATGAAAGGTCTTGAAAACATTGTGAATCTTGTGAACCTTGTGAACCTTCATGAAGTGACTTGTAGACTTCATGAACCTCATGAAAGGTCTTGAAAGCATTGGGAAGCTTGTGAACCTTGTGAACCTTCTTAGCACACAAAGTCTTGTATTGTGAGGGAAAATTTTGGGGTGCAACAATGAGATGTTACCATTTTCTCTTCATGGTTACCGTACCACAATACGTACCTCAACCGGGACAACCTCATTCTCTCTTGTCTATGATATGGAAGAAGTACTACCTATTGAAGTCCAGATCCCTTCTTTGAGAATCATGAAAGATGCAGACTTAGATGAAGATGAATGGATTCAGACTCGACTCGACCAGATAAACTTAATTGATGAAAAAAGACTTACTACTGTTTGTCATGGTCAGATGTATCAGAAACGTATGATCAAAGCCTTTAATAAGAAAGTCACGCATCAAGTATACCAGACTGGCGATTTAGTAATCAAGCGTATCATATTACCACAGGGTGATCATATGGGAAAATGGACTCCCACCTATGAAGGGCCATTTGTAGTCAAGAGGATATTTTTTGGAGGTGTTATGATGCTTCTTACTATGGATGGTGAAGATTTCCCGCAACATGTGAACGCAGACATAGTCAAAAAAATATTACGCATAAAAAGAGACCCGTTAGGTTGATTGGCCTAAGCAAAAATAAGGGCATCTCGGCGAACCAAAAGGGTTCAGGCAAAAATTAGGGATATATATATATATACACCCGGCAAGACGAAAAACTTGAAAAGGCGGCTTGGGCAAAAAAGGGTATCCCGATGGACTGAAAACCTGAAAAGGAAGTCCAGACAAAAGTTAGAGATTAAAGCGTACAACTATGTCTCGTTGGATCACCCATGTAACCTCAACTAGTTGTGCTACCTATATCAAGTTCAAACAGGTGCAGATCAGTCCAATCGTTTCTCTTCCGACAATAAAAGACGAGATAATTGAAGATACTGGCAGTAGCAGAGTTGAAACTTGATGGGACCACTTACACATAGTTTTTTTTACTTGTTTTTGTACTCTTTTAAATTTTCTACGACGAAATCCTCTTACTAGGATTTCTGTCTCCTTGTTCAAACTAGCCTTTTTATAGGCTACTTTCAAAATTAATACAATTCTATTTTCGAATTCAGGTTTACTTTTCCCTTTTTACTTAAGCGAAAACGTCTGTTGATTATGTTTGAATGTATATATGCTTTTGAATATGATTGATGTTTACCAAAAATGCATATAAAAATAATATAGAATTACAATAATAGAATTTATTAAGAACGATCGGAGATATGAATCCCCAGTAAATTTCATATCCAACGGATCTTCACAGGTTCATCCCTACAGAGTAATCTTTACGGAAATATTTCAGCAAAGTATTCCAAGTAGCCTCTTGTAATTCCAACTCTATGAGATCCCCAGGCAGATTTCTCTCAAAGCCTGATATCCTCCGAAGGATTGACATTTGGTCGGATAAGTCTCTTATGGGAATGTCTATCTCTATTATCCCCATTCAGGGTATTCAGGGTATTCAGGGATGTAATCTTTCAGTAAGAAGTATAACGAACGAAAAGCGGAAAATCCTAAGTACGATATTCTGAAACAAAATGGGAATGATGTCTTCATACTCCTCATACAAACATCATTTACATCGTATCATGGCATACACGTCCATAATGCATACAACATTCTTACCTACATTAAGAACATCATGTCATACATATATACATAAAAAAATCTTGCGTAAACTAATATTTCCTTTTCAGGATAGTTCGCATTCAGATAAACATTACCAATTCCTAGAGACAGTTCAAAGACGATCTAAATGAAGATCTAGTGTTGATGCTTAGTGAAGGATACTTTCCAGAAGTAGTTCAGAGATAATCGACACAAAGATTTATTTCTGATACTTAACTCAAGATATTTTCCCAGAGACAGTTTAGAGACGATCTATACAAAGATCTAGTGCTGATACTTAGTGTGGGGTATCTTTTTCCCCAGAGATAATTCAGAGACGATCTACACGAAGATCTAGTGCTGATATTTAGCTCGGATATGTTACAGGGGAAATTCAGAGATGGTCGAGACGAAGATCTAATTCTAATACTTAGTGTAGTGATAACATTCAGATAAAGTCGAACGTAGACACATTCTGATACTCTTATCCACAAATACTTTGGATGGCATCCATAAGCCCATCTCCATTTATTCTGAATGGCATCTTTAAGCCCATTCAAGCAATACAATCAACCAATAATATTACTTTGCGCATCGGCGAGTGCAAATTTTTGGACTTAAGTGTTCAATCCTCTTCCACCTTCAGGTCACGAATGGCGTACATGCCAATCTAACTCCTCAGGTTTCAGAAAATTGAACAGGGGAAGCTGTTGTACCCCAAAATTTTCCCTCCCATATTCAATACAATGTGTCTCAAGAGGTCTCCTAGTAGTCACAAGATTCACAATTGCTCAAAAGGATTCAAGGTTTCATCAGACAAAGCCTCCTTCTAAGCAATGAATATGAAAATAGGGTTTTGAGTTTCTCAAAGCAAAGTGGACTTCCAAAGCCTCAAGTGGACTTCATGACATCTCATATACCTTAAATAATCCTCATGTCAAGTTTTAAGGCTTTCCCTACAAGTTTGGTCAGTCAGATGCTCAGATACTTAAAAATCAAATAACTTGGTCAACAAGTCAACTGTGGTCAAGATAAAGTCAAACTTCAAGATTTTTGGTCAACATCAATATTATGAGGTGAAATTCATCATTTTATCAAGGGTTGATCATGATTCATCAAGGAAACCTCAAAATCATCAAGAATCAAGAGTTACTAAATTAGGGTTTTGTGCAGGAAGAGTCAACTGTACTTTGACCAACCATAACTTTCACATACTTCATAAAAAATTTCCTATACAAAACTTATTTTGAAGTAAATTCAATTCCCTACAACTTTGTGTCTCACAAGCCAAGTCCAAAAATGCTTCATTTGAGAGATATGAGCCAAGACATTACATGTCCTCTTAAAAGTCAATAAAAAGTCAACTTTTTCAAGAGCTCATAACTTAAAAATTGAAAATGATATGGACATGGGACCAAAAGGAGAAGTTATAGGACACTCTAATATTTCTAAAAAGTCCTAGAACACCTTCATGAGATAAAAATTGAGGGAGTTACACATTGTTGAAGTTGGGCAATTTTGAGGAAATGTATGAAGCAGAAAAGGCCAAAACTCAAGATTTTTCCAAATGGGCCCATAATATTTCAACCCAAACTCAATTCTAAGACTATTCACGACCCATTAATCATATTTTCTGATTTTTATTATTTATTTTATATTATATTGAATTTTAATCATTTAAATTCAATTTTATTTGAAATAAATCATAAAAAAAATCAAATATTTGATTTTAAAGTTATTTTGGGATCAAATATTTGATGATTATACTGATTGATCACATCCAATTTCATGTAAGACCAAAAAACAATAATTTAATATGATTTTTTTGACAAATTTGGCAACTTGGTTTCTTCACCTTCAAGCAACCACCAATTCATCCCTCAAGGCCCTAAGTTTTACCCTAAATTACACCATTATATAGTCATAACATGATCACAAGACCTGGGGACGAAAATTGAGAACAAAAGAGCCATTTTCATACTTCAAAAATGTCACCAATATTTCAAATTCGGTTTCATAGATTTAAGCCTTTTCCAAGTTTTTTGAAGGTTGAAAACGATTCCTTGAGGCACCTTGAACATATTTCAATCATCATCATCATCGAATTCATGCCATAATGCACAAACCGATTCACTTTTTTCTTGTTTTTTCATGATTTTCGATTTCTTATATTTATGTGTTTAAAATTATATTTAACCATTGATTCATGTTTGTTTTGAAACATATAAACTTTCTGGACAAATTATTTGAAGTTTCATGGCCGAATACGAAACCTACCATTATTAGGGTTTAGAGCTTGAGATTAGGGTTTCTTGATTGAAACTATTTAAGGGATGTTTGATGATATATTTAAATTGTACAGGTTCTGGGCAATCGATTCATATATTTATTTTGGACTAATCGTTTGTATTTTGAGTTATTGGAATTCGCAGGTCAATTAGTTACGAAAATTTCGTAGCTAATTCGAAGCCAAATCGTAGCAAAATTTGAAACCTGGAGGTTGAAGATAAAGCCAGCCCGCGCGAAGTTTAGAA
Source organism: Lathyrus aphaca (assembly GCA_963966055.1). Classification (NCBI taxonomy): domain Eukaryota; kingdom Viridiplantae; phylum Streptophyta; class Magnoliopsida; order Fabales; family Fabaceae; genus Lathyrus; species Lathyrus aphaca. The sequence goes on along the minus strand of OZ014524.1, from coordinate 139,260,890 downwards.
TTCAAAATTTCTTTTATTTTATTATTATTCGTTTGCGTTTTATTAACACATGCGCGCAGGTGGTCTGGTGGCTGGAAGCTTGGCATATGAAGTGCGGCGTGGGTTCAAACCCAGCCTCCAACACCTTTTTTACAAACTGTTTTTTCTATTATTTTCTTAAATCTTTTCCTTTTCTTAATTATTTTAATTAATCATAATTAATTATAATTAACTCTAAATTAACCCTTAAAATAATTTCCCCTAATATTATTCTTAAGATAATTTGGTAAATAAACTTTTAATTTTATTTTTCTCACATAATTATTTTTTATAATTAGTTTATTAGGTTTTTTTTAATTTAATTTAGTTAATTAAGTATTAGATTAATCAACCCTAATTTTTCTTGTTAACCCTAAATTTTTAACAAACCCTAAAAAACCTTAACCTTAATCAACCCTAATTTTTTTTCTAAAACCTAATTTCTCTACTAACCCTAACCTAATTTTTCATATGGAAAAAATAAATAATTTCTTTTCTTAATTTTTGTTTGTTTTATTTTATTAGAAAATTGTATAGGATGCTTATTCTTATGTAATTTATTTTTTTCGTTCAATTATTTAATTGCTTCTATGATGTAATAACTTAGGTTTAATTTTCCGTCTTTTATTTTCCGCAATCCCCCCTAAAAGACTAATGTACCCCCTCCCCTAATGTAATAACGTAGGATCTTTATTTTCGCTTTTAAATTTCTGCAAATAACTGTGTGGTTAATAATTTAGGGAGTGCAAAGACTGTATGTTTAATAAATTGGATTTAGCCCACTAATTACAAGATAAATAACTGAAACTGATATTCACACATGTAAGTCGATCGTTTTACGATCGCCATCTGCACCTCCTAGGGTTTCCCCTCTTGGTTGCCTTACAAAAACATGGTCAAGTCCCTCGAACATGGGGGTGTCTTAATAAATGTCCCTATAGATTAAAAATCATCATAGTCCCTTCAAGATAAAAGATCATAGTCCCTTCGAAGTTGCCTATGAATAAATGATCATGTCCCTCGATTACCCTACGAAAATGATCATAGTTCCTTCGAATTATTAAGAAACCCCTACATGTTGCCTTCTATGACCATACGATGACCCTACATCCGTCCCTTATAAAATCCAAGGTAAAGATTACTTACTCCTTATTAGTAAGGACAATCTTACCCTTTTAAGGAAATAAATAACAAGAAAGACCAACTTAGGGTAGGTAGCACTTAATTACTTACTCACTCTTTCAAAACACTCTTTACATCCCACTTTTCAAAATATTTTCAAACTAAACTCTTTGAATACATCCATACGAGGATCATTACAATGTTAAAAATATTTTTCTAAATAAACCTCCACTATTTTCAAACAAAAGTAAAGTGAGCTAAGTAGTTAAGAGTCCATGGATAACTATGGATACAAAGGGTGCTAACACTTTCCCTTTGTATAACCTACCCCCGGAACTCAAATTTTTTAAAGGTCTTTCCTGTTCTTTTATTCCTTTTCCCGTTGCATAAAATAAAAGTCGGTGGCAACTCTTGCTTACCACAACATAAATTAAAAGTCAGTTCTCCCACCGTGTTACACATGTCATGATCATTAAGTGTTTGAAAAAAGGTTGGATCATGCTGAATTTTAGCAGATTTTTTGACTCTGCACGCCGAGTAATCAGTTACTGCTTAGGTAGTAACTGGTTACCTGTGTTAATTTTTCCAAAAAACTGTTGATTTTGCACAAGTAACTGATTACTGCCTAGGTAGTAACCGGTTACTCTGAGACATAATTGAATTGTTGGCTTATTTTTTAGCTGGTTTTGGTTCCTTTCCCCTCTTCTTCTCCTCTATTCTTATTTTTACCTTGAGAGACATTTTTGGGACTGATTTCTCTTTAATCTCAATGAACTTTAGGTGTAGATTAGAGTGGTTAATACTCATTATTCCAAATCTACCTTTAAGTGAATTATTTAATTCACTTTAGGTACTTTGCATTAGTGAGATATTTTCATACTTGAATCCACCGAGATGGGTGATTGAACTTAAAAATGAAAGAATACCATAAGTGTAACTCAATTCAGTATTCATCTTTATTTTCGTGCGGTATTGCGTTTGGATGGAGATTTACATATCGTTTATCTCACATGCATTAACACAAATATCGTTCACCTTAATTGGTGTTGGTCGACCTCATTTGTAGGGTAATTACTTCGTAAATTACTCAGAAATTGCTTAACATAGACCTAAATGTGTCCCGAATTCAGAACAGAAATCCAATTAGATACTTGCACTTTCGTGGGACGGACCTCATGTTGGTCGCATAATCCCAAAGTGATTGATCATTTTGCGTTTAGATCTAAGACTTGTGAAGTTTGACGCGTAGTTGTTCTGGGTCTCCCAATTTTCTTTCAAACTTCATTGAATTTAGTTCTAATCGCCTTGATTAATCACTATATTGTAAGATACTAAGCGGAACCGGTTGCCTTTTCGATATTTTGGTACTAAGTACCTTGGTTACTCTTTTGGTTGTGGATGATTAAGTTCACCATACCAATATTATGTATATTATTATTACTATTACTATACTAACATTTTAATTTGATTTTCTTGCACTTTTATTTTTATTATGCTTTATTATGCTTTATCATCCATTATCATGTTTATACTTCTTGCTCTTATTTTGTTGTGTGGATTTTTCTTTTGTCCATTTGGACACAAAAATATTAATAAAGGCTTAAACCATAAAAAAATTAATTGTTCCCCATCTTGGACTATTGGTTACTATCCTTGGCATTGGAATTGAAGTTTTGGACTTAGATCTTTGGATACTCTCCCTTTGCTTTGATCTTCATGGAGTTGGTAGTATTGCCTTTATTTGGCCATTTGCTAGCTTATAAGGATGAAACTCTTGTGCTCATAATCAGAAGCATCATCAAATTTGGTTAGATCTTTCCTCCTTTTTCTCTTTATTTTCTTTTTTAGGATAGTTTCTTCATCTTCTCCCCTTCTTAAAATTTCAAAATCTCCTTCTTTTTTCCGAAGGATTCTTGTTTTTAAATAAATTATCACTTCTTAAATAAATACAACCTTGACTTTTGTCTAGTGGAATTTTACTATTTTTCTTTTCTTTTAAAATCCAATGAATTTAATCAACTTGACTTTAATTCAAAAAAATAAAAAGAACCAAACTCATTCAAGTTGTTTTGTGCCTTTGTGCACCTTTTTTTTATTTTCTTTACAAGTGTAGATTACGAGTCATTATTCTTTAGTCGGGTGCAAGTCTCTCAATCTCCATGATTGTAGTTTGATGTAATTGAGTCTCTTGTCATTCGTGGGGGTTTAGTGGCATACTCATTGATTTTATCCGAGTTGGCGCCCTCCCCATAATGATATATGAGTCCATGCCTTTATTCTCATGGTAGATTTGTTAGGCTATCCACTTAAAGATGACAAATTCTCTTCACTTAATAAAATCAATCATAACCAACCCTTTTCACTATTTGTACCACGAACTACTGGGTTTTGATCTCGCATTGCACTTTGTGGGTACGTAGGCATGAGGTGGTAAACCTCTCCAAACACAAAAACATTAAAAATTAATTCTTCTTTCATCCCTACACTCTCTTTTACAAACATTTTTCAAACCAAAAGCAATAAATTTTTCAAAGGGCTTCCGTGGAGTACCAGTCTTCTTACCCGATTCTCTGCTTGTTTCTTTAGCTTTTTGATTTTAGATTTATTAGGATTTATTCGCTCTTTTTTTCCTTTTCCTCTTGGAATAAAATAAAAGCGCGGTGGTGACTCTATTTACTTTGAGTTAAGTTAACCAATAGCTTACACTCATGATTTTACCGTTACAGAAAAGTGGCGACTCTGCTTGGGAGTAGATCCTAAGTGGATTTGGCCTCCTTTGATTTATTTAATTCTTTGGTTTGATTTGTTTGTTATTTGTTTGTTCCGTTTCGGTTTTGGTGATCCTCTGTGAGTGAGATAGATTCTATACCCGGGTCTGAGTGTACTTATGATAGGACGGAGATATTCGAAGTGATACACGGAGGAGTAGTCCAAAGAGATATAAAATCGATAATCTCTACTTGGTTAGGCTCTCTCAGATTACTGATGACATGATGAGTATTCGTATCATGGAATTGCTTCAGATCTTGAGCTGATCATACTAAGGACTGTAGAACCTTTAACCCATCCAAGCCAATTTAGGAATGTAGTGCGGAAGCTATCCAGGTGTAAATCTGAGATGGTTGTCCTGCAATACTACACTCGGACGAGGTCCTTTTGAGGAAATTATCAATTGGGGAGTAGTCCAACGTACCGATGATATCCAAAGGATGACTGCTAACTTCGGGCACCTCTATTAGCACCCTTTTGGTTTTATGCAGGTACAATGAAGATAAAACCTTAGTACATACTTGTGTGGGTTGGTGTTCTGCTACCTTGAATTAATGCTCGTGAGTCAGAACCTAAACTTGTGTGCTTTGTGCGATATTGTTTGTGGTTGTTGCATACATGCACTCATGCATTCATGAGCATTGTTCTTAAGATTTCGAGGGACCTATGGATACTTTTTCCAATATTTCATATGTCTATGGTTATGAATGTTGAAAGGAGGAATACAAGGAAGTATAGTTTCAAAATTCCTAATCTGGTAGAGTTGAGAAAGTTTGGATCTTTTGTGGTCGATACCGATGGGTTCCGGAAATGTTATGGAAAGCTTTTGTTCATCTTAGATACCAATATACCAGAGGGGATTCTCCATACCTTGGTTCATTTCTATGAATCTTTGCATCATTGATTCACCTTTCCTGATTATCAGCTTGTGCCGACTTTGGAAGAGTACTCTCATTGGACGGATTTTCCTATTTTGGACAAAGAGTTTCTTTTCAGCAGTTTAGAGAAGGAGCTTACGACCAAGGTTATCACCAAAGCCTTTTTTCTCAAAGAGTCTGATCTTACTGGGAAGTTTCTTCCAAAAGGGAATGTTCGTGGTATTAATGCCAAGTTCTTAATGGGGAAAGTTGCTACTTCTTTTACTTTGGGTCATAAGGATACATTTGAGGTTATTCTTGCTTTGTTCATCTACGGGATTGTCTTGTTTCCCAATTTAGATGGTATTGTTGAGGAGAGTTCTATTCAAATCTTCTTGAAGAGAAACCCGATGCCTACCTTTCTTGGAGATATGTATCACTTTATTCATCATATGACCTCAAAAGGTGATGGAGAGTCTGTGTGTTGTGTGCCTCTTCTCTACAGGTGGTTTATTTCTCACCTACTAAAGTCCGATGTCTTCAAGAATAATAGAGAGAAGCGAATATGGTCTCAAAGGATTATGTCTCTTTCTCATAAGGATATGACTTGGTATTGCTCTTATTATGATACTTGAATGCTTATTGACGGTTATGGAGAGTTTCCTAATATACCTCTTCTTGGTACACGTGGGGGAATTAGTTACAACCCTATTCTTGCTAGGTGACAGTTGGGATATTGCTTGAAGGACATATCAAGCAACTTTTCACTATCCAGTTTCTTCTTCTTAATGGTGTAGATCATGTAGAAATAAATAAAAGGATTGCTCATTCTTGGCATGCGGTTTATCATAAAGAGAAAGTTCAATTGGGAAAACAACACCTTACTCCTTCCGAGTGTTACATCCAGTGGGTTCAATCTAAGGCTTCCAAGCTCAAGATGCCTTATCCACCTGAGGAACCTTTGTTTCCTATATTTCCATTATTTGTTTTTCTTCCTCTTGTTGATGAAAAGGTTGCTCTTCAATAAGAGTTGGAGAAAATGAAGAAAGAGAAAGAAGCATGGCTACTTGAAAGGACGACTAAGCAAGAGCAACTGAAGAAGAAAGATGATCTCATCGAGTTACTTGAGCGGCGTGTTACGAAGAGGCCAAGAGAGGATTTATTTTCCTATAGTACTCCATCTACCATTCCTCCTACATCTGGTGCTTGGAAGGCCATTGTTGATCAATTGGTGAACGATAAGAAAGAAATGGAGAATCGGTATAAGAAAGAGATTAAAAGGATTCACATGAAGCACCATCCGTGATTTGGAGTTTCTTCAGATATGATCCCATAGGCCTAGTTTACTTTTCTCTCATGTATTAGGGTTATTGAGACTTGTACTTCACCTGTAATCCTCACTTTTATTTTAATGAGAATGGGTTTTTTAGTACTTCAAAAAGTGTTTCTTTTATAAATATTGAAACTTATCTTATAGTCCTTTGAAATCTTTGCATTTGCATATGCATACCATGCATCATGATTGCATTTGTATTGCTTTTTGAGAGTTTTCCAGGGGTCTTATGTTGTTTCTTGGTCTTCAGTCAGTGCCTTTGCCAAGATAACCCCCCAAGTTGATACTCGAGTTAATCAAAGAAAGATGTTGGAAGCCTTACAACAAGAGAATTGCGAGCTGCGTGAGGAAGTTTTATCTCTGAAGGATAACTTGGAAAGGACCACTGCCACGGTGGAAAGCTTGGTGGCTTCTCAGAATCATCCACCCCTCCTCCTAATTCTCCGATACAATGCACATTCATCTCTGAGATCGTCACTGCATTGATTCCTGCTGAAACTGTCATTTCTCCTCGCTATCGCATGCCTTCTAGCACACTCTGGGGTATGTCGGTTGATTTCATTCTTGCTGGGTATCATCCTCCTGAGACTGCTGCATTTAATACTCTTCATCCAGTGATGTGAAGGCTAAGGGAAATACTTGTCCTCTGATCCATTTGGCTATGTATGTTAGGAAGATGTCTACTCAGACAAAGAATGATCAGCTTCTGATTCATTATTTCCAAGACAGTCTGACTGGTGCAGCTATGAGATGGTATATGGGTTTGGATATCAGCCAAATCAAGACTTTCATTGATTTGGGAGAGGATTTTGTTAGGCAATACAAGTATAATGTTGATATGGCACTGGACAAAGATCATATTCGTGTTATGCGCAGAGATAGTGCGAGCTTGCAGCTCAGATTGTTCCTCCTTTGGAAGAGAAAGAGCTGATGAAGATCTTTTTGAAGACTTTAGGTTTTTTCTAATATGAGAAGATGATTGCAAGTGGTCCTTCTGATTTCACTGAGATGGTGAATATGGGGATGCGACTAGAATAAGGTGTCCGTGAGGGACGGTTGAGCAAAGAAAGTAGTACTTGCTCAAGTTCTAAGAGATTCAATTTTGGTAAGAAGAAAGAAGGTGAGACTAATGTTGTGTCTCGAGAAAGTTAAAGAAGACCCCGTGGTCGTGAGTATCGTCATCAGCAACATGTAGCTTTTGTAAATCCGATGATTAATGTGACTCCAACTGCTCCAGTAGCTCCAAAGTATCAGTCTCGTTATCAACAGCCTTATGTGCAACAGGGTGGTAATAAACAGGGTCGTGCTAAGCCGAGCTTTGATCTCATTCCAATGTTGTATGCTGATTTGCTTCCATCGCTGATTGATAAGAACATTGTAGAAACACGTTTTCCACCTCCACTTCCAGAGGTTATCCTATGGTGGTATAAGTCATAGGCTCAATGTGCTTTTCATCAAGGTGCCTTGAGGCACAATATTGAGAACTGTTATCCATTGAAGTCTGAAGTGCAAAAATTGATAAGGAGCAATGTTCTGTATTTCAATGATGTCAATCCGAATATGAAGACAAATCCACTTCCGAAGCATGGTAATACATCTGCGAATATGGTGGATGGTTTCCCTAGGTTGTTCAAGATTTATGATGTTCTCTGGATTCGAAGGTCTTTGGTTGAAATGTATGCTTTCTTTAGTGAATATCATGATATTGATCATGATTATGCTGGTTGCTGCATTTACTCGGTGAACCCTCGTGGTTGTGTAATTGTTAAGAGATACATTCAAAAGATGATGGATGATAAGTTGATTGAAGTGATAGAGAAAAGAGACGAGTATGACAATGAAGTGGATGTTATTGTGCCTCAGTTCAATATTCCTAAGAAGGCTGTGCTTGAGAAGACGATTATTTCTTTTGATAGTCGCAAGTGTGTTGTTACTCCATTGGTGATCAATTTTCCTGGTCCAATGCCATATGAGTTTGATAAAGTTGTTCTGTACCGGTATAATGCTACGATGATAGAAAATGGTAAGGAAGTTTCTATTCCTTCTCCAAATTTTGTGGTTAGCATTGCTGATGTGACATGAGTTACTCGAAGTGGTAGAGTTTATACTTCAGATCCTCCGAAGAGAGTTGAAGATACGAGTGCGAGAAAACAGATTGAGGAGGTTGTTACTCGATCAGGCCAATTTGGTGATTCCAGTTTGAATGATAGTGAAGATGAGGTGTTGAAATTGATAAAGAAGAGCGAGTATAACATTTCTGAGAAGTTGTTGCATACTTCGTCGAAGATATCAGTTTTATCACTCTTAATGTGCTCTGAGGCTCATAGGCCGTCTTTGCAGAAGATTATTGATCAATCTTATGTTGACCATGATGTGATTGTTGATAAGTTCGATAGTATTGTGGCTAATATCACATCATGCAACAATCTGAGTTTCTGTGATAATGACTTGCAACAATCTGCATATTTAAGTAAATTGTCAGGAAGATGTTATGTCTAAAGTGCTGGTTCATAACATGTCTTCTCTGAATGTGATGGCTAAGTCGACTTTGTCAAGGCTTGCGTACCAAGGTGCTCCCATGAGGCATAATGGGATTATTGTGAAAGCTTTTGACGGATCGAAGAAAACTGTGATTGGTGAAGTTGATCTTCCTATTCTTATTGGACTGTTTATATTCAAAATTACTTTTCAAGTAATGGATATACGTCCAAATTATAGTTGTCTCCTTAGGAGAACCTGGATTCATGAGGCGGGAGCTATGACATCTACTCTCCATCAGAAGCTTAAGTTTGTGAAAGATGGGAAATTAGTGACTGTCCGCGGTGAGCAGGCGATGCTAGGGAAAAATTTGTCATCCTTCTCCTATATTGATTCTAAAGAAGAGGTGGAAACTTCGTTCCAGGCTCTTTCTGTTGTTGATAATGCTGCTAAGAAGAATGTTATGCCTATGTCTTCTCTCAAGGATGCTCTCTGTGTGTGCTTGAAATTGGTCGATCTGACGGTTGGGGACGAGTTATTGATGTTGTTGACAACAAAGAAGGATTTGGTATTAGTTTTATGCTAGGTGTGCTTCTCAATGACCCGAAGACTATTCAAGAAGGATTCTGAAGTACTGGATTAATCAATGATCATTTCAATGCTACCATCATTGAAGATGATGAAGACGAAGAAATGCCTAATTTTGTTACGTAGTGAGAGATTTGCAAGAACTGGATTGTTGTTGATGTTCCTTCCATTGTTCATGATTCAAAGTAATTTGTTTTATTTTCTTTAAAAAAAATCTTTTCACTCTGCCCAAGGTGAAAGTGATGTTTGTTGGGCTTTGTTTCAAATTTTATCATCATTAGTAAAATGTTATTTTGTTATTTCCATATGTGTTTTTCTTTTTTGCTTTATTCTGAAAAATGCTAACATAAAAACACCCACACAAAAAAATCATTGTTTATCTGCATAATGTTTCTACTTTTTTCATGCTCTAAAATAAAAATAAAATCATTGTGCAGATTGATTGTTAAACCCATTGAAAACAATGATCATATGTTGAATCCCAACTTTGAATTCCCTGTGTTTGAAGATGAGGAAGAGGATGTTGAAGAGATTCCTGATGAGATTTCTCGGTTTCTTGAGCATGAGGAAAATGCTATTCAGTCTCATGAAGAGTTATTAGAGATGGTCAACTTGGGTTCTGATGTTGATAAGAAAGAAGTCAATATTGGAGCATTGCTTGGTCCTGATGTTAAGAAGAGGATGGTAGAGCTTCTTAGAGAGTATATTGATGTGTTTGCTTGGTCTTATCAAGACATGCCAAGTCTTGATATTGATATTGTGCAGCATAGATTGTCGTTGAAGCATGAATGTCCACCTATGAAGCAAAAGTTGAGAAGAACTCATCTTGATATGGCAGTAAAGATCAAAAAGGAGGTTCATAAGAAGATCAATGTAGGTTTTCTTGTGACATCTAATTATCCTCAATGGATGGCTAATATTGTGCCTGTTCCAAAGAAAGACAGAAAAGTCTGAATGTGTGTTGATTATAGAGATTTAAATAAAGCCAGTCCAAAAGATGATTTTCCATTGCCACATATTGATGTGTTGATAGATAATACGGCTAAGTTTGATTTATTCTCCTTTATGGACGAATTTTCCGGTTATAATCAAATAAAGATGGTACCCGAGGACATGGAAAAGACCACATTTATTACACCACGAGGAACATTATGTTACAGAGTGATGCCCTTTAGATTGAAGAATGCTGGTGCGACATACCAAAGAGTTATGACTACTCTTTTCCATGATATGATGCACAAATAAATCGAGGTATATGTTGATGATATGATCACTAAGTTAAGAACTAAAGAGGATCATGTTGAGCATTTGTTGAAATTGTTTCAGAGGTTAAGAAAGTTTAAGCTTCGTCTGAATCCGAACAAGTGCATGTTTGGTGTACGTTCTGGAAAGTTGTTAGGTTTCACTGTCAGCGAAAGAGGAATTGAAATTGATCCTGATAAATTGAAAGCTATTCGGGAAATGCCTGCTCCAAAAACTGAAAAGAAAGTAAGAGGTTTCTTGGGCCGGTTGAATTATATTTTGAGGTTTATCTCTCACATGACTACCACATTTGCTCTGATTTTCAAGTTGTTCCAGAAAGACCAAGGTTGTGTCTGGACAGATGATTGCCAGAAGGCGTTTGAAAGTATTAAAGAATATCTGCTTGAACCTCCTACTTTGTCTCCTCTGGTGGAAGGTAAACCGTTGATTATGTACTTGACTGTGTTGGATGATTCCATGGGTTGTGTGCTTGGTCAGCAAGATGAATCTGGAAGAAAAGAATGTGTGATTTACTACTTGAGTAAGAAATTCACTGATTGTGAGTCTCGGTACTCCAAGCTTGAAACAACTTGTTGTGCCTTAGCTTGGGCTATAAAGCGTCTTCGCCAGTATATGTTAAATCATAAAACTTGGTTGATATCCAAAATGGATTCGATCAAGTATATATTTGAAAAGCCTGCTTTGACTGGGAGGATTGCTCGTTCGCAAATGTTGTTATCAGAATATGATATTGAGTATCGAGCTCAAAATGCTATATGAGACAATATCTTGGTTGACCATTTGGCACATCAACTGATTGATGATTACCAGTCTATTAAATTTGATTTCCCGGACGAGGATGTGATGTATTTGAAAATGAAAGATTGTGATAAACCTTTGACTGAGGAAGGGCCTGAGCCTGGATCTCGATAGGGTTTAGTTTTTGATGGTGTTGTGAATGCACACGAAAGAGGAATTAGGGCAATGACCATTACTCCCTATGGTTCACATATTCCTTTTTCCGTAAGACTGAATTTCCCTTGTACCAATAATGAAGCTGAGTATGAAGTCTGTATTATGGGTCTTGAGGAAGCTATTGATATGAGGATTAAGCATCTTGATGTGTATGGAGATTCTGCCTTGGTAATAAATCAGATCAAGGGCAAGTGGGTAACTCATCAACCCCACTTGATCCCGTATAAATATTATGCTAGGAGGATATCAACTTTCTTCACCAAAGTTGAGTTTAATTATGTGCCTCGCGATGAAAATCAGATGGCATATTCTTTGGCAACTATAGTTTCTATGATAAAATTACACCAGTGGAATGATGTTCCCATGATCAGTGTGATGCAGCTTGAGAGACTGGCTCATGTGTTTGCAGTTGAAGAGGTCCAAGATGACAAGCCTTGGTATCATGAAATTAAATGTTTTCTCCAGAGTCAGGAATACCCACTTGGGGCATCAGATAAAGATAAGAAGACTTCGAGGAGATTTGCAGGCAATTTCTTCCTAAATGGAAATGTGCTTTATAAAAGGAATTTTAACATGGTCTTGCTCATATGCATAGATAGACACGAAGCAGACATGTTAATGAAAGAAATTCATGAAGGATATTTTGGTAAGGCCAATGGGCATGCAACGGCTAAAAAGATGTTGAGAGCTAGTTACTATTGGCTGATAATGAAATCTGATTGTTGTAAGTATGTGAAAAAGTGCCATAAGTTCCAGGTGTATGCTGATAAGATTCATGTGCCACCAACTCATCTCAATTTTATTTTTCCTCATGGCCTTTCTCTATGTGGGGAAATCATATGATTCATATGATTGAAACCAAGGCTTCGAATGGACATCGTTTTATTCTTGTGGCTATTGACTACTTCACCAAGTGGGTGGAAGCGACATCATTTGCTAATGTGACCAAGCAAGTTGTGGTTCAGTTTATAAAGAACAATATTATCTGTAGATATGGTGTTCCGAATAAAATCATTACTAATAACAGTTCAAACTTGAATAATAAGATAATGAAATAGCTTTGTGAAGAATTCAATATTCAACACCATAATTTTCTCCTTATAGACCGAAGATGAATGGGGTTGTTGAAGCTGCAAATAAGAACATTAAGAAGATCATTCAGAATATGGTTGTGACATATAAGGACTGGCATGAGATGCTCCCTTTTACTTTGCATAGGTATGGTACATCTGTCTGCACTTCAATAAGGGCAACCCTTTTCTCACTTGTTTATGGTACAAAAGCAATGCTCCCCGTTGAGGTTGAGATCCCATCAATGAGAGTTTTGATGGAATCCAAGTTTACTGAAGCTGAATGGTGACAGAGTAGATTTGATCAGTTGAATTTTATTGAGAAAAAGAGAATAACAACTTTGTGTCATGGTCGGTTGTACCAGCAAAGAATGAAGAAATATTTTAACAAGAAGGTCAAACCTCGCGTATTCAGAGAAGGCGACCTCGTGCTCAAAAAGATTCAGTCTTTCATTATAGATTCTCGGGGCAAGTGGACTCCGAACTATGATGGCCCATATGTTGTTAAGAAAGCCTTCTCTGGCGGTTCATTAATTCATACAACTATAGATGGTGAGGAGATCACTCGTCCTTCCGGGTCATATGAGAATCCCCAACTGAGTTTTGATTTCTTTCTCAGTAGAATATCCTCAACTAAGTTCTTGTTCCTAAACTTGAGTTGGTTGCCTCCCCTAGCAGAATTATTGATATAGAAGTCAGTATAGAGGTTTTCTTTTACCTGGTGGTAGGTATTGATTTAAAATCCCTCACAACTGTACTTTTGGCTATGATGGTAACTTCTGGTATTCCCCAAGTGGGTCGGCAAGTCCGAAATTTCCAGTGATGAATGATCTCCACCGCTCTTTCTCTCATATCCTCAGTAGGTCTGCATGTGATGTTTTCCATCAAGTTCCTATGTAATCCTCAACAGGTCTTACACCTTTTCCCAAGCGGAGCAAGAATGGTATGATGGTTATCCCTGCAGAATTTGATTCTTGAAAAAAAATATCTTTGTCCCTAGCAAGGATTTTGGAAGCTTTTCCTTATTTCTGGAAAATGATTCTTTTTCCTCAGCATTGTAATCTCCCTATGCAGAATTGATGTTTTGATACTCCAGAAAGCTATGCTTTATTTTCACCACTGGTAGATCTTTACTTTGTTTCCCCAAACAGAGTTGTGAAGATAATTGTCCCCATAAGAGTTTAACAAGAACATTTCCCTCTTTCCTCAAGGAGTGTGAGATTTGGTGTTGATGATGTATCTCCGACATGTTATCCCCTCAGAGTGGAATTTCTGATGTTATCCTTTTACAAATTATTGAGGATTACTTTGTTGATTAGATCCATAGCAAATGTTTCCTCAGCATGAGTTAAGCCTTGTAGTAGGATTTTATTCCTATGATGGCTTTTGATTTCTCCCCTGCAGGTTTTCAAGTTAAATTTCCAGCAGGATTCCTCAGCCTTGTCGCTTTGGATTAGCCAAGTATCTGGTTGTTGTGGTGTTTATGTCACTCGTTGCTCGTCTTTATGCATGTTTTGTCAGCATATTAATATGCATATTCATGCATTTTCTTTATGCATAATATCATATGTTTCCATTCTTTGATATATCATTGTTCCCCGCTCTTTGATATATCATTGTTCCCTGCTCTAGATGGAATTTTCCCAATTGAGATATTCCCTCCTTGGGATGAGTCTTGTTTGACCGTTTCTTTCCAATTTGTTCTTAGATTGAACTTTGGTCCCCTTTGTGAGTTATATTGCTTTAGAATTAAGCTATCACATGGTTGATAATGGGCAATATTTTCTCCCATTTGAGTATATTACTTTGGAATTAAGCCATCACTTGGTTGATAGTGGGTAATATGTCTCCTATTATTTGATTGATTAATTTGGAATTAAGTTATCATTGTTGGGTAGTGGGTAATCTTTCCTTTGAATCTTATTGCTTTGGAATTAAGCTATCATATGTGTGATAGTGGGCAATATTTTTCTAACAACTTGAGTATATTACTTTGGAATTAAGCTATCACTTGTTCGATAGTGGGTAATATTACTCCTTTAGTTAAGTTTATTGCTTTTGCTCCTACCCAGTAATCCGGTAGTTGATGACTCTTTTCCAACTTGGTATTCCTCCAGTTTTTGGTCTTGAATACTTTGGTTGATATTTCCCCGGTGGAGTTCTTACTCTTCCCTATTGAATTTTATCTTGATTATGTCTCATAATCTTTTCCCCAAGTTTAGTCAGCTATCTAGTGATTTATTTTCCTGGTAAACTCTCTTGTTGCCTGTTGTTTTTCCCCAGCGAAATCTTCTTCTGTGTCCCCAAGCTTTTGCTTTCCTCTGGCGGTCGTATTCTCCCTATAGAGATCTTGGAATTGATACAAAAACTCAGAATTGGCATTAACGTGAAAGTATGATCAAAATGCAAACCAAATGCAAGCATATACATATTTATGATTATGTAAAATGAAACATGCAATATGCAATGCAATTATGGATCATGAAAATGAAACCAAAACAGAATGTGAACAAATATGAGCATGTTAAATGAAAGGCTTGGACATGGCAACAATGATTTACAAGTCACTTTATGCACAATTAACAAGTAAATGCACAATATACAAAAGGTAACGGAAACACATCGAAACGACTCGATACGATGGAATACTGTACCAAAAATAGTCTTGAAAATTCCCTAAATTCATGCTATGTCACTACATGAAGTTTAAGACACAATGCAATGCAAACACACCATGAAACAAAAGCATTTTTTACTTTCAAAACAGCGTTAACCGCTTAACGCTATAGGTTAACCGGTTAACGCCCTAAAATTTTCAAATCCATAGGTGTTTTTCAACGTGTTAACCGGTTAACTGAATGCGTTAACCGGTTAACACTGAACAAAATGGTGAAAAAAGTGTAGAAATAAGCACTTATGGTAATGAACCTACTTCTAAGAACCCCTAACACATACATGAACATGTTAACTCGAATTTTCTACTTAAAGGAGGTCTTTTAATACCTATTAGGACCTAGATTAAGCTACAAATCTAGCTTCTAACAACCAAAATACGCATATCGCAATCAAAACGTAATTGAACGATAAAACGCAAACACAATCCATGAAATGGTGAAAGAAGGACTTTTGGAGAGATGAAGATAATAAGTTAAAGCGAAAAGCGGTTTTAGATCACCAACCTACGAAGCGGAGGATTGCTTCGGTGAGTGTTGCGGTGTAGATCGAAGTGCAAGCGAAGAAGAAAATCGGAGATTCTGCGAATGCAAAATAAATGCAAATCGATCTTGATGAACATTTGCGCAACCACTTCCAATGAGCTCAAAACCACTCCAAAAATAGAATTTCTTCTTCAAGTAAGATCTCAAAGTTGATGATTGATGAAGGTTTAGCTTCAAGTTCTTCAAATTGCAATGAAGAATTTGAAGAACTTCTATGAAGAAGCTTTGAGAAATTTGGTGAAAAAAAGTGGGAGAATTGAGAGAGAAATGAGATTTGTGAAATGAAAAATGGTGAAAATGAAGTTGGGACCCTTTGCTTTGGGGTGATTTGAGATTATATAGAGGGTAGGTATGGAGTTAGGCTTGGGTATGGAGTTTACTTGGGCTTTAGGTTAGGTTTGGAGGTAGGTTATGAGGTAGTTGGAGTTAGTTGGAGTTCTAGAATATTCCTTGGAATATGCTAGAAGAGTCTAGAAGATGGTAGAGAACTCCAAGGTAAATTGAAATGTGAAGGGAGTGTGATGAAGTGTGAAAAAATTGAAGGAAAAGGAAATGGAGAGAATTGGAACTAAACTGATTTTTGAAGCATTTATTCAAAATCTGCGCCCGTTAACCGGTTAACCATATGCGCTAACCGGGTAACGGAAGGAAAATTTGAATTCTTCATTTCTTTGGTGGGTTAACATGGAAATGGTTTGGATTATTTTTGTGATATTATCTTCTTCTCCTTGACCTTAATGCTCGACAAGCCTTGCTTGATCACATGCCTCATGCACATGCAAATGCTCATGATTTATTTTTATTTTTATTATTTTTTGAATGTGATGTGATGCTTTCTCGATCATGAGAAATGACGAAGCATAAACCACTTGAGGTTGGCAATAAATTAAGAGGGAAAATTTTAGGGTATTACAGCTGCCCCTATTCAATCATCTATAGACCTGAATGGATGGTAGCAATGGCTTTCAGACGTTCAAGGTATGGAGTGATTGAATACCCAAATAAACCAGAAAATTTGGACTCTATGGGAATTGGGATGTATTGGCAAGAATGCCATTCGTGGATGACAAGACGCACCGTGAGTGGGTCAGAAAAGAGATCATCATAATTTGGATGACAACTCAAGGACGTGAAACCGAACGTGGCAGATTCAACAAGTATCTATCCCGCGTGGGAGATAAGATCTGAAAAACGATTATCATAGCATGGATGATAACTCGAACCAACAAGACCGAACGTGGCGGCATCGACAAGAATTTATCCCACGTGGGAGATAAAATTTGAAAAACGATTATCATAGTATGGATGATAACTCGAACCAACGAGACCAAACATGGCGAAATCGAAAGGAATTTATCCCACGTAGAAGATAAAGACCCAAAAAAGAGACTATAATAACGTGGATGATAACTCGAACAAGCGAGACCAAGCATGGTGGAATCGAAAGGAATTTATCCCACGTGGGAGATAAAACCCTGAAAAGAGACTATCATAACGTGGATGATAACTCAAACAAACGAGAACGAATGTGGCGGCATCGACAAGAATTTATCCCACGTGGGAGATAAAACCCTGAAAAGAGACTATCATAACGTGGATGATAACTCAAACAAACGAGACCGAACGTGGCGGCATCGACAACAATTTATCCCACTGGGAGATAAAATCCTGAAAAGAGACTATCATAACATGGATGATAACTCAAACAAACGAGACCGATCGTGGCGGCATCGATAAGAATATATCCCACGTGGGAGATAAAGACCCTAAAAAAAGACTAGCATAACGTGGATGATAACTCGAACAAGCGAAACTGAACATGGCGGCATCGACAAGAATTTATCCCACGTGGGAGATAAAACCCTGAAAAGAGACTATCATAACATGGATGATAACTCAAACAAGCGAGACCAGGCATGGCGGAATCGAAAGGAATTTATCCCACGTGGGAGATAAAACCCTGAAAAGAGACTATCATAACATGGATGATAACTCAAACAAGCGAGACCGGGCATGGCGGAATCGAAAGGAATTTATCCCACGTGGGAGATAAAACCCTGAAAAGAGACTATCATAACGTGGATGATAACTCAAGCAAACGAGACCGAACATGGAGGAATCAACACGAATTTATCCCACGTGGGAGATAAAGACCTGAAGAGAGACTATCATAACGTGGATGATAACTCAAACAAACGAGACTGAACATAGCACAAACGGAACAAATTTATCCCACGTGGGAGATAAACACCTGAAGAGAGACTATCATAACGTAGATGATAGCTCGAACAAACGAGATTGATCGTGGCGGCATCAGCAAGAATTTATCCCACGTGGGAGATAAAGACCCGAAAAAGAGACTATCATAACGTGGATGATAACTCAACTGGGGATAACAAGCATTGACTTGTAGAAATGATAGCGTTTGGAAAATGAACTTGGCATTCTCTGTGGGGAATACTCCATATGGTTTGGAGAAAAGGTGTTTCGGGCTTCCATGCGAGGTACCAAAAATGGCCTATGCTTCGTATGCATATGTTTGAATTTTTCCATGGCGTAATGCTCTATAATGATGGAAATTATACGCATTTTGAGGTTGCAAATGTAATGATGATTACTAAATGCAAATGAAAAGGGGATCTCCTTGTGAGGAGATAACAGGTCTTCCAAGTAGCTTTACTAAGGAAGAAGCAGAGACTGCATTGATTCTGACCCTACTGGGGATAATGGAGAATACCGCCGAGGGACATTTCCTGCTGAAGTTGAGGATGAACGGATATAGGGTGCCTCATGCGGGGGAAAAATTTCGTTTCCAATCCTACTAGGGATGAGAAGACTCTGAAGGGAATACTCTTTTATTGAAGTATAACTCTCTGATGGGGAAGAACATCATCATCCTTCCGTCGTTATGTTAGGGAAGATCTTCATTCCCGACTCTACTGGTGATAACGGAAGACATCAAAGGAGGACGTTCCTGAGGAATCTGCTGAAGAGGTCTTCCTGAAGCTCTGTGCTAGAAATGTTTTTGCTTGCGATACCTTTACCTGCATGAATCACAGTTGATAGTGCCTGCAAATTGAAGAGTTAGTTTGTCCTGCATACCCTGGGTCATGGTTTGAATTACCATCCCAATCACTCAACACAACATATATGTGTTAAATATTTTTAATCTCCTACATGAGTTATAAGGCATTCATGTTCGCAATGCAATATTTATCACCATTTATTGGACATTTTTGTATTCAATCAATGGTAGATGAAAAAACAAAAACTTGTGGAAACAAATTTGAATGTAATTTCATTTTATTGATGAAATAAAGGCCATGAATAGGTATTACATTAGGAAGCAATCCCTGGAAAGAGGAAATTGCACAAAAGGAAAATAATCTATCCTAATGGCAACATGAAAAAGGTCAAGTCTCATCAAGTTCCGACCCAACTATGACTTATATGTCTTCAAGACTTCTCGGCTTGCTTTGCTTTGAGGAAAATGATTGAATTGATCTTCAACCCTAAAATCGCCTTCGATTGCAAATGACGAATCACAGATCACGCAGATTACATTCGTTCGTTTTAGTCCCTCTTTTGCATGGACCTCCCTTTCGGGTTTTCAATCCATTGGGATACCCTTTTTTGCCTGAGTTGTCCAATGCGGCTTTTCAACTCAGCGGGTGTACATCTTTTCAGATATTTCCCTATTTTTTTCCCGAGCCTTTTATTTTGTTTTTGGCTCGTCGGGATGCCCTTTTTTGCCTGGACTTTTATTCTTGTTTTGTCCAGCGGGTCTTTTTACACGAAGTATTTTCTAACTGCATCTACGTTGACTGGGGAGTGGATGTCTTCTCCATCCATGGTTGTTAACATTAAGGCTCCGCCCGAGAAGACCTTTTTAACCATGAATGGACCTTCATAGTTGGGTGTCCATTTGCCCCTGTGATCGTTTAGAGGAGGAAGAATCCTTTTCAACACTAAGTCACCAGGTACATAGCGTTGAGGTCGCACTTTCTTGTCGAAATCCTATTTCATTCGCCTTTGATATAATTGTCTATGACATACAGCTACTAGGAGTTTCTCTTCGATGAGGCTCGACTGGTTGTACCTGGCTTTGAGCCATTCAGCTTCGTCAAGCTTGACGTCTATCATTAATCTTAGCGAGGGAATCTCGACCTCGACCGATAGGACTGCCTCCATATTGTATACAAATGAGAATGGAGTTTCCCCAGTTAAAGCATGCACGGACGTCTGGTACCCATGTAGCGCAAATGGTAGCATCTCATGCCAATATTTTGATGTTCTTGTTGGACACCTCGATGGTGCCATTCATCTTCGGGCAATATGGCGAAGAGTTGTGATGCTCGATTTTGAAATCACGGCACAGGTCTGCCATCATCTTGTTGTTAAGATTAGAACCATTTTCAGTAATGATTCTTTCGGGAATTCCATACCGGCAGATGATATCCCTCTTGATGTATCTAGCAACCATTATTTCGTGATGTTGGCATAAGATGCTGCTTCAACCCACTTTGTGAAGTAGTCGATAGCCACCAGGATAAAGCGGTGACCGTTGGAAGCAATTGACTTGATCTTTCCTATCATGTCAATGTCCCACATGGTGAAGGGCCAAGGTGAAGACATGACACCCAACGGATTTGGAGGTACCTGAACCTTGTCAGCAAAGATTTGGCACTTGTGGCACTTGCGGGAGTATTTTCAGCAATCAGATTCCATGGTAATCCAATAATACCCCGACCTTTGCAGTTTCTTTGCCATAGCAGGCCCCCCAGCATGAGTATCGAAGGAGCCTTTGTGTACTTCTTGCCTCAACAGGTCTGCTTCGTGTCTATCCACGTATCTGAGCAGAACAATGTCGAAGTTCCGTTTATAGAGCACATCGTCTTGATTTAAGAAGAACCTGTCTTCCAGCTTCCTAAAGGTCTTCTTGGC
Source organism: Lathyrus aphaca (assembly GCA_963966055.1). Classification (NCBI taxonomy): domain Eukaryota; kingdom Viridiplantae; phylum Streptophyta; class Magnoliopsida; order Fabales; family Fabaceae; genus Lathyrus; species Lathyrus aphaca. The sequence continues at coordinate 139,240,276 of OZ014524.1, read as the reverse complement.
TTTGCTTGATGCCCCTGTCGGGTATTCTTGAGACTTCAGAAATAACTTGATATCATGATACCAGGGTTTGCTATCATCAGTGATGTCAACTGCAAAGACATATGCCGACCTTTCGAGACGAGAGACATCAATTTGAGGCACGTAATTCCTATGATGAACCTTAATCATGGAAGATAAGGTTGCCAAGGCATCAGTAAATTGATTTTCATCTCGCGGTATGTAGTGCAATTTGACCTTTGTGAAGAAAGTTAGCAGCCTCCTAGTATAGTCCCTGTAAGGAGTCAAATGAAGTTGATGGACCAGCCATTTTCCATTGACTTGGTTGATGATCAAAGCAGAATCACTAAAGATCTCGAGATTCTTGATTCTCAAGTTGATTGGTTCCTTGATCCCCATGATGCAAGATTCATACTCTGCTTCATTGTTGGTGCACTCGAATGTCAGTTGGGAAGTGAAAGGCATATGGATCCTTTTCGGTGATATGATGACTACACCAACTCAGTTGCCGTTCATGTTCACGGCTCCGTCAAATATCAGACTCCATTTGGATTCAGGGTCTGACCCCTCCTCCGGGGATGGTTCTTCACAGTCTTTCGACTTGAGGAACATGATGTCCTCATCCGGAAACTCGAACCTCATTGGTTGGTAATCATCAATTGGTTGTTGGGCCAAGTAATCCGATAATACACTTCCTTTGATAGCTTTTTGTGAAATGTATTGGATATCATATTCTGTCAGAATCATCTACCATCGGGTTACTCCTCCGGTTAGAGCTGTATTTTCGAAGATGTACTTTATAGGGTCCATCTTGGAAATCAACAGAGTGGTATGATTTATAATTGGTTAAAAATATAGTTATTAATTAATCAATTAAAAGAAATTAAAATAAGAAAAATAAGTGAGAAAATAGTTTTTTTAAAATAGAAAAAATAAAGAAATATGGCAAAAAGAGAGGGGGACGCTGGGGTTTGAACCCAGGTCCTCAAGGTCAAACGCGCATGCCTCTACCACCAGGCCATTTGTGCATGTGTGAAAATAATAGAAAAGAACAATTAAATATTAAAACCAAACAAAATCCAGAACCGGCCAATGCAAACGCGCCATGTCTCCTCTTCTTCATCACAACCTGCTGAATTTAACTACGATTTGGCTACGATTTAGCTACGAATTTGCTACGACTTCATTTGCAGCGAAAAGACTTGCAATTTGAAAACACAAGAAATCGAAAGATTAAATACATTAAGATTGTCCATATCCACTGATTTGACCCCTGGGAATCCAATGGTGGTGTCCGTTGGTCAGAAAATGCTTATATAGGGAGATTCAAAGTTTGGGGAGTTTATGCCCTAACAATGGCAACTCTCCATTCTCGCACCAAAACCTGAAAATAATGGATATAAATGATCCTAAGCATCATGTTAAGCATAAATATGAATGAAAAAACAAGTATGATAGCATGTAATGAAAGATTCAAAAAAGTTCAATAGTGAGGGGTGGCCATGGCTTGTAGATTATGCTTCACCCGTTTTTAACCTTCAAGAATGATTGGGATAGCCTCCTGGGATCTCCTTGGTGATGTTTGAATGTATGGAATTGGTTGGAACTTGTTGAGATTGATTTTTCAACTTGCCTTAATTTCTTCACCTTATGAACTTTTTCTTTAGGGTTCTTGTGCAATAAATTTCGTTTTCTGACTTTGTGCATGTGATGAATATATAGAGAGGATGATTTTAGATCAAAAATTTGGGCTTGGGTGAAGAATATTTGATTTTCTATTCAAGTGTGATTCAAATCCTTCTATTTTGGCATATTTGGTCATCACACCTTTCCTCTCTTTCCTTGCACGAATTTGGATCAAATATTCTGTTAATCACCCTCAATATTTGATCCTAAGATAGTTCAAAATCAAATCCTTAATTTATTTCATATTTATTTTGACAAAAATTGAATTTAAATGATATAAATCCAATAAATAATAAAATAAATAAAATCAGAAAATATGATTTAAAGGCCATGGGTTATCTTAAGATTGAGTTTGGGTTATGATAAGATGGGCTCATTTGGCAAAAACTTAAGTTTTGGTCATTGTTTGCCTTATACACCTCCTCAAATTTGCTCAACTTTAACAATGCACAACTCTCTCAATTTTTATCCCATGGATGTATTCTTGGACTTTTTTGAAATCTTAGAGTGTCCTATAATCACTCCTTTTGGTCCCATGTCCATTTGATCATCCATGTTCAAGTTATGAGCTTTTGAAAAAAGTTGATTTTTTGTTGACTTTTTAAAAGGACCTGTAATGTCTTGGTTCATATCTCTCAAATGAAGCATTTCTGGCCTTGGCTTGTGAGACAAAAAGTTGTAAGGAGTTGAATTTCCTTCAAAATGAGATTTGGATGGGAAATTTCTGATAAAGTATGTGAAAGTTAGATCTGGTTAAAGTATAGTTGACTTTCTCATTAAGAAACCCTAATTTAGCAACTTTTGCCTTATGATGAATTTGAGGTTTTCTTGATGAATCATGTTCAACCCTTGATCAAATGATGAATCTTACTTCATAATCTTGATGTTGACCAAAAATATTGAAGTTTGATTGTATGTTGACCACAGTTGACGTTTTACCCAAGTTAACTGATTATTGATCATCTGAGCATCTGACTGGCCAAACTTGTAGGGTAAGTCTTGAAACTTGACATGAGGATCCTCTGAAGTATATGGGATATCATGAAGTCCACTTGAGGCTATGGAAGTCCAATTTTCTTTGAGAAACACAAAACCCTAATTTGAGATTTATTGCTTAGGATGAGGCTTTGTCTGATGAAACCTTGAATCCCTTTGAGCAATTGAGAATCTTATAACCATTAGGAGACTTCTTGAGACATATTGTCTTGAAGATATTAGGGAAAATTTTGGGATACAACAGGTGAGAGTAGTGGAGTCAATGTTTTAACAACCATTTAATCAGAATCCAGTCAAAGTCGTGTTCAGATTCTATTGGTTAAGTATGAATACTGAATCTAGTCTGACCGGAAAAAAAAGGTATGCTTGTTCTTTTTTTGGCTTAGATTTTGATTCAATGAAACATTTATGTAGATGTAAATACAAAGTTTCTGTTATACTTCTAGAGAAGCTCCTTTGTAAAAGTGAACTTCAGAAATCTTTAAGAAGAAACTTTGTTGTATTTATCTATATTGAATGCCTTATTAAGTCGGATGATGATCATATTTATGGAAACAATTTCCTCACTTTTTGTGATATTACTGCTGCCTGTTAGTTGTCTAAGAAAATAATTAAATATTCATCTATCACTCATGACTCTAGTTTCAAGAGGAAGTGTTGGTTCTAAATAGAATCTTAGAGACTAATAACTAACAAATGATTTCTCTCTCTCTCTCTCTCTCTCTCTCTCTCTCTCTCTCTCTCAGAAGATTCTTTACTTTTGATAAAGCAGTTTAAGTAAAAGGTTTTTCCAAAAACATTTATAATACATAAATTTTCATAAAGGTGAAATTTGTAACACCCATTTATTTAATTAAATATAAGTGTAATGCGTTGTGTTGATTTACGGTGATTTGTGTATTTGAGTTGATTTAAGTTGATTTCCGAAATATCGGAATATTTAGTTGATGTTTATAAGTTGATTCGAGTTGAATTAATTAAATAAGTTGATTTAAGTTGTGGATAATAATATTGGATATTTCGCATTTATAGTTGAATATGTTGATTTGTTAGTTTGGGCAATTTATTTGATAATCGGTAATTAGTTGATTTAGTTGGGAGAAATAATATTAGAAATAATATTATAGAATTATAAGAGTGTTTATTTAAGTGGACTCAGTTGTGACGTTGTTAGTAGAAGTCATGAGGGTGCTGATTAGTAAGCCCAATTAAGATTAGAATTATAATAAGGATTATAATAAAAAGAAATAATAATAAATGAAGGTTAGTTTTTGAGAAGTAGCAGTAAGAAGAGAAAGATCGTGAGAATTGGGGAAACGAGGAAAAATGGAGAAAACAGTTATGAGAAGTCGTCGTCGGAAGCCAAATCGGAAATTCGATCAGAGATTCGAAGCGGCCACCGATTAAGGTAAGGGTAGGGTTCAAACTCTATACTCGGGATTATGATGGTTAATATGTGGGATTTGGGTTATATGATTTTCGTATTGTCTATTGTTTAATTTATGTTGATTTGTGTTGCTCCAATTTGTCGCTCCCGGGATTTTCATCCTAGTACAAACGCGAAAGTGGCACGGAAAAGGTAGAGTCGCCAGCCAGACATTTATATCCCGAAGGAATGGGAAAGGTAATGTTGCACAAACCTGAGGAAGAAGGAAAGGACAACGTCCTGCGAACCAAAGATCTGGGTTCGGGAGTCGGTTACGACCTGGGAAGGTATTAGCACCCCAGATCGTCCGCCGTACCCGATAGGATCCACACTTGTTTGCTTGTTTCAAAGGGTGAGAAATAAAAGATGATGCTGAATAAAGACCGCTAACTAGACTGGAATAAGAATGAGAAAGGGAATTGAAAAAAAGAATGAGAATAAAAGGGGGGAAATGTAGGGAAAATAAAGAATGTGCTCAAATGGGCCCTACCCCACTGCCTACGTACCTCATCGGGATAATGAGGATCAGAGTCGACGTAGTTCGCCTAACTAAGGCGGGAACTATTTGTTTGTGTTTTTTATAGTTGGAACTGCGTATGTCTATGCTCAGGTGTTGCAGGCTCGTCGGGTACGAGTGCGTTACCGTCTTGCATGTGAGACAAGTCGTCGCGAGTTCGCGTTATGAGTGAATGAGATGAGAAGAGAAGTTCCCGCAGGATAGTCGCTTGTTATTTGTTTTTTTTGTCTTTTATGAGAAGTGTTTTGAATTTGTTTGTGAACATTCTCATACTAAGACCTATCCATCACGAGAAGTATTTACACCTCGCCCTGAAACAGGACGCGTATAAACACTCTAAAACAAAGTCTCGTGTCGTACAAGATTGTTCGGTTTATCCTTAGATGTTTTATTACTTTTCTTTATGAGATGAGAAAGAATGACTCAAGTTGCAAAAGGGAAAAAAACTAAGGGGGACTAAGACCCAACCCTAAGTTATTTATCATATACAAAAGGGAGATCCTATGGTTAATGAGGTATTCTAATCCTAAGGAGGAGAGGAAAGAGGAAGAGAAAAGGAAGAAGAACACAACTTACTTCCTAATGAAGTTAAGTTGGTTCCAAAAGGGAAAAACCTAACAAGCACAAACATTATGTAAGGCAAAATGGTGCAAATTAAATGCATTAGAAATACTAAAGAGGATAGGGTTTCTTAGACATACCTTGCCCTCCCTACAAAACAAAGGTTAGCATGGTAAACATGATAAAAATAAGGCAAACAAAATTACTTAATTAATTCCTAAGGGAACTAGGACCTAAACTAGACTCAATCTATAGTTTAAAGGACCTAAAGCTAATGCAATGCAAAATTCAGCAACTTATTTACAACACTTAATGCACAAACAGCTATGAAATGCACTATGCAATGCAACAGCTTTTTACAGCACCTATATGTATGCAAAAATAGGTGTTAAAAGTCACAAACAGCATGAATTTTTAACAAACAGCATGTATTCTACAACACTTATATGCAAAACAGCTATCAAATGCAAATTCTAGATTTTATGTTTTTCACTTGTAATGCGCAAATTCAATGCAAAGTACACCAATCAATCATGATTATGCAATAATGAACATGGATCAAGCACATGATTTAGATGAACATTGTTATTCTTAATGGAGTATGCAAGAATGCATCACATGAATCATTATGCAACAAGCATGCAAAACATGAACATGGCATATGAAGATGCTCTACATTGATCATGAATGTGCAAAATGATGGATCAACAAAAGTGCTAATCTTAATGCAAAAAACCAGAATTTTATTGATGTAGGAATGTGATCAAGAATGCGATTAAAATGCAACAAATGCAACACATTGTGCTTATGCATAAACATGCTTATGAACATGCAACATTTGGTATATGCTGCAAGGATGCGAATGCATTAACGATACATGCGAATGATGCGAGAATTGGAATGCAACATGATCATTATATGCTAAAGAATGTATGGGTATGGCAAGAACATGCAATAATTCAAGTTATGCATTAATGGACACAAACATACATAACATGTGAAATGGACGAAATCGTGTCGAATCGACACGAAATGGGGGAATGGGATATCGAAACTAACCTAGAAATTTCCCTAAAATCAGTACCTAAACATGTATGGGGGATGATAGGCATGAAGAATTAAGACTAAGCTATCAAATAAGCTAAAATCTAAATTCCTACGACGAGAACCGTTTTTCCTATTTACAAGGGATTCTTTACACCTACTAAGACCTAGATTAGACTACAAATCTAATTCCTAATAATCCAACTGCAAATTGCAAGCAAGAAAGCAACGAAAACGAAAATGAACGGTACAATGCAAACATAATCGAAAATCATGCGGAGAATGTCGTTAAGGTGAGATGAAGAGGATAAATTAAGGCATAATGGTTAAATCACCAACCTACGAAACGGAGGAGTGTTTCAGTAATTGTTGCAATGAATCGGAGTGCGAATGGAGAAGAAAACCGGAGAATCCGTGAATGCAAAATAAATGCGATCCGGTTTTGACGCTTCTCGATTATCACTTCTGATAAGTCGCAATCTCCACCAAAAACCAGTAGCTTCTTATTCCACAATGCTCAATTCAACGGAGGATGGAGGCTAAGCTTTAAGACCTTCAAGTTTCAATGTGAAACTTGAAGAACTTTTGTTGAAAAGCTATGGTGAAAATGGTGGAAAAGTGGGAGAGAAAGTAATGGATTTTGAGATTGTGAAAATGGTGATTGAGTGAAGAATGAGGGAGAGAGTGATTTGTGGTGATTACCCTTAGCTTTGGGAGGAGATGGGTTTATATAATGGCTAGGCTTGGCATGAGGTTTAGGCTTGGATGTAGCTTAGGAGTTAGCTTAGGTTAGGAGTTAGTTGGGATTCTAGAGAATTCTAGAACTCCTTGGAAGGTTGTAGAAAACTCTAGAATATGGTAGAAGAAGGTGAGCTGGCTCTTCTAGAACTTTCTTTAGTTGGGATCAATCCAATGCATCAAACACCATGAAGCTTATGATGGAGATTAGTGAAGTGAAACACAAGCTTAGTTATTCAAGGACTGCATCTTGAGTTTGCTCTCTTGATTATGGAATGCACAATAATTAGAATGGACCTGCATACATTCAATGATAACTTGCTGATGTAGCAAAGATCAATGGCAAAATTTAGCTTGAAACCAATGAATCTAGTGTACACTAGCTCATGAACATTTGTGGTGAAGACCACTTTAATGTAGCAGCAATGGTGAAGCTTGAATTGAGGCCAAAGTGAAGCTAAATGAGCTATAGAATGTGTACCAATCATTTCCAAGTTCAAACCCAAAGATAACATAGCATTCCCCCTTGTTTTGCATTAAAAACAACAGCAAAATGGCAAAAAACAGCATCATGTATCGATACATAAGGTTATACATCGATACATACTGAAGAGAAGGCTAAATTCAGCAAAAAACACATTATGTATCGATACATAACACGGATGTATCGATACATAACAGTTTTTTAACTGTTATGTATCGATACATAACACGGATGCATCGATACATCCTGTTTATGTATCAATACATCCAGCTTATGTATCAATACATAGCCAGCACACATGTATCGATACAAAACTCGTATGTATCGATACATGGCCCCCCAAAACTGTTTTTTCCTTGATTTTTTCACTCTTTCTTGCTCAAACTTCATCCACAAGTCCCTTATGACCAAGATTTCATGTCCTTGACCTCAAGAAGTCAAGAGTTGACTTTTCACTCATCCTGGTTGACTTTTCTCCAATTTTCTGATTTTCAATCAACTGAACAATTGAGGGCCTTCCAAAATGAGTCCAATGGTGAAATTTGAACCATAGGTACTTGACATCATGTAGAGAACCATGAAACCATGCGTGGACCAAAGTCTCATTGATAAGCCCAGTTCATTAGAAACCCTCATCTGACTCCTTTTTGCTGGGAAATGTTGCACTGCTTGCCTCCCTTGATCAAAGCACCTCTGTATAGGACTTGTGGCTTCAAGTAAATACTTGTGGGATGTTGTGGACCATTTGCACAAGGTTGAGAAGCTTTGTGGCCCTTTGATTGCCTTTGTATAGCCTTCAGTTGCTTTGTTCACTGATCACAAACCTATGCCCCTGCTGTGATGGTTATGATGCAATGTTTTTGGTTATTTTATGAATTTATGTATGCTAAATGCTATGCAAAAAGTTGGGGAAATGAGAGGGAAAATTTTGAGGTATTACATCTGCCCCTATTCAATCATCTACAGGCCTGAACGAATAATTGCGAGAGCTTTTAGACGTTCAAGGTATGGAGTGATTGGATAATCAAATAAAACCTGGAAATTTGAACTCCTTGGGAAATAAAATATATTGGGAAGAATGTCGTCCTCAAATGACAATCCTCAAATGATCCTCGGATCTAAAACGAAACCACCCTCGAATGGAGATGCAATGGTACTAGCCTCAGTCGATAACCAGAAACATAAAGACTGACCTCAGAAAGACCTTGCAAAAGAGACAAACTGATCTCAATCAATAAGCTCAACGTGGCCTATCATCCTCGAATGATAGCCACAACAACAAGACCAACCTCGGAAGGACTTGAAGAAAAGAATGCCATCCTCGAATGACAATTCTCAAAAGATCCTCAGATCTAACACGAAACCATCCTCGAATGGAAACGCAAAGGTATACCAGCCTCGACTGATAACCAAACACAAAGCTGGCCTCAGATAGACTTTGCAAAAGAGACAAACTGACCTCGATCAATAAGCTCAAAAAGTGAACTACTATCCTCGAATAATAGCCACAAAACAAGACCAACCGCAGAAGGACTTGAAGAAAAGAATGCCATCCTCGAATGACAATTCTCAAAAAATCCTCGGATCTAACACGAAACCATCCTCGAATGGAGACGCAAAGGTATACCAGCCTCGACTGATAACCAAACACAAATCTAACCTCAGACAGACTTTGCAAAAGAGACAAACTGACCTCGATCAATAAGCTCAAAAAGTGAACTACTATCCTCGAATAATAGCCACACAACAAGACCAATCTCAGAAGGACTTGAAGAAAAGAATGCCATCCTCGAATGACAATTCTCAAAAGATCCTCGGATCTAACACGAAACCATCCTCAAATGGAAACGCAAAGGTATACCAGCCTCGACTGATAACCAAACACAAAGCTGACCTCAGACAGACTTTGCAAAAGAGACAAACTGACCTCGATCAATAAGCTCAAAAAGTGAACTACTATCCTCGAATAATAGCCACACAACAAGACCAACCTCAGAAGGACTTGAAGAAAAGAATGCCATCCTTGAATGACAATTCTCAAAAGATCCTCGGATCTAACATGAAACCATCCTCGACTGGAGACGCAAAGGTATACCAGCCTCGACTGATAACCAAACACAAAGCTGACCTCAGACAAACTTTACAAAAGAGACAAACTGACCTCGATCAATAAGCTCAAAAAGTGAACTACTATCCTCGAATAATAGCCACACAACAAGACCAACCTCAGAAGGACTTGAAGAAAAGAATGCCATCCTCGAATGACAATTCTCAAAAGATCCTCGGATCTAACACGAAACCATCCTCGAATAGAGACGCAAAGGTATACCAGCCTCGACTGATAACCAAACACAAAGCTGACCTCAGACAGACTTTGCAAAAGAGACAAACTGACCTCGATCAATAAGCTCAAAAAGTGAACTACTATCCTCGAATAATAGCCACAAACAAGACCAACCGCAGAAGGACTTGAAGAAAAGAAATGCCATCCTCGAATGACAATCCAAAAGATCCTCGGATCTAACACGAAACCATCCTCGAATGGAGACGCAAAGGTATACCGGCCGCAGGCGGTAACCAGAAACAAAACAAATAAAATAGGACAAGATGGAACGGGATCGTTGTACATAAACGAGAGCCCAGGCAAACAGGACCGTTGTACAAAACGGGAACCTGCGACGCGACCGTTGTACCAAACAAGACGCGGAATAAGTGACAAACATCGACTTGAAAAGACAAGGATGCCTGGAGAATGATATTGGTATCCTATGTGCGGAGTACTTCAGGTTGAGAAGATGTTATATATACCTCAAAACTGGCCCATGCTAGCATGCATATGTTTGAATTTATGGCGTAATGCTCCATGATGATGGAAATGCTAAGCTTTGGAGGATGCAAATGATGATTATGCATAGGAAAATGCAAAGAGATGTCCTGATAAGGAGACTGCAGGCATCCCAGATAGCTTGACCGGGGAGGAATAGTGATCACTGCATTGATCTGGTTCATCTTGATGAGGAGTAGACAATTCTGCGGGGAAAGCTGTCAATAATTCATCGGCTCTGAATAACCGCCATTGCCAAAAATAAATTGGACTTTGAGATTGGAGCGCCAAGACCCTTGCTGGAGATGGACCTTTCTTGAACTCTGGTGGGGAAGTGAGGACCTCCTGACTTGGCTGGGAACCAAAGGCATGACACTGCTGAGGAAGCAACTTGCTGGGGAGGCAAAAACACTCCTTATACTGCTGAGAATTGCCCCTGTCTGAAGGGAAACCTTTGCCTGGGGATGACACCCACCTCTTGCTACCTTGCTGGGAGGAATTTCAATTTCCACTTGGCTGGGGATGATTGGAGACACCCTGGAAGACACCTGCTTCTGTTCAAACAAAAGGGGATGCTCCTCCTGGATAATTGTTGTTAGCTTTGTTAGCAACACCAGTACCTGTACCTGCATGAGAACAATCGATAGTACCTGCAACATAGAGAATTAGTTGGGGACCTGTTTGCCCCAGGCTCATAGTATGAATCATTATCTGGGCATCTCGACACCCTTTCAGAGTTGTATTAAATGTTTCTATTCTCCTGCACGAGTTAGAAAACCTTCAAATGTTCACAATGTAAATCACAATTTGCTGGACGTTTTCACAATCAAACAATGCTGGATGAGAAAAAGCAAAAAAAGAAGCAAAATAGCCAAATTGACTGAAGTTGAATTCTTATTGATTTGGAAAGATGGCCCTGAATAGGCAATACAAAGTAAGCAGTTCCCTAGAATGAGGGAACGACTAAAAAGAGAAACAAAACTATCCTACTGGCAATGTGAGAAGTGGATCTCATCAAGTCTCAACCCAGTTATGACTCGTATGTCTTCAAGACGCTCCGCTCGCTCTGCCTCTTGAGAAAAAGTAAGTGAACTGATCTTCAACCCTTAGGATAGCCTCAACTGTAGGTAGGTCATGGATCTCGCAGATCGCAGTCGTTCATGTTAATCCCTCTTTTGCGTGGATCGCCTTTTCAGGTTTTCAATCCACCGGGATACCCTTTTTTGCCTGAGTTGTCCGATGTGGCATTTCAACTCAGCGGGTGTACATTTTTTTCAAGATTTCTCTAACTTTTGCCCGAGCCTTTTATTCTGTTTTTGGCTCGCCGGGATGCCCATTTTTGCTTGGATCTTTATTCTGCTTTTTTGCCTGGATCTTTATTCTGTTTTTATCCAACGGGTCTTTTTACACGAAGTATTTTCTTATTGCGTCTGCGTTGACAGGGGATTGGAAGTCTTCTCCTTCCATGGTTGTCAGCATTAAGGCTCCGCCTGAGAAAACCTTTTTAACCACGAACGGTCCTTCATAGTTGGGTGTCCACTTGCCCCTGTGATCATTAAGAGGAGGAAGAATCCTTTTCAGCACTAAGTCTCCTGGCGTTACCTCTGTGGTCGCACCTTCTTGTCAAAAGCCTGCTTCATTCGTCGCTGATATAACTGTCCATGGCATATCGCTGCTAGGCGCTTGTAACACGGTGGGAGAACTGACTTTAGTTTAAATGTTGCGAATAGCAAGAGTCGCCACCGACTTTTATTTTATCCAAAGGAAAGGGCATAAAAGAACAGGAAAGACCTTAAAAGATTTTTGGGTTCGGGGGGTAGGTTATGTAAAGGGAAGGTGTTAGCACCCTTTACATCCATGGTTATCCATGGGCTCTTAGTTACTTAGCTCACTTTAAACTGTTTTGAGAAGTGTAGTGTGTGATTAAAAATTTTCTTAAGTACCTTATAATGATCCTTGTATGGATATATATAAAGACTTTGTTTTGAAAATTGTTTGAAAATGTGAAGTGTTATGAAATGTTTTTGAATGAGTGAGCAAGTACTTAAGAGGAACCTACCCTATGATTAAATCTTTACTGTTCTTAAATATCCTTTAAATGGTAAGACTATCCCTATTATTAAGGAATAGGTAGTCATTACCTTGGATGTATGAGGGACAAGTGAAGGGACAACTGTTATTTAGGCAACTGTAAGGTGTATAAGCAATTCGAATGGACTTATCATCTTTATTCGAAAGGGACAAGATCATTACGAAGGCAACCATGAAGGGACTTGATCTTTTTATCTGTTAAGGGACTAGATGATATGAGAGAAGGGACTTTGCTTTACACCTTACTTGACCTTTTGTTTAGGCAACTGTAGAGGTAACCCTTAAGAAGTGAGATGGCGATTCAAGATCGACTTACGTGTGTGCGTGTACAATTTCATATATTTATCCTGAGATTAATGATCTAAATTCAATTTTAAATACAAACATGTTTTACACTCCCTATTTTACTAACCATGGCAATTTAAATAAATAATAAAAATAATACTACAACTATTACATAAATGGCACAATTACATAATAATAATAATAAAATAAATTAGATAAATAATAAATAAATAAATAAAGGGGTTAGTAATAATAAACAAAATAAATAAGTATAAGATGGTTAGTATAATAATAAATAATAAATTAAAAGTTCAATTTTAAATAAATAATTATTTTTAAGATTTTTAATAAAAGAAATAATAAATATTATGTACTAATAAAATATGATTAATAGCCTAATTATTTAATTTTATATACATATTATAAAAATATATCTAATTATAGTTAAATAATCATATAAAGAATAATAAACTAAATTCATAAAATGAAATTAGTTTTTTTTTATAAAAATTAGGTTTTTTACATATAAATTAGGGTTAATTAATTAATTAAATTATTTACATATAAAAACTATATACAAATTATAAAATAAATATACATAATTAAAATTTACAAATAAATAAATTAAGAGTTAAAATATAATTAGGGTTTATAAAAATATTAGGGTTTATAAATTTAGAAAATAGAATTAGGTTTTATATAAAATATTAGGGTTAAGTATTTAATATAAATATAATTAAATTATTTGCACAAAATATATAATATTAATACAAAAAAAAAAAATTAAATAATTTTAAGAATAAAGTTTAATTTTAAAAAATATAAATTTGAAATTATATACAAGAAAATAATAATAAACATTTTTTATTTTAACATTTATTCATTAAACTAATTAAAATATAAACAAATTAAATAAAAACAAGAAAAAGTGAGAAAAAGGACTTACCTGGGGCTGGGATTCGAACCCAGGCCCTAGGCTTTGCAATCTTCAAGACCAAACAACTCTCCACCAGGCCAATCGCGCGTTTGGTGATAACAAATGGATGTGAATCATTATATTTTTAGCCTGGAAAATAAATAAAATAAAGCACAAAAATTGCTGAGACTGGGATTTGATCCCTGGACCCTTGTCTCACATGCGCATACCTTAACCAACTGAGCCACCAACGCGTTTGTGTAATAACCTCAAACAAATCAATAAAATATTTAAAACAAATTTTGAAATCAGATTTTGGCGCCACTGGTCTTCGTCTTCTCCAAATTACCTGCGAATTCTCTTGTGTTTTCTTCTACGAAGGTACCTGCGAATTTTTCAATGTGTATAACCTGCGAAAATCAAACATCACTGAAACAGCAAAATTTCTTTCAATTGATTAGTGCATTATGATTCCCAGAGCTCATACAATCGTCCTATGTCCTTAAAAATCATTTATATTTGGTTTATCATGAAACCCTTTAGCTTGGCCGAAACCCTAGCAATGGCCATTTACGATTCAGGTCATTAATCTTCAATCTAATTATCCAGAAAGCTTGCTAAGATCACTACAAACACAAAACAATCATTAGAATTAATTGATAATGCATAAAAGTATGGAATCGAAAAAGTCATTGTTCTTGAATAAGAGTGATTCGGTTTATGCGTTTTATGGAGTTTTGGATGATGATAAGTATTGTTATGCGTTCAATGAACATCAAGGAACATGTTGAGACCTTTAGAATGCCTTGAAACCACCTTATTTGCCAAAACCGAAATTTGATTTCTTGTGAAAATTTGAAGATTGGAGAATGCACTAGGAGGCAGAATTTTTCGTCCCTTTTGCTTGTGATCCATTACTTGTATATATATGAATGATATTAGGTCAAAATATTGTAGGATTGTTTGGACTTTTTGGATAATTGAGATTGAAAAAGATCATGCTTTAAAACTTGAATATCCTTTGATCCAACCTTGCTATTTTAAGACCATCATCATAATTTGCATATCAATCTGATCCAAGCAATATTTATGATTTTCTAGAAGCAATATCCCCCTTCAAATATTTGATTTCATATTTTATTTCAATTTAAATGATATTTTAATGAATAAAATTCAAATAAATATGAAATAAAAAATAAAAATTCAGAAAATAAGTGGGTTGGGTCATGCTTGGTGTTTTCATAAAGATGGGATGGCAATTTGGTGGGCTCATTTAGCAAAAATTTGATTTTAGGCCTTATTTGCTTCATAAACTTCCCTAAAATTTCCCAACTTTGCAAGGGCACAAATCCTTCAATTTTAATGCTATGAGGGTGTTATTGGACATTTTGGAAAGCTTAAAGAGTCCTCAAACCAACCTCTTTGGTCTCATGTCCATATCTTTTACCATTCTCAAGTTATGCTCTTTTGAAGTTGTTGACTTTTTGTTGACTTTCAAAAGGACCTATAATGTCTTAGCTCATACCTTCCAAATGAAGCATTTTTGAGCTTGGCTTGTGAGACACAAAGTTGTAGAGAATTAAATTTCCTTCAAAATGAGCTTTGGATGGGAAAAATTTGATGAAGCATGTGAAAGTTATGGCTGGTCAAAGTTCAGTTGACTTTTCCTAAGGAAACCCTAATTTAGAAACTCCTGATTCTTGATGCTCTGAAATCTCCTTGATGAATCATGATCAACCCTTGATAAAATGATGAATTTTACTTCATATACTTGATGTTGGCAAAAAATCATGAAGTTTGACTTTGGTTTGACCACAGTTGACCTCAGTTTGACTTTTTAACTGCTTTGACTGATTTTAACCTATCTGATCATCTGACTGAGCAAACCTTTGGGAAAAGTCTTGAAACTTGTCATGGGGATTCTTGAACATATATAAGATGTTATGAAGCTCACTTGAAGTCTTAGAAGTCCATTTAGCCTGATTAAAGTCAAAACCCTAGTTTAGGATGCATTGCTTGGGAGGATGATTGTCTGAGGGAAATGTCAAATCTTCTGACTAATTGTGAACTTTGTGAACCTTGTGAACCTCATGAGATGTCTTGTGAACCTTGTGAACCTTGTGAGCCTCTTAGTACACAAAGTCTTGTCTTGTGAGGGCAAATTTTGGGGTGCAACAGCTGCCCCTGTTCAATTTTCTGAAACCTGAGGGGTTAAATTGGTATCTGTGCCATTCGTGACCTAGAAGGTTGAAGGGGATTGAACACAAAAGCCCAAAAATTTGCACTCACCAGTGCATAGAGTAATACTGATGATTAGCGGAATATTCTTGAGTGGGCTTGAAGATGCCACTTGATGGAACTGGAGATGGGCTTAGAGATGCCATCTAAAATATCTGGATATGATGATGTTCTGATGTTGATACTGGATATCAGTACTAGGTCTTTGTATAGGCCGTCTCTGAATCATTTATGCAACATGATTTGAGTAGTTGAATGGACCAGTAGAAATAAATCTTGTGATGATTATCTCTTCTGGAGGTATTTTGGATTAGGGAATGGATCTTTGTACAGACCGTTTGCCTACTCTCCAAGGTCAAAAGAACGTCAGGATTAGTTCTTCTGAAAAATATCTTGAACCAGGGAATGGATCTTTTTACAGACCATTTGCTTGCTATTCAAGGGCCAAAAGAACGTCAGGATTTGTTCTTCTGAAAAAGTCTTGAACAATGGGCCAAAAGAGCGTCAGGATTTGCTCTTAAGGGTCAAAAGAACGTCAGGATTTGTTCTTCTGAAAAAGTCTTGAACAAAGGGCCAAAAGAGCGTCAGGATTTGCTCTTAAAAAGTCTTGAACAAGGATCCAAAAGAGCGTCAGGATTTTCTCTTAAGGGTCAAAAGAACGTCAGGATTTGTTCTTCTGAAAAAGTCTTGAACAAGGGCCAAAAGAGCGTCCGGATTTGCTCTTAAGGGTCAAAAGAACGTCAGGATTTGTTCTTCTGAAAAAGCCTTGAACAAGGGGCCAAAAGAGCGTCAGGATTTGCTCTTAAGGGTCAAAAGAACGTCAGGATTTGTTCTTCTAAAAAAGTCTTGAACAAGGGGCCAAAAGAGCGTCAGGATTTGCTCTTAAGGGTCAAAAGAACGTCAGGATTAGTTCTTCTGGAAAAAATGTCTTGAACCAGGGAATGGCAAAAGGCCAAGGAGCAGTTAACACATTCAATGGTGATGGAGGTATATGGACTTTATCAGCATAGATTTGACACTTGTGACATGTTCTGGAATGTTGATAGCAGTCAGCTTCCATGGTAGACCAATAGTAACCTGCTCTCAATATCTTCTTTGCCATAGTATGACCACTAGAATGAGTGCCAAAAATCCCATCATGCATATCTTCCATAATCTCTGTTGCTTCCTTCTTATCCACACAACGAAGCAAAGTTGAATCATGATTGCGCTTGTACAAAATGCCATTACTCAAAACGAACTTAGCAGAAAACCTCATCAGAAACTTCTTATCTTTGACAGATGCCCCTTCAGGGAACTCCTGGGCTTCAAGATATCTTTTCACTTCATAGAACCAAGGCTTCTCCTCTTCTTCTTCATTGTCAATCTCATTGCAGTATGCAGGCTTCTCAAATCTATCAATAGTAATCTTGGGAGCTTCATCATCCCAGCTAATCTCAAACATGGATGCCATGGTGGCTAATGCATCTGCCAACTGATTCTCTCTTCGTGGAATATGTCCAAAGGTAATATCTTTGAAATGTGGGATCAAAGACAACACATGCTCTCTGTAAGGAATGAGATTATCATGTTTGGTATCCCAATCTCCTTTGATCTGACTTACTACCAGGGCTGAATCTCCATATACGTCCAGGAACTGAATCTTCATATCAATGGCAGCTTTTATACCCAGGATACATGCCTCATACTCATCCATGTTATTGGTACAATAGAAACAAAGTCTGGCAGTAATCGGGGTATGACAACCTTCAGGGGAACTGATCACAACACCAACACCATTACCAAGTGCATTAGATGCTCCATCAAAAACCATAGTCCATCGGGATCCTTGTTCAGGTCCGTCATATTGTCCAGGTTCTTTGGTAATAATCATAATGTCTTCATCGGGGAACTCAAAACTCATTGACTGGTAATCATCCACTGCTTGATGAGCCAAATGATCGGCTACAACACTTCCTTTAATGGCTTTCTGAGTAGTATACTGTATATCATATTCTGTCAAGATCATTTGCCATCTTGCTATTCGTCCGGAGAGAGCAGGTTTCTCGAATATGTACTTGATTGGATCCATCTTCGAAATCAATAAGGTAGTATGAGTCAACATATACTGTCTTAGTCGGCGAGCAGCCCATGCCAAAGCGCAGCAAGTTTTCTCGAGCAGTGAGTATCTTGTTTCACAGTCGGTAAACTTTTTGCTAAGGTAGTATATTGCCTGCTCTTTTCGACCAGACTCGTCATGTTGCCCCAACACACACCCCATTGAGTTGTCTAACACTGTTAAGTACATGATCAAGGGTCTTCCATCAACTGGTGGCATCAAAATTGGAGGCTCTAGAAGATATCTCTTGATTTCATCAAATGTTGTCTGACACTCATCATTCCATTCCATTACCTGATCTTTCTTCAATAACTTGAAGATTGGCTCACAGGTAGTAGTTAATTGGGAAATAAATCTTGCAATGTAATTCAGTCGTCCCAAGAAACCTCTAACTTCCTTCTCAGTACGGGGAGCTGGCATCTCTTGTATAGCTTTCACTTTTGCAGGGTCTACTTCAATACCTTTTCCACTGACGATGAAACCCAGGAGTTTACCAGACCTAACTCCTAAAGTACACTTGTTTGGGTTCAATCTTAGCTTGTATTTCTTCAACCTCTCAAACAATTTATGCAAATGATCAAGATGCTGCTCTTCATTCTGGGACCTGGCTATCATATCATCTACATATACCTTTATCTCATGATGAATCATATCATGAAACAAAGCCACCATAGCACGCTGATATGTTGCCCCGACATTCTTCAAACCAAATGGCATTACTTTATAACAAAAAGTGCCCCACTGTGTAACAAATGTAGTCTTCTCCATATCTTCAGGTGCCATCTTGATTTGATTGTAACCAGAGAAACCATTCATGAAAGAGAATACTTTATGCTGAGCAGTGTTGTCTACCAGAACATCAATATGGGGAAGTGGGAAGTCATCTTTGGGGCTGGCCTTGTTCAGATCCCTGTAATCTACACACATACGTACCTTACCATCTTTCTTAGGTACCGGCACCACATTTGCAACCCATTGAGGATAAGAAGTTACAGCTAAGAACCCTGCATCAAACTGTTTCATCACCTCTGCCTTAATCTTCTCTGACATTTCAGGACGCATGCGACGAACCTTTTGCTTCTTTGGACGACAATCTTCTTTTACCGGTAAACGGTAAACCACAATGTCTGTATCCAACCCTGGCATATCTTCATAGGACCAAGCAAAGATCTCCACATAATCATGTAACATCTGAATCAATCTGCTCTTGACACCATCCTCTAATTCAGCCCCTATCTTGACCTCTTTCCTGTTTTCTTCAGTTCCCAGATTCACAACTTCGATTGGCTCTTCATGTGGCTGTATAGCTTTCTCTTCCTGTTGTAATAACCTAGCAAGCTCTACAGGTACTTCACAATCGTCCTCATTTCCATCTTCAGCTTGATAGATCGGATTCTCGAAATTATAATTGGCAATAGTAGAACTGTTATCAACAGGATCCAGAGTGGATGAGGATCTGCATTTTAGTGATGTGGGTGTGTGTAAGAACACATAGCTGATAAAACAAAAATAAAATAAAGGAAAGACAAGGAACACAATATTTACGAAAACGAAACGTCCACTGATTTTTATTGAATGAAGTATGCAAATGAAATGACATCCCGTAACAAGCACACCATTGTGCCCCGGGTAAGGCACAAGGCTTAAGAGTTTAATTGTTCAAAAATTACAAACTTTAAAAGTAACAACACAGTAAAAGTATTTACTCCTGACTAAAGGAGATAGGAATAACATCTTCAGCTTTCCAATTATTGAGCCCAGCACCCACAGTAGGAAAAATCCAAGCATCCAGGTTGTAATCTTCATCATAGTCACCCACAGCGTTGATCTGATCTTTCATAATCCCCTGATTGGTGATACGAACAACACGAGCACGACGAACAGCCTTCTGGGACTCTGCAGTGAAACCCAAACCAAATTTGTCTGACTTGTAAGGGATGTCAGGAAGCTGACCCCAAATAGTATAACCACCTTCATCCACCACAGCTCTAGCATCTTTGAGGGAGGCCATTGTTGGAGGTACTCTGGTGACCACAGGAACTTTCTTGACAATAGGAGGAGCTTCATAATTATTAACAACCCAAGGAACTACTTCGAATGTCTGGCACGGAGTTTCAACATATTCACCTTCCACTTCAAGATATTTAAAGGTGTTCACATGGCTAACTATATATCCTTCCTCTCCGTAAACAGTGACAACTTTTCCTTCTACTGGATATCTCAGCTTCTGATGTAAGGTGGAGGTTACAGCACCTGCCCCATGGATCCAGGGACGTCCAAGCAAACAAGAATACGACGGACGAATATCCATTACATAAAAAGTAGCATTGAAGACCTGAGAACCCACTTTTATTGGGAGATCAATTTCTCCATGCACCACTCTTCTCGAGCCATCAAAAGCCTTTACCACTATATTACTGGGCCTCAACACAACATCTTCAGGACTAAGCTTATTCAGAACTTCCTTGGGCAACACATTCAGCGAGGAACCATTGTCTATTAATACATGTGACAGGGTAGTGCCCCTACACTCAATAGAGATATGTAGAGCCCTATTATGATCCCTCTTGGCCGGAGTCAAATCAGCATCGGAGAAACCTAACCCATTATCATAGGTCAAGTGTGCAACACAATTTTCAAACTGGTCTACAGAAATCTCATTTGGTACGTGAGCAGTCTTCAAAAATTTAATCAAGGCCTTGGCATGAGCCTCAAAACACAACAGCAAAGACAACATAGAAATCTTGGAAGGAGTATGCCCCAATTGATCAACAATGTCATAATCACTCTTGCGAATAATCTTCAGTACTTCTTCCATCTGCTTAGAAAGATCATCAGCAGCTGGAACATCAGTTTGTATAGGATCAATAACAGGACCTTTGCCCCGAGCATCAGCAGTAGAGGTAGTAGCTGGAGTAACTGCATTCTTGGAGGTAACTGGAGGAGAGAAAACTCTTCCACTTCGTGTGATCTTACTAGATCCAGCAATATTATCAACATCCAGATTTTCACCAACAACAGGTGTATCAGCTAAGGATTCTTGCTTAACACCATGAATATAAACATCGGACCCATAATGCCACGACACAACTTTATTAGAAGTATATGGAATAGGACCAGGAGTGGTAATGATCATTGGAGCCATTCTAGCTTCAGCAACAATCTTCACAGGGCCTTCAGCAGTAATTTTAATTGGACCCTACCGAGTGATTTTTATAGGTCCCTTGGAAGTAATCCTTACCGGCACTTTATCAACCATATCCACCTCTTCAATCTTCGCACCTTTAGTTATATGCTTAACCATGCTCTCCACAGAAGGTGGTGTCCTCTCAAACAATATTGTGTAATTATCCATGAGGCGTTGGATTCCGTCCTTCAATCTCCAGCAACTATCCGGCTTATAAGCACAATAGACACAATCTTCATGACAACCTGGAAAGAACCCAGCTTGTACCAACTTCTTCTTGATAACAGATAATGGTGTAGTCACGTCTGCAACTGAGGAAATACATGAAACTTCATCAATGGCATTGACAGTCTTTTCATGATTTGGCATGGGAGCAGTAATCACATTTGGAGTACCTGGAGGGTCAAACTCAATCTCCCACGCATCAATCATATCCTGAATTTTATTCTTCAATATCCAGCAACTATTGGTATCATGTCCCTGACAATTTGAATGATATGCACATCGTGCATTAGGATTGTACCTGGGAGAGGTAACATTGGGATTCTGAGGAGGGTCCCTCAAAGTGATAAGTTCACCCTTCAACAAGTGTTGCAAGGCTTGGGCCAGTGACATGTTGAGCTTAGTGAATTGTCTTCTAGGCCTCTGTTGATTTCCCTGTGGTGGCTCTGGTGTTGCAGGAGTTGGATTGGAGATGTGAACTGCACTCACAGATTGATGCCTCCTATTACGATCAGATTGACCATAAACAGCATTCGACTCTTTCTTCCCACTAGGGGGCTTCTTTGTAGTACTGGATGAAGAAGCACCCACTTGGATCTTGCCACTCCTTATACCACTTTCTACGCGCTCTCCTGTCATTATCAACTCAGTGAAGCCAGATGATGAGCTTCCAATGAGATGACTGTAAAAAGGACCATTCAACGTACACATGAACATATCCACTAATTCCTTGTCAGTTAGAGGAGGTTGCACTCTACCAGCCAAATCTCTCCACTTCTGAGCACACTCCTTGAAATTTTCTTTAGCTCCCATAGACATGCTCTGTAGTTGCATGCGAGTAGGGGCTAGATCAGCATTGTATTGATATTGCTTGTAAAAGGCTTCAGCAAGATCATTCCAATCACAGATGTTGACACTCTCCAACTGATAGTACCATTCCAATTGAGCTCCAGATAAGCTCTCTTGGAAGAAATGGATCCACAACTTCTTATCAGCAGTATGGGGTTGGATCCTCCGGACATAGGACCTCAGATGCAGCTTGGGACAAGAAACACCATCATACACTACAAAAGTAGGGACCTTGAAACCAATGGGTATAATCACTCCAGATATCAAACTTAGGTCTTCAAAATCCAGCCCAGAAGACTTTTGCAATTCCATAGCATCCATTCTATCCACCAGCATTTTGAACTTGTCTTCATTAGGATCATGATAGTAGTTAGCTTCAGAATCAGAATCCCCCATTGTATTATGGAGACTGCCTTCTTCTTTCTCAGATTCTTCAGACTCATAATCTTCAACCTGTTCTTTGGTCTTGACAGGTCCTCTGAACCTTCTTCCCATGTTGATCAGGCCTCCTGATCTTCTAGTCTTCTTAGTCTTCTTGGCCAGCAGTGTCTTCAATTCATCCTGCCCCTTGGACAAGTTCAGGATCAGTTCTTGGAATTGTGCATTTTGTGCTTGGAGATCTTTAATTGTTTGTTCAAGAGCCATTACTGAAATAAACAGCGAGAAGATAAGAAACTTGTGCATAATAAACCTGTGATGCAATGATATGGTGTATAAATGCGTATGCAATGTTTCCAAGGACCGCAGGATTTAAATTTGTTTAAACAACAAGGAAAGTAAACTTGTATTAGTAATAAATTTGTTTGCCCTTTGGGCTTACAATAAAAATGAAATGAAATAAATACAAAAGATGGGGTTTTAAGTCTCCCATGGACGTTTCCTCTTTGTGTTGAGGTATGAGTTGAGATTCCGCTCCTCGTGAAGTTGCTTTGTTAGCTCCAGGATTCTTTCTTGACTTGCTTTGTAATGAGCCTCGGAAGTATCCCTTTGCTCCTTCAACTGGATCCAGGACCTCTATAAATCCTCCATGTCAGTGGGCATGTCTGGGTGAAGGATGGTATAAGAGGTATCTCCTTCAGCAACAGGCTCCATAGTAACTGGCAGGATGGCAGGATATGGCATCATAAGAGTCTGAGCACGAGATCGCACCCATCTGAGGTAAGCTTCCATAGGAATAGTGTACTTGGGCTCTAGAGTCTTTCTATCAACCTTGTTCACTTTTCCCCATGCTCGTATGAACCTTTGACGGTAACCTTGCAGATCGTTGTCGTAGTCGAACACAATACCCTGAATCAACATGTCATGAGGACCATCACTCCGAGCGCAACCAAACTGTCGTAAGGCTAAGGAAGGGTTATAGGTAATGCCTCCTCTTATGCCTAGAAGTGGCACATTAGGAAACTCCCCACAACGGTCAATGATAGTGACATTCTCCATAGATCTGGAGCACCAATGGATATCTGAATGAGAGAGTGACATAATCCTCTTGGACCACCTGAACCCTTGCTCATTCTTCATCACTGATCGAGGAAGGTGAGAAATAAACCACCTAGATAGCAAAGGTATGAAGCACATTAGAGTTCCTCGTGCCTTTGTAGTACGAGTATGAAGAGAGTGCAGAATGTCTCCAAGCAATGTAGGCACTGGATTGTGACTCAGAAATATGTTGATGGCATGAACGTCTATGAACTGATCTGGATTGGGGAACAACACTAAGCCATAAATCAGGAAGGCTAAGATTTCCTCAAAAACATCATAGCTCATAGCCTTCAAGAACACTTGAGCCTTCTCTATCAATACCTTAGCAAGAATACCCTTAACTCCACTTCTCGTTTCTAGAACAATATCTGATTTCTTTAGATGTAAAGCTGCAACAATGACTTCTGGTTTAGGCTCTTTCTCTAAGCCTGTGAAAGGTCTCTGATCAAGGACAGGTATACCCAGAAGTTTAGAGAACTCTTCCATTGTAGGAACCAGCTGATAGTCGGGGAACGTGAAGCAATGATGTTTAGGATCAAAGAACTGAAACAGAACACTTATCATGTCTTCATTGAAACCTGAAGTGACTAGATCCAGTAAGTGACCATGCCTCTTGATGAACCGGGAGTTTTCAGAAACTTGAGAGACCAATTCTTTAAGCTTAAGAGGTATCCCTACAAAGTTGATCCGGATAGTATTCCTACGAGCAGAAGCCATGACCTGCAACAAAGAACAAAGATAAATCCTTTGGTCCTTGAAATGGTTAGTGAAAATGTTATGCTTATGATGCATGATGATGCTATGATGTTATGCTCAATCACAAACATGTGACACACACAAACAAGTCACACAATAGCCCTAAGTTTGAAGGCTTGCATGAGGTTTAAAGGTAAGTACCCTCCCCTGAAGTTAGTTGGTTCATCCTGTCCTATAAAGTAACCAGGTTCTAAGGGATCTCAATATCATTGATCCTTCACAAGGGTGGTTGTTCAGTAGGCAACTTACTTGCCAACCAAAACCTTCCAAGTTTAGAATCTCAATGAGCGTAGTATCGAGTATCAACCAACTTCAGTCTTCACCAAAGCCGATTATCTCACTACTTTCTAAAGGCCAAGATGGGATAACTAGGGTTCTAAAAGTCAGTTAGTGTATTGACAACATATGGCAGCCTCATATTATCCTCAACTTTACTTAAGGAACATAAGCACCAACCAAGAAGTCACACTAACTATGGCCACCAGATCAACCATATCGGTATACGCCGTACAGTTTCCTTGGTCTATTGCCATTTACCTAAGGTACACTAGATCCGGGTTAGGATCTTTCACACATAAGAGCCCAACAGATAAGTATAAAGCAAACAAGGCAAACAATTTTAAAGTGATCTAATTCCTAAGGGTACCCCTCTTTTATTAAATCCCCAGCAGAGTCGCCAGTTCTGTAACACGGTGGGAGAACTGACTTTAGTTTAAATGTTGCGGATAGCAAGAGTCGCCACCGACTTTTATTTTATCCAAAGGAAAGGGCATAAAAGAACAGGAAAGACCTTAAAAGATTTTTGGGTTCGGGGGGTAGGTTATGTAAAGGGAAGGTGTTAGCACCCTTTACATCCATGGTTATCCATGGGCTCTTAGTTACTTAGCTCACTTTAAACTGTTTTGAGAAGTGTAGTGTGTGATTAAAAATTTTCTTAAGTACCTTATAATGATCCTTGTATGGATATATATAAAGACTTTGTTTTGAAAATTGTTTGAAAATGTGAAGTGTTATGAAATGTTTTTGAATGAGTGAGCAAGTACTTAAGAGGAACCTACCCTATGATTAAATCTTTACTGTTCTTAAATATCCTTTAAATGGTAAGATTATCCCTATTATTAAGGAATAGGTAGTCATTACCTTGGATGTATGAGGGACAAGTGAAGGGACAACTGTTATTTAGGCAACTATAAGGTGTATAAGCAATTCGAAGGGACTTATCATCTTTATTCGAAAGGGACAAGATCATTACGAAGGCAACCATGAAGGGACTTGATCTTTTTATCTGTTAAGGGACTAGATGATATGAGAGAAGGGACTTTGCTTTACACCTTACTTGACCTTTTGTTTAGGCAACTGTAGAGGTAACCCTTAAGAAGTGAGATGGCGATTCAAGATCGACTTACGTGTGTGCGTGTACAATTTCATATATTTACCTTGAGATTAATGATCTAAATTCAATTTTAAATAAAAACATGTTTTACACTCCCTATTTTACTAACCATGGCAATTTAAATAAATAATAAAAATAATACTACAACTATTACATAAATGGCACAATTACATAATAATAATAATAATAAAATAAATTAGATAAATAATAAATAAATAAATAAAGGGGTTAGTAATAATAAACAAAATAAATAAGTATAAGATGGTTAGTATAATAATAAATAATAAATTAAAAGTTCAATTTTAAATAAATAATTATTTTTAAGATTTTTAATAAAAAAAATAATAAATATTATGTACTAATAAAATATGATTAATAGCCTAATTATTTAATTTTATATACATATTATAAAAATATATCTAATTATAGTTAAATAATCATATAAAGAATAATAAACTAAATTCATAAAATGAAATTAGGTTTATTTTTTTATATAAAAATTAGGTTTTTTACATATAAATTAGGGTTAATTAATTAATTAAATTATTTACATATAAAAACTATATACAAATTATAAAATAAATATACATAATTAAAATTTACAAATAAATAAATTAAGAGTTAAAATATAATTAGGGTTTATAAAAATATTAGGGTTTATAAATTTAGAAAATAGAATTAGGATTTATATAAAATATTAGGGTTAAGTATTTAATATAAATATAATTAAATTATTTGCACAAAATATATAATATTAATACAAAAAAAATAAATATTAAATAATTTTAAGAATAAAGTTTAATTTTAAAAAATATAAATTTGAAATTATATACAAGAAAATAATAATAAACATTTTTTATTTTAACATTTATTCATTAAACTAATTAAAATATAAACAAATTAAATAAAAACAAGAAAAAGTGAGAAAAAGGACTTACCTGGGGCTGGGATTCGAACCCAGGCCCTAGGCTTTGCAATCTTCAAGACCAAACAACTCTCCACCAGGCCAATCGCGCGTTTGGTGATAACAAATGGATGCGAATCATTATATTTTTAGCCTGGAAAATAAATGAAATAAAGCAAAAAAATTGCTGAGACTGGGATTTGATCCCTGGACCCTTGTCTCACATGCGCATACCTTAACCAACTGAGCCATCAACGCGTTTGTGTAATAACCTCAAACAAATCAATAAAATATTTAAAACAAATTTTGAAATCAGATTTTGGCGCCACTAGTCTTCGTCTTCTCCAAATTACCTGCGAATTCTCTTGCGTTTTCTTCTACGAAAGTACCTGCGAATTTTTCAATGTGTATAACCTGCGAAAATCAAACATCACTGAAACAACAAAATTTCTTTCAATTGATTAGTGCATTATGATTCCCAGAGCTCATACAATCGTCCTATGTCCTTAAAAATCATTTATATTTGGTTTATCATGAAACCCTAAAAGCTTGGCCGAAACCCTAGCAATGGCCATTTACGATTCAGGTCATTAATCTTCAATCTAATTATCCAGAAAGCTTGCTAAGATCACTACAAACACAAAACAATCATTAGAATTAATTGATAATGCATAAAAGTATGGAATCGAAAAAGTCATTGTTCTTGAATAAGAGTGATTCGGTTTATGCGTTTTATGGAGTTTTGGATGATGATAAGTATTGCTATGCGTTCAATGAACATCAAGGAACATGTTGAGACCTTTAGAATGCCTTGAAACCACCTTATTTGCCAAAACCGAAATTTGATTTCTTGTGAAAATTTGAAGATTGGAGAATGCACTAGTGTAAACACCCCAAATTTGCCCTCACCCATTCACACCATGGCTTGTGATCATTTCATATGCATAAACACAATCATATCATCTCACATCTCATTTTTGAGTCACTGCATTGGTTCTAAGTCATCTGCATCTAGGGTTTGTGATCTGAGCAATCTCAGGGCTTCTTGAGCCACTCCAAAGGTCACCAATCAATTCAAAGAGGTCTACATGTGTTCTTATATCATATTCCATCTCCTCAAAGTCAAAAATGCAAAGGAGTCACAAGAACTAGGGTTTGAGTGGGTGCAGAGCCAGGTTTGACTGCACAGTTGACTGAAAATTAGGGTTTTGGTTTCAGAGGCCATAACTCCAAATTTTTTGGTCATTCTTGTTTCCATTGGTCTCTATATGGTATAGGGAGTATGCATATCAATTTCCATGAAGAAATTCCATGGGGAAGTCATCTGATCAAGAGTGACTTTTCAGGCAAGTCAGTGTAAAATCAGGGCATCTGAGGCCCCCAATGACCCAACCAATGGGTGATCTTCATCATTTTGAGTGTATATGATCTTTATTTGATCATGGAAGAAGGTTGAAGTTCATAAAAATCAAGAATTTAGGGTTTTTGCAAATATTGACTTTTTGGGCATAGTTGACTTTTCAAGAATGCATCATTTTAGGTCATTTTTCAAGCCTTGATTCTTGATCCAAAAATGCTTCAAATGGGAAAACTTTGGTCATGAAAATTGTAGATCTCATCTTTCCCTTTTCAAAAAGTACAAGAACATGATCAAACTCTTCTTGGATCAAAAGTTATGGTGTGGCAAAGTTGGCCAAAATCATTGATTTTCAAGGCATGCCTCAAATGGAAATTTTGCAAAATCATGAACCAATGCCTCTTGTGACCTCTAGTTCATTTCAAACCAGCATACAAACATTCTATAAGTCATAAAAATCAGAATTGAACCAAGAATGCCCATGAATTATGGCTTGTGGGATTAGGAAATCACATGTGAACCAAAAGGCCAACAACTTGCAAAATCATCATTGTGCTTCTACCACTTGATGCATTGGATGCTGCACTTTGGCTAGCCTCTCACCTCACCTTGCTGCACCAGAACCAGCCCATGTACTAGCTATAGATCAACCCATACTTTCCTTACACAAATTTGACTTTTTTTTGCAAAAGGTGACTTACCAATCAATAAAGCACATGTCCAATCAACTGACCAATGAGAGAGGTTTATGTGGACAAAGGGCAAGCCATTCCATACATCTAGCAAGGCTGAAACTCATTCATTCACAACATTCACAAAATACACCCCAGCTGCATAAGCCTTCGAATTTCTCTGCCCAGCCAAGAAACACTCAAACCATTTTCACCATCCAATTCACCATACATCATTGAGTAGAAACCAGCAAGAACACAAGCCTGAATCGACCAGAACACCCCATAGCCATTTCTCACCTCAAGCTGCAGTTCCATTCGAATCTCCCTCCCTAGCTCACAAACATCCAAACAAACCTTGCAAAGCTTCTCCATTCACCCTCAGGATCACAAACAACCCCTCACAATGGCCAGAAACTACCAGAATCACCATTGCCATTTCTGACTGAGTTGAAGCAGGAGCTTTCGAAACTCATTATCCAGCCAACATAAACTCTTCTTGAGCATTCAAACACCTTCTGGGGATCAAGTGGAGTGGTTTGCACTGAAGGAAGTGACCAGAGAGTCATCAGGTTGAAAGCTCCAAATCTCAGGTAGCTTGAAATTTATTTTTCCAGAAATCGTTTCTTTTGTTTCAAACTTGTTCCTTATGTTTCACTGAGCATCCTGGTGCTTTTGGTTTTTAAAATGGCTTTGATTTGAGTATTTAATTTGCTTCTGAAACCTGCGTGCCCTAGAATTTGTTCTGTTCGATTCATGGATTTGAGGAAGAAGAAATTTGTTTGGACTTAGGGTTTTAGTTCAGGGGATCATGGGAATCATTTTGGTGTGTTTAGGTTTCATTTTTGTTACGATTTGAGGGGTTTTGGGGATTTTCAGGGGAGTTGCTCGCCGGAGAAGACGACCGGAAGTCTTCTCCGGCAGCCTGAATGTGATTAGGGTTAAGTGTCATTAATTAAGGTCATTTGAATTTGGTCCCTTGGATGGACTCTCCCGCGCGTGGATGGATGGCTAGGATGAGTCATTAGAAGCCCTAATCCTGTTTTTCCATTTAATTGTGGTTTAATTAATTCATAAATATTAATTAGCCAGATTTGAATCTGGGCCCTTGGATCTGGCGCGCAGTCAACCAGACCAAGCCCAGATCAAATCCTGGCCCTCCTTTCTGTTTACTTTCATTTTTATTAAACATTAATTCATTTCTTTTTCAATTAACTTGCATAATTTATTAAAAATAGTTAAAAATTCCTAAAAATTATGAAACTTTTTCCTAAGGGTTTTAATAATTTTTATGACACAAAAATATTTTTATTTTATTTTTTATCATTAAAAAAGTATTTTTAAATATTTAAAAGATTATTTTTAATTGATTAATGGAAATTAATTAATTAAAAATACTTTTAGGTATTTAAAAATTACAAAAAAATTCATGAAATGTTCTAAGACATTTAGAAACATTGTCCAACCTTCAAACAAAATTTCTTTTTTGATCTTGATGCATTTTAAGAATTTTTCATTGAATTAAATCATTTTTTATGCATTAATTTGATCCTAAGTTCAAAAATTCATTTCTGCCTATTTAAGAAGAGTTGGACATTGATTCTTTTTGCATTGCATTGTGTTTAGCATGTAGTTTCTAGGATTAAATGGCCTTGATTTGATTCCTCATTTTCAATTTGTTTGGCATT
Organism: Lathyrus aphaca; assembly: GCA_963966055.1. Classification (NCBI taxonomy): domain Eukaryota; kingdom Viridiplantae; phylum Streptophyta; class Magnoliopsida; order Fabales; family Fabaceae; genus Lathyrus; species Lathyrus aphaca. The sequence goes on along the minus strand of OZ014524.1, from coordinate 139,209,869 downwards.
TCTTTTGTTTAGGAACCCTAAAAACCCTAATAACTTAGAAAAATCATATCTTGAGTTTGGTTAAGAGTTGAGACTTCCCCTTTGGACCTTGGTTTAGTATAGGTTTAGGGTTTCTTAGGGTGGCATTTTCCATTTTTTATCTTAGGGTTTGCCTCTGTTTTTGGTTTTTGTTTGATGTTTGATTCATGAACCCTAATTTGGGCTTTCTTTTGCATCCTTCTTGCATTCTCTTGCATAACATGACTTGCTATGACATTTCAAGCATCCATTTGGTTCATTTGACATCATAAGACATATAGAAGGCAACTTTGATCATTGCATCTTGCATTTGCCATGTTGTATGTCATGTATGTTTCATAACTTTCCATGCTTGTTCATGCTCCTTAACTTGCATCATTTGCACCCATAATCTTGTATGAACATCTCCATGCCTTGCCTCATGTTTGTAGCACTCCATAACATCATAATCATCATCAACATGCTCCTGGTTTTGTTTAGCATCATGCCATTTCATCCCATCTTGCATTGCATTGCATTTCTTTCTAACATTTCAGGTGGTAAGTAAACTTGGGAAGTGAATTTGCCTTCACTTCTCATAACCTTTCTTTTCATCTCTCTTGCATCCATTGCTGCATTTCTTATATGTGTTTGAGTTTGAGCTTGCTCACTCTTGTTCCTCCCACTTTCTTTCTTCAAGTGACTTGACTTCTTGAATGAAGCAGGTCACTTTGCTTCTCTTGATCTTGTTCATCTGCTTCTTGGTGGTTCCATTGAAGATTGTTCTTGCAAACCTCACAAACCTTAGGAATAACCAAGCATGACAATGAATTAGGGTTTTGATTAGTCTCCCCTCATAGTTTTACCTTTGTGTCTCTTTTTGAGTCTTCTCTTCTCATCTCATAATCAGGGACTAAACCTTAAAGGCTTTAAGGCTTTGTGATTAAGCTTATGCCTGCATCCTTCTCTTAGGATGGAGTGTATAACTTTAATCCTAAGTGTTAAACCCTTAATGTGTTTAACTCCTTTAATCAATCCACTTAATAATCATCAAGACATCATACTTGTAACTTGGGCCTTGCATTAGGGTTCTAATTCTTCCTTAATTGGTTAAGAAGGACTAACCCTAGTGTTAATGGACAAGTCCCCCTCAAGTTGTCTTACAAACCCTAAAAATCACTTCATCATCATATCATTAGATAAAATCCACTTAATCAAAGGCTTGTTTTGTCATGGGTTTAATCCCTAATCATGGATTAAGTTGAGGAGTTTTCCTCAGCTTAAACACCCTCATCTATTATCCTTCTATTAGGATGGTGTAATGAGTCTGTTTAATCCCTGATTATGGCTTAACCTCATTACTCAACACTAAACAAAAACAACAAAAACATCTAAATAATCAACAAGTAGGTTAATGATCTTAATCCTACACCAAAGGTGATTAAGTGTGAGAATCTGACTTCACACTTAAGGTATTCTCATTACCCCTAATCAGAGGGAAGATGTGATGAGTTTGCTAACCCATTGGTTTAGGCTTAAGCTCATTAACTTATGACAAACTTTCAAAAGCAATAAAAGACTGAAAACTCAAAAACAAACAATAATCGTCTCCTTCGGGATTCTTTTCTCATCATCTTCACTCATAAACGAGAACTTGCTTCTTCCGTCTAATGCAAGACAGTTTGCACCTGAGCCAGACAGGTCATACACTTGAGCATAGGCAAGTAAGCAGTTCACAAGTCAATTCATCTTTCAGTCTCTTTGGGTCGAACTACGGTGTTCTGACTTCCTCATTGCACGAGAGGAAACTTAGGCATAACTTAACAGTTATCGAACAAAAGTCTCTGTATATTCCCCCTCTTTCTAGCCTCATTCTTTTAGCCTCATGATCTTGAGCATTTCACTCATGTCCTCACACTGACACATCATTTATACACCTTACACTTCTTTCAGCACTGACACCTGTACATCTTTTCCAGCTATTTTATACACAGATTGCACTGACACTACCCCTTTAAAACACAAATCTTTCAAGCGTGGATCCCGTCGAGTACGGCGGACAATCTGGGTGCTAATACCTTCCCAGGTTGTAACCAACCCCCTTTCTCAGTCTCTCTGGTTCGCAAACCGTCTTATCCGTGTCTTTCCAGGTCTATGCAGCATTACCTTTCCTCCGGGATAAAAATGCCTAGCTGGCGACTCTATTCATCTCCAGTGAGTTCACGGCTGTGTGTTCTCATTGTTCCTCTCGCCGACCGTTCGCGTCTGTACCTTCATCTGACCCTGTTTCATTTGTCGGGAGCGACAGCTTGGCGACTCTGCTGGGGAGCCTTATATTGCAACCAGGGCTTCTGGTTCTTTTTGTGGGTTCCTCCTAGCGCTTGTTTGATTTGTGTTTACCGGGTTGTTATGTGCTTATTTGTGTTTGTATATTTGTATTTATTTTTGCTTTATGTACAGTTTTGTTTATTGCTTTCTTTATAGCTTTGCATTATATCATATTGTCATACTGTGCTGCTGGCTGGATCTGGTTTTCCTTTTGGTGGGTGGGGTTCCATTGAGAGTTAAGGTCCTATACCTGGGACCTGAGTGACACCTAGGCTAGAGTGAATCATATTCTTTCCCATTCCATTTCGGTCTGGTGCGGGAATATGAAACACGGTTCAGATATGGGTTTCTTCTTGAGAACTCTGTGTTGTAGATTTCCTGCAATGCTAGGGCTATCTGGGAAGCCTGCTAAGTCTGGATGACCTTTAGTATTGACCTTCAGAAACTGAGGAGAGTTAGAGGAGGAATTGTTATGGTTATTGTAAACACTGTACCTCCGGGTTAGAAGTGTTTACACTTCTCATAACTGATCCAAATCTGAGGATCCTTGTTTTAGAACACCACCTGTGAGGGGGTTGGGATGTTTACAGGTTTGCAGGTACCTTGACCTCAGAATACCCTGTTACTTTGATTTTGTTAAGAGTACTCCATGTTGGACAGTTCTTGTGATTCTAAACCCTGGACTTGTGGCTCCTTATTTGAGTCCCCCACCCTGGTTACTGGATTTATAGACCTCCATCTGGAATTCTTGAACACACATGGACTTATATCAGGGCATTTTGATCAGATCCAGCTCAGTCACAAACCCTTGCATATCATTTGCATACATAATCATTACATCATATTGACATTTGCTTATTTGTGTTTCAGGGTATCCATCTTCATCTGGTTTTGGTTTTGACCCCATCTTCAGTTTTTGACCTGCCTTCATCAGCACTTGCTACCAGCTATCTATTCCAGCCAGTCAGTGGCCCTTCTCTTTAATATCTTCATCAACATTTGTCATCATGGCTCCAAAGAAAAGCAACATCACCTATCACTTCTTCCAGCCAGACTTATCAGACATCAGGAGGATCCAAACCCTGATCACTCCAGATCACATACCTTTGTTCAGGGAGAGTTATGGAGATATACTGGACATGGTTATGGATCTGGACCCTTCACAGAGGAGCCTCATCCACACCTGCATTCAGTTTTATGATCCTCCACTGCGATGTTTTACTTTTCAAGACTTTCAGATGGGCCCCTTATTGGAAGAGTACTCCTCATTAGTTGGTATGCCTATCAGGAGAGAAATTCCTTTCAACCCTGAGATGGTCTTTCCTGCTAACGGAGAAGTAGCAAAGGCTTTGCACCTGGAACCTGTCTTGATTGAGCAGCATATGACCTCTAAAGCTGGGATCCCTGGTTTTCATCTGGACTTCTTAATTTCTCAGGCTAGTCTGAAGGCTTCCCTAGGGGAGTGGAAAGCTGTTTGTGCTTTGTTGGCCCTAAGTGTATATGGAATGGTGCTGTTTGCAGATGAGCCTCGATTCATTAGCAAGAATGCAATCCATCTGTTCATCTTGAAGAACCCAGTGCCAACTTTATTGGGGGATCTTTATTATTCAGTGCATCAGAGGAATGAAAAGCAGAGGGGGAGGTTAGTGAGGTTTTGTGCTCCATTGTTTCACACTTGGCTTCTCAGGCATCTACCCCGGACAAATGCATTCCTAAACCCTCATCAGCAGAGCAACTGGGCTAAGAGACTCACTGTTCTAACTTCAGCAGATATCAGATGGTGCACTCAGAGCACCAAGGGCAGGGATATCATCACCAGCTGTGGACATTTTCCCAATGTGCCTTTAATAGGAGTTAAGGGAAGTATCAACTACAATCCTCTGCTGTTCAGAAGGCAACTGGGCTATGCACTGGTCCACACTCCTAAGGCACAGGACTTGGTTGAGACTCTCTATTGTGAGAACAAGGTTAGTTTGGCTGTTGTTAGGCAGGCTGCCTGGGCCTGGGATAATGTTCAAACCAAGGGAATAACCATCCTAGGGAAGTGCAACAATGTGGCATCAGCACAATATTATGAGTGGTCCCGTGCCAGGGTCCAATTCTCTGGGATGCCCTTTACCATAGAAGACATGCCTGAGTCATCTTCAGCACCACCCCCTGCCACTATCAGTTTGGAAGAGTTTGAGAGCTTGAAGGAAAGGAATGAGAAGCTAACCCAGGCTTTGCAGAAGACCCTCCGGGAGAGGAGTGAAGGTATGAGGGAGATTGAGAGGTTGGAGAATTTGAGAGTAGAGCATCTGACTAAGATTGAAAAGTCTGGGGATTATATCAAAAAGTCCAAGGCTGGTGAGCAAATTCTGAAGAATGCTTGCAAAGAAGCCCAGTTCCAGAGAGCAAGAACAGACTTGTACTTGAAGGAGAGTCAAGCTCGGTGGGTCAGGATCACCGAGGCTCGTACTTTGGAAGACAAGAGAGTTCAAGACAAGATGGAGCAACTGGAAGCTAGTGCAAAAGGACAGCAAGAAGCCCTGGCAGCAGCCCAGAGGGAGATATCAGAGCTAAAGATCCAAGCAGGGGTGAAGAGGTCCAAGGACCAAACTCAGCACAAGAAGCTAACAGCAGCTGTTACGACCCGGAATCTCCTCATCAGGAATCTCACGGAGCGTCCGGCTGATCCTGTGACCGAAGCACTTCTCAAGGAGGTTCGTGAGGATGAGTTTGGTCTTGGTGTTTGACCATTTGTTTGTTGTTGCTTTCTTTCCATGTACTTTTATTTTGTACTGTATTTTGACCCCTTAGGGGGCTTGTGTTGTAAAATGAACAAGTTGTATTATTTCACCTCCTGTAATATATTTGTTTTATGTTTGTTCCATCCAAGTTTACTTCGGAAGCAACATCAACAGCATCTTCAAGGGTCTGGAAGGGTCAAAACTGAAGGCCAAACCGGATACCTTGAGAACAAATAAGCATAACTGCATTGCATACTAACCCTTTGTTTGTTTTGTAGGTTTTGTTTTATTGTTGCTAACCTCTGTTGTGATGCATCAGGAACTATTGCTAGGCGCCGGGTATTTCCCCTCAACCGGCCACACAGGTACCCAACTAGAAACAATCTTCCGGGCATCCAGATGGACCAGATGCAGCAGGACCTTACGGAGGTCAGAAACCAGATGGCCAACGAAAGGTTGGAGATGAGAACTCAGATAACACAGTTCATGGAAGTAATGAACAACTTAGCTCAAAGTCAGGAGAGGCTCAGAGCTTTGGTAGAAGGGAGGAATCAAGAGGAACCCCATGTGGGAACTGCTGGCACAAGTAACAACGAGAGGGTCCAACCTCATGTCAATCCCCCAGTTTTTGGACCCCATCTCCATCCAGAGGCCAACATCCCTGTCAATATACAAGGGACTGCCACAGCAGGGAGGGTACTACAGGAAGACCCTCAAGAAGACCAGTTCACAGTAATGGGTGCTGGAGAAGAGGCTTATGATAGAAGATTGGATGAGATAGCTGAGAAGTTGAGGTCCTTAGAATCTCAAAACTCTTTGGGCTTCGACGTCATGGATATGGGCTTGGTAGACGGGGTCAGGATTCCCCACAAGTTCAAGCCTCCTTGTTTCGAAAAGTATAATGGGACTTCATGCCCCCGGACTCACTTACAGTCATTTCTGGGAAGGCTGAAGGCCTATACCATGGATGAGAAATTGTGGATGTTCTATTTTGAAGATAGCTTAACTGGAGCGTCGAGAGAGTGGTACTCCCACTTGACAAGGGCAACTATTAGATGCTGGAAGGACCTGGCAGAGGCCTTCATCAGACAGTATCAGTATAATCTAGACATGGCACCCAACAGGACCCTCCTAATGGGAATGTCACAGTCTTCAAGGGAGAGTTTCCGAGAATACGCCCAGAGATGGAGGCAACTGGCTGCTGCTGTTCAACCACCTATGTCTGAACGGGAAATGGCGGATATGTTCATGAACACCCTTCAGGGAACCTATATTGACAGGTTGGCTGCTTTCTCTTCCACTAGCTTCGCGGATGTTGTCATAGCTGGGGAGAGGATTGAAAGCCTGTTGAAAATGGGAAAGATTTCAGACAACGGTGCAAGCTCGTCCAGTAGTACAAGAAAGCCTTTTGCAGGCCCGAGAAGAACTGGCGAGACCAATGCCATCCATTCCAACAGGGGCAGGCCCCAGTATGTTCAGAGGTCAATAGCAGCAGTCACCATTCCTGCTCCAGCCCATCCTTAGCCAGTCTATCAACCTCCTCAGCAAAACTATCAACAACAACCTCAGTACCATCAACAAAGTCAGTACCCTCCAAGGAATTACAACAACAGCAATACCAACAACAACAGTCAACAGAGGCCATTTCAGCAGAGGCCTTCTCAAGCTAACAGAGTGATTGATCCGATTCCCATGCCATATGCTACTTTGCTGCCACAGCTTCTGAAACTCAACCTGGTTGAGCTAAGAACGTTGGCACCTCTGGATCCCAACAGTCTACCAAGGAACTATGACTCCAATGCTAGGTGTGCTTTTCATTCAAACGCACCCGGCCACAGTACAGAAAAGTGCAGAGCTCTGCATATGAAGGTACAAGACCTGGTAGACTCCAAGGCTCTGAATTTCGCACCACCACCCAATGTCAATAAAAACCCGATGCCAAACCATGGTGGTCCCGGATTAACGCTATTGAAGAAGACAGACCGTCTTATTTAATAACCAGTGTGGGACAGATCAGGACACCATTGGTAGAAATCAAAGCTCAACTCCTGGAATGTCAAATGTTCCCGGGGTGTGAGTTGGGTTGTGCTTACTACAATATCTCGGTAAATGGGTGCGATAATTTGAGGAATGGCATAGATGGCCTTATTCAGAGTGGCCAACTTCAGATCACCACATCATTTCCAACAAATCCAGCAATATCATCAGCAACGGTTTCAGAACCTCCTACAACTGCAACAACTATTGTTCCTGTCAATTCTTCGGTTTCATCAACAAGTACTTCATCCATCATCTCAACCGATCAGTTTTCAACAAATTTTCCTGCTACAACTTCAGCTTCACTCCATTTTGAACCTCCTACAACAACAACATCATTTCTTCCGACAATATCTCCTACAACACCAGCAACAAATCATGAAGACGTCTCCACTGTCACGATATTCTATGATCCGGAAAACAACTCTGCCTACCATTCAGAAAGTGCTGCTCCCACCAGAGCACCAGTTACAATCTTTTATGATCCACAAACAATTACAATCCCTTCAGCAGCAGCAATCAGTCCAGTCACTGTCACGGTGCCTGGACCAGTACCATATGAAAGCAATAGGGCCATCCCTTGGCACTATGGCTCTGACGTGTACTGCGGAGGAAAAAGAATCACTCTTGAAACGTCAACACCTGCACCACAAATTGACAATGTGGGAGGAGGCGGAGGCTTCACTCGAAGCGGACGTCTCTTTGCTCCACCAATTCAAAGACCTACTGCCGAAGCGGAAGCTGCTGCCAAGGAAAAAGGAAAGAGCCCTGTGCAGGAAGATCAAGCTGTTAAAGAAGCCTTGAAGACGCCGTTCGATCAAGAAGTTGATGAGTTTATGAGAATCATCAAAAAGAGTGATTACAAAATTGTGGATCAGCTTCACCAAACGCCATCCAAAATCTCTATCCTCTCACTGCTTATGTGTTCCGAAGCTCATCGGAATGCATTACTCAAAGTCTTGCACGCAGCTTACGTGCCTGAAGAGATTACTGTCAACCAGTTGGAGACCGTGGTTGGAAATGTTACTGCTAGCAATGGGCTAGGGTTCACCAATACTGACTTGACAGCGGATGGCCGCAACCACAACAAAGCCTTGCACATAACCATGGAATGCAAAGGAGCTGTCCTTTCTCATGTGCTGGTAGACACAGGGTCATCCCTTAATGTCTTACCAAAGAAGGCTCTGGTGAAGTTAGAATATGATGGATTGGCATTGAGACCCAGCAACCTGGTGGTAAGAGCCTTTGATGGTTCTAAGAGATCGGTTCTGGGAGAGATTGAACTACCTGTGACAATTGGCCCACAGACCTTTAAAACTATCTTTTATGTGATGGACATTCAGCCCGCCTACAGCTGTTTGTTGGGTAGACCCTGGATTCACGCCGCCGGCGCAATAACGTCTACCCTTCACCAAAAGTTAAAATTTGAGTGGGAAGGCCAAGTTGTTACAATCTGTGGAGAGGAGGACATTTTTGTCAGCCACCTGGCAACCTATAAGTACATTGAAATGGATGGGGAGATCCATGAAACAATGAGCCAGGGGTTTGAAGCTTTGAATGTGAATGAAGCATCTGCTGTATCTGGTACTCCAATGTCATCTTACCAACAAGCCCGGAAGGTTGTTGAGGAAGGAGCTGCCCTAGGCTGGGGCAAGGTTTTAACTGTGGAGGAGAAGAAAGACAAATTTGGGTTGGGTTACAGACCAACTCAACATCAAGCAAAGGCTGCTGAGAAGCCCGGTTTTGTCAGTGGGGGGATGCTTACCCCTGATGCTATCAACTGTTTGGAAGACGAGCTGGAAGAGGAGCGCAATCTGGAGAATTGGATTCGTCCAAAGATCCCGGGGAGCAGTGTCTCGAACTGGTCTTCCCAGGAAATTATAAGAGTTACTCGAGCAGAGTAATTATTATTTCCTGTATTTTTTATAAGCATGCATCAAAGTCTTGCATCTTGCCCAAGATGACAAGACTCATTTTGTAATCGGGACATCTGTACTTTTTTGTGCAAACAAGATTAATTAATGAAATATCAGACATCTTTTTGCAAATGAGTCTTTTTTCTTTTCCGTTCACTATTTTTCCATTTTTTTTCTTTTTGTACAAAAAAATAAATGGCAGTGCTTTCAAAATGATAACTTTACTTCACTTTTCTAAAGCAAGATTAAAATCAATCACTAAAATGAACAAACTTAACCCTTGCAGAGAGTGCCTTCCCGACAGCACCGACAACAGCACGGCTATGACATCGTATGACTTTGACAATCCGATCAATCAAGCTGATGAAGGGGTTGAAGAAGAATATGAGCTTCCTGAAGAGCTAGCCAGGTTGTTAAGACAAGAGGAAAAGGTTATTACCCCTCACCAGGAGGAGGTTGAAGTGATTAATCTTGGTACAGAGGAAGACGTGAAAGAGGTTAAAATCGGGGCCTGCCTGCAAGACTCAGTGAAGAAGCAACTGGTTGATCTACTTCAAGAGTATGTGGATGTGTTTGCTTGGTCGTATCAAGACATGCCAGAGTTGGATACCGATATCGTCATGCACAAGCTGCCTTTGAGAGAAGAATGCCCGCCAGTTAAGCAGAAACTGCGCCGTACTCGTCCAGACATGGCTATGAAAATCAAGGAAGAGGTACAAAAGCAATGGGACGCCGGGTTCCTTGCTGTGACTAGCTACCCGCCGTGGGTTGCTAATATAGTACCTGTGCCTAAAAAGGACGGCAAAGTAAGAATGTGTGTTGATTACCGGGATCTGAACAGAGACAGCCCGAAAGATGATTTCCCTCTACCTCACATTGACGTATTGGTTGATAACACGGCTCAGTTCTCGGTATTCTCCTTCATGGATGGATTTTCAGGATACAACCAGATTAAGATGTCACCTGAAGACATGGAGAAGACAACATTCATCACACCCTGGGGCACGTTCTGCTACAAGGTAATGCCATTTGGGCTCAAGAATGCCGGTGCTACGTATCAACGGGCTATGGTAACATTATTCCACGATATGATCCACAAAGAGATAGAATGTTATGTGGACGATATGATTGCCAAGTCCCTTACTGAAGAAGATCATCTGGTAAATCTGCTCAAATTGTTCAAACGTCTGAGGAAATACCAGCTGAAGTTGAACCCCAACAAATGCACATTCGGGGTGCGATCCGGTAAGCTGCTGGGATTTATTGTAAGCGAGAAAGGGATTGAAGTTGACCCTGATAAAGTCAAAGCCATCCAAGAGATGCCTGCACCGAAAACTGAGAAAGAAGTTCGAGGGTTCTTAGGTCGATTGAACTATATCTCACGGTTCATATCTCACCTCACAGCAACCTGTGAACCCCTGTTCAAACTGCTAAGGAAAGAGCAAACGGTCAGGTGGAATGAAGATTGCCAGAAGGCTTTTGACAAGATCAAGGAGTATCTGCAAGAACCTCCAATCCTTATGCCTCCAGTTGAAGGAAGACCTCTAATCATGTACTTGACGGTATTAGAAGAGTCAATGGGGTGTGTGTTGGGCCAGCATGACGAGTCTGGTCGAAAAGAGTATGCAATATACTACCTAAGCAAAAAGTTTACCGACTGTGAACAACGTTATTCACTGCTCGAGAAAACTTGCTGTGCTTTAGCGTGGGCTGCTCGCCGACTGAGGCAGTATATGTTGACCCACACTACCTTATTAATCTCAAAGATGGACCCAGTCAAGTACATATTTGAGAAGCCAGCGCTTACCGGACGGGTTGCAAGATGGCAGATGATTCTCACAGAATATGACATCCAATACACATCTCAGAAAGCCATCAAAGGCAGTGTATTGTCTGAATATCTTGCTGAGCAACCCATCGATGATTACCAGCCTATGAGGTTTGACTTCCCTGATGAAGACATCATGTTCATTAAAACAAAAGATCATGAAGAGCCTATTCACACTGAAGGGCCTGACCCGGAGGAAGAATGGATTATGATGTTCGATGGGGCTGTTAACATGAATGGCCGTGGTGTTGGTGCAGTCCTTATTACACCCAAAGAAGTTCACATGCCTTTCTCGGCAAAACTCACTTTCGACTGCACTAACAACGAAGCTGAGTATGAAGCTTGCATTATGGGTCTTGAGGAAGCCATTGACCTCAGGATCAAGACACTGACCGTATTCGGAGATTCAGCTTTGGTAATCAATCAGACCAACGGAAAATGGTATACACACCAGGATCATCTGATACCTTACAGGGATTATACAAGAAGGTTATTGACTTTCTTCACAACAGTCAAACTTGAGTATATCCCTCGGGATGAGAATCAGTTTGCAGATGCTTTGGCTACCATTTCGTCCATGATCAAAGTTCAAGCTGCTAACTTTGTACCTCAGATTTCAGTATCGAGACTTGACAGACCAGCACATGTATTCGCAGCAGATGTTGTCAAAGATGATAAGCCTTGGTTCCATGATATTAAGTGCTTCTTGGAGGATCAAACATACCCACCTGGGGCATCTTCCAATGATAAGAAGACCTTGAGAAGGCTTGCTGGAAGTTTCTTTCTGAACACTGATGGGTCTTTATACAAAAGGAACTTTGATATGGTACTCCTCCGATGTGTTGACAAGACGGAAGCAGATTTGTTGATGCATGAAGTGCACGAAGGCTCTTTTGGTACCCATGCTGGAGGACATGCAATGGCTAAGAAGTTGTTAAGATCAGGCTATTATTGGATCACAATGGATGCAGACTGTTGTGCCTATGCCAGGAAATGCCACAAATGCCAGATTTATGCAGATAAGGTACATGTGCCTCCCAATCCCTTGAACATAATGTCTTCACCCTGGCCCTTTGCCATGTGGGGCATTGATATGATTGGCAGGATTGAGCCGACTGCTTCAAACGGCCACAGATTCATCCTGGTCGCCATCGACTATTTCACTAAGTGGGTTGAAGCAGCCTCATATGCAAATGTCACAAGGCAAGTGGTAGCCAGATTTCTGAAGAGAGATATCATCTGTCGATACGGAGTGCCCGAGCGAATCATTACTGATAATGGTTCCAATCTCAACAACAAAATGATGGCAGAGCTGTGCCGGGACTTCAAGATTCAACATCACAATTCTTCTCCTTACAGACCAAAGATGAATGGTGCTGTTGAGGCGGCAAATAAGAATATCAAGAAGATTGTGCAGAAGATGGTAGTCACCTACAAAGACTGGCATGAAATGCTACCATTCGCCTTGCATGGGTACCGCACGTCAATCAGAACATCCACTGGGGCAACACCGTATCAACTTGTGTATGGTATGGAAGCAGTCTTACCGGTTGAAGTTGAATTGCCTTCTTTACGAGTATTGATGGATGTTAAGCTGAACGAAGCAGAATGGGTTAGGTCCCGATACGAGCAGCTGAGTCTGATTGAAGAGAAAAGATTGGCTGCAATCTGTCATGGGCATTTGTATCAGAAAAGAATGAAGAAGGCCTTCGATCAGAAAGTCAGGCATCGAGAGTACCAAGTGGGAGATCTTGTGCTGAAAAGAATCCTCCCTCCTCATACAGACCACAGGGGCAAGTGGACTCCAAATTACGAAGGGCCATTCGTGGTAAAGAAAGTTTTCTCCGGTGGAGCACTGATGCTCAGCACCATGGATGGTGAAGATTTCCCGTCCCCTGTGAATTCAGATGCAGTTAAAAAATACTTCGCATAAAATGACCCGCTGGACATAAAAACAGAATGTAAGTCCAGGCAAAAATAGGGCATCCCGGCGAGTCAAAAACAGAATAAAAGACTCGGGCAAAAATAAGGGAAATAAATAAAAAATGTACACTCGCTGAGTTGAAAAGCCGCATTGGACAACTCAGGCAAAAATGGGTATCCCGATGGATTGAAAACCCGAAAGGGCGATCCATGCAAAATAAGGGAATAAGCGAACAACTGCACTCTGGATTCGTCTGTATCACTGACAACTTGGAAAGCTTTGATAGAATCAAGCTTCAATCAGAATCAACTTTCTTCAGAAAGCAAGACGAGAAGAACGTCAGGGTCATACGAGTCATAGCAGGAGAGGAAGCTCCTTTGAAAGCATCGTCAACGTTGCCAGCACCTTGTTTCTCAATTTGTAACAATCTCCTCATTTCAGGAGATATGTTTCTTTGACTGTATCTTGCCAATTCAGGGCACATGAATTAATAAAATCAGATTTTTCAGTCATGTTTCGTTTGGTACATTTTTACTTGCAAAGGATGTCTGGTGTCTCTAAAAAATCGATTGCATAAGTACAGATGCTTTTCTCCCAAAAAAATAATAATAATAAAACACATGCTTGCAGGGAATATACTTACTCTTGAGAATGCTTGACTCCTATGACGGAATCCAGTAAAGGATACCTCGGGACCTTTTGTGCGTCTCCTTATCTTTGCAGGATTGCAGGTATCCAGAACGCAACCTGGGGCATGCAAGTTACGTCTCAGCAAGCTGGCGAATCATTATCAACTCGGTCTATCTTCCACGTGGCACTGGAAGGTGCCCACTTCCCCAGCAAAGTTGCCAAATCAACATACACTCAATCTCAGCATCTGAAATGCTCTATCCCCAGCTGAGTTGCCTCTCACAATCCCCCAGCCGAGTTGCCATTTCATCCTCAGTTGAGTACAGGAGTCAGGGAACCATCTCCCCACAGAGTTCCAGCCTCTATCCAGAAGAGCAACGCAGGAAAGGATCACAACAGAGTGAAGAAAGCTTCTACAAACCCCAACTGGGTCCTATTACGAAGATATGTCAATCGGTGACCTATATCTCCAGACAGATACATCTCCCCAGGTCTACCAATGATCTCATCCCCGGCTGGGAGGTCCATTTCAAACAGATCAGTCAGAGATCTTCACGGCAACGGGATCCGAATCCCGGTTCGATTATCTTTGCATAATCATGGCATTTGCATCATATTATCCCCTCAGAGCGTAGCATTCCGTCTAATACGGAGCATTACGGCAAAAATCAAACGCATAGCATAATCATAAGCCATGTTCTGAATTAACACTTGTAAATAATAACCGTTCATCATCATTGTACAAAAATCCTCACCAGAGTCCCCGGCAAAAGCAGTTGCCTTACAAATCACAAACACCGGTTTATATTTCCTTCTGATACCCGTCCGTATCATCACTCCCCAGTAAAGTCGTCTGAACACTCTTTATAACAAAATCACCCGTATTACAGATACTTCATGACACCCGTCCGTGTCATATTACCAGCAGAAAGCCAAAGACATCCTCTTTGCACCCACACATACCTATATATACACTTTCCTGACACCCGTCCGTGTCATATCCTCAGCGCAGTCATCTATACTTTGACACTCGTCCGTGTCGCTCTCCCCAGCAGTTAAAACACTCATCTATATGTACTCACTACTCACGATACACTTATACAGCTACTCGTCCGTATCTTGTATACACAACACTTATCTCCCCACAGATTCGACAGTAGTTCTTGTTCTTTGTTAACCAGTTGGTACTCGTCCGTATCATCATCTCAGAACATTACGTCTAATGTCTGTTTCTACATGATACTTGTCCGTATCATAGTCTTAAGGTTGCTCGTCCGCATCTTTAATCCATACACTGTGTCTTCTTGAATATAGACACTCGTCCGTGTCTACTATTCCCCAGAAGAGTCCCTTCAGATGCAACACTCGTCCGTGTTCTTTGTTAACCAGATGGTACTCGTCCGTATCATCATCTCTGAACACGTGTCAGTATTTGTTTCTACATGATACTTGTCCATATCATAGTCTAAGGATGCTCGTCCGCATCTTTAATCTATACACAATACCAAACACTTATACTTTCCTTTCTTGGGTGTGAACGCTCGTCCGTGTTCACTATATCCCCAGTAGATCGCCAACAAAGCACTTTCTTTTTATCTAACACTCGTCCTGTGTTATGATAAACCCTGAGAGCAGCCGTACCCTGCTGAGTGGTCGTCCTCCACTTCTTGATGGTCGTCCTCCATCATGCTCATCCGATGGCCGTCCCCATCGTTGTTTTTAGCAGCCGTCCCCTGCTAGGTGGTCGTCCTCCACCTTTTGATGATCGTCCTTCATCACTCTATCCAATGGCCGTCCCCATTGTTGATTTTGGTTATCCGACACTCGTCCTGTGTTGTGATAAACCCTGAGAGCAGCCGTACCCTGCTGAGTGGTCGTCCTCCACTTCCTGATGGTCGTCCTCCATCATGCTCGTCCGATGGCCGTCCCCATCGTTGACCTTTGCTATCCGATGGCCGTCCCCATCGTTGATATTTTCGGCAGCCGTACCCTGCCAGGTGGTCGTCCTCCACCTTTGATGGCCGTCACCATCATATTTCCTTTATTACCCAACAGAGCAACCGTCCCCTGCTAGGTGGTCGTCCTCCACCTTTGGTGGCCGTACCCCATCATCTGTTTATTTCATTTATTCTTTAACCCGATGGCCGTCCCCGTCGTGGTCCCTTTTCCTTTTAGCCCGATGGCCGTCCCCATCGTTGGTTGCTTTACCTTTATGAACTTGATGGCCGTCCCCGTCATGTTCCATTAATTTCCAGAGAATTTTACAGCTTTATCTTGATGGCCGTCCCCATCACGATTTTATTTCCCCCAGCTAGTCGGCCGTCCCTGTCTTGGCTTTACCTTTTATCCCCAGCATGCCGGTCGTCCCCGTCATTGCTCTTTACCCAGCAGTCGTCCTCTGCTCGAAGGTCGTCCTCCGTTGCCCACACTTAACAATATACTTTATTTTCTTTTACAATCTATATCCCTTTTCTTCTTCATTCTGTGAGTGCAAATTTTGGACTGTCTTTGGTATTCAACCACAAGTTATCTTGTTTGCCTGTTAAGCCGTCGCTTACATCCTGCACAGCTAACTCATGTTTGAATAGGGGCAGCTGTAAACACCCCAAATTTGCCCTCACCCATTCACACCATGGCTTGTGATCATTTCATATGCATAAACACAATCATATCATCTCACATCTCATTTTTGAGTCACTGCATTGGTTCTAAGTCATCTGCATCTAGGGTTTGTGATCTGAGCAATCTCAGGGCTTCTTGAGCCACTCCAAAGGTCACCAATAAATTCAAAGAGGTCTACATGTGTTCTTATATCATATTCCATCTCCTCAAAGTCAAAAATGCAAAGGAGTCACAAGAACTAGGGTTTGAGTGGGTGCAGAGCCAGGTTTGACTGCACAGTTGACTGAAAATTAGGGTTTTGGTTTCAGAGGCCATAACTCCAAATTTTTTGGTCATTCTTGTTTCCATTGGTCTCTATATGGTATAGGGAGTATGCATATCAATTTCCATGAAGAAATTCCATGGGGAAGTCATCTGATCAAGAGTTGACTTTTCAGGCAAGTCAGTGTAAAATCAGGGCATCTGAGGCCCCCAATGACCCAACCAATGGGTGATCTTCATCATTTTGAGTGTATATGATCTTTATTTGATCATGGAAGAAGGTTGAAGTTCATAAAAATCAAGAATTTAGGGTTTTTGCAAATATTGACTTTTTGGGCATAGTTGACTTTTCAAGAATGCATCATTTTAGGTCATTTTTCAAGCCTTGATTCTTGATCCAAAAATGCTTCAAATGGGAAAACTTTGGTCATGAAAATTGTAGATCTCATCTTTCCCTTTTCAAAAATTACAAGAACATGATCAAACTCTTCTTGGATCAAAAGTTATGGTGTGGCAAAGTTGGCCAAAATCATTGATTTTCAAGGCATGCCTCAAATGGAAATTTTGCAAAATCATGAACCAATGCCTCTTGTGACCTCTAGTTCATTTCAAACCAGCATACAAACATTCTATAAGTCATAAAAATCAGAATTGAACCAAGAATGCCCATGAATTATGGCTTGTGGGATTAGGAAATCACATGTGAACCAAAAGGCCAACAACTTGCAAAATCATCATTGTGCTTCTACCACTTGATGCATTGGATGCTGCACTTTGGCTAGCCTCTCACCTCACCTTGCTGCACCAGAACCAGCCCATGTACTAGCTATAGATCAACCCATACTTTCCTTACACAAATTTGACTTTTTTTTGCAAAAGGTGACTTACCAATCAATAAAGCACATGTCCAATCAACTGACCAATGAGAGAGGTTTATGTGGACAAAGGGCAAGCCATTCCATACATCTAGCAAGGCTGAAACTCATTCATTCACAACATTCACAAAATACACCCCAGCTGCATAAGCCTTCGAATTTCTCTGCCCAGCCAAGAAACACTCAAACCATTTTCACCATCCAACTCACCATACATCATTGAGTAGAAACCAGCAAGAACACAAGCCTGAATCGACCAGAACACCCCATAGCCATTTCTCACCTCAAGCTGCAGTTCCATTCGAATCTCCCTCCCTAGCTCACAAACATCCAAACAAACCTTGCAAAGCTTCTCCATTCACCCTCAGGATCACAAACAACCCCTCACAATGGCCAGAAACTACCAGAATCACCATTGCCATTTCTGACTGAGTTGAAGCAGGAGCTTTCGAAACTCATTATCCAGCCAACATAAACTCTTCTTGAGCATTCAAACACCTTCTGGGGATCAAGTGGAGTGGTTTGCACTGAAGGAAGTGACCAGAGAGTCATCAGGTTGAAAGCTCCAAATCTCAGGTAGCTTGAAATTTATTTTTCCAGAAATCGTTTCTTTTGTTTCAAACTTGTTCCTTATGTTTCACTGAGCATCCTGGTGCTTTTGGTTTTTAAAATGGCTTTGATTTGAGTATTTAATTTGCTTCTGAAACCTGCGTGCCCTAGAATTTGTTCTGTTCGATTCATGGATTTGAGGAAGAAGAAATTTGTTTGGACTTAGGGTTTTAGTTCAGGGGATCATGGGAATCATTTTGGTGTGTTTAGGTTTCATTTTTGTTACGATTTGAGGGGTTTTGGGGATTTTCAGGGGAGTTGCTCGCCGGAGAAGACGACCGGAAGTCTTCTCCGGCAGCCTGAATGTGATTAGGGTTAAGTGTCATTAATTAAGGTCATTTGAATTTGGTCCCTTGGATGGACTCTCCCGCGCGTGGATGGATGGCTAGGATGAGTCATTAGAAGCCCTAATCCTGTTTTTCCATTTAATTGTGGTTTAATTAATTCATAAATATTAATTAGCCAGATTTGAATCTGGGCCCTTGGATCTGGCGCGCAGTCAACCAGACCAAGCCCAGATCAAATCCTGGCCCTCCTTTCTGTTTACTTTCATTTTTATTAAACATTAATTCATTTCTTTTTCAATTAACTTGCATAATTTATTAAAAATAGTTAAAAATTCCTAAAAATTATGAAACTTTTTCCTAAGGGTTTTAATAATTTTTATGACACAAAAATATTTTTATTTTATTTTTTATCATTAAAAAAGTATTTTTAAATATTTAAAAGATTATTTTTAATTGATTAATGGAAATTAATTAATTAAAAATACTTTTAGGTATTTAAAAATTACAAAAAAATTCATGAAATGTTCTAAGACATTTAGAAACATTGTCCAACCTTCAAACCAAATTTATTTTTTGATCTTGATGCATTTTAAGAATTTTTCATTGAATTAAATCATTTTTTATGCATTAATTTGATCCTAAGTTCAAAAATTCATTTCTGCCTATTTAAGAAGAGTTGGACATTGATTCTTTTTGCATTGCATTGTGTTTAGCATGTAGTTTCTAGGATTAAATGGCCTTGATTTGATTCCTCATTTTCAATTTGTTTGGCATTTCTTTTGTTTAGGAACCCTAAAAACCCTAATAACTTAGAAAAATCATATCTTGAGTTTGGTTAAGAGTTGAGACTTCCCCTTTGGACCTTGGTTTAGTATAGGTTTAGGGTTTCTTAGGGTGGCATTTTCCATTTTTTATCTTAGGGTTTGCCTCTGTTTTTGGTTTTTGTTTGATGTTTGATTCATGAACCCTAATTTGGGCTTTCTTTTGCATCCTTCTTGCATTCTCTTGCATAACATGACTTGCTATGACATTTCAAGCATCCATTTGGTTCATTTGACATCATAAGACATATAGAAGGCAACTTTGATCATTGCATCTTGCATTTGCCATGTTGTATGTCATGTATGTTTCATAACTTTCCATGCTTGTTCATGCTCCTTAACTTGCATCATTTGCACCCATAATCTTGTATGAACATCTCCATGCCTTGCCTCATGTTTGTAGCACTCCATAACATCATAATCATCATCAACATGCTCCTGGTTTTGTTTAGCATCATGCCATTTCATCCCATCTTGCATTGCATTGCATTTCTTTCTAACATTTCAGGTGGTAAGTAAACTTGGGAAGTGAATTTGCCTTCACTTCTCATAACCTTTCTTTTCATCTCTCTTGCATCCATTGCTGCATTTCTTATATGTGTTTGAGTTTGAGCTTGATCACTCTTGTTCCTCCCACTTTCTTTCTTCAAGTGACTTGACTTCTTGAATGAAGCAGGTCACTTTGCTTCTCTTGATCTTGTTCATCTGCTTCTTGGTGGTTCCATTGAAGATTGTTCTTACAAACCTCACAAACCTTAGGAATAACCAAGCATGACAATGAATTAGGGTTTTGATTAGTCTCCCCTCATAGTTTTACCTTTGTGTCTCTTTTTGAGTCTTCTCTTCTCATCTCATAATCAGGGACTAAACCTTAAAGGCTTTAAGGCTTTGTGATTAAGCTTATGCCTGCATCCTTCTCTTAGGATGAAGTGTATAACTTTAATCCTAAGTGTTAAACCCTTAATGTGTTTAACTCCTTTAATCAATCCACTTAATAATCATCAAGACATCATACTTGTAACTTGGGCCTTGCATTAGGGTTCTAATTCTTCCTTAATTGGTTAAGAAGGACTAACCCTAGTGTTAATGGACAAGTCCCCCTCAAGTTGTCTTACAAACACTAAAAATCACTTCATCATCATATCATTAGATAAAATCCACTTAATCAAAGGCTTGTTTTGTCATGGGTTTAATCCCTAATCATGGATTAAGTTGAGGAGTTTTCCTCAGCTTAAACACCCTCATCTATTATCCTTCTATTAGGATGGTGTAATGAGTCTGTTTAATCCCTGATTATGGCTTAACCTCATTACTCAACACTAAACAAAAACAACAAAAACATCTAAATAATCAACAAGTAGGTTAATGATCTTAATCCTACACCAAAGGTGATTAAGTGTGAGAATCTGACTTCACACTTAAGGTATTCTCATTACCCCTAATCAGAGGGAAGATGTGATGATTTTGCTAACCCATTGGTTTAGGCTTAAGCTCATTAACTTATGACAAACTTTCAAAAGCAATAAAAGACTGAAAACTCAAAAACAAACAATAATCGTCTCCTTCGGGATTCTTTTCTCATCATCTTCACTCATAAACGAGAACTTGCTTCTTCCGTCTAATGCAAGACAGTTTGCACCTGAGCCAGACAGGTCATACACTTGAGCATAGGCAAGTAAGCAGTTCACAAGTCAATTCATCTTTCAGTCTCTTTGGGTCGAACTACGGTGTTCTGACTTCCTCATTGCACGAGAGGATACGTAGGCATAACTTAACAGTTATCGAACAAAAGTCTCTGTATATTCCCCCTCTTTCTAGCCTCATTCTTTTAGCCTCATGATCTTGAGCATTTCACTCCTGTCCTCACACTGACACATCATTTATACACCTTACACTTCTTTCAGCACTGACACCTGTACATCTTTTCCAGCTATTTTATACACAGATTGCACTGACACTACCCCTTTAAAACACAAATCTTTCAAGCGTGGATCCCGTCGAGTACGGCGGACAATCTGGGTGCTAATACCTTCCCAGGTTGTAACCAACCCCCTTTCTCAGTCTCTCTGGTTCGCAAACCGTCTTATCCGTGTCTTTCCAGGTCTATGCAGCATTACCTTTCCTCCGGGATAAAAATGCCTAGCTGGCGACTCTATTCATCTCCAGTGAGTTCACGGCTGTGTGTTCTCATTGTTCCTCTCGCCGACCGTTCGCGTCTGTACCTTCATCTGACCCTGTTTCATTTGTCGGGAGCGACAACTAGGAGGCAGAATTTTTCGTCCCTTTTGCTTGTGATCCATTACTTGTATATATATGAATGATATTAGGTCAAAATATTGTAGGATTGTTTGGACTTTTTGGATAATTGAGATTGAAAAAGATCATGCTTTAAAACTTGAATATCCTTTGATCCAACCTTGCTATTTTAAGACCATCATCATAATTTGCATATCAATCTGATCCAAGCAATATTTATGATTTTCTAGAAGCAATATCCCCCTTCAAATATTTGATTTCATATTTTATTTCAATTTAAATGATATTTTAATGAATAAAATTCAAATAAATATGAAATAAAAAATAAAAATTCAGAAAATAAGTGGGTTGGGTCATGCTTGGTGTTTTCATAAAGATGGGATGGCAATTTGGTGGGCTCATTTAGCAAAAATTTGATTTTAGGCCTTATTTGCTTCATAAACTTCCCTAAAATTTCCCAACTTTGCAAGGGCACAAATCCTTCAATTTTAATGTTATGAGGGTGTTATTGGACATTTTGGAAAGCTTAAAGAGTCCTCAAACCAACCTCTTTGGTCTCATGTCCATATCTTTTACCATTCTCAAGTTATGCTCTTTTGAAGTTGTTGACTTTTTGTTGACTTTCAAAAGGACCTATAATGTCTTAGCTCATACCTTCCAAATGAAGCATTTTTGCGCTTGGCTTGTGAGACACAAAGTTGTAGAGAATTCAATTTCCTTCAAAATGAGCTTTGGATGGGAAAAATTTGATGAAGCATGTGAAAGTTATGGCTGGTCAAAGTTCAGTTGACTTTTCCTGAGGAAACCCTAATTTAGAAACTCCTGATTCTTGATGCTCTGAAATCTCCTTGATGAATCATGATCAACCCTTGATAAAATGATGAATTTTACTTCATATACTTGATGTTGGCAAAAAATCATGAAGTTTGACTTTGGTTTGACCACAGTTGACCTCAGTTTGACTTTTTAACTGCTTTGACTGATTTTAACCTATCTGATCATCTGACTGAGCAAACCTTTGGGAAAAGTCTTGAAACTTGTCATGGGGATTCTTGAACATATATAAGATGTTATGAAGCTCACTTGAAGTATTAGAAGTCCATTTAGCCTGATTAAAGTCAAAACCCTAGTTTAGGATGCATTGCTTGGGAGGATGATTGTCTGAGGGAAATGTCAAATCTTCTGACTAATTGTGAACTTTGTGAACCTTGTGAACCTCATGAGATGTCTTGTGAACCTTGTGAGCCTCTTAGTACACAAAGTCTTGTCTTGTGAGGGCAAATTTTGGGGTGCAACAGCTGCCCCTGTTCAATTTTCTGAAACCTGAGGGGTTAAATTGGTATCTGTGCCATTCGTGACCTGGAAGGTTGAAGGGGATTGAACACAAAAGCCCAAAAATTTGCACTCACCAGTGCATAGAGTAATACTGATGATTAGCGGAATATTCTTGAGTGGGCTTGAAGATGCCACTTGATGGAACTGGAGATGGGCTTAGAGATGCCATCTAAAATATTTGGATATGATGATGTTCTGATGTTGATACTGGATATCAGTACTAGGTCTTTGTATAGGCCGTCTCTGAATCATTTATGCAACATGATTTGAGTAGTTGAATGGACCAGTAGAAATAAATCTTGTGATGATTATCTCTTCTGGAGGTATTTTGGATTAGGGAATGGATCTTTGTACAGACCGTTTGCCTACTCTCCAAGGTCAAAAGAACGTCAGGATTAGTTCTTCTGAAAAATATCTTGAACCAGGGAATGGATCTTTTTACAGACCATTTGCTTGCTATTCAAGGGCCAAAAGAACGTCAGGATTTGTTCTTCTGAAAAAGTCTTGAACAATGGGCCAAAAGAGCGTCAGGATTTGCTCTTAAGGGTCAAAAGAACGTCAGGATTTGTTCTTCTGAAAAAGTCTTGAACAAAGGGCCAAAAGAGCGTCAGGATTTGCTCTTAAAAAGTCTTGAACAAGGATCCAAAAGAGCGTCAGGATTTTCTCTTAAGGGTCAAAAGAACGTCAGGATTTGTTCTTCTGAAAAAGTCTTGAACAAGGGCCAAAAGAGCGTCAGGATTTGCTCTTAAGGGTCAAAAGAACGTCAGGATTTGTTCTTCTGAAAAAGTCTTGAACAAGGGGCCAAAAGAGCGTCAGGATTTGCTCTTAAGGGTCAAAAGAACGTCAGGATTTGTTCTTCTGAAAAAGTCTTGAACAAGGGGCCAAAAGAGCGTCAGGATTTGCTCTTAAGGGTCAAAAGAACGTCAGGATTAGTTCTTCTGAAAAAAATGTCTTGAACCAGGGAATGGATCTTTTTACAGATCGTTTGCCTGCTATTCAAGAACACCTGGAGTAGTGTATGGATCATTTCTGACCCGTTGTAAGTTGTTGATATTTTTTTACCTGCATATAACCTTCCTGCAAAAAGAATGTTAGTTTATGCAATATGTATGTATGCATAGTATGATGCACTTAAGTAATGTATTATGTATTTATGGATATGTATGTTATGGTATGATGTAAATGATGTATGTATGCATCACGCAGCTTGAAGCGTCTGGATATCTTCGCATAACAACTGCTGGCCAGGGAAAATAAATCCCGATTTGTTGCTGAAGAATATGAGGAACTCGTCTTGTTTGATGATATAGTGAATAATGAAGAATATGAGGAACTCGTTCCCGTCTCGTTTGATAACATAGTATTCATAACCTCCCGTCTTCGTTCGATAGTAAGGTATCCATAACCTTCCGTCTTCATTCGTCGTACTCCTATTGAAAGAATAAATTCCCGACTATCCGTCTGAGGATAAAAGAGATGGATATAAATTCCAGGGGAGATGTGACTCAAAGTATTTATGAAGATGGATTTGCCCTACTGGGGGACTTGTAGCTGTCTGGTGGGGATGAACCGGCGAAGCTTCGTTGAATTCCTTCCCTCGTTCGTCCTTAGTAAATACTATTACTGCATTTTCATGCATTTCTGGTAAACATCAATCATATTAAGCATTTTATGCATTTCTGGTAAACATCAATCATATTCAAAAGCATACATACATTCAAACACAACCAATGGACGTTTCGCTTATGTAAATAGGGTAAAAGTAAATCTGGATTCAAAGATGGAATTTTATTTATATCACAAAGTGACCTATACATAGGCAAGTTTGTACAAGGAGACGGAAATCCTAGTAAGAGGAATTCGTCATAACAATTTTTACAAAACAAGGAAAATCAGCTATGTGGGAAATAATCCTATTGAGTTTCAATTCTACTATTTCCATTATCTTCAAGTATCTCATCTTCTGTTGTTGAGATGGAAACGATTGGATTGAGCTTTATATGTTCGAGCTTGAGTAAGTAGCACAACTGGTTGTAGTTTCATGGGTGATCCAAACGAGACATAGTCATACGCTTTAAATCCCTAACTTTTGCCTGGACTGCCCTTTCAGGTTTTCAATCCACCGGGATACCCTTTTTTTTTTGCCCAAGCCGCCTTTTCAGGTTTTCGACTTGCCGGGTGTACATTTTTTTTATATATATATCCCTAATTTTTGCCCGAACCCTTTTGGTTCGCCGGGATGCCCTTATTTTTGCCTAGGCTAGTCGACCTAGCGGGTCTCTTTTTATGCGTAGTATTTTTTAACTATGTCTGCGTTTACAGGCTGCGGGAAGTCTTCACCATCCATAGTAGTAAGTATCATGGCACCTCCTGAGAATACTATTTTGACCACGAATGGTCCTTCATATGTAGGAGTCCACTTGCCCCTAGGATCACCTTGTGGTAATATAATACGCTTGATTACCAAGTCACCTGCCTGATATACCTTTGGCTTAACCTTCTTGTTGAAAGCCTTGATCATTCGTTTCTGGTACATCTGGCCATGACAAACAGCTGCTAACCTCTTCTCATCCATCAAATTTATCTGGTCAAGTCGGGTCTGAATCCACTCATTTTCATCCAAGCCTGCATCCTTCATAATTCTTAAGGAGGGAATCTGAACTTCAATGGGCAGAACTGCTTCCATACCATATACTAAGGAGAATGGGGTTGCCCCTGTTGAAGTGTGTATTGTAGTACGATAACCATGAAGAGCAAATGGTAACATCTCATGCCAATCCTTGTAAGTAACAGTCATCTTCTGTATAATCTTCTTGATATTCTTGTTAGCAGCTTTAACTGCCCCATTCATCTTCGGACGATACAGAGAAGAGTTGTGATGCTTAATCTTGAACTGCGTGCAGAGATCAGTAATCATAGTGTTGTTCAGATTAGAGCCATTGTCAGTAATAATCCTTTCAGGGATGCCATACCTACATATGATATTATTCTTAATAAATCGAGCCACCACATTCTTAGTAACAGATGCAAATGAAGTTGTCTCTACCCACTTCGTAAAGTAATCAATAGCAACCAGGATGAAACGATGTCCATTAGAAGCAGTAGGCTTGATTTCACCAATCATGTCAATGCCCCACATGGCAAAAGGCCAAGGAGCAGTTAACACATTCAATGGTGATGGAGGTATATGGACTTTATCAGCATATATTTGACACTTGTGACATGTTCTGGAATGTTGATAGTAGTCAGCTTCCATGGTAGACCAATAGTAACCTGCTCTCAATATCTTCTTTGCCATAGTATGACCACTAGAATGAGTGCCAAAAATCCCATCATGCATATCTTCCATAATCTCTGTTGCTTCCTTCTTATCCACACAACGAAGCAAAGTTGAATCATGATTGCGCTTGTACAAAATGCCATTACTCAAAACGAACTTAGCAGAAAACCTCCTCAGAAACTTCTTATCTTTGACAGATGCCCCTTTAGGGAACTCCTGGGCTTCAAGATATCTTTTCACTTCATAGAACCAAGGCTTCTCCTCTGCTTCTTCATTGTCAATCTCATTGCAGTATGCAGGCTTCTCAAATCTATCAATAGTAATATTGGGAGCTTCATCATCCCAGCTAATCTCAAACATGGATGCCATGGTGGCTAATGCATCTGCCAACTGATTCTCTCTTCGTGGAATATGTCCAAAGGTAATATCTTTGAAATGTGGGATCAAAGACAACACGTGCTCTCTGTAAGGAATGAGATTATCATGTTTGGTATCCCAATCTCCTTTGATCTGACTTACTACCAGGGCTGAATCTCCATATACGTCCAGGAACTGAATCTTCATATCAATGGTAGCTTTTATACCCGGGATACATGCCTCATACTCATCCATGTTATTGGTACAATAGAAACAAAGTCTGGCAGTAATCGGGGTATGACAACCTTCAGGGGAACTGATCACAACACCAACACCATTACCAAGTGCATTAGATGCTCCATCAAAAACCATAGTCCATCGGGATCCTTGTTCAGGTCCGTCATATTGTCCAGGTTCTTTGGTAATAATCATAATGTCTTCATCGGGGAACTCAAAACTCATTGACTGGTAATCATTCACTGCTTGATGAGCCAAATGATCGGCTACAACACTTCCTTTAATGGCTTTCTGAGTAGTATACTGTATATCATATTCTGTCAAGATCATTTGCCATCTTGCTATTCGTCCGGAGAGAGCAGGTTTCTCGAATATGTACTTGATTGGATCCATCTTCGAAATCAATAAGGTAGTATGAGTCAACATATATTGTCTTAGTCGGCGAGCAGCCCATGCCAAAGCGCAGCAAGTTTTCTCGAGCAGTGAGTATCTTGTTTCACAGTCGGTAAACTTTTTGCTAAGGTAGTATATTGCCTGCTCTTTTCGACCAGACTCGTCATGTTTCCCCAACACACACCCCATTGAGTTGTCTAACACTGTTAAGTACATGATCAAGGGTCTTCCATCAACTGGTGGCATCAAAATTGGAGGCTCTAGAAGATATCTCTTGATTTCATCAAATGCTGTCTGACACTCATCATTCCATTCCATTACCTGATCTTTCTTCAATAACTTGAAGATTGGCTCACAGGTAGTAGTTAATTGGGAAATAAATCTTGCAATGTAATTCAGTCGTCCCAAGAAACCTCTAACTTCCTTCTCAGTACGGGGAGCTGGCATCTCTTGTATAGCTTTCACTTTTGCAGGGTCTACTTCAATACCTTTTCCACTGACGATGAAACCCAGGAGTTTACCAGACCTAACTCCAAAAGTACACTTGTTTGGGTTCAATCTTAGCTTGTATTTCTTCAACCTCTCAAACAATTTATGCAAATGATCAAGATGCTGCTCTTCATTCTGGGACCTGGCTATCATATCATCTACATATACCTTTATCTCATGATGAATCATATCATGAAACAAAGCCACCATAGCACGCTGATATGTTGCCCCGGCATTCTTCAAACCAAATGGCATTACTTTATAACAAAAAGTGCCCCACTGTGTAACAAATGTAGTCTTCTCCATATCTTCAGGTGCCATCTTGATTTGATTGTAACCAGAGAAACCATTCATGAAAGAGAATACTTTATGCTGAGCAGTGTTGTCTACCAGAACATCAATATGGGGAAGTGGGAAGTCATCTTTGGGGCTGGCCTTGTTCAGATCCCTGTAATCTACACACATACGTACCTTACCATCTTTCTTAGGTACCGGCACCACATTTGCAACCCATTGAGGATAAGAAGTTACAGCTAAGAACCCTGCATCAAACTGTTTCATCACCTCTGCCTTAATCTTCTCTGACATTTCAGGACGCATGCGACGAACCTTTTGCTTCTTTGGACGACAATCTTCTTTTACCGGTAAACGGTGAACCACAATGTCTGTATCCAACCCTGGCATATCTTCATAGGACCAAGCAAAGATCTCCACATAATCATGTAACATCTGAATCAATCTGCTCTTGACACCATCCTCTAATTCAGCCCCTATCTTGACCTCTTTCCTGTTTTCTTCAGTTCCCAGATTCACAACTTCGATTGGCTCTTCATGTGGCTGTATAGCTTTCTCTTCCTGTTGTAATAACCTAGCAAGCTCTACAGGTACTTCACAATCGTCCTCATTTCCATCTTCAGCTTGATAGATCGGATTCTCGAAATTATAATTGGCAATAGTAGAACTGTTATCAACAGGATCCAGAGTGGATGAGGATCTGCATTTTAGTGATGTGGGTGTGTGTAAGAACACATAGCTGATAAAACAAAAATAAAATAAAGGAAAGACAAGGAACACAATATTTACGAAAACGAAACGTCCACTGATTTTTATTGAATGAAGTATGCAAATGAAATGACATCCCGTAACAAGCACACCATTGTGCCCCGGGTAAGGCACAAGGCTTAAGAGTTTAATTGTTCAAAAATTACAAACTTTAAAAGTAACAACACAGTAAAAGTATTTACTCCTGACTAAAGGAGATAGGAATAACATCTTCAGCTTTCCAATTATTGAGCCCAGCACCCACAGTAGGAAAAATCCAAGCATCCAGGTTGTAATCTTCATCATAGTCACCCACAGCGTTGATCTGATCTTTCATAATCCCCTGATTGGTGATACGAACAGCACGAGCATGACGAACAGCCTTCTGGGACTCTGCAGTGAAACCCAAACCAAATTTGTCTGACTTGTAAGGGATGTCAGGAAGCTGACCCCAAATAGTATAACCACCTTCATCCACCACAGCTCTAGCATCTTTGAGGGAGGCCATTGTTGGAGGTACTCTGGTGACCACAGGAACTTTCTTGACAATAGGAGGAGCTTCATAATTATTAACAACCCAAGGAACTACTTCGAATGTCTGGCACGGAGTTTCAACATATTCACCTTCCACTTCAAGATATTTAAAGGTGTTCACATGGCTAACTATATATCCTTCCTCTCCGTAAACAGTGACAACTTTTCCTTCTACTGGATATCTCAGCTTCTGATGTAAGGTGGAGGTTACAGCACCTGCCCCATGGATCCAGGGACGTCCAAGCAAACAAGAATACGACGGACGAATATCCATTACATAAAAAGTAGCATTGAAGACCTGAGAACCCACTTTTATTGGGAGATCAATTTCTCCATGCACCACTCTTCTCGAGCCATCAAAAGCCTTTACCACTATATTACTGGGCCTCAACACAACATCTTCAGGACTAAGCTTATTCAGAACTTCCTTGGGCAACACATTCAGCGAGGAACCATTGTCTATTAATACATGTGACAGGGTAGTGCCCCTACACTCAATAGAGATATGTAGAGCCCTATTATGATCCCTCTTGGCCGGAGTCAAATCAGCATCGGAGAAACCTAACCCATTATCATAGGTCAAGTGTGCAACACAATTTTCAAACTGGTCTACAGAAATCTCATTTGGTACGTGAGCAGTCTTCAAAAATTTAATCAAGGCCTTGGCATGAGCCTCAGAACACAACAGCAAAGACAACATAGAAATCTTGGAAGGCGTATGCCCCAATTGATCAACAATGTCATAATCACTCTTGCGAATAATCTTCAGTACTTCTTCCATCTGCTTAGAAAGATCATCAGCAGCTGGAACATCAGTTTGTATAGGATCAATAACAGGACCTTTGCCCCGAGCATCAGCAGTAGAGGTAGTAGCTGGAGTAACTGCATTCTTGGAGGTAACTGGAGGAGAGAAAACTCTTCCACTTCGTGTGATCTTACTAGATCCAGCAATATTATCAACATCCAGATTTTCACCAACAACAGGTGTATCAGCTAAGGATTCTTGCTTAACACCATGAATATAAACATCGGACCCATAATGCCACGGCACAACTTTATTAGAAGTATATGGAATAGGACCAGGAGTGGTAATGATCATTGGAGCCATTCTAGCTTCAGCAACAATCTTCACAGGGCCTTCAGCAGTAATTTTAATTGGACCCTACCGAGTGATTTTTATAGGTCCCTTGGAAGTAATCCTTACCGGCACTTTATCAACCATATCCACCTCTTCAATATTCACACCTTTAGTTATATGCTTAACCATGCTCTCCACAGAAGGTGGTGTCCTCTCAAACAATATTGTGTAATTATCCATGAGGCGTTGGATTCCGTCCTTCAATCTCCAGCAACTATCCGGCTTATAAGCACAATAGACACAATCTTCATGACAACCTGGAAAGAACCCAGCTTGTACCAACTTCTTCTTGATAACAGATAATGGTGTAGTCACGTCTGCAACTGAGGAAATACATGAAACTTCATCAATGGCATTGACAGTCTTTTCATGATTTGGCATGGGAGCAGTAATCACATTTGGAGTACCCGGAGGGTCAAACTCAATCTCCCACGCATCAATCATATCCTGAATTTTATTCTTCAATATCCAGCAACTATTGGTATCATGTCCCTGACAATTTGAATGATATGCACATCGTGCATTAGGATTGTACCTGGGAGAGGTAACATTGGGATTCTG
Source organism: Lathyrus aphaca (assembly GCA_963966055.1). Taxonomy (NCBI): domain Eukaryota; kingdom Viridiplantae; phylum Streptophyta; class Magnoliopsida; order Fabales; family Fabaceae; genus Lathyrus; species Lathyrus aphaca. Next base: position 139,179,384 of record OZ014524.1, on the reverse strand, counting down.
AGGAGGGTCCCTCAAAGTGATAAGTTCACCCTTCAACAAGTGTTGAAAGGCTTGGGCCAGTGACATGTTGAGCTTAGTGAATTGTCTTCTAGGCCTCTGTTGATTTCCCTGTAGTGGCTCTGGTGTTGCAGGAGTTGGATTGGAGATGTGAACTGCACTCACAGATTGATGCCTCCTATTACGATCAGATTGACCATAAACAGCATTCGACTCTTTCTTCCCACTAGGGGGCTTCTTTGTAGTACTGGATGAAGAAGCACCCACTTGGATCTTGCCACTCCTTATACCACTTTCTACGCGCTCTCCTGTCATTATCAACTCAGTGAAGCCAGATGATGAGCTTCCAATGAGATGACTGTAAAAAGGACCATTCAACGTACACATGAACATATCCACTAATTCCCTGTCAGTTAGAGGAGGTTGCACTCTACCAGCCAAATATCTCCACTTCTGAGCACACTCCTTGAAATTTTCTTTAGCTCCCATAGACATGCTCTGTAGTTGCATGCGAGTAGGGGCTAGATCAGCATTGTATTGATATTGCTTGTAAAAGGCTTCAGCAAGATCATTCCAATCACAGATGTTGACACTCTCCAACTGATAGTACCATTCCAATTGAGCTCCAGATAAGCTCTCTTGGAAGAAATGGATCCACAACTTCTTATCAGCAGTATGGGGTTGGATCCTCCGGACATAGGACCTCAGATGCAGCTTGGGACAAGAAACACCATCATACACTACAAAAGTAGGGACCTTGAAACCAATGGGTATAATCACTCCAGATATCAAACTTAGGTCTTCAAAATCCAACCCAGAAGACTTTTGCAATTCCATAGCATCCATTCTATCCACCAGCATTTTGAACTTGTCTTCATTAGGATCATGATAGTAGTTAGCTTCAGAATCAGAATCCCCCATTGTATTATGGAGACTGCCTCCTTCTTTCTCAGATTCTTCAGACTCATAATCTTCAACCTGTTCTTTGGTCTTGACAGGTCCTCTGAACCTTCTTCCCATGTTGATCAGGCCTCCTGATCTTCTAGTCTTCTTAGTCTTCTTGGCCAGCAGTGTCTTCAATTCATCCTGCCCCTTGGACAAGTTCAGGATCAGTTCTTGGAATTGTGCATTTTGTGCTTGGAGATCTTTAATTGTTTGTTCAAGAGCCATTACTGAAATAAACAGCGAGAAGATAAGAAACTTGTGCATAATAAACCTGTGATGCAATGATATGGTGTATAAATGCGTATGCAATGTTTCCAAGGACCGCAGGATTTAAATTTGTTTAAACAACCAAGAAAGTAAACTTTTATTAGTAATAAATTTGTTTGCCCTTTGGGCTTACAATAAAAATGAAATGAAATAAATACAAAAGATGGGGTTTTAAGTCTCCCATGGACGTTTCCTCTTTGTGTTGAGGTATGAGTTGAGATTCCGCTCCTCGTGAAGTTGCTTTGTTAGCTCCAGGATTCTTTCTTGACTTGCTTTGTAATGAGCCTCGGAAGTATCCCTTTGCTCCTTCAACTGGATCCAGGACCTCTGTAAATCCTCCATGTCAGTGGGCATGTCTGGGTGAAGGATGGTATAAGAGGTATCTCCTTCAGCAACAGGCTCCATAGTAACTGGCAGGATGGCAGGATATGGCATCATAAGAGTCTGAGCACGAGATCGCACCCATCTGAGGTAAGCTTCCATAGGAATAGTGTACTTGGGCTCTAGAGTCTTTCTATCAACCTTGTTAACTTTTCCCCATGCTCGTATGAACCTTTGACGGTAACCTTGCAGATCGTTGTCGTAGTCGAACACAATACCCTGAATCAAAATGTCATGAGGACCATCACTCCGAGCGCAACCAAACTGTCGTAAGGCTAAGGAAGGGTTATAGGTAATGCCTCCTCTTATGCCTAGAAGTGGCACATTAGGAAACTCCCCACAACGGTCAATGATAGTGACATTCTCCATAGATCTGGAGCACCAATGGATATCTGAATGAGAGAGTGACATAATCCTCTTGGACCACTTGAACCCTTGCTCATTCTTCATCACTGATCGAGGAAGGTGAGAAATAAACCACCTAGATAGCAAAGGTATGAAGCACATTAGAGTTCCTCGTGCCTTTGTAGTACGAGTATGAAGAGAGTGCAGAATGTCTCCAAGCAATGTAGGCACTGGATTGTGACTCAGAAATATGTTGATGGCATGAACGTCTATGAACTGATCTGGATTGGGGAACAACACTAAGCCATAAATCAGGAAGGCTAAGATTTCCTCAAAAACATCATAGCTCATAGCCTTCAAGAACACTTGAGCCTTCTCTATCAATACCTTAGCAAGAATACCCTTAACTCCACTTCTCGTTTCTAGAACAATATCTGATTTCTTTAGATGTAAAGCTGCAACAATGACTTCTGGTTTAGGCTCTTTCTCTAAGCCTGTGAAAGGTCTCTGATCAAGGACAGGTATACCCAGAAGTTTAGAGAACTCTTCCATTGTAGGAACCAGCTGATAGTCGGGGAACGTGAAGCAATGATGTTTAGGATCAAAGAACTGAAACAGAATACTTATCATGTCTTCATTGAAACCTGAAGTGACTAGATCCAGTAAGTGACCATGCCTCTTGATGAACCGGGAGTTTTCAGAAACTTGAGAGACCAATTCTTTAAGCTTAAGAGGTATCCCTACAAAGTTGATCCGGATAGTATTCCTACGAGCAGAAGCCATGACCTGCAACAAAGAACAAAGATAAATCCTTTAGTCCTTGAAATGGTTAGTGAAAATGTTATGCTTATGATGCATGATGATGCTATGATGTTATGCTCAATCACAAACATGTGACACACACAAACAAGTCACACAATAGCCCTAAGTTTGAAGGCTTGCATGAGGTTTAAAGGTAAGTACCCTCCCCTGAAGTTAGTTGGTTCATCCTGTCCTATAAAGTAACCAGGTTCTAAGGGATCTCAATATCATTGATCCTTCACAAGGGTGGTTGTTCAGTAGGCAACTTACTTGCCAACCAAAACCTTCCAAGTTTAGAATCTCAATGAGCGTAGTATCGAGTATCAACCAACTTCAGTCTTCACCAAAGCCGGTTATCTCACTACTTTCTAAAGGCCAAGATGGGATAACTAGGGTTCTAAAAGTCAGTTAGTGTATTGACAACATATGGCAGCCTCATATTATCCTCAACTTTACTTAAGGAACATAAGCACCAACCAAGAAGTCACACTAACTATGGCCACCAGATCAACCATATCGGTATACGCCGTACAGTTTCCTTGGTCTATTGCCATTTACCTAAGGTACACTAGATCTGGGTTAGGATCTTTCACACATAAGAGCCCAACAGATAAGTATAAAGCAAACAAGGCAAACAATTTTAAAGTGATCTAATTCCTAAGGGTACCCCTCTTTTATTAAATCCCCAGCAGAGTCGCCAGTTCTGTAACACGGTGGGAGAACTGACTTTAGTTTAAATGTTGCGGATAGCAAGAGTCGCCACCGACTTTTATTTTATCCAAAGGAAAGGGCATAAAAGAACAGGAAAGACCTTAAAAGATTTTTGGGTTCGGGGGGTAGGTTATGTAAAGGGAAGGTGTTAGCACCCTTTACATCCATGGTTATCCATGGGCTCTTAGTTACTTAGCTCACTTTAAACTGTTTTGAGAAGTGTAGTGTGTGATTAAAAATTTTCTTAAGTACCTTATAATGATCCTTGTATGGATATATATAAAGACTTTGTTTTGAAAATTGTTTGAAAATGTGAAGTGTTATGAAATGTTTTTGAATGAGTGAGCAAGTACTTAAGAGGAACCTACCCTATGATTAAATCTTTACTGTTCTTAAATATCCTTTAAATGGTAAGATTATCCCTATTATTAAGGAATAGGTAGTCATTACCTTGGATGTATGAGGGACAAGTGAAGGGACAACTGTTATTTAGGCAACTATAAGGTGTATAAGCAATTCGAAGGGACTTATCATCTTTATTCGAAAGGGACAAGATCATTACGAAGGCAACCATGAAGGGACTTGATCTTTTTATCTGTTAAGGGACTAGATGATATGAGAGAAGGGACTTTGCTTTACACCTTACTTGACCTTTTGTTTAGGCAACTGTAGAGGTAACCCTTAAGAAGTGAGATGGCGATTCAAGATCGACTTACGTGTGTGCGTGTACAATTTCATATATTTATCTTGAGATTAATGATCTAAATTCAATTTTAAATAAAAACATGTTTTACACTCCCTATTTTACTAACCATGGCAATTTAAATAAATAATAAAAATAATACTACAACTATTACATAAATGGCACAATTACATAATAATAATAATAATAATAAAATAAATTAGATAAATAATAAATAAATAAATAAAGGGGTTAGTAATAATAAACAAAATAAATAAGTATAAGATGGTTAGTATAATAATAAATAATAAATTAAAAGTTCAATTTTAAATAAATAATTATTTTTAAGATTTTTAATAAAAAAAATAATAAATATTATGTACTAATAAAATATGATTAATAGCCTAATTATTTAATTTTATATACATATTATAAAAATATATCTAATTATAGTTAAATAATCATATAAAGAATAATAAACTAAATTCATAAAATGAAATTAGGTTTATTTTTTTATATAAAAATTAGGTTTTTTACATATAAATTAGGGTTAATTAATTAATTAAATTATTTACATATAAAAACTATATACAAATTATAAAATAAATATACATAATTAAAATTTACAAATAAATAAATTAAGAGTTAAAATATAATTAGGGTTTATAAAAATATTAGGGTTTATAAATTTAGAAAATAGAATTAGGATTTATATAAAATATTAGGGTTAAGTATTTAATATAAATATAATTAAATTATTTGCACAAAATATATAATATTAATACAAAAAAAATAAATATTAAATAATTTTAAGAATAAAGTTTAATTTTAAAAAATATAAATTTGAAATTATATACAAGAAAATAATAATAAACATTTTTTATTTTAACATTTATTCATTAAACTAATTAAAATATAAACAAATTAAATAAAAACAAGAAAAAGTGAGAAAAAGGACTTACCTGGGGCTGGGATTCGAACCCAGGCCCTAGGCTTTGCAATCTTCAAGACCAAACAACTCTCCACCAGGCCAATCGCGCGTTTGGTGATAACAAATGGATGCGAATCATTATATTTTTAGCCTGGAAAATAAATGAAATAAAGCAAAAAAATTGCTGAGACTGGGATTTGATCCCTGGACCCTTGTCTCACATGCGCATACCTTAACCAACTGAGCCATCAACGCGTTTGTGTAATAACCTCAAACAAATCAATAAAATATTTAAAACAAATTTTGAAATCAGATTTTGGCGCCACTGGTCTTCGTCTTCTCCAAATTACCTGCGAATTCTCTTGCGTTTTCTTCTACGAAGGTACCTGCGAATTTTTCAATGTGTATAACCTGCGAAAATCAAACATCACTGAAACAGCAAAATTTCTTTCAATTGATTAGTGCATTATGATTCCCAGAGCTCATACAATCGTCCTATGTCCTTAAAAATCATTTATATTTGGTTTATCATGAAACCCTAAAAGCTTGGCCGAAACCCTAGCAATGGCCATTTACGATTCAGGTCATTAATCTTCAATCTAATTATCCAGAAAGCTTGCTAAGATCACTACAAACACAAAACAATCATTAGAATTAATTGATAATGCATAAAAGTATGGAATCGAAAAAGTCATTGTTCTTGAATAAGAGTGATTCGGTTTATGCGTTTTATGGAGTTTTGGATGATGATAAGTATTGTTATGCGTTCAATGAACATCAAGGAACATGTTGAGACCTTTAGAATGCCTTGAAACCACCTTATTTGCCAAAACCGAAAATTGATTTCTTGTGAAAATTTGAAGATTGGAGAATGCACTAGGAGGCAGAATTTTTCGTCCCTTTTGCTTGTGATCCATTACTTGTATATATATGAATGATATTAGGTCAAAATATTGTAGGATTGTTTGGACTTTTTGGATAATTGAGATTGAAAAAGATCATGCTTTAAAACTTGAATATCCTTTGATCCAACCTTGCTATTTTAAGACCATCATCATAATTTGCATATCAATCTGATCCAAGCAATATTTATGATTTTCTAGAAGCAATATCCCCCTTCAAATATTTGATTTCATATTTTATTTCAATTTAAATGATATTTTAATGAATAAAATTCAAATAAATATGAAATAAAAAATAAAAATTCAGAAAATAAGTGGGTTGGGTCATGCTTGGTGTTTTCATAAAGATGGGATGGCAATTTGGTGGGCTCATTTAGCAAAAATTTGATTTTAGGCCTTATTTGCTTCATAAACTTCCCTAAAATTTCCCAACTTTGCAAGGGAAAAAATCCTTCAATTTTAATGCTATGAGGGTGTTCTTGGACATTTTGGAAAGCTTAAAGAATCCTCAAACCAACCTATTTGGTCTCATGTCCATATCTTTTACCATTCTCAAGTTATGCTCTTTTGAAGTTGTTGACTTTTTGTTGACTTTCAAAAGGACCTATAATGTCTTAGCTCATACCTTCCAAATGAAGCATTTTTGCGCTTGGCTTGTGAGACACAAAGTTGTAGAGAATTCAATTTCCTTCAAAATGAGATTTGGATGGGAAAAATTTGATGAAGCATGTGAAAGTTATGGTTGGTCAAAGTTCAGTTGACTTTTCCTGAGGAAACCCTAATTTAGAAACTCCTGATTTTTGATGCTCTGAAATCTCCTTGATGCTCTGAAATCTCCTTGATGAATCATGATCAACCCTTGATCAAATGATTAATTTTACTTCATATACTTGATGTTGGCAAAAAATCATGAAGTTTGACTTTGGTTTGACCACAGTTGACCTCAGTTTGACTTTTTAACTGCTTTGACTGATTTTAACCTATCTGATCATCTGACTGAGCAAACCTTTGGGAAAAGTCTTGAAACTTGTCATGGGGATTCTTGAAAATATATAAGATGTTATGAAGCTCACTTGAAGTCTTAGAAGTCCATTTAGCCTGATTAAAGTCAAAACCCTAGTTTAGGATGCATTGCTTGGGAGGATGCATTGTCTGAGGGAAATGTCAAATCTTCTGACTAATTGTGAACTTTGTGAACCTTGTGAACCTCATGAGATGTCTTGTGAACCTTGTGAGCCTCTTAGTACACAAAGTATTGTCTTGTGAGGGCAAATTTTGGGGTGCAACAGCGCTTCTCTTCAATGAGGCTCAATTGATTATATCTGGATCGGAGCCACTTAGCTTCATCTAGCTTGATATCCATCATCAACCTCAACGAAGGGATTTCCACTTCGATTGGTAGGACTACCTCCATACCATATACCAATGAGAATGGAGTTGCCCCAGTTGAAGTGTGTACTGATGTTCTGTACCCATGCAACGCGAATGGTAACATCTCATGCCAGTCTTTGTACGTCACAACCATCTTCTGCACAATCTTCTTGATGTTTTTATTAGCCGCCTCGACGGCTCCATTCATCTTCGGACGATATGGAGAAGAGTTGTGGTGTTCTATTTTGAAGTCTCGACACAAGTCAGCCATCATCTTGTTGTTGAGATTAGAACCATTATCATTAATGATCCTTTCAGGGACTCCGTACCGGCAGATGATGTCCCGTTTAATAAATCGGGCGACCACTTGTTTAGTGACATTGGTGTAGGACGCCGCTTCAACCCACTTCGTGAAATAATCAATAGAAACTAGGATGAAGCGATAACCATTAGAGGTTGTTGGCTCAATCTTTCCAATCATATCGATGCCCCACATAGCGAACGGCCATGGTGAAGTCATGACACTCAACGGATTCGGAGGCACATGGACCTTGTCGGCATATATTTGACACTTGTGGCACTTACGGGAGTACTTACAGCAATCAGATTCCATGGTAATCCAATAGTATCCCGACCTCAACAGTTTCTTGGCCATAGCATGTCCTCCAGCATGGGTACCGAAGGAGCCTTCGTGAACCTCCTGCATTAACATGTCTGCTTCGTGTCTATCCACGCATCTGAGCAGCACCATGTCGAAGTTCCGTTTGTACAACACACCATCTTGATTCAAGAAGAAACCTCCTGTCAGTCTTCTAAGGGTCTTCTTATCCTTACTAGATGCCCCAGCCGGGTATTCTTGAGCCTTCAGGAATTGTTTGATGTCATGGTACCAAGGCTTGTTATCTTCACCATCATCGACTGCAAAGACATAAGCGGGTCTTTCAAGACGGGAGACCGAAATTCGAGGCACAAAATTCTCTTGACAAACTTTAATCATGGACGACAAAGTTGCTAGAGCATCGGCGAACTGGTTTTCATCTCGAGGAATATAGTTCAGCTTGACTTTGGTGAAGAAAGTTAACAACCTCCTGACATAATCTCTGTAAGGAATCAAACGAGGTTGATGAACCAGCCATTTGCCATTGACTTGATTTACCACCAAAGCAGAATCTCCGAAGATCTCAAGGTTCTTGACTCGCAAGTCGATTGCCTCTTCGATCCCCATGATACAGGCTTCATACTCCGCCTCATTGTTAGTACATTCGAAAGTCAATCGAGCAGCTAAAGGTGTGTGGACTCCTTCTGGCGAGATGATAACAACACCTACTCCACTTCCATTCATGTTTACAGCCCCGTCAAACATCAACTCCCATTTGGATTCAGGGTCGGGCCCCTCCTCCGGAAGTGGTTCTTCGTAGTCTTTCGACTTGAGGAACATGATGTCCTCATCCGGAAACTCAAACCTCATGGGTTGATAATCATCGATCGGCTGCTGCGCCAAGTATTCTGAAAACACACTCCCCTTAATTGCCTTTTGCGAAGTGTATTGTATGTCATACTCCGTTAGTATCATCTGCTAATGGGCCACTCTTCCTGTCAAAGCCGACTTCTCAAAAATGTATTTCACAGGATCCATCTTGGAAATTAAGAGAGTAGTGTGAGTCAGCATGTACTGTCTTAGTCGGCGAGCAGCCCATGCCAAAGCGCAGCAAGTTTTCTCGAGTAGTGAGTATCGCGTCTCACAATCGGTAAACGTTTTGCTAAGGTAATAAATGGCGTGCTCTTTTCGACCAGACTCGTCCTGCTGACCCAGCACACACCCAATCGATCCTTCAAGCACAGTAAGATACATAATCAAAGGTCTCCCTGGCACTGGAGGCATAAGAATTGGCGGTTCTAACAGGTATTCTTTGATTCGGTCAAAGGCTTGCTGGCAGTCTTCGTTCCATCTAATGGCTTGATTCTTCCTCAGAAGCTTAAAGATGGGCTCACACGTGGCCGTTAGGTGAGAAATAAACCATGCAATGTAGTTTAGTCTCCCTACGAAGCCACGCACTTGCTTTTCAGTCTTCGGCTCAGGAATTTCTTGGATAGCTTTCACCTTGGCTGGATCAACCTCAATTCCTCGTTCACTAACAATGAAGCCGAGTAACTTGCCAGAACGGACCCCGAAGGTACACTTATTCGGATTCAACCTCAGTCTGAACTTCCGAAGTCTGTCAAACAATTTTGCTAGATTAACCAAGTGCTCCTCCTCTGTTTGGGATTTTGCTATCATATCATCAACATAAACCTCAATTTCATGATGGATCATGTCGTGAAATAACGTCACCATTGCCCGTTGATAAGTAGCTCCTGCATTCTTCAAACCAAATGGCATGACCTTGTAATAGAAGGTGCCCCAAGGAGTGATGAAAGTTGTCTTTTCCATGTCATCGGGAGCCATCTTAATCTGATTATAGCCGGAGAATCCGTCCATGAAGGAGAACACGGAAAACTGAGCAGTATTATCGACAAGTACATCTATGTGAGGTAGAGGGAAGTCATCTTTGGGACTGGCCCTATTCAAATCCCTGTAGTCCACACACATTCTGACTTTACCGTCTTTCTTGGGAACCGGCACAATGTTAGCAACCCACGGAGGATAACTGGTCACGGCCAAGAAGCCAACATCGAACTGTTTTTGCACTTCTTCTTTTATTTTAATTGCCATGTCTGGACGTGTGCACCTCAACTTCTGCTTTACTGGAGGACAATCTTCTCTGAGAGGCAACTTGTGTACCACAATGTCAGTGTCTAAACCAGGCATATCTTGGTAGGACCATGCGAAGACGTCAACATACTCTCGAAGCATAGCAATCAAACGAGTCTTAACAGATTCTTTTAATGCAGCTCCGATCTTGACTTCTTTCTTGTCTTCTTCAGTACCCAAGTTGATTACTTCGACATCTTCTTCGTGCGGCTGAATCATCTTCTCCTCCTGTTTAAGCAGTCTGGCCAATTCTTCAGGTAGATCGCAATCCTCTTCACCTTCCCCATCGGCTTGATAAATTGGATTGTCGAAGTCATACTCAGCCATAACAGGGTCGTCATTGATAAGATCCGGTAACGAGCACCTGCATGAATGGTGATTCATGCAAGGCTTTAGCAATAACTTGAGAAAATAAGAAACATTGCCATTTTAAAACTTTTCTTTCTTTTTGAAAAACAAAAGTAAAAAATGAAAAACAGAGAACAACATGAATGAATGTGAAACGTCAGCTTTATTTATGATTGTGTTAATGAACAAATGAACCCTTACAAAGAGCTACTATGCCCCGGGCAAGACATAGTGCTTTAATACAGGAAAAATAGAAACAAAAAAAATTATTACTCTTCGAAAGAGGTGACTGAAATAAGCCTTTCTGATGTCCAGTTGCTAAGCTGAGTCCCTGGAGCGGCAGGCCTGATCCATTCATCTAGGTCACAGTCACTATCGACTGCGTCATCCTGTACAGCACTGATGTTTCCGTAGTCTACCACTCCCGCACTCGTGAAGGTGACCGAACTCTGATAACCTTTAGCACTTGGTCCAGACGATGACTTCCCAGGATGATAGCCAATCTCGAACATATCTTTCTTCTTTGGCACTTCTACTGGACTGCCCCAGCCTTCTCGTACCTCAGATTCTACCAATTCAAGTGCTTGCTTATAAGAGGCTATGGAAACCCCCTTCTTCGGTACTTCAGGAGAAGTTTCCATTGCGGATGCTTGTTCAGACTTTAAGGGCTCAAAAGCCTGACATGGGGTCTCAACTATTTCGCCATCCATCTCTACATATTTGAATGAAGCCAGATGACTAACGAAAATATCTTCTTCCCTACTGACAGTTACAATCTGACCCTCCCAGACGAACTTTAGCTTCTGATGGAGTGTGGATTATACTGCTCCTGCTGAATGTATCCAAGGTCTTCCGAGTAAACAACTATATGCAGGCTGGATATCCATTACGAAAAACGTGGTATTGAAGATCTATGGACCTACCTTGATGGGTAATTCCACCTCTCCGAACACCGATCTCCTCGACCCATCAAATGCTCGAACTACTACGTCACTGGGCTTTAGAACCACTCCATCATAGTCCAACTTCATCAGTGCTTTCTTAGGCAAGACGTTCAAAGATGATCCAGTATCTACCAACACGTGGGAGAGTACTGCACCTTTACATTCCAGAGAGATATGCAATGCCTGATTATGAGCACGCCCATCAGAAGTCAAATCCAAGTCTGTGAAACCCAATTCGTGACTGGCATTGACGCTGGATATCACTGCTTCCAACTGATTTACAGAAATATCCTGAGGCACGTATGCCTTGTTCAGAATATTCAGGAGAGGCTTCCTGTGAGAGTCAGAACACATGAGCAAGGACAAGATGGAAATCTTCGACGGCGTCTGCTGCAGATGGTCCACAATCTTGTAGTCACTCTTTTTGATGATCCTCAGGAATTCTTCAGCTTCTTTATCAAAGGTGGGGTCTGGATCAGTTGATGGTGCAGGATCATTGACAACTGTTGGCTGCTTCCCTCTTGCTCTAGCTTGGGCTTCTGCAGTGTCTCTGGGTGGTATCACATTGTTTCTCAGTGTTTCCGACGCAAACAACCTTCAACTTCTAGTAAAGCTCCCTACTCCGACATTTTCTACTTGAGCTGGGGTTATACTAGTCGTGGCCAACTCTTGCTTCTGGCCGTTATAGTATACTTCACCACCATAATTCCAAGGAATAGCTCTGTCACTTTGGTACATTACTGGTCCTGCTGTAGTGATGGTTATCGGTGCCACTTTGGCCTGTGAGGGAACTTGAGATGGATCATAGAAGATAGTTACTGTGGAGACTTCACTTTCTTTTACAACCTTGTCAAACTGCACTATTCCCTCATCAATCATGCTTTGGATTCCGGCTTTCAAATGCTTACAACCATTTGTAGCTTCAACACATTCCGGACAATCTTCTTCACATCCAGGGAAGATACCTTTCTTTAACAAACAACCCTTAACAACGATCAACGAAGTCTGCAAGTCATTAACATCACACACCAAATTCAGGTTCTCCCCTTCATCAACTGCCCCAACCGTACCTCCGTGAGAAGGCATGGGATTCTGAAGCACATTAGGAGAAGGAGCAAAGTTAATTGCTTTAGTATCCAGTAGGTCTTGAACAACATGCTTCAATACTTTACAGTTCTCTGTGGTATGTCCGGGAGCTCCGGAATGAAATTCACATCTGGCATTTGAATCATAACCCTCGGGGATCTGGCCTGGCTTCGGAGGTTGTAGAGTTCGGAGCTGAATCATCTGGAGCTGTAGAAGATTCTTCAAAAGTTGTGAGTAGGACATCGGTGGAACTTCGAAATGTCTATCCTTTGGTCTCTGAGGATAATATGAACGAGGAGCTCTTTGCTGATACCCTTGCGAGCGATGCGGCTGTGGTGGTTGTACTTGTTGTTGAACAGGTGGAGTTGAGATAGTGACAGGGGCCACTTGCTGATAAAATCCTCTGTTGATCATTCCCCTCTGTGCGTACACTGCACCGGTCTCTCCTTCTCTTCTTTTCACAAAGGGTTTCTTAATACCAGAACTTGAAGCACCTCCATTCTGAATCTTCCCCTGCTTAAGCCAACTTTCTATCCTCTCGCCAGTCAAGATGATATCCGAAAATACACTTGAAGAACAACCAGCTAGCCTTTCCATGAAATGCCCAGGGAGGGTATCCAGGAAAAGGTCAACCATCTCTCTCTCCAATAAAGGTGGTTGTACTCGAGCGGCTACTTCACGCCACCTTTGCACGTAATCTTTGAAACTCTCCGAGCTCCTCTAAGTTAAACTCTGAAGTTGGGTGCGACTGGGCGCCATGTCGATGTTATTCTGATACTGCTTGAGGAAGGCTTCTCCTAATTCCTTCCAGCTTCTTACAGAACTCCTCTCTAGCTTCATATACCTTTACAAGGACCCTCCGGAGAGACTATCTTGGAAGGAGTACATCTAGAGTTTTTCATCCCGAGTGTGGGCAGCGATCTTCCGATAGAAAGCCTGCAAGTGAATCTTTAGGCAGGAACTACCATTGTACTTGTCAAAAGCTGGTGGCCTGAATTTGTGAGGAATGACCACCCCAGGGACTAGACCCATGTCAGACACATCAATCCCCAAAGTGTCTCTACACTCGAGGGCTTTGACCTTCTCAGCAAGCACCAAAAAGTCATTAAGATTTCCTTCTCCACTGAATCCCATGTCATTGTTGAAATAAGGGAATTGATCCTCCTGCCTGTCGTGTACTGGAACGAAAGTTGCCGTGGCTGGATCTGGAATATGAGGTTCACCTGGGCCATTGCTGGTGTTGGGAGGAGCCCCTTGCCCTTCAGAAGTGGTCACAGGAGTATTAGTGTGTAAACACCCCAAATTTGCCCTCACCCATTCACACCATGGCTTGTGATCATTTCATATGCATAAACTCAATCATACCATCTCATATCACATTTTTGATTCATTGCATTGGTTCAAAGTCATCTGCATCTAGGGTTTGTGATCTGAGCAATCCAAGAGCTTCTTGAGCCACTCCAAAGGTCATCAATCACTTAAAAGAGGTCCATGTGTGTTCAAGTATCATATTATATCATCTCAAAGTCAAGAATGTCAAAGAATCACAAGAACTGAAAATGGTGTGGAAGCAGAGCCAAGTTTGACTACACAGATGACCTAGAATTAGGGTTTTGGCTTCAGAGGCCATAACTCCAAATTTTTTGGTCATTCTTGTTTCTATTGGTCTCTATATGGTATAGGTAGTATGCATATTAATTTTCATGAAGAAATTCCATGGGGAAGTTATCTGATCAAGAGTTGACTTTTCAAGCAAGTCAGTGCAAAATCAGGGCATCTGAGGCCCCCAATGACCCAACCAAAGGGCATTCTTCATCATTTTGATTATATATGATTTTTATTTGGTCATGAAAGTTGTAGAATGGATCATTCCCTTTTCAAAAAGTGCAAGAACATGACCTAATTCATTTTGGATCAAAAGTTATGGCTTGTCAAAGTTGGCAAAAATCACTAAATTTCAAGTTATGCACCAAAGAGGCAAAGTTGCAAATTCACTTCTCAAGGCAAATAAGTCATCAAATGGACTTCTAAACTTCACAACATGATCATATAAGACCTAAAAATCAGAATGGGCCAAGGGATTTTTCATTTTTGTGGCTTATGGAGCAAGGTATCTCATAAGAATCAAAAGCAAGGCAAGTTGCAAAACTCATCATAGTTTCTCATCCACTTGCTGGCTAGCTTGCTGATCAATCCTAGGCCTTTCCTCACATCATGCTGCGCAGGACATGCCTTTTGTACTTAGCTAGCAAGTAGCCCATGCCCTTCTTACACAACTTTGACATTTTGGCAAAAGGACCCATACCTATCACAAAAGCACACATCACTTCATCTGACCAATGGCAATTGTTTATACAAAGAAAATGCAAGCCAAACATAACAAGAAGCAAGCCTGAAACACAACAGAACTCAGCATTCTCATTTTCCACCTCTTGTGCAAGAGCTTTCGAAACTCTTCACACAAGTCACAAACACACAAACTAACTTCACAGATCAACTCAACACACCTTCCTGGTCACAAAGCAACCATCACCATTGCCTTAAACTCCCAGAATCACAAACACGATCACCACCTGCCATTGAACAGAACTCCTGCCATCTCTCAAACCAGCCATTGCAAACTTCAAACAAACGTTGTAAGCTTCTCAGGGGGATCATTGGAGTGCATTTGAGCCAAGGAAACAGCCAGAAAGCTCCTGAATCAAAAGCTTCAGTTCAGGTATTCAACTCAAAACTTTTTTCCAGAAACGTGTTTTTAAGTTCTTAATAGCTTCTATGCACTCCCCTGATCATGAATATATGCTTACTTTTGAAAATGGTTGAGAAACCAGGATGTATGCAATGTCTGAAACTTTTGCCCTAAAAAATGTTTGATTCGATTCTCTCTGATTTTAAATGATAAATGTTGTTTGATTGAGGGGTTTGATTCGTTTTTGAGTGGGGATGATTTCTGTTTAGTTAGATTTTGTTTTGAATGCGTGTAGAGAGAGTTTGAGAATTGGGATGGCCGGAGAAGACGACCGGAACAGTGTTCCGGTCGCCTGAAAGTCATTAGGGCAAGATTAGGGCTTAATCATTTAATTAGCAAATTTGTAGTAAAGAAAGTTTTCTCTGGTGGAGCACTGATGCTCGGCACTATGGATGGTGAAGACTTCCCGTCCCCTGTGAATTCAGATGCAATTAAAAAATACTTCGCATAAAAATGACCCGCTGGACATAAAAACAGAATGTAAGTCCAGGCAAAAATAGGGCATCCCGGCGAGTCAAAAACAGAATAAAAGACTCGGGCAAAAATAAGGGAAAATAAACAAAAAAAATGTGTGTACACCCGCTGAGTTGAAAAGCCGCATTGGACAACTCAGGCAAAAATGGGTATCCCGATGGATTGAAAACCCGAAAGGGCGATCCATGCAAAATAAGGGAATAAGCGAACAACTGCATTCTGAATTCGTCTGTATCACTTACAACTCGGTAAACTTTGAAAGGATCAAGCTTCTATCAGAATCAGCCTTCTTCAGAAAGCAAGGTGAGAAGAACGTCAAATGTCATACGAGTCATAGCAGGAGGGAAGCTCCTTGAAGCGTCAACAACATTGCCAATATTTTATTTCCCAATTTGCAGCAATCTCCTCATTTCAGGGGATATGTTTCTTTGACCGTATCTCGCCAATTCAGGGCACATGAATTAATAAAAATCAGATTTTCAGTCATGTTTCGTCTTGTACATTTTTTATTTGCAAAAATGTCTGATATCTTAAGAAAAACTGATTGCCTGAATACAGATGCTTATCTTCAAAAAAATAATGATAATGACAAAAGTCACATGCTTGTAGGAAATATACTTACTCTCAGAAGTGTCTAAACTCCTATGACGGAATCCAGTAGAGGATACCTCGGGATTACTTGTGCGTTTCCCTATCTTTGCAGGATTGCAGGTATCCAAAGCACAACTTGGGGCATGAAAGCTTCACCCCAGCAAGCCGGCAAATCAACACTCAGTCTCAGCACCCAAAGTGTTTTCTCCCCAGCTGAGTTTCCACTTGCTATTTCTCCCCAGCTGAGGTGCCAACCATTCTTCCTCAGCCAAGTACAAAAGTCAGGGAACCATCTCCCCACAGAGTTTCAGCCTCTATCCAGAAGAGCAGCGCATGAAGGGATCACAACAGAGTGAAGAAAGCTTCTACAAACCCCAGCTGGGTCCCTCATTATCAGGATGGGTCTATCAGTGACCTATTCCCCCAAGCAGATATCATCTCATCAGATCTACCAATGATCTCATCCCCAGCTGGGATGTCCATTTCAAGCAGATCGACCGGAGATCTTCACAGCAACGGGATCCGAATCCCGGTTTGGTATCTTTGCATAATCATGGCATTCGCATCATATTCACCCACAAAGCGTAGCATTCCGTCTAATACGGAGCATTACGGCAAAAATCCAACATATCGCATAATCATAAGCCATGTTCTGAATCAAACACTTGTGAATATCGATAATCCGTCAACAATATACAGAAATCTCCTCAGATTCCCCAGCAAACACAGTTGCCTTACATGCCCAAACACCAGTATATACTCTTTGTGGCACCCGTCCGTGTCATATCCCCAGCAGAAAGCCAAAGACATCCCCTTTGCACTCTCAGATACTTATACATACAATTCCTTGACATCCGTCCATGTCATTCTCCCCAGCACAGTAACATAAACACTTTGTGTATCAGATACTTGTTTATACTATACTTTTCTCCTTTCGACACTCGTCCGTGTCACTCGCCCCAAAAGTAAAATACTCATCTATACACCACTCATACTTATACAGATACTCGTCCGTATCTTGTATACACCATTTATATCCCCGCAGATTCAGCACTAGTCCGTGTTCTCTGTTAACCAGTTGATACTCGTCCGTATCTTCATCTCAGAACATGTGTCAAGCGTTTGTTTCTACTTGATACTCGTCTGTATCATAGTCTTAAGGATGCTCGTCCGTATCTTTAATCCATACACTGTGTCAAACACTCTTGTCTTCTTGAATATAGATACTCGCCTGTGTCTACTATCCCCAGAAGGGTCCTTTCAGATTCAACACTCGTCTGTGTTCTCTGTTAACCAGTTGATACTCGTCCGTATCATCATCTCTGAACACGTGTCAATATTTGTTTCTACCCGATACTCGTCCGTATCGTAGTCTTAAGGATGCTCGTCCGCATCTTTAACCTATACACAAACATCTAAACACTTATACCTTTGGTTTCTTGGATGTAAACACTCGTCCGTGTTTACTATTCCCCAGTAGATCGCCAACGAAGCATTTTCTTTTTTATCTGACATTCGTCCTGTGTTATGATAAACCCTGAGAGCAGACGTCCCCTGCTAGGTGGTCGTCCTCCACCTCTTGATGATCGTCCTTCATCATGCTCATCCGATGGCCGTCCCCATCGTTGACCTTCTATCCGACATTCGTCCTATGTCGTGATATTTAGCAGCCGTCCCCTGCTAGGTGGTCGTCCTCCACCTTTTGATGATCGTCCTTCATCATTTTATCCAATGGCCGTCCCCATTGTTGATTTTGGTTGTCTGACATTCGTCCTATGTCATGATTAACCTTGAGAGCAGCCGTCCCCTGCTAGGTGGTCGTCCTCCACCTATTAATGATCGTCCTTCATCATGCTCATCCGATGGTCGTCCCCATCGTTGACCTTTTCTATCCGGCATTCGTCCTATGTCGCGATATTTTCGGCAGCCGTACCCTGCCAGGTGGTCGTCCTCCACCTTAGATGACCGTCCCTCATCTCATCCCCAACAGAGCAGCCGTCCCCTGCTAGGTGATCGTCCTTCACCTTTGATGACCGTCCCTCATCATCTGTTTATTTCATTTATTCTTTAACCCGATGGCCGTCCCCGTCGTGGTCCCTTTTCCTTTTCCTGATGATCGTCCTTCATCAGTTTAGCCTGATGGCCGTCCCCATCGTTGGTTACTTTACTTTATGAACTTGATGGTCGTCCCCATCATTTTTCATCAATCCCCAGAGAATATCATAGCTTTACTTGATGGTCGTCCCCATCATAATTCCTTTATCCCCAGCATGTCAGCCGTCCCCGTCATTGCTTCATTTCCCGCACTTTTTCCAGCATGTCGGCCGTCCCCGTCATTGCTCTTTACCCAGCAGTCGTCCTCTGCTCGACGGTCGTCCTCCGTCGCCCACACTTTACAATATACTTTATTTTCTCTTGCAATCTACATCCCTTTTCTTCTTCATTCTGCGAGTGCAAATTTTGGAATGTCTTTGGTATTCAACCACAAGTTAACTTGTTTGCCTGTTAAGCCGTCACTTACACCCTGCACAGCTAACTCATGCTTGAATAGGGGCAGCTGTAAACACCCCAAATTTTCCCTCACCCATTCACACCATGGCTTGTGATCATTTCATATGCATAAACTCAATCATACCATCTCATATCACATTTTTGATTCATTGCATTGGTTCAAAGTCATCTGCATCTAGGGTTTGTGATCTGAGCAATCCAAGAGCTTCTTGAGCCACTCCAAAGGTCATCAATCACTTCAAAGAGGTCCATGTGTGTTCAAGTATCATATTATATCCTCTCAAAGTCAAGAATGTCAAAGAATCACAAGAACTGAAAATGGTGTGGAAGCAGAGCCAAGTTTGACTACACAGATGACCTAGAATTAGGGTTTTGGCTTCAGAGGCCATAACTCCAAAAATTTTGGTCATTCTTGTTTCTATTGGTCTCTATATGGTATAGGGAGTATGCATATCAATTTTCATGAAGAAATTCCATGGGGAAGTTATCTGATCAAGAGTTGACTTTTCAAGCAAGTCAGTGCAAAATCAGGGCATCTGAGGCCCCCAATGACCCAACCAAAGGGCATTCTTCATCATTTTGATTATATATGATTTTTATTTGGTCATGAAAGTTGTAGAATGGATCATTCCCTTTTCAAAAAGTGCAAGAACATGACCTAATTCATTTTGGATCAAAAGTTATGGCTTGTCAAAGTTGGCAAAAATCACTAAATTTCAAGTTATGCACCAAAGAGGCAAAGTTGCAAATTCACTTCTCAAGGCAAATAAGTCATCAAATGGACTTCTAAACTTCACAACATGATCATATAAGACCTAAAAATCAGAATGGGCCAAGGGATTTTTCATTTTTGTGGCTTATGGAGCAAGGTATCTCATAAGAATCAAAAGCAAGGCAAGTTGCAAAACTCATCATAGTTTCTCATCCACTTGTTGGCTAGCTTGCTGATCAATCCTAGGCCTTTCCTCACATCATGCTGCGCAGGACATGCCTTTTGTACTTAGCTAGCAAGTAGCCCATGCCCTTCTTACACAACTTTGACATTTTGGCAAAAGGACCCATACCTATCACAAAAGCACACATCACTTCATCTGACCAATGGCAATTGTTTATACAAAGAAAATGCAAGCCAAACATAACAAGAAGCAAGCCTGAAACACAACAGAACTCAGCATTCTCATTTTCCACCTCTTGTGCAAGAGCTTTCGAAACTCTTCACACAAGTCACAAACACACAAACTAACTTCACAGATCAACTCAACACACCTTCCTGGTCACAAAGCAACCATCACCATTGCCTTAAACTCCCAGAATCACAAACACGATCACCACCTGCCATTGAACAGAACTCCTGCCATCTCTCAAACCAGCCATTGCAAACTTCAAACAAACGTTGTAAGCTTCTCAGGGGGATCATTGGAGTGCATTTGAGCCAAGGAAACAGCCAGAAAGCTCCTGAATCAAAAGCTTCAGTTCAGGTATTCAACTCAAAACTTTTTTCCAGAAACGTGTTTTTAAGTTCTTAATAGCTTCTATGCACTCCCCTGATCATGAATATATGCTTACTTTTGAAAATGGTTGAGAAACCAGGATGTATGCAATGTCTGAAACTTTTGCCCTAAAAAATGTTTGATTCGATTCTCTCTGATTTTAAATGATAAATGTTGTTTGATTGAGGGGTTTGATTCGTTTTTGAGTGGGGATGATTTCTGTTTAGTTAGATTTTGTTTTGAATGCGTGTAGAGAGAGTTTGAGAATTGGGATGGCCGGAGAAGACGACCGGAACAGTGTTCCGGTCGCCTGAAAGTCATTAGGGCAAGATTAGGGCTTAATCATTTAATTAGCAAATTTGAATCTCAGCCCTTGGATGTGGCGCCAAGTCTCTTCCCGCGCGTGTGAGTTCAAACCATGGCCCTTGGATGTGTTGACTTTTCCATTTTCAGATTAAATCCATTTTTATTTTACATTTTATTTCATTTGTTTTCTCCAATTTATTTAAAATAGCAAAACAATTTTAAAAATTCTGAAAATTTTTGTACAAACTTTTATTAATTTTCAGAAACCAAAAACTTTTTTATTTTTATTTTTTGCATTAAAAAATATTTTTAAATCATTTAAAAGTTTATTTTTAATTAATTAATGAGAATTAATTAATTAAAAATACTTTTAGGTATTTAAAAATCACCAAAAAATTCATGAAACCTTTAAAATCATTTAGAAACATTGTCCAACCCTCAAACCAAATTTTTTTTAGATCTTGATGCATTTTGACAATTTTCCATGGAATTAATTCAATTTCAAGGCATTATTTTGATCCAAACTTCAAAAAATCATTTATGCCTAACCATTGAGAGTTGGAGTTTGATTCTTTTTGCATTGCATTTTGTTTAGCATGTAGTTTGTGAGATTAAATTGGCATGATTTGATCTTTCATTTTCAATTTGTTTGGCATTTTTCTTGTTAAGGTACCCTAAAACCCTAGAAAACTTAGGAAATTCATAACCCTAACTAGGTTAAGAGTTGGAACCCCTCCTTTGGGCAGTGAGTTTGTATAGGATTAGGTTTGCTTTGAGTGCATTTTCAATTTTTTATCTTGATGATTGCTTCTGATTTTGGTTTTTGTTTGATGCATGGATCATAAACCCTAATTTGGGCTTCCTTTTGCATTCATTTTGTATTTGCATTCATACCATGACTTGCCATGACATTTTATGCATTCATTTGATTCATTAGACATCTTAAGATATTTTGAAAGCATGTTTGATCATTGCATCATGTATTTTCCATGTTGTATGTCATTTGCATCTCATAACTTTTCATGTGTGTTCATGGTTCTAAACTTGCTCCATTTGCATCCATTTGTTCATGTGATCATCCCCATGCCTTGTTTCATGTTTGCATCATCTCATAGCATCATTATCATCTCATATTTGCTTCTGGTTTTGGTTTGCATCATGCCATTTCATTCCATTTTGCATTGCAGTGCATTCCTTTCACTAACTTTTCAGGTGGTAAGCAACTTTGAGAAGTGAATTTGCCTTCACTTCTCACAATTTCTTTTCATCTCTTTCGTGCATCCTTGCTGCATTATGTCATGTGTTTGAGATTGAGCTTGCTCATTCTTCTTCTTCTCACTTTCTTTCTTCAAGTGACTTGTCTTCTTAAATGAAGCAAGTTACTTTGCTTCTCCTGATCCTTTCATCTGCTTCCTGGTAGTTCCATTGAAGATTTCTCTTGTCAAACCTCACAAACCTTAGGAACAACCAAGCATGACAATGATTAGGGTTTTGTTTAGTCCCCCACTTAGTTTTACCTTTGTGTCTCTTTGAGTCTTCTCTTCTCACCTCATAATCAGGGACTAAACCCTAAAGGCTTTAAGGCTTTGTGATTAAGCTTATGCCTGCATCCTTCTATTAGGATGGAGTGTATAACTTTAATCCTAAGCGTTAAACCCTTAATGTGTTTAAATCCTTTAATCAATTCATCTCATAATCATCAAGACATCAAACTTGTAACTTGGGCCTTGCATTAGGGTTCTAATTCTTCCTTAACTGGTTAAGAAGGACTAACCCTAGTGTTAATGGACAAGTCCTCCTCAAGTTGTCTTACAAACCCTAAAAAACACTTCATCATCTTATCATTAAATAAAATCCACTTAACAAAGGCTTTGTTTTGTCATGAGTTTAATCCCTAATCATGGATTAAGTTGAGGAGCTTTCCTCAGCTTAAACATTCTCATCTATTATCCTTCTATTAGGATGGTGTAATGAGTCTGTTTAATCCCTGATTATGGCTTAATCTCATTACTTAACACTAAACAAAAACAACAAAAACATCTAAATAATCACAAGTAGGTTAATGATCTTAATCCTGCACCAAAGGTGATTAAGTGTGAGAAGCTGACTTCACACTTAAGGTATTCTCATTACCCCTAATCAGAGGGAAGATGTGATGAGTTTACTAAATCCATTGGTTTAGGCTTAAGCTCATTAACTTATGACAAATTTTCAAAAGCAATAAAAGACTGAAAACTCAAAAACAAACAATAATCGTCTCCCTCGGGATTCTTTTCTCATCTCATTCACTCATAAACGAGAACTTGCTTCTTCCGTCTAATGCAAGACAGTTTGCACCTGAGCCAGACAGGTCATACACTTGAGCATAGACTAGTAAGCAGTTCACAAGTCAATTCATCTTTCAGTCTCTTTGGGTCGAACTACGGTGTTCTGACTTCCTCATTGCACGAGAGGATACGTAGGCATAACTTAACAGTTATCGAACAAAAGTCTCTGTTTATTCCCCCTCTTTCTAGCCTCATTCTTTTAGCCTCATATTCTTGAGCATCTCATTCTTGTTCTTACACTGACACTGTATATATCACACTTCACTTCTCATACACTGACACCTGTACATCCTCTTCCAGCTCTTTTATACACAAATTGCACTGACACTACCCCTTTGAAACACAAATCTTTTAAGCGTGGATCCCGTCGAGTACGGCGGACAATCTGGGTGCTAATACCTTCCCAGGTTGTAACCAACCCCCTTTCTCAGTCTCTCTGGTTCGCAACCGTCTTGTCCATATCTTTCCTAGGTCTATGCAGCATTGCCTTTCCTCCGGGATAAAAATGCCTAGCTGGCGACTCTATTCATTTCCCGTGAGTTCACTCCTGTGTGTTTTCGCTTCCCTCTCGCCGACCATTCGCGTCTGTACCCCATTTGGCCCGGTGTCATTTGGTGGGAGCGACATAGTGTTAGGAGGGTTGAGCCCTTGAATTGCATTCCTCAATTCTTGTTGTCCCTGAGCCATCCCTTGCATCATGGTCATGAACTCTGCCATTGTGGTGCGAACCTCATTAAGCTCGGTTTGCATAGCATCCATGACTGTCCTCTGATTGCTGCGAGTTGTGTAGCGACGCGGGATATCTTGTCGGAGATACCGGGTCTTGGCAGCTCTCGCAATCTTTGCCTGAAACACAGATAAATTAAGCATCCCGTAGAAAAACCTGCAAAGACAAAGACAAAATGCAAATGATGTGTATGTAATGCAATGTGTTCCTTTTATTCCCAAGTCTTTCCCTGTTTCCGGTCCTGGCATTAAGAGAAAATAAGAATTGGGAAGAAGACACAAGCAATATTCAAATATAATGATGGTTGTGGAGAATTGGTGCCCATTACCCCGTGTCGGTGCAACAAATAACGAACAAGAGATTCAAAACAATTCAATCACATAAACTGAAGTTTGAAATAGCAAAGTCCCCGAAGGGTGCCAGTCACAAGAATAACAAAAGTACTTCAAATAAAAGGAATCCCACAACAAGCCTATGGGTAATACAAGTACAATAACAGGAAACTAAACTCTAGGGAAATCTAAGTCTTACAGCCTCCAGCTAAGACGCTTGACATTCTGGAACAACTGAACGATATCTGGATGATCGGGCTCCTGGATGAGTCTCTGGATGAGGAGGTCCCTCGTATCAAAAGAAGCATGTAACTCTTCAATCTGCTGCAGGAACGTTGTCTCATTCTCTTTGCTTGGTCCCGGCTCGAACTTTGACCTCTTCACATCAGCTTTCAACTTCAAGTCTTCTATCTCCTTTTGAGCTTCCTTTAATGCTTGTTGACTTTCTGCTAAACGTTGGAGACGACACTTCTCTTGATGATAAGCCTTCCTAAGGAGTTCTTTCTGTCCATCCAAAGAATCCTAAAGACTCTTGATTTCCAGCTCATGCTTGACGTCTAGCTCCTTTTGCTTTTTCAAATTGTTTGCCCATTTTTCTTGCCATAAGGTAACAACTTCATTGGCTTCATTCAGATCTTTCTTCTCTTTTCGACGCTGGGTCGTCCTGTGAGTCCTAGCTAACCCCTTTTTCCTGAAGTAAAGCTCTCTCTCTCTTCGAAGTCCTTCTGCTTGAGACGAACTGTTTCCTCAGCTTGTACAGCTCTATCCTCTAACTGACGATTCTGAATCATCAATTTCTGACAAGAATTATAAGCCTCCTAATTCTCAAACCTAAGCTGCTTGACTAAAGCTTCCAACTTCTGATAATCTTCCAAAGGCAACATGGTAGGTGGTGGTAACGGTGCGGAGAAAGGGATTAGAGTCACTTGAGCTTTTTCTCTCACCCACACTTCAAACTCGGGAAACATCTGGTTATTACTCCTGCCCAAGCGATCTATACCCTTTCTATTAATCAGTTTCCAAGCACCTGCAGCTTCCCGCACCAATGGGAGATTATCCTTCACAGGAAAATAAAAGGTCTGATCCAGCTCTGAATCCTTGGGAACACTCTTCAAAGCGTATCCTAACTGTCTTCTCAAAAGTATGGGGTTGTAGTTAATGCCCCCAACTACTCCTAAGAGGGGAACATTAGGATACTTTCCACAGCTGGAGATAAGCTCTTTCCGTTTTAAACTTAAGGTAAACCATCTGATGTCTTTGGCAGTCAACGCGCTTAGCTTTTGCGACCAGATTACTTTGGGATCCGTGAACACTCCATTAACAGGGATGTGCCTCATAAACCACGTGTAGAACAACGGAGCACAACATCTAACCAAACCGCCTCGTCTTTTCTCATTCCTATAGTGCACTGAATAATACAAGTCACCTAGGAGAGTAGGTACCGGATTCTTCAACACAAACAAATGAATAGCATTTATGTCCACAAACTTGTCCATATCAGCAAATAAAACTATCCCATACACAGATAATGCCAAGATGGCGCAAACCGAATCCCACTGCTTTTCCACGACACATTCTTCAGCTCTTCTGACCAGAAACTCTAAGGGAAAACCAAGCATTCCTGCCTTGGTGGCAACCAGATTAGCAGATACCTCTGATGGGCTCAAATAAAGAGCCTTAGCAATGTCGGCGTGAGTCGGTCTTGTCATTTCTGAATTGAAAGGAATCTGATCTTTGATAGGTAGTCTCAAAATCTCAACATACTCTTCTAGCAATGGACCTAGCTGGAAATCTGGAAATGCAAAACATCGGAGTCTAGGATCATAATACTGTAGCAAGGTATGAATGGCACTCTTTTGCGAACTATCCAGACTGAACACCATGTCCAGGATATCACCATATTGCTATTTGAAGAATTCCAAATGACCTGGGGTAATGAGAGACACCATCTGCTTGAGCAAGTCCACCTTGGTATCAAAAAACTTGTAGAAAATATTCTTCTTTCTGACGTCTTCCATTCTGAAGCAAATATATGACCAGGAACCGGGAGTAATGCAGACCCTGAGAATAAAAGAAACACAAATGATTAATGATGATATGATGCTTATGCAAGGCAAGGCATGTGATCAGTGAAGTGTCTGTGATGTGCCAATCATATAATCAGGTGTCGGTGCAAGGTCACAATATCCATATATAATCATCCCTCTGATTCGGGATCCATATCTTAAAACCAGAAATCCAGATCACAAAACTAAACCAAAGGCACAGTGGGTATGCTGAAGGTATTAGGGTTCCTGCAAACCTGTAAACCCCTCCCAATCTCACGGGTGTGCTACTCGGGTCAACATCACGGACTCTCAAAGCCGAATAGCAATAATACGTTCACCATTTCCGAGAAATGGCTCATGACCAAATCAGGGAATCGGTTTGGCATTATGTACTACTCAGGGAGGCCTCAGTTGAGTCCGGAAAAACAAGCATCCCTCACAAGTCTCCAACTTCAAGCACTGAATCGAGAAACAATAGTACATTCATCCCGAAGGGTACAATACTACTGTCATACAAACAGTTTGCTTTAACTGAATTCCCATGAGAGAACCAGGCCATCCTATGCGAGTTCCTAATGGACCCTCGGATGCGAGTGGGTTTGCCAACAAATGTGGTCTGCCACTGTCATCACTGGAGAGGGGTGTTTCCATTAAGGTCCTCGAAGATCGGTCACCAGATGCACATAACTATCAAGGTCGTACCCTGAAGTGAGGTAATCCCCAGACAGAATAGTTCCAAGACGGTCGCAATCTGGGTGTGGAACACATCGCCACCTATCATGGTGAGATACCATGGGAGTATAATGTTTGTCCACGCTAATCCTATAGTGCACTCAAGCCGGGTAGTTGGCTTATCTCACAGTAACTCCCATCCCACAGAAAAAATGAAAACCAGCACAGCTAGACAGTCCAGTATAATATGATGCATGGAAAATAAAATACTGAAAGCGGTAAATAAATGCGATAAAGTAAAGCTGTAAAGTAAAAACTGTAAATAAACAGTAAAGCTAAACTAAAGCACACAACAGCAAACAAACACCCAAAGAAGCAAAACCAAACAGGCGCTAGGATTGACTCTACAAGGGAAACCGGAAGAATCAGGTTAGTCCCCATCAGAGTCGCCAGCTGTCGCTCCCGGGATTTTCATCCTAGTACAAACGCGAAAGTGGCGCGGAAAAGGTAGAGTCGCCAGCCAGACATTTTTATCCCGAAGGAATGGGAAAGGTAATGTTGCACAATCCTGAGGAAGAAGGAAAGGACAAGGTCCTGCGAACCAAAGATCTGGGTTCGGGAGTCGGTTACGACCTGGGAAGGTATTAGCACCCCAAATCGTCCGCCGTACCCGACGGGATCCACACTTGTTTGCTTGTTTCAAAGGGTGAGAAATAAAAGATGCTGCTGAATAAAGACCGCTAACTGGACTGGAATAAGAATGAGAAAGGGAACTGAAAAAAAGAATGAGAATAAAAGGGGGAAATGTAGGGAAAATAAAGAATGTGCTCGAATGGGCCCTACCCCACTGCCTACGTACCTCATCGGGATAATGAGGATCAGAGTCGACGTAGTTCACCTAACTAAGGCGGGAACTATTTGTTTGTGTTTTTTATAGTTGGAACTGCGTATGTCCATGCTCAGGTGTTGGAGGCTCGTCGGGTACGAGTGCGTTACCATCTTGCATGCGAGACAAGTCGTCGCGAGTTTGCGTTATGAGTGAATGAGATGAGAAGAGAAGTTCCCGCAGGATAGTCGCTTGTTATTTGTTTTTTTGTCTTTTATGAGAAGTGTTTTGAATTTGTTTGTGAACATTCTCATACTAAGACCTATCCATCACGGGAAGTATTTACACCTCGCCCCGAAACAGGACGTGTATAAACACTCCGCAACAAAGTCTCGTGTCGTACAAGATTGTTCGGTTTATCCTTAGATGTTTTATTACTTTTCTTTATGAGATGAGAAAGAATAACTCAAGTTGCAAAAGGGAAAAAAACTAAGGGGGACTAAGACATAACCCTAAGTTATTTATCATATACAAAGGGGAGATCCTATGGTTAATGAGGTATTCTAATCCTAAGGAGGAGAGGAAAGAGGAAGAGAAAAGGAAGAAGAACACAACTTACTTCCTAATGAAGTTAAGTTGGTTCCAAAAGGGAAAAACATAACAAGCACAAACATTATGTAAGGCAAAATGGTGCAAATTAAATGCATTAGAAATACCAAAGAGGATAGGGTTTTTTAGACATACCTTGCCCTCCCTACAAAACAAAGGTTAGCATGGTAAACATGATAAAAATAAGGCAAACAAAATTACCTAATTAATTCCTAAGGGAACTAGGACCTAAACTAGACTCAATCTATAGTTTAAAGGACCTAAAGCTAATGCAATGCAAAATTCAACAACTTATTTACAACACTTAATGCACAAACAGCTATGAAATGCACTATGCAATGCAACAGCTTTTTACAGTACCTATATGTATGCAAAAACAGGTGTTAAAAGTCACAAACAGCATGAATTTTTAACAAACAGCATGTATTCTACAATGCTTATATGCAAAACAGCTATCAAATGCAAATTCTAGATTTTATGTTTTTCACTTGTAATGCGCAAATTCAATGCAAAGTACACCAATCAATCATGATTATGCAATAATGAACATGGATCAAGCACATGATTTAGATGAACATTGTTATTCTTAATGGAGTATGCAAGAATGCATCACATGAATCATTATGCAACAAGCATGCAAAACATGAACATGGCATACGAAGATGCTCTACATTGATCATGAATGTGCAAAATGATGGATCAACAAAAGTGCTAATCTTAATGCAAAAAACCATAATTTTATTGATGTAGGAATGTGATCAAGAATGCGATTAAAATGCAACAAATGTAACACATTGTGCTTATGCATAAACATGCTTATGAACATGCAACATTTGGTATATGCTGCAAGGATGCGAATGCATTAACGATACATGCGAATGATGCGAGAATTAGAATGCAACATGATCATTTATATGCTAAAGAATGTATGGGTATGGCAAGAACATGCAATAATTCAAGTTATGCATTAATGGACACAAACATACATAACATGCGAAATGGACGGAATCGTGTCGAATCGACTCGAAATGGGGGAATGGGATATCGAAACTAACCTAGAAATTTCCCTAAAATCAGTACCTAAACATGTATGGGGGATGATAGGCATGAAGAATTAAGACTAAGCTATCAAATAAGCTAAAATCTAAATTCCTACGACGAGAACCGTTTTTCCTATTTACAAGGGATTCTTTACACCTACTAAGACCTAGATTAGACTACAAATCTAATTCCTAATAATCCAACTGCAAATTGCAAGCAAGAAAGCAACGAAAATGAAAATGAACGGTACAACACAAACATAATCGAAAATCATGCGGAGAATGCCGTTAAGGCGAGATGAAGAGGATAAATTAAGGCATAATGGTTAAATCACCAACCTACGAAACGGAGGAGTGTTTCGGTAATTGTTGCAATGAATCGGAGTGCGAATGGAGAAGAAAACCGGAGAATCCGCGAATGTAAAATAAATGCGATTCGGTTTTGACGCTTCTCGATTAATCACTTCCGATAAGTCGCAATCTCCACCAAAAACCAGTAGCTTCTTATTCCACAATGCTCAATTCAATGGAGGATGGAGGCTAAGCTTTAAGACCTTCAAGTTTCAATGTGAAACATGAAGAACTTTTGTTGAAAAGCTATGGTGAAAATGGTGGAAAAGTGGGAGAGAAAGTAATGGATTTTGAGATTGTGAAAATGGTGATTGAGTGAAGAATGAGGGAGAGAGTGATTTGTGGTGATTACCCTTAGCTTTGGGAGGAGATGGGTTTATATAATGGCTAGGCTTGGCATGAGGTTTGGGCTTGGATGTAGCTTAGGAGTTAGCTTAGGTTAGGAGTTAGTTGGGATTCTAGAGAATTCTAGAACTCCTTGGAAGGTTGTAGAAAACTCTAGAATGTGGTAGAAGAGGGTGAGCTGGCTCTTCTAGAACTTTCTTTAGTTGGGATCAATCCAATGCATCAAACACCATGAAGCAAATGATGGAGATTAGTGAAGTGAAACGCAAGCTTAGTTATTCAAGGACTGCATCTTGAGTTTGCTCTCTTGATTATGGAATGCACAATAATTAGAATGGACCTGCATACATCAATGATAACTTGCTGATGTAGCAAAGATCAATGGCAAAATTCAGCTTGAAACCAATGAATCTAGTGTACACTAGCTCATGAACATTTGTGGTGAAGACCACTTTGATGTAGCAGCAATGGTGAAGCTTGAATTGAGGCCAAAGTGAAGCTAAATGAGCTATAGAATGTGTAACAATCATTTCCAAGTTCAACCCCAAAGATAGCATAGCATTCCCCCTTGTTTTGCATTAAAAACAGCAGCAAAATGGCAAAAAACAGCATCATGTATCGATACATAAGGTTATGCATCGATACATACTGAAGAGAAGGCTAAATTCAGCAAAAAACACATTATGTATCGATACATAACACGGATGTATCGATACATAACAGTTTTTTAACTATTATTTATCGATACATAACACGGATGCATCGATACATCCTGTTTATGTATCAATACATCCAGCTTATGTATCAATACATAGCCAGCACACATGTATCGATACAAAACTCGTATGTATCGATACATGGCCCCCAAAAACTGTTTTTTCCTTGATTTTTTCACTCTTTCTTGCTAAAACTTCATCCATAAGTCCCTTA
Organism: Lathyrus aphaca; assembly: GCA_963966055.1. Lineage (NCBI taxonomy): Eukaryota > Viridiplantae > Streptophyta > Magnoliopsida > Fabales > Fabaceae > Lathyrus > Lathyrus aphaca. The sequence continues at coordinate 139,148,593 of OZ014524.1, read as the reverse complement.
TAACCAATATTTCTTGTCCTTGACCTCAAGAAGTCAAGAGTTGACTTTTCACTCATCCTGGTTGACTTTTCTCCAATTTTCTGATTTTCAATCAACTGAACAATTGAGGGCCTTCCAAAATGAGTCCAATGGTGAAATTTGAACCATAGTTACTTAACATCATGTAGAGAACCATGAAACCATGCTTGGACCAAAGTCTCATTGATAAGCCCAGTTCATTAGAAACCCTCATCTGACTCCTTTTTGCTGGGAAATGTTGCACTGCTTGCCTCCCTTGATCAAAGCACCTCTGTATAGGACTTGTGGCTTCAAGTAAATACTTGTGGGATGTTGTGGACCATTTGCACAAGGTTGAGAAGCTTTTGTGGCCCTTTGATTGCCTTTGTATAGCCTTCAGTTGCTTTGTTCACTGATCACAAACCTATGCCCCTGCTGTGATGGTTATGATGCAATGTTTTTGGTTATTTTATGAATTTATGTATGCTAAATGCTATGCAAAAAGTTGGGGAAATGAGAGGGAAAATTTTGAGGTATTACACAATTTATAATGACAAAAATATGTCCTTCTGTGATACGATTGTACATTTGATTTGTGAATTTTGTTGGGGAGTAATCGGTTGCTGGAAAATATTAATTTAGGGATGAACAAAGGGGGGTGGCGCAGGCCACACCCACCACAAGCAGTGGAGTGGCCCAGGCCACCTGGGTTTAATTGCATGGCGCATGCCATGAAAAGCCAAGTGTGGCCATCAAGTGATTATGGCGCAGGCCATAATGACCTTGGTTTCATCTATGGTGCACGCCATAGTGGTTGTGTGAAAAGGTGGCGCAGGCCGCCCTGTTGTGAGGGGGTTTTCAATTTAATTAAATCCCTATTATCTTTCATAAATAACTTACCAAATATTCCTATTAATCCTTATGAACTTAAATCTAACCATATACTTTTCTAAATCATAGAGTAGTAGAATTAACGAGGATTATGATTGGTAATGAAGCTTAGAATTTAATTATGCATAGCACGAACAGTAAGAAGGCAATTTTAAAATAGCACTGTAATATGTAATTTAGCAGAAAATGCAGGTTTAAGAGGTTAGCAGAAAACATTTGCATGTTTAAGCAGAAAATGAAATTTAGCAGGTAATGGTATTGCAACCGAATTGAATTCGATAAAAGTTAGGAAATAGTCGCAGGGAAATGCAGATATTGGTAAGTTGGAATTGAGCAGAATAAGTGGAATTCATCAGTAGTTATAATAGAAAATCAAGTAGTGTCGATTTAGCCAGATTAGTTGATTTAGGCGAAAAATTTAGTTATCTAGAATTTAACGAAAATCGTCGAGTTAGTTCAGAATAATTAGTAGGTGATTTTTGTCGGTGTATTCTGTTGATTCGTGTTAAATGTGTGCATTTTGCTAGTATAGTTACTTATATTGTTTTGTCCCGGTTTTGGAGCATTTTAAAGTTGAAGAAAAAAGGACCAATGTTGATTATTAAAGTTGCAGGTCGTATGACCAATGTTGAAAGTTGTAGGCCTATGGCCAAGGTTGAATCGTGTTGAATTTAAGTTGCTACATGGTTTGTTGTAAGTTGTTTTGAGTTGTTCGTTGTTTATGTGTTGTGTTGATTGGTCTCATGACATACATTGAATTCTAAGTTGGAGCGGATGCTCACCGCGTTGGCCTGGATTGGCAAAATTATTAAGTTGAAGGCTTATGCCTTGCAGATACATCGATAACCCGATATATTTTATGTTGGGAGTTTTACTCCAATGGTACCACATGTATATGCATAGTCGAGTCACATCCGGTGTCATATTATTTATGTTGTTTATGTTATTTATGTGACCAAGTTGATAAAGTTGTTCATGTTGCTTAAGTTGCTAAAGTTGTTTACGTTGCTCAAGTTGATTAAGTTATTCATGAAGATTTAAGTTGATTAAGTGGTTTATGTTGATTACGTTGAGTAAGTGGTTCATGTTGAATAAATCGACTATGTTGCTAAGTTAATTATATGATTATGTTGAATAAGTTGATTATATGATTATGTTGAATAAGTTGATTATATGATTATGTTGAATAAGTTGATTATATGGTTATGTTGCATGACTTATTTATATGTTTATGTTCATAAAGTCGATTATGTTGATATTGAAGAAGTTGAATACGTTATATATAATTGTCGAAGTTAATGAAGGTGTCCATGCTGATTTTATAGTTGAAATTGATTATGTTGATATGTGAATTAAGTTGATAGAGTATGTTGATAAGTTGTTGGTGATCGATAAGATTTTGTTGTTGGATAGTATGTAAATTGTATGATTCTATCTAGTGTATTAATTATCATACTCTTGTTTATATGGTTCGATATATCACCCCTTCTGTTTGAATGTTACCCTTATGTTGGTAACGTGCAGGTAGCTTGCAGGAAGATGGTTATCTTCGTTAGTCGAGTCGGTGTCAGTGCTTTGATACATAACACTCGGGGGGGATGAACGCTTAGTTGTATTGTTGTTTTTTTAAGTTGTTGTTGTTTTTAGTTGTTTCAATTAAAATTAAAAACATGTTATTACTAAGTTGATAAGATGAATAAGTTGTTATATGAGGTATGGTTGAATATTAGTGAATCTGCTGCCTATTTGTAAAAGTTTTTTTATTTCAAAGAATTGAATATAAGTTGTTGTTATGGTTTCATCCTAAATGAAAGTGTTATGTATCCTTGATATAAGAAAATAAATGAAGTTGTTCTTCAAGCTGAAAAATGTGACATCCTATTTGTTTACTTGTTGATTGAATCTTCTACTATGATTTTAATATTTCCTCCAGGTAGATTTGGGGTGTTACAAAATTCATCTAGTGGAATTGAAAAATCTACTGGATAAGAATCTTTGGGTAATGATGTTTTCTCTTTGGGTATTTGTTATTACTATTCTCGGTCTTGTGAAACATCATTGTGTCCTTTTTCTAACAAGATTCTTTTTCTTTTAGGAATCTTGTTCAGTTATTTTTCTTTTCTCTTTGGTTGTGTGTTGATCAAGCCAAACTTGAGATGAGTTCCTCAGTTAATTCTCTTTTGAATCAACTGGATGCCATCAATGAAAAGTTTGTGGATTTTGATGAGTTTCTTAAGATTGGTTTTAACTTTTGGAAGACTGTGTATAAACAAGGTTGGAATGGTTACTTTGAGATTCTTTGTGGTTTCATTTATCCAAGTTTTGTCAAAGAGTTTTGGAATAATTACTCAATTGTTGAGTTGAATTCTAAGTGTGTTATTATGTCTAGATTGACTGGTGTTTCTATAACAATAACCTTTAAAGTGATTGCTAATGATATCAATTGTGAGGAGATTGGAGAAATCCCAAGAACTCTTGTTTGGGAACATTATATTCCTACTTGGTGTATCTTTGTAGAACCAATTAATACATCAGTAGTCTCAAATCTTTGTCCTGGTGCAATTGTTTGGAATCAGATTATGAATTCAAATTTACTTCCTAAGAATAAGGATTTGGACCTCATGGACCCTATTGAAAAAAGATCTGCTTCTACTTCTCAATTCTGACTTGAAGATTGATCTTCCTCAAGTTATGTTTGGCCACTTGAAGAGGATTTTTTCTTCATTTCACAAGGGAAAAACCTTCTTCATTCCTTATGGACGAGTTATTTCAAAAGTACTTGTTCAACAAGGGGTTATCATAAGTTCAGAGGCTGGTTCTTCTAAAATATGGAGAGACATGTTTGAAGATATCTATGAAAGATTTTGATGTTATATTTCTGCATAGTTATGCCTTGAATTTGTTGGAACCTTGTATTAAGCTTTCTTATTATTAATTCAAATTTTGTTCATGCTTATGTTAATTTTAACTGTTAAATATTTGTTCAATGTTATTCAAAAGAATTTAAAGTTATAGGAGAAAGAACTCAATGTATGCAACTTATTTCATTAATAAAAAGGAATTTATTACAAGAAAATCAGACTTTCTATTATGTTGGATTGGCCCTAAGGAATAATTCCCTATGATCCTCAATTGGTTTTTGCGTCTGGACCCAGAAGATCTTCTTCTTCTGTGTGTCTTTACAAAGTTTGTTGAATAGGAGAGAACTTCTGAGGTTGTCCGCTTGCTTATAGATCCCTTTGCTACTTTACTCTAGTTTGCTTGAGTTTTTGCATTCAGTATTGGTGTCTTCCTAAAATCTCTCTTTGGAACCCATATTTGCTTTTGCTTGTACATCTTGGTGTTCTAGGGATTAAGTGATGATGGAAGAGTCTACTTTGAGTCCTTGTATAGACGTGTTACATACATTTTACTTGGTTAATGTTATTTTAATGTTGATTAATTCAAATCAATATTTTAATGATAACTTTTGGAAATGTCATCTAACAGTCTGACCTATTTAATATTCATTAAAAACTATGAATTTATGTTTTATTTTTTTCACTGTTACTTTTGGTGTTAGTTTCACTTTTATGTTTATCAGAAAACAAATAAAAAAAAGGAAATTTAAGTGACTATTGCACGACTTGTACTTAAATAAAATTGGTTAAAATATTCTTCATTAAATCTTCCTAGAGGATTACAAAATTTATAAGTAACTGTATGATATTATAATAGATCTTTATCTTAATCATCCATCCCCTTATAGGACTAGAAGTTTCTATAATCAACATATGGTTCATCTTCATTAATAACCTCCTCGTCTGCTATTGGATAACAAGTTGATAAAACATCTCGTTAAGTCTCATTCTTTGTGGCCTCTTCATAATTCTTCTTCTTAGCCTCATCACAGCTGTTGAAGAACCTAACTTTGTAGGTTTCTTAGTAACTGCTAATGGTACCTCTTCAGAAGTAAGCTTTGCAGTGGGCAAATGCCCAGTTGTAGAAGACTCAGAAACTATTTGTTTCTGAAGGTTGTGGACACTTTGTCTTGTAGAGCTCTCAGAGACTTTTGTTACAATAGATGCCTTATGACTCTCAGTTAATGACTCCATGAATCTAGTAGTTATTGATAAAAATGAACTAGGTCTTTGTTGATTTTATAGTGTTTTTCTGAACATTCTGACAAAAATAATAAAATATCCTTTACTTGATTCTTGAAATTGTTATGACCAATAACTACTGTGCACAGTCCTTAATGACCCTTGTTACTTGATCGTTTTTCATTCTTGAAAATTGATCCTGTAAAGATGATTTGAGATACATTTATGAGTGCAATTATTTTCTTCTTCTTTTCTTTTTCTTTTATTTCGTTTTGATGTGACAAATGAGGGAGAAATAATGGTAGGTATTTAAGTGGAAACTGAACACATTGAGTACCTATTTAGTTTAACATATTGGTCATTTATAATTTATGTTATTTTATTTTCTGTTTTTATGGTTACCTTGTCCGTGGCGACACATTTTAACTTTCTTGTACATAGAACTATGAAGTAGCTTACAAACCTCAACCTTAGCCTATCAGACCCAGAAAGATTTTACAAACCTCATATTCTGGTGTTTCCAAAGGAAGTTAAAATATTATTTTTGATTTTCTTAAATATGGAACTGAGGGGGAGCTTACAAACCTCAACCTTGGAACTGTTTGACTCAGGGAGCCTACAAACCTCTGGCCCTGATGTTACTAAGAAGACTGAATTATTTTTTCTTGAAAAGTAGTACTTGGTGTAAGAGTCAATAGAACTTAGATTTGGACTATTAGACTCAAGGGGAGCTTACAAATCTCATACACTAATACTGCAGAGAAAATTATAAATGTCCAACATTATCCTTTAAATACTTATGTTTGTCATCATCAAAAAGGGGGAGAGTGTTAGAACAATGTTTTATTTAAAGTGTGTTTTATATATGCAGGTTCTAAATACATATACATAAATAATCAGAATATGATATACTTAAACACACTTGGGAGTTGTTGTATTGCTAGCTTCTAGTATCAAAATTTGAAGAACATTTTCTAGTGTGGATCGCCTCAGACTCTGGTGCACTGGAGTTGTCCGTATTGCAGAAAGCAAGTTGTATTGTCTAATTAGTTTTTCATCCAGAGTTTACAGTTTGCAAGGCTCAAGAGAAGTTGACATGCTTTACGGATCTACTATCAACGAATCTATTAGTATAAAATCTCTTGATGAATCAAAAGTTAAACATGTTACACATTAGGTTCAAAATCTTATGTGTATCTATCTTCAACGTCTTTTGTACTATGGAGAAAAGGCAAAGACACTTGATCAAGTTAACTCTTCAATGGATAGTTTTTTGCAAAGACTATAAATATGGCTGAAGGTTCAAGTTGAATCTTTAACAAGGATTTTATATTTGTAAGATGTAATTGTAAAAGCCTTAAGATTTCTTACCATTGAATATAGTAGAAATCTTAAGTGTTTTAGGTTTTTGTTATGGTGATTTCTTATACCTCTGATACTTATATCATGTACACCTTGTTCTTTATTTTGTTGAACATGTTCAACATTTTAGATTAACGTTTCTTGCTATATTCTTGAGCAAAATTCTTGTCTCATTGGGATTTAAGCAATAAGACTCGAGCCAAGATGCTTGAGCAACGTAAGTCTCAATGCTTAACCGCTTGAGCTGTAAAAGTCATATTCAACTAAGTTGATTGAGCAAACGAAAGTCTTTGTCTGAGGCACGTGAGCAGGAAATCGTAAGTAAAGATTGAGCAAGGAAGTCTTAATCTGGATGACCTTTGGAGCAAGTGGGCTCGGCCAGAGGATGTGAGCAAGGAAGTATCAGTTTGGATGACCTTTGGATCAGGTGGGACCGGTTAGAGGATGTGATCAAGGAATTCTTAGCCAGAGTGACATTTGGAACAGGTGGGCTCGGTCAGAGGGCGTGAGAAAAATTATTGGGCTGAGGGCCTAAGAAAGGAAGTATCGAGCCTAGATGCTTGAGCTACGTAAGTCTCTTGCTTAATTTCCTGGGTAGTGAAAGTCTTAATCAATTAGGTTAATCAAGTAGAAGTATTAGACAGTGGTACTGAGAAAGTGTAAAGACTTATGCAAAATGCATAAGCAATTGTAATCATGTTTTGATTATAGTGAAAAGCTCTTGTAATACAAGGGGACTTGAGTACTCTCAGTTAGAGGAGGAACTAGGATAAATCTTTTATGTCTTCTGGTGTTATTTATTTACTTCTATTAACATATGTTGCTGAGAATTAAAACAGAATCTAAACATCAGTTCAGATTCTGAACTCTAACCAGAAGCTAAATTAAGAAAACATGAAATACAATTCAACCCCTTTTCTTATGTACTTTTCACACCTTCACATATGACCATACAACTTCTTTAATATCGTCAACAGAGAATGGGAGCCATAGAGTTGAACTTTTGGTTGGCGTAAGAGCCTTGAACAACACTTCATGGTGCTCTGATCTCCTAAAATGATGTTCTTGAAATCTATCTTTGAAGTGGTTATATGATAAAGATTTTACATCTTTAACTCCTTCGACAACCAAATCGGCAGATTTTAAGATCGAAATTCCATAACGCTTATTCATTGGTTTCACAAAAGAGTAAAAGAACTTAGAATTCTGATATTTTTCCCTTAGCCAAAGACATATTGATTTCTGCCTAAGAATGGATTCACAACTATTCAAATTTTTCCAAACCGAATGTTGAACTCCTCCCTTTTGAAAACTGATCTGGATCCAAAGCAATGTCATCGATTTTGATTAGGTGATCTAGAGAATTGAGCTCTCAGAATTGAGCTCTCACAAAACAGTATAATTATTCACGACCTCTTAAACCAATTTTAAGAATTATGGGTGCTGAGTCCATGCCTTAAAAAACTTGAAAGGAATGGGACCCCAGTTTATAGTTATGACTTAATCAAAATCAGATAGTGATCAAAGATAACTTTGTTGATAATCAATTGCTCTTTCAATTTCCATCTACCAATTAAACCTTCTAAAATTAAGAACATATCTAGCCTACTCATCAACGAACCTGTAACATTAAGCTAAGTAAAAACATTTCTTGTCGTTGGTAAATCAAATAGGTCAATTTCAATAATGAAGGCACATAATTTTCTCGCCTCTACTCAATTGGAATGAACCCTACAACCTCTTCTTTTGCTTGATCTCTTTACTACGTTAAAGTTATCGCCTACACATCCTTCACCTTTGGGAAATGAAGATTTGAGACTCCTTAAACCAGCCCATAGTTCCATCTTCTTCAATAGAAAGCATGATGCATATATGTTAACTACATAGATGAGGACATCTTTCCAAAGTATCTGAATACCTAGGAATTCTTGACCTTCAAAACTTGATAAATGAGTGAAAAGGTTTGGGTTCCACAGTGTTAGCAATACATCATACCTTCCTATTATTTTCTTCGTCGACCACAAAACATGTTGATTACCTCAAATTTCTTAACAAATGAATCCTCGATTGAATGTAGTTTGGTCTCATGAAGCAAGTGTAAATTGATTTTCTCAACCAGAACCAAATCCTTTGTTGATTTATATTTGGCGCCATTACCTGCTCCTCTAATGTAATATGCAAGAATATTCATCTAATACTACCTTTATTTGCTTCCTTAAATCTAATCTTATTTTAATCAAGCTTCTCTAACCTTTTGATTTTAGCAATGTATGTTGCGTCATCATCTTCCCCTCTAATTCCAAATTTTGAGGTCTTCTTCCAAATTTTTGTAGCAATCACCTCATTTTCTTGATCCATAAATCTTCGATTACCTTGTATAATATCCCCAAGTTAATAGTGTCAAAATTGTGACAAAATACAATTTTTGTATAAAATGATAAGGTTATAAAAAAGATTGTAAAAACTATTAAATAAAATTTGAAAATTCGAACAAAAATGCGTCAAAAATAATCTTTTTAAAATTGAACATTATTGAAAGTTTGAGAGTTTCAAAAATATGTGGGAGGTGAAGAATAAATTTCATAATATATTATCATTCTCAAATAAAAAATAATAATTACTAGAAACATGTTTCCAATAAAATACTGCATTTTAGGAGATAGATTGAACTATCACCTCCAATAAATTATAGTTTTAACTACAACTTGTCATTTAGTGATGTTGCATTTTATTTACCCCAACTCATAGATACAAAAAAAATCCTTTCACTTTCAACCGAGCCACATACTTATATAATAACTCTCAAACTACTAATGCAACATTAAACCAAGTAAACCAGGTATTATTTGTAGAGAAGACTGAAGTAGATCAGGTATTGATTGCTTGCAAGTTTGTATGTGGATAATCAGCAACTTGTCAAGAGTATTCCAGATTATCATACGGGAGAATGATAGGAATGACTGCCTTTGAAGGCATTGAGTGATTATCTATTTCTGAAAATCTTGTGGAAGGACTTTGTCTAGCAAGTCATGCTTTTCTATAGCATGTGTCCATTATCTGACACTGGTGGGAGGAAAAAAACTGAATTTGATGTTATTCCAACAATTTGTTACTATGAGGATGTCGATCCTTATGTGCCTCACAGATAGCATGATGGTTTTCATGTGTGAGTGATTGTTATTTCTTGTTAGTTCTTGTCAGAAGGGATAGTGGTGCCAAAATGAATGAGCTTCAGCAGGTAGCTAGACTGGGAGTGAACTCTTGAAGACATTGAAGATGCGTCTTATGTTTTCCATTCATTCCTACGCAAGTGCTCAGGGGGATCAAAATTTTTCTTAGATAGGGGGAGTTTCCTCTTGATCTAAAAATCTTCAACACCAAGCTTGTGGCGAGTAACAAGCAGATTTTTCATCCAGTAGGGATGAAAATTTCAAGTGTTATGTCTTGACATTTTATTGTTGCAAGTTGGGGGAGACTTGACAATACATAATATATGATTCTTGTTTGGATGCTTAAAGAATCATAGACCAGTCTAGAAGAATTTATTTTTCTCTACAGATTCCTGTGAAGATACTCTGAATATGTTAATTCAACAGAAGGACCAGTAAAGCAAAGACATTATCTGGAATGATGTCAGGACATTGTCTTGGAACACATTTGCATGTAACTGGTTTTCCTTGGACGGTGCTCTTAAAAGAAGAAACAGTCAACAGTCTTGGCTGATGCTCTATTAGTGGAGTTATTGGCTCTTTAAATTGACTAGTGTTTTGATCGATGGTTCATTGCTTTCTAAGAATATTGCTCGTTATATATTGGATTGTTGTGAAACTTCTTGGTCTCATATTTCCCTTCCTTCAAATGAAGTACTCGATGGTGTTTTTCAAAGTTTGGATGGGTTGTTCTTGGATTTGGAGTTGTCTTGGTTACTTTTGCCAAGTTTTGGCTAAAAAGGGGGAGAAGAATAGTGTTCTGGTTATTGGGTTCATTCAAGTCGTGGCAGTGCAAGAATGGTGTAAAGGGAAGATGATGTTCTATCATCTTAATCTACATATTTCTATTTGTTTGTGTCTTGTGATCTGATTTATGATGTAGGTTGTGTGTTGTGACCTGAGTTACATTTGTTGTATACTCTATGCTACGAACTTGAACTTTGCTTATTATTAACGGTTCTCTTATGCCTAGAAGAAGAAGATTTATTCTTCAAAGAAGACAAAGGATTGAGAGGGAGAATGCTTCAAATCCCCTCTCATGTTTACCAACAGGCATAAAGAATTCAGGGATAAGGTTTTAGCCAAAATTTGTCAAAATTGGAGATTGAAAGCTCCTGGTGTTTGACAGAATTTTGGTAAAACCTAATAGTGAAGAAAAACTGCAGAAGTCAAAGATATCGAAGAAGATGTCCTATCATGTTAATAGGATATCATGAGTTATTACTTCAGTAGGTTTAATTCAATAACAAATCTTTTCAGGATTTGTTTCACTCCTAAAAGACTGGATCTAAGAGAAAAGATAGAAGGCCCAAGTAAAAGAAAGAGACTATAAATATGAAGAGTTAGACCTAGGGTTAATAAATCCTTATGTAACAATTGTAACCTAGTTCTCTTTTGTAAAATAAGGGTTTAGGTTTTTGAGAGTGATCGCGTATCGCGCACGGATCGAAAACGAGTATTTTTGAAATATAGTTACGGTAACGACAACTCGAGTATCGTCTCACAATGATTCTTGTATTTTTATTAACCAACCGATTGGAACAATGGGGGTTTGAGTTTCAATTAACATAAGAAAAAAAATAGTGCAAATAAGTGATTATCAAAATAAGCTGAAACGGTTAATCTGCTGTTATAATTTCCCAACTTATCATCGACCCAAATAATTCCTAATTCTTAAGCGGACTCTATTCCCTTTTCGATTATAATAACAATCAAACAAACTCAATTGATATTATACGGTAAATATTCCTAATTTCTGAATTAAGCAAACAGATGAGATATATCAATCGTGAATTAAGCAAACACGATAAACATACGCGGATTAAGCAAATGCGATTAAAGTATAGGAACATGCAATTATCGAAATAAATCAATCTAATCTTAGATAAATAGAATTAAGCAAACAAGATATCAAGATCAGAATTTAAAGGAAATAGATTAATTAGAAAATATAAGAACCTCAAAGTGTCGGTGGAAACCGATTACAACAGATTAATCCTTGGAATTAGTTCTCCATAATTCGTAAAAGTCAAAAAGAAAAATCGTGAGTCGTGAATAAAAAATTGAAAAGAAAAGGTCTTAGGTACAAAAGTTATGGTTGGTAGGTATAGGAAAGTGTCACAAATTCCCCCTTCTAACCCAACTGGGTCGGAAACATAACCCAGGCCCATAAAACGATCCAAAACAAATTATTTTCTAAACTTAGAATTCGGATTCTGACTTCCACGAATTATTTGAGACTCGTGCACTCCGAATCAGATTTTTCATAAAACATAAAACTTGTAGCTCTTTGTCTCGACTTTTTGTCGACTGGTAGAACGCCTCAATCAGATTCCCATAGCTCCAGTTATGAATTTTTTATTGTAAGCGGCTAATGCTGAAAAATAATAAACGAAAATCAAATAAGGCTAGAAAAAAACTTAAATATGAAAACACACTAAAATGGTGAAACTAATGAAATAAACTAAGGAAATGCCTAAGTATAACCGTAGAATAATATGCATGAAGATTCACTGATCAGAGAGTCATTGGCTCTTAGGGTTGTAGTTTCAATCTGCAGTATGGGATGCAAAGAGGATGGCATAGGTGCATCTACATTTCCAGAAGTCTTTAGATAATGGTTTTTGTATTGTTCTTGGACGAAGCTTTGAAGCAAGTACAAGACAACTTGTAGGTCAAGAAACCGTGTGTAACACGGTGGGAGAACTGACTTTTCTATAAATGTTGCGAATAGCAAGAGTCGCCACCGACTTTTATTTTATCCAAAAGGAAAGGACATAAAAGAACAGGAAAGACCTTAAAAAGATTTTGAGTTCGGGGGGTAGGTTATACAAAGGGAAGGTGTTAGCACCCTTTATATCCATGGTTATCCATGGGCTCTTAGTTACTTAGTTCACTTTAAATTGTTTTGAGAAAGTGTAGTGTGTGATTAAAAATTTTCTAAGCACTTTATAATGATCCTCGTATGGATGTATATAAAGACTTTGTTTTGAAAATTTATTTGAAATGTGAAGTGTGATGAAGTATTTTGAAGAAAAGTGAGCAAGTACTTAAGAGGAACCTACCCTATGCTAAATCTTTACTGTTCTTATATATTCTTTCAATGGTAAGACTATCCCTATTATTAAGGAATAGGTAGTCATTACCTTGGATGTGATAAGGGACATATGAAGGGACATATGTATTTAGGCAACTGTAAGGTGTCTTTAGCAATTCGTAGGGACTTATCATCTTTTTATTTCGAAGGGACAAGATCATTTACCGTAGGCAACCTCGAAGGGACTTGATCTTATAATCTTAAAGGGACTTGATGATATTAATGAAGGGACTTTGCTTTAAGACACCTTAATTGACTTTATAATTAGGTAACATGAGGAGTAACCTTAGAAAGTGCCAGAGGGCGATCAAAGATCGACTTACGTGTGTGAGTGTTCATATTCATATATTTATCTTATTAAATTAGTTATACTAAATTAATTTTAAATCACAAACATGTTATGACTCCCTATAATTACTAACCATGGCAAAAATATTTATAAACAATAAAATAAAGACACAAATAAACCTACGGCTATTACAAGGCTTTCGCAATTACATTATAATAGAAATAATTAATAATAAATATATAATAAATAAACTTATAATTAAAATGGTTAGTGATAAAAATAATCATAAGAGGAAGAGGTTAGCACAAATATACAAAAATATATAGAATTTAAGAGAACATTTTTAAATTAAACAAATAATTGTGAAGAATTTTTAAGAAGAAGATAATAAAGTAATTAGAATAATGATAATAAACAATATAATAATTATTTACAAAACAAGAGTAATTATTTAATTATATATTAGAAAAAATTAATTAAGTTTAATATTTAAAGTTAAATAAAAAAATTAGGGTTAGAAATTAGAGTTAGAAATTAGGGTTAGAAATTTAAGAAAATAAAATTAGGGTTTGAATGTTTAATTAAAATATTAATTGATTTATTTACAAATTATAAATGAAAATTAAAATTATATGTAAATTTACTTTATAAAATATGAAATTCTGGGATCAGGTACGTGATGTCGAATGAGATGTTTAAACACTTGAAGACTTGAACAAAACTTAAAGTGCAGGAAAATTAAACAACACAGGAAATTGTTAACCCAGTTCAGTGTATAACCACACTTACATCTGGGGGCTACCAAGCCAGGAAGGAAATCCAATATAAGTAATATTAATTCTAGACTTAAACCACTCAGTTTAATCTTTCACTTAATATCTACCCAATGCAATTTCTACCTAAGACACAACTTAGATATGAGTACCAACTCACTCCCCCTCAATCACACAGTGATATGTTTACAAGTTTAATAAAATTGAAGTCATACTTCAAACAAAACAGCTTGATCTTACTTCACAGTTTCAATCAAGACACAAATACACTTTTGCTTAAAAGCTCATAAAGTGATACACATATACAACCTGCTATTAAAACACAAACACCCTATTAAGTCTTCTAAATTTCGTACTCTATTCTGAGAGTTTCTGTTGCTTAAATAGATGCTTGGATTTTGGGCTTTCTGTAGGTTATCCAATCCTGATACGCATGCTACCATCACCTTGAATTAGGGTTTGTTACTTCCTTGATTCTAGGTGAGTCAGTTCTTCTGATTATACTGAAATCATATAACTAATCTCCCTACAGATGCGCCTTCTTCTGTTTTATCCATCCATAATTAATTCCAGATAAATTCCCTGAATTTACTCAGTTCTGTTAAGCATTAATTAATTCTGGTAGCAGGTTTGAGATGTCACAACATCTGGTGTGACATCCTGAAAACTGAACTTACTTCATTAACTGATACAATGTCACAACATCTGGTGTGACATCCTGAATTAAGTTCATTTACTTATACTCTGTTTGATAATGTCACAACATCTGATGTGACATCCTGAACTAAGTTCAACACTTCTTGTTGGTCAAAAATTCTGCCAATTCTAAACATCTACAAACTCCCCCTTTGGCTAATTTTTGGCTAACATAATCTTCTGGTTTATCAGAGTGCAACAGAGTTTCTTTTATCAGAGTACAGCAGTTCTTTTCTGTTGAGTCATGTGTGAGTTTACTCCCCCTCAAACCTATATGTGTTCTGACTTGTTTCAACAGAAATTTTTCATTAAAAACAACTTAGTTCAGAAACAAACAAAAGGCATTTTTCATTAATCAGTAAGTTGCAGCAGACATTGTTGTTGTTGTTCAGTTCTCTTCTCCCCTTGTTAGACATAAATTGGGGCCAAATTTTACATAGACAGAGAGAATTACAAAATTCAAAATACAATGCTGAAGCAGACATTACATATTCCTCACATACATTTTTCACTCAGAATCTTCATATTCAGTGTCTTCCTCTTCTTCAGTTTCCTCATCAGAATCAGCAGCCTTCTGAGCACTCTCTTCAATTTCCAGCCTTTGAATAATCTCCTCAAGCTTCTGCTTCCTGGCATCCGGTTCTTTGCATGTGTTCTTCAGCTCAGCAATCAAAGCAGCTTTGGATATAGGAGACTTTGCCTTTGAAGGTCCAGCAGATGTCCTAGAGGGAGCTTCAACATCAGCTGCATGATGACTTAAGAACAGCTTGTAGTGGAAGGCCAGAGGACTCTCTCTTTTGCAGATTGAATCCTTCTCAGTGAGGATTCCAGGATACTGGCTAAGGATTATTCCACACAGCAAAGAAGGGAAGGCAATAGGTAGCTTTGTTGCAGATGTCCCAGCATGCTTCAGTGTTTGATCAAAAATGTAAGCCCCAAAGTCCAGCTTTGTTTGGGTGCCCACAGCATATATGAATATGCCCAATCCAGTTGCTATTGAGGAGGTATGGTTGGTAGGGACCCAGTTTACAGTCCCAATCCTATGCAGCATTGCATACTTCCTTGTTAGCAAGCTAACAGAAAGTTTGCCCTTTACTGGCCAAGCTTTGACTTGATTGGCATTGATGACCTTGCAAACCTGGTTATCAGTCTTCCCCAGCTCATTAGGTCCATCAGATTATCTCCCTAGATAGAGGTTGATAACCCTAGGAGAGAATTCCACACATCTCCCTCTTACATACACCTTTCTGAATTCATCTGACTTACCATCAGCACAGTCCTCTTGAAGGTTGACAATAAATTCCTTGACTAGCAGCTCATAGCAAGGTGAAAAGTTTGACACTGTTTTGAATAAGCCAGCAGAAGAAATGAGATCAATTACCTCAGTACACTCAAGTGCATTGCTGCCCAGCTCTCTTTCAAGTGCTACCCTTCTTTGGTAGACAAATTTCCATCTGCTCACACTTGACACATGATGGAATGAAATATTGTCCAGAGGAGCTTCTGGAACAGCAGAGGTGGACCTTGAAGGTGTTGGTTTCTTCTTTGGTTGGGATGTTGGGACATCCTCTTCAACATTTGAATCTGGAGGAGTGACAGCTTTCCTCTTTTGTGTATTCACTTTGCTCCATTGTTTGGTAGGACCAAAAGCAACTTTAGCTTTGTCCTTCTTTGGTGTAGGCTGCTTCTTTTCAGGAGTTGCATGTCCTGCAGTCTTCTTTTCCTTCCTAGTTCTGAGCCTTTTGGCTATGCTAGGGTCCACAGAGGCAATGATTTTTGTGTCAGAATCATGCTCTATGTCTACAACAGGAGGAGGTTGAGCAGTCTCCTCTTCAGCAGGTGGATCAACAGAGACTTGATCATCAGTGGAGGCCTTGTGCTGGTCCTCAGATGTTTCATCATCATCATCAGTGGAGGCCTTGTGCTGGTCCTCAGATGTTTCAACATCTATTGGGACATCCTGTTGAGCAGGAGTGTCCTCTTCAGCTTGATTACTCTGTTCTTCTTGTGGAGTTGGCATGGTGTTCAGAGGAATAGATATTCCACTCACAACTCTTTGCTCAGACAGAATCCTGTTCACAAGATCCTTAATTGAAGCATCCACATACTCAGAGGCTTTGGGATTGGTGTTTGAGGATGAAGGCTTCCCTTTGACTTTGCTGAATACAGGTTCCTTTGCCCTTCTCACATTAGGAGTTCTTGGCTTTTGAGCAAGAGGAACACTTCCTCTGATTTCGTCTATTGGAGTTGAATCCATAGGTACCACAGAGATGGGGGTTGCATGCACCACATCTTCTTGGTTGAGGATTTCATCAGAGAGGTTAGGGTTTTGATGTTGAGACATTTTCGAATGTGTTGGAGGAAGATGTTAAGATTGATTGAGTTTGATGAGCTCTGAAAGTCAGTTATAGCACGCAATTTGTTTTGAGAGAATGATGAGAAGATGAATAGCTGAGAGCAAGCTGGTATTTTTATAAGAGCCGTTACTTGGAGAATTTTAAGGAGTGGAATACACAGAGTTCTTGACCAGACTGGTGTTGCCATCTGGTGATCATGCCACACGATGTCATAGGACATGTTGGCACTTCTCCATAACTGCTATATTTCACATAAACAGATTCCCAATTTACCCCTTAGGTTTTCAAATTGGGTAGCATCCAAAGCTTTAGTAAATATATCATCCAATTGCAGATCTGTGGCTACATGTTCCAATGAGATCACCTTCTCTTCCACAAGATCTCTGATGAAATGATGCCTGATATCAATATGCTTGGTCCTGCTATGTTGGATAGGATTCTTTGATATGTTAATAGCACTTAAGTTGTCACAGTACAATGTCATGACATCTTCTGGGACATTGTATTCAGTGAGCATTTGCTTCATCCAAACCAACTGTGAACAACTGCTACCAGCTGCAATGTATTCAGCTTCAGCAGTGGATAAGGATACACAATTTTGTTTCTTACTGAACCAAGAAATCAAATTGTTTCCTAGGAAGAAGCATCCTCCTGATGTGCTCTTTCTATCATCAGCACTTCCAGCCCAATCAGCATCACAGAAGCCAATGAGAATTGGTTCACATCCATGGGAGTACATTATGCCATATTCACAAGTACCATTGACATATTTCAGAATTCTCTTGACCTGGTTTAGATGGCTAACTTTTGGATCAGCTTGATATCTTGCACATACACCTACTGCAAAGGCTATATCTGGTCTGCTAGCAGTCAGATATAATAAGCTTCCAATCATGCTTCTGTATAGGCTTTGGTCCACCTTCTCACCCTTGTCATCCTTTTTCATCTTTAAATGAGTGGGGGCAGGTGTTCTTTTATGACTTGCACTATCCATCCCAAACTTCTTCACAGTGTTCTTGGCATACTTACTTTGGGATATGAACATTGAATCTTCCATCTGCTTGATTTGCAGTCCAAAAAAGTAGGTTAGTTCTCCTACTAGGCTCATCTCAAATTCAGATTCCATTTGAGTGACAAAATGTTTAACCATCCTGTCTGACATCCCACCAAAGACAATGTCATCAACATATATTTGAGCAATCATGACATTTCCTTCTTCATCCTTCACAAACAAGGTTTTGTCTATTCCACCTTTTCTGTATCCTTGTTTTGTGAGAAAAGTAGTCAGCCTTTCATACCATGCTCTTGGGGCTTGCTTCAGTCCATAAAGAGCCTTCCTTAGTTTGTACACATGGTTTGGACAGCTTGGATCAACAAATCCCTTAGGTTGTTCTACATATACCTCTTCATTAAGATATCCATTTAGAAAGGCACTATTCACATCCATTTGAAATAGCTTGAACTTCAGAATACAAGCAATTCCTAAAAGTAGTCTGATTGATTCAAGCCTTGCTACTGGTGCAAAGGTTTCATCAAAGTCTACTCCTTCAATTTGTGTGTATCCTTGAGCTACAAGTCTAGCTTTGTTCTTTGTAACAACTCCTTGCTCATTTGACTTGTTCTTATACACCCATTTAGTGCCAATCACATTTATGTCATCAGGTCTAGGAACAAGATCCCACACTTCATTCCTTGTGAACTGACCTAATTCTTCTTGCATAGCACAAATCCAGTACTCATCATTAAGAGCTTCCTTGATGTTTTTAGGTTCTATTTTTGAAACAAAACAAGAACTTGAAATCACCTCTCTTGATCTAGTGCTTACACCTCTGTTGGGATCACCAATTATTAAATCGTTGGGATGATCCTTCTGGATTCTGATGGAGGGAGGTTTGCTGGATTGTTCTGTCCTTGCTTCAGTTTGAGTGAAGTCAGGATGATCACTCTTTATTTCAGCTTCAGTCTGACTGTCAGTAGATGTTCCAACATCATCTGTAACATCTGCAGGGGCATCATCAATTATCACATTTATGGACTCCATGATAACCTTGGTTCTAGAGTTAAATACTCTATAGGCTCTGCTATTTATAGAGTATCCAAGAAAAATCCCTTCATCACTTTTAGGATCCATTTTTCTTCTTTGCTCCCTATCAGCCAAAATATAACAATTACTTCCAAACACATGGAAGTACTTAACTATGGGTTTTCTGCCCTTCCAGACTTCATAGATTGTGGACAAGGTTCCTTTCCTTAGAGTGACTCTATTATGAATGTAACAAGTTGTGTTCATAGCTTCAGCCCAGAAGTACAATGGTAACTTTTTAGCATGGATCATAGCTCTTGCTGATTCTTGGATAGTTCTGTTCTTCCTCTCAACAATCCCATTCTGTTGAGGGGTAATAGGTGAAGAGTATTCATGATTGATTCCTTCTGAAGAACAGAAATCTGAGAATTTTTGATTCTCAAACTCCTTTCCATGGTTACTTCTTATTCTGACCACACAACTTGCTTTTTCTCTTTGTATTCTTTGGCACAAATCTTTGAATACTTCAAATACATCAGACTTTTCTTTGATAAAATTTATCCATGTATACCTTGAAAAGTCATCAACCACCACATAGGCATACCTCTTTCCACCAAGGCTCTCAACCTGCATTGGTCCCATAAGATCCATATGCAATAATTCCAAAACTTTGGAAGTTGTCAGATGTTGGAGCTTTGGATGGGACATCTTGGTTTGCTTGCCTATTTGACATTCACCACATACTTTGCCATCATCAATCTTCAGTTTAGGAATACCTCTCACAGCTTCCATAGATATGATTTTCTTTATACCTCTGAAATTAAGATGACCCAATCTTTGGTGCCATAGCTTCACTTCTTCTTCTTTGGCTAAAGAGCAAGTTGAAGTGAGACTGAAATCTTGAGGTTCCCACATATAACAGTTGTCTTTAGATCTGGCTCCTCTCATGACAACCTTCTGTTCTTTATTAGACACTATGCATTCAGTTTTGGTAAAGTTAACACTGTAACCTTGATCACATAATTGACTTATGCTGATCAAGTTAGCAGTCAATCCTTTTACCAGCAGCACATCATCTAGTCTTGGTACATCTGGATAGTCCAAGGTCCCAACTCCCTTGATTTCTCCTTTAGCTCCATCTCCAAAGGTTACATATCTGGATGAATGTGACTTTAAGTCTACCAGCAAATTCTTCAATCCAGTCATGTGCCTTGAGCATCCACTGTCAAAGTACCAGTCTTCTTTAGCTGATACTCTTAGAGATGTATGAGCTATATATGCAACACCCTTCTTTGACCATTTTTGCTTGTAGTGAGGTTTCCTTTGATGCCTCTGCCCAGTGTATTGTTCATTTTTAGAGCTCCAAGGTTGTTTGTTGAACTTGTTCTTGGACATATAGCTTTGATCAGCATGAAGACTAGCTTTAGGTACCCATACTTTCTTGATGACCTCTTGTAACACCCCAAAATTTGCCCTCTTATTTATCATCAACCTCGAGCGATTCACGCTTCATTCTTGCATCATTCCGCATATCATCGCATCGCATTTGAAAAAAAATAATAAATAAGTCACTCATCGTCCTTTGCATGAGGTGTGTGGTCGATCGAGGCTTGGCAAACATTGGAGTTCGAGAGAAAATGATGTACCAAAAATAATCCACACCACTTTCAAGCTAACCCATTAAAAAGGAAGAATTCACCACTTTCCTCCCCTTTTCTTTCCGCTTTTCCTTCCACTTTCTTTCCACACTTCCTTTCATTCTTTCCATCTCATTTTTCCACTTCAATTCCACTCCATTTCCCTTGGAAACTTCCACCACCTTCCACCATCTTCTAGAGTGTTCCAAGGAATATTCCAAGGAATATTCCAAGGAATATTCCCTTTTCCAACCCTAACCCTAACTAACTTCCAAACCTAACTTTGGATCCCAAACCTAATTTTTGGGCCCCAAACCCAAACCTAACTCCTAGCCTAATCTCTATATAACCATTAATCACTTCATTGAAAAGGGTTCCCACAATTCCAAATTTTTCACTTTTTTCATAATCACTTTTTCTCTCTCACTTTTCCTCCATTTTCCCTCCTTTCACCAAAGCTTCTTTGAATAAGCTCTTCAAGTTTCACATTGAAACTTGAAGATCTTGAAGCTTAAGCCTCCAACCTCCATTAATTGTGGATCGTAGAAGAAGAAGCTAGTGATTTTGTTGAAGATTTCGGCTTATCGGAAGTGTGCAAAGGTTCAAGCATCAAGAACGCATTTATTTTGCGGTTTCTCGGTTTTCACGGTTTTCTCTTCGATCAAGCTCCGATTCTTGCAACAATTACCGAAGCACTCCTCCGCTTCGTAGGTTGGTGATCTTAATCACTTCTTCTTTAAGTTATTCTCTTCATCTCGCCACTTTTGGCATTCTTTAAGTGTTTTTTTTGCTTTGTTTAAAATCAATTCCGTTTCGATTATGTTTGTTTGTGATTTGTGATTTTTGTTGCTTTAGGATT
Organism: Lathyrus aphaca; assembly: GCA_963966055.1. NCBI lineage: Eukaryota > Viridiplantae > Streptophyta > Magnoliopsida > Fabales > Fabaceae > Lathyrus > Lathyrus aphaca. Next base: position 139,127,321 of record OZ014524.1, on the reverse strand, counting down.
TAAGGTGTTAATAGATATAGGTGCTAGCATGTGTAAATAAGCTCAAAATAAGTAGAAATTAGTGTTAGCATGATTAGGTGGGGTTTAGGATTATTTAGAAGGAAGATTGTGGCCAAAAGCACTTATTTCAAAAGCATTTTTCACTTTTTGTTCAGTGTTAACCGGTTAACGCATTTGGTTAACCGGTTAACGCATGCGTTTTTGGCCAAAATGCTGTATTTTTTGCCCGTTAACGGGTTAACCTATATGGTTAACCGGTTAACGCTGTTGAATTTTGGATTCTTAGCTTAGTTGAGTGCTCAATCTTGCTTCCTAGTGCCTTTAATGTTCATACATGTTTAGGTAGTGATTTTAGGGAATTTTTGAGTCCATTTCCAGTAGCTAGTTTCCCCATTTCGAGTCGTTTCGACACGATTCCGTTCATGTTGCGTTTTATGCATTTTTGTGTTCTTTGTGCATGCCTTGAGTTCTTGCATTGTGTTGCCATGTTTATACATCATTTGGTATGTAATAATCGTGTTGCATTCTGTTTTTACATGTTTGCATTGCATTAAATCATTTTTTTTTTTCATTCCCATTATATCAAGGTATGTGGCATTTTGCATAATCATATGTATGTGCATTTGGTTGCATACTTTATCATGTCATATGCATCAATTAAATTCTGAATTTTGCATTGAGTTTAGTATGTTTGTTGAGCAATCATGTTGCATGTTCATAATCAAAGATCATCATGTTCATATGTATGTTTAGGTGTTACTTTGTGCATTTACTTGTTGCATAATTCATGAGATGCATGCTTGCATAATCATTCAATGATGTGCATGTTCTTGCCTTGGTATATGTTGACTTAAGTTCAAATACATGTTCATGATGAGATTAGTGATTTTTGCATTGAGTGTGTGCATTAAAGAATAAAAATAATCAAATTTGGATTTGGCATTTCATAACTGTTTTTGTATATAGCTGCTGTAAAATACTTGTTTGTTATATTAGTATGATGTGTGTGACTTTCTACACCTACTTTTTCATGTTGCATGCTGGCTGTAAAAAGCTGGTGGGTGTTAGGCTTAGTTTCATAGCTATTTGTGTATTAGGGGCTGTAATAGGTGCTGTATTTTTGTCCTAGCTTTTTCTAGTTCCTTTAGGATTTAAATAGAGTCTAGTTTAGGTCCAAGTTTAATTAGGATTTAATTAATGTGTGTTTGCCTTATTCTTTTTAATAAAAATGTGCATTAACACTTGTTTTGTAGTGGGGAAGATTGAGGTAAGTTTACTCCACTTTATCCTTTATTTTTTATGCATTTCTTTTAGGCTTTTTAATTCATTTTTCCTTCCATGTTTGTGATTGGTAGGATTCCCCATTGTTAGGACCAACTTATCTTCCTTAGGAAGTAAGTTGCATCCTTTTTCCTTTGTTTCTTTTCCTTCCTCCTTAGGATTAGAAACCTCACTAACCTTTAGGATCTCCGTGATATTGAATAAACAACTTAGGGTTGTGTCTTAGTCCCCCTTAGTTTTTGTCCCTTTTCCCATTTGAGTCATTCTTTCTCATCTCAAAAGAAAAACAATAAAACATTTAATAAAAACCGAACAATCTTGTACGACACGAGACTTTGTTGCGGAGTGTTTATACGCGTCCTGTTTCGGGGCGAGGTATAAATACTTCCCGCGATGGATAGGTCTTAGTACAAGACCGTTCACAAACAAATTCAAAACATTTCTTCTAAAAAACAACAAACCAAGAAGTCACGTCTTCTTTCTCATCTCATACTCTTCATGACTTGTCTCGACAGTTCAAACAGCGATACGGTAAACACCCTCGTGTCAGAGCCGGTAACACCTGAGCTAGAGCTATGGCAACGTCATCCTAAAAAACACAAATCAATCAGTTCCCGCCTAGGTTAGGCGAACTACGTCGACTCTGATCCTCATTATCCCGATGAGGTACGTAGGCAGCGGGGTAGGGCCCGTTCGAGCACATTCTTTATTTTCCCTACATTTCCCCCTTTCTTTTCATTCTCATTTCAGTTCATTTCTCATTTTCCATTCCCTTTATTCCAGTAGCGGTTTTATTCAGCAGCATTCGTATTTTCTCACCCATTGAAACAAGCAAGCAAGCGTGGATCCCGTCGGGTACGACGGACGGATTGGGGTGCTAATACCTTCTCAATTCGTAACCGACTCCCGAACCCCGATCTTTGGTTCGCAAGGCCTTGTCCTTTTCCTTCTTCCTCAGGTTTGTGCAACATTACCTTTCCCATTCCTTTGGGATAAAAATGTCTGGCTGGCGACTCTAACCTTTCCGCGCCACTTTCGCGTTTGTACTAGGATGAAAATCCCGGGAGCGACAGCTGGCGACTCTGCTGGGGACCAACCTGATTCTTCCGGTTTCCCTTGTAGAGTCAATCCTAGCGCCTGTTTGGTTTTGTTTCTTTGGGTGTTTACCTGTTTGTTGCTGTGTGCTTTAGTTTAGCTTTACTGTTTATTTACAGTTTTTACTTTACAGCTTTACTTTACAGCATTTATTTACCGCTTTCAGTATTTTATTTTCCATGCATCATATTATACTGGACTGTCTGGCTGTGCTGGTTTTCATTTTTTCTGTGGGTGGGAGTTACTGTGAGATAAGCCAAATACCCGGCTTGAGTGCACCATAGGATTAGCGTGGACAGACATTGTACTCTTATGGTATCTCACCATGATGGGTGGCGATGTGTTCCACACCCAGATTGCGACCGTCTTGGAACTATTCTGTGTGGGGATTACCTCACTTCAGGGTACGACCTTGATAGTTATGTGCATCTGGTGACCGATCTTCGAGGACCTTAATGGGAACACCCCTCTCCAGTGATGACAGTGGCAGACCACATTTGTTGGCAAACCCACTCGCATCCGAGGGTCCATTGGGAACTCGCATAGGATGGCCTGGTTCTCTCATAGGAATTCAGTTAAAGCAAACTGTTCGTATGACGATAGTATTGTACCCTTCGGGATGAATGTACTATTGTTTCTCGATTCAGTGCTTGAAGCTGGAGAACTTATGAGGGATGCTTGTTTTTCCGGACTCAACTGAGACCTCCCTGAGTAGTACATAATGCCAAACCGATTCCCTGATCTGGTCATGAGCCATTTCTCGGAGATGGTGAACGTATTATTGCTATTCGGCTTTGAGAGTCCGTGATGTTGACCCGAGTAGCAATACCCGTGAGATTGGGAGGGGTTTACAGGTTTGCAGGAACCCTGGTACCTTCAGCATACCCACTTTGCCTTTGATTCAGTTTTGTGATCTGGATTTCTGTTCTTAAGTTATGAACCCCGGATCAGAGGGATGATTATTGTGATATCTGGATTTTGAGACCATGCACCGACACCAACATCAGATCATTGATCACATGCCTATTGCATACATGACATCATATCATTTCTGCACACATGTTCAGTTATTTCCGAGGATCGCATATCTGAATCATGCTGTTAGATTTTTCTGTGTCAAAACTTGAATCAAAGCAGATAGATTCCTCAGAAATAACTGAACATGGCATTTGCATACATCCTTGCATTCTTGACAGGTGTTCAGAGACAAATTCTTTTCCTGGTCTGATTTCTCATCAGAATGGACAACTTGAATCACAGTCATCAAAGTATGTATCTGAAGCAACTCCGGGCGGAGGTAACTGAAAGGAAGACCCAGCTGAGGCCATTCAAGGCAGAAGTATAAGCTTTATTTCGGAATCAGAAACTATTGAAAGAGGAAGTCAACCAGATGAAGGCTCAGATGAGTTTGGTTATGGAAATTTTGAACGAAGCTATTTTCATCCCTATTGAGGGGAACTACGCTGCTCTGATTCTCCATTGGTCAATGGAGATACGTAGGCAGGAGATCGTGCAAGATCTTTCCGAGCAACCTTATTTATCAACTTCATTTATCAACTTCTTCCCTTCAGATGTCGTTTGTCGGCATCCAATTTCAGTTTCCCAAGAGAGTCCACAGGGTCAGCAACAACAGGTACAGAGACCGTTCCAAGAAAGAACAAGAGCGAGAAACCGCAGACTCGACCCCGTCCCATGCCCATATGCTGTATTGCTTCCAGAGCTGCTAAAGTTGAACCTGGTCGAGCTTCGTACCATGAGACCTCCCGCTCCTGACAATCTACCTCCGAATTTTGATGCTAACGCCAGGTGCGAATTCCATTCAGGTGCCCAGGGGCACAGTATTGAGAAATGTTGGGCCTTTCAGAACAAGGTACAGGACCTAGTTGACTCCAAGGCGATCAATTTCGCTCCTCTCCCAAATGTACTCCATAACCCGATGCCTAGTCATAATGGAACCGGTGTTGCGGTTATTCTACCAGATGGTTCACGTTAAGCTGAAGTCTTCGAGCTGATCACCCAGGACGCCAGGGTATTCATGAAGCAAATAAAGCCAGCAGTATTCAAATACTCTCAGTGATGGCATGTATGAGATTGCCTTTCTTCATTGTTCGTTTTTCATCCCTATTGAGGGGAACTACGTCGCTCTGATTCTTCATTGGTCATCAGTCAATGGAGATACGTAGGCAGAAGATCGTCAGGTCTTTCCGAGCAAACTTTTGGGGCAACTTTACTCCCCAGCTTCACTCTTTCCTCCAGATGTCTCGCGTCAAAGTCAGTATAGCCAGAAGAGGAAGTGTTACTGCCATGGTTGAGCATGCAACTGCAAATGGAAGATTACAAGTCTGTGAAAAGAGCTATTGATCGTCGAAAGTATCCAAGACTGACAGGTCCAGACGGAACCAAGCCTCCTCAACCATGGCAATATTCAGTTTCTTTACTGCATTTCCATTTGTAGTTTCTTTTATGTGTTAAACATTTGTCTACAAGTATGAAATTTGTTTGCTTTTGAATGTTAGAAATAATAAAACTCACATGTTTTTCTTGAAGTAAATTCATTTGCATTCCCTTATAATTTTGCATATGTATATCGCAATACCAACTGTCATGCTTAAAATCTATGAAAGGAGGATGACGAAACAAAAACGCAAAATCTCTAATTGTGTGCTCTCAAGTAAGACCCTGTTGACGATGTACAGGCATTGTTTCAAATCCTAAACACTGGAGATATAAGGAAGATAAACCCTTGCTAACCCCTTCGAGCCTTGAAGTAGGAGTTTCTTTTCACATAAAAAAAACCCTCACATGTAATCCAGGGGCAGGGTAGTCATCAGCTAGTCAGACCAAGCGTTCAAACTTTCATAAAGGAGTGTATTTGAAGATCCATTGCATTCTACTATGCTAATCAAGAGGTCCAAAGACCCGAAACCACAATGGTTATCCTTCGTCGACCACAAAATGAGGCAGTCACAACCCTCGTGAAGCAATCAAGACAACAATGTCACGCGACTTGTTCAAAATGCAAAAAAAAAGAAAAAAGAAAAGAAAAGGCCCGCTAAGTCGAAACTTGAAAACAAGCGACTTAGGCAAAAGTTAGGGCATCCCGCTGGACTTCACAATCAAAGATTCACAAGAATCAGTCCAGGCAAAAGTTAGGGATAAGCAAAATAATGCAAAAGCGAAAGACAGAAAGGATTACACAAGAAAGATCCTCAAATAAGAACAAAGTCGTGTGGCATAAACACAAAAGATAGAGGAGTGACTGACTCTCAACAATAATTTGATTGGTGCTTGAACGGATAGCAGCAATGGTTCCTCAATCAACGCGAAACCCTTATGAAAGGTGAATGCTTGTGAAAACTGGCTGAACATAGGAATGGAGAACATCACGAAGAGTGGGTGGGCACAAATAAATTTCGAGCCTTTATCCTTTGTTCTATAACCGTGAACCAGGCCACGATACAACCCTTAAAAGTCCTAACTGAAACAGGGTTAAATTGAGAGCGTACTAACAAGAGACCGCGTTCCTGACTCCTATGAGTTGTGCTAAAAGACGTTTGTTGGTATTGCATGTACATACTTTCATTCAAATAAAGGTCGTATCTTAACTAGTGATTCGCTCACAAAAGTTAACGATCCATTTTCAAAATTTCAAGATTAACATGTTTGTTGAATTAGGATTTTCATTCTAAGAATAAACATTTTCTCACTTGCATACATTTGTTGAGCATCATAAATGGTTCACATACGGAAATTCAATCCAGAAGCTCAAGCTTGCCAGGTTGAGGAGTCTAAAACTTCTGAAAGACTGTCACGTCAAGGTGCACTTATCCGAATAAAGCTTCATTGAGCAGAGATTTCCCCAGTTAGTCATGGTAAGAGCCAGCTAATCCGGGGCAGTCACGTCGAGCAATCTCTTCAAAATTAAAGTACTGGGCCAATCTGGGGCAGTTATGTTGAGCAATCCCTTCAAATTTCAGTCAAACTGGGGCAATCACTCCGAGATTCAAATCTCTCCAAGAGCGAAGATTAGTCAGTCAAGAGCAAAACTATTCAAGTACTCATCCTGGGGCAGGCCACCCTAATAGTACGAGAATTCATTCTTTCCCGAAGACAGACGATCAGAAGCATTTACCCGGAGTCTAGAATACCGTGGTTACTTGTCAAGTCAACTATCTCGTTCAGCACTTCTGACAGATACAAATTCATCCACATTGGCAATGGTTACCTCCTCAGCGAGGTCATCACATTGATTCATGCAGTCGTTACAATACCTAAGAGTTTAAAGACGCCAAGTCTTTTTGTAAAATCCTCTTAAAGGTAAAATCCATGCAGAAGCAACTAATCCCCAGCACGAGACAACTTGAAATCTTTCCTCCTCAGCAGGACGTGTCTCGGTGTTGTCATCACCAACAGGTCTAAGGCAATTCCTATTCCCCTAGAAGATTTCAGATAAATCATTCTCCTCCCCAGCAGATCCATAAGAGTGGATATTCCTCAATAGTCCGAGTATCCCCGGGCACGGCCCTCAAATCTAAAAGTCCAATTTATTTTTGGCAAAGGTGATAATTCGGGACAGATGAATTATTCACGCTCCTCTCCAAACAGAGATGTCATCCCCACAGGGCTACTTGATATTGAATTCGCGATCATTGTGTTTCCCCACAGAGTCAACAGAGACTTATCACTTCCGCGTCAGGAATTTCTTTTACAGTCACCAGTTCATCAACAATACTCAAGACATAATATCCCCAGTGTCATGGGGCAATATACCGTGCAATTCCAATTGCAAAGTCCAGCCGCAGACTGGCCAAAGTCCATCTTCGGGTGGCAAATTTCAAAGTCCAGCCGCAGACTGGCCAAAGTCCATCTTCGGGTGGCAAGCTTCAAAGTCCAGCCGCAGACTGGCCAAAGTCCATCTTCGGGTGGCAAGCTTCAAAGTCCAGCCGCAGACTGGCCAAAGTCCATCTTCGGGTGGCAAGCAAAAGTCCAGCCGCAGACTGGCCAAAGTCCATCTTCGGGTGGCAAATCTCTAAAGTCCCCCGCAGTGGGCAAAAGTCTCCCGTAGTGAGCAAAAGTCTCCCGTAGTGAGCAAAAGTCTCCCGTAGTGAGCAAAAGTCCCCCGTAGTGGGCAAAAGTCTCCCGTAGTGAGCAAAAGTCTCCCGTAGTGAGCAAAAGTCTCCCGTAGTGAGCAAAAGTCTCCCGTAGTGAGCAAAAGTCTCCCGTAGTGAGCAAAAGTCTCCCGTAGTGAGCAAAAGTCCAGCCGCAGACTGGCCAAAGTCCATCTTCGGGTGGCAAATCTCTAAAGTCCCCCGCAGTGGGCAAAAGTCTCCCGTAGTGAGCAAAAGTCTCCCGTAGTGAGCAAAAGTCCCCCGTAGTGGGCAAAAGTCTCCCGTAGTGAGCAAAAGTCTCCCGTAGTGAGCAAAAGTCTCCCGTAGTGAGCAAAAGTCTCCCGTAGTGAGCAAAAGTCTCCCGTAGTGAGCAAAAGTCTCCCGTAGTGAGCAAAAGTCCAGCCGTAGACTGGCCAAAGTCCATCTTCGGGTGGCAAATCTCTAAAGTCCCCCGCAGTGGGCAAAAGTCTCCCGTAGTGAGCAAAAGTCTCCCGTAGTGAGCAAAAGTCTCCCGTAGTGAGCAAAAGTCCCCCGTAGTGGGCAAAAGTCTCCCGTAGTGAGCAAAAGTCTCCCGTAGTGAGCAAAAGTCTCCCGTAGTGAGCAAAAGTCTCCCGTAGTGGGCAAAAGTCTCCCGTAGTGAGCAAAAGTCTCCCGTAGTGAGCAAAAGGTCCACCCGCAGTGTGGCAAATCTCAAAAGTCTCCCGTAGTGAGCAAAAGTCTCCCGTAGTGAGCAAAAGGTCCACCCGCAGTGTGGCAAATCTCAAAAGTCTCCCGTAGTGAGCAAAAGTCCAGCCGCAGACTGGCCAAAGTCCATCTTCGGGTGGCAAGTTCCAAAAAGTCCACCCGCAGCGTGGCAAGTTTCAAAAGTCCACCCACAGTGTGGCAAACCTTTAAAGTCCACCCGCAGTGTGGCACAGTGTTTTAAAGTCCAGCCGCAGACTGGCCAAAGTCCATCCTCAGGGTGGCATCATATCAAAAGTCCACCCGCAGTGTGGCAACTCTTTAAAGTCCACCCGCAGTGTGGCAACTCTTTAAAGTCCACCCGTAGTGTGGCAAAGTATTTTGAAGTCCAACCGCAGATTGGCGAAAGTCCATCCTCAGGGTGGCATCATTCCCAAAGTCCACCCGAAGCGTGGCAATTTCCAAAGTCCACCCGCAGCGTGGCAATTTCCAAAGTCCACCCGTAGCGTGACAAATCAACAATCTCCCAGTGATATTCCAAAAACATTCACCAATTCGCTACTCTTCATGTCCGAGTTCTCCACAAGCAGAGTTTAGATGGTTGGGTTTATTTCCCTGTTCTCTTCCACCGAGTGCAAATTTTCGGGTTGTTCTAGTATTCAATCCCTGCATACTTCAAATGTCTGAAAGCAGCTGCTGTCATCCATTCAAGTCTACAGTGATTGAATAGGGGCAGCTGTAACACCCCAAAATTTGCCCTCTTATTTATCATCAACCTCGAGCGATTCACGCTTCATTCTTGCATCATTCCGCATATCATCGCATCGCATTTGAAAAAAAATAATAAATAAGTCACTCATCGTCCTTTGCATGAGGTGTGTGGTCGATCGAGGCTTGGCAAACATTGGAGTTCGAGAGAAAATGATGTACCAAAAATAATCCACACCACTTTCAAGCTAACCCATTAAAAAGGAAGAATTCACCACTTTCCTCCCCTTTTCTTTCCGCTTTTCCTTCCACTTTCTTTCCACACTTCCTTTCATTCTTTCCATCTCATTTTTCCACTTCAATTCCACTCCATTTCCCTTGGAAACTTCCACCACCTTCCACCATCTTCTAGAGTGTTCCAAGGAATATTCCAAGGAATATTCCAAGGAATATTCCCTTTTCCAACCCTAACCCTAACTAACTTCCAAACCTAACTTTGGATCCCAAACCTAATTTTTGGGCCCCAAACCCAAACCTAACTCCTAGCCTAATCTCTATATAACCATTAATCACTTCATTGAAAAGGGTTCCCACAATTCCAAATTTTTCACTTTTTTCATAATCACTTTTTCTCTCTCACTTTTCCTCCATTTTCCCTCCTTTCACCAAAGCTTCTTTGAATAAGCTCTTCAAGTTTCACATTGAAACTTGAAGATCTTGAAGCTTAAGCCTCCAACCTCCATTAATTGTGGATCGTAGAAGAAGAAGCTAGTGATTTTGTTGAAGATTTCGGCTTATCGGAAGTGTGCAAAGGTTCAAGCATCAAGAACGCATTTATTTTGCGGTTTCTCGGTTTTCACGGTTTTCTCTTCGATCAAGCTCCGATTCTTGCAACAATTACCGAAGCACTCCTCCGCTTCGTAGGTTGGTGATCTTAATCACTTCTTCTTTAAGTTATTCTCTTCATCTCGCCACTTTTGGCATTCTTTAAGTGTTTTTTTTGCTTTGTTTAAAATCAATTCCGTTTCGATTATGTTTGTTTGTGATTTGTGATTTTTGTTGCTTTAGGATTTAAGGTGTTAATAGATATAGGTGCTAGCATGTGTAAATAAGCTCAAAATAAGTAGAAATTAGTGTTAGCATGATTAGGTGGGGTTTAGGATTATTTAGAAGGAAGATTGTGGCCAAAAGCACTTATTTCAAAAGCATTTTTCACTTTTTGTTCAGTGTTAACCGGTTAACGCATTTGGTTAACCGGTTAACGCATGCGTTTTTGGCCAAAATGCTGTATTTTTTGCCCGTTAACGGGTTAACCTATATGGTTAACCGGTTAACGCTGTTGAATTTTGGATTCTTAGCTTAGTTGAGTGCTCAATCTTGCTTCCTAGTGCCTTTAATGTTCATACATGTTTAGGTAGTGATTTTAGGGAATTTTTGAGTCCATTTCCAGTAGCTAGTTTCCCCATTTCGAGTCGTTTCGACACGATTCCGTTCATGTTGCGTTTTATGCATTTTTGTGTTCTTTGTGCATGCCTTGAGTTCTTGCATTGTGTTGCCATGTTTATACATCATTTGGTATGTAATAATCGTGTTGCATTCTGTTTTTACATGTTTGCATTGCATTAAATCATTTTTTTTTTTCATTCCCATTATATCAAGGTATGTGGCATTTTGCATAATCATATGTATGTGCATTTGGTTGCATACTTTATCATGTCATATGCATCAATTAAATTCTGAATTTTGCATTGAGTTTAGTATGTTTGTTGAGCAATCATGTTGCATGTTCATAATCAAAGATCATCATGTTCATATGTATGTTTAGGTGTTACTTTGTGCATTTACTTGTTGCATAATTCATGAGATGCATGCTTGCATAATCATTCAATGATGTGCATGTTCTTGCCTTGGTATATGTTGACTTAAGTTCAAATACATGTTCATGATGAGATTAGTGATTTTTGCATTGAGTGTGTGCATTAAAGAATAAAAATAATCAAATTTGGATTTGGCATTTCATAACTGTTTTTGTATATAGCTGCTGTAAAATACTTGTTTGTTATATTAGTATGATGTGTGTGACTTTCTACACCTACTTTTTCATGTTGCATGCTGGCTGTAAAAAGCTGGTGGGTGTTAGGCTTAGTTTCATAGCTATTTGTGTATTAGGGGCTGTAATAGGTGCTGTATTTTTGTCCTAGCTTTTTCTAGTTCCTTTAGGATTTAAATAGAGTCTAGTTTAGGTCCAAGTTTAATTAGGATTTAATTAATGTGTGTTTGCCTTATTCTTTTTAATAAAAATGTGCATTAACACTTGTTTTGTAGTGGGGAAGATTGAGGTAAGTTTACTCCACTTTATCCTTTATTTTTTATGCATTTCTTTTAGGCTTTTTAATTCATTTTTCCTTCCATGTTTGTGATTGGTAGGATTCCCCATTGTTAGGACCAACTTATCTTCCTTAGGAAGTAAGTTGCATCCTTTTTCCTTTGTTTCTTTTCCTTCCTCCTTAGGATTAGAAACCTCACTAACCTTTAGGATCTCCGTGATATTGAATAAACAACTTAGGGTTGTGTCTTAGTCCCCCTTAGTTTTTGTCCCTTTTCCCATTTGAGTCATTCTTTCTCATCTCAAAAGAAAAACAATAAAACATTTAATAAAAACCGAACAATCTTGTACGACACGAGACTTTGTTGCGGAGTGTTTATACGCGTCCTGTTTCGGGGCGAGGTATAAATACTTCCCGCGATGGATAGGTCTTAGTACAAGACCGTTCACAAACAAATTCAAAACATTTCTTCTAAAAAACAACAAACCAAGAAGTCACGTCTTCTTTCTCATCTCATACTCTTCATGACTTGTCTCGACAGTTCAAACAGCGATACGGTAAACACCCTCGTGTCAGAGCCGGTAACACCTGAGCTAGAGCTATGGCAACGTCATCCTAAAAAACACAAATCAATCAGTTCCCGCCTAGGTTAGGCGAACTACGTCGACTCTGATCCTCATTATCCCGATGAGGTACGTAGGCAGCGGGGTAGGGCCCGTTCGAGCACATTCTTTATTTTCCCTACATTTCCCCCTTTCTTTTCATTCTCATTTCAGTTCATTTCTCATTTTCCATTCCCTTTATTCCAGTAGCGGTTTTATTCAGCAGCATTCGTATTTTCTCACCCATTGAAACAAGCAAGCAAGCGTGGATCCCGTCGGGTACGACGGACGGATTGGGGTGCTAATACCTTCTCAATTCGTAACCGACTCCCGAACCCCGATCTTTGGTTCGCAAGGCCTTGTCCTTTTCCTTCTTCCTCAGGTTTGTGCAACATTACCTTTCCCATTCCTTTGGGATAAAAATGTCTGGCTGGCGACTCTAACCTTTCCGCGCCACTTTCGCGTTTGTACTAGGATGAAAATCCCGGGAGCGACACCTCTGTCTTCTGTTTAGGGGGTTGCTGATACATCTGATTTGGATATCCATGCAGCTTGTAGCAATGAGGTTTGATATGACCAAACCTACCACAATGATGACATCTCCATCTTTGATACTTCTTTTTCATCATGTTATTTTCATGATGTTGGGACTTCTGTTGGAACATTATGTTTGATTTTATGTTCTTTTCATGATGTTGGAGCATCTATTGGGACATCTTGTTTGACTTTATGGAATTTGAAGAAGTTTTGCTGGTGCTAGCCTCAACCTTTTGATCTTTGTTAAATCCCAGTCCAGTTCTATCCCCTGAATGCTTATTGTTGTTGAGAATAACATCCAGTGTGTTTGAGCTACTGTTCAGCATTCTAACAGATTTGGACATATGCTCCAACTTAGAGTTGAGAAGGCTTACTTCACTTTTCAAAGTGTCAATGATCTCTAGATCACTTGTTTTTTCAGCCTTTAGTGCCTCAATCTGCTTCTTCTGCTTTATACTTTCCATGCATATTTCAGTGCTCCTTTTAACCAGCATCTTGTATGATTCTTCTAGCTCTTCAAAAGTCAGCTCCTCGTCACTGGATCCACTTTCAGAATCACATACTCCAGCTAGAGCAGTGATGTGCTTGGCTGATTCTTCTTCTGAATCACATCCTGAGTCTTCATCAGACCAGGTCACAAAAAGACCTTTCTTCTGCTTCTTTAGATAGGTAGGGCATTCATTTCTGATGTGTCCATATCCTTCACATCCATGACATTTAATCCCTTTATCTTGATTGGTCTTTTCATCATAATTTAACCTTCTATTAGCATCATAAGGTCTTTTATTCTCAGAAGAGTTTGAATATCTTCCACTTGGTCTGGACTTGCCATCCATCTTTCTGAGAATCTTGTTGAATTGTCTTCCAAGCATAGCAATGGTTTCTGATAAATTTTCTTCAGGTTCTGCTTCATTATTTTCTTCTTCTTTATCAATATTTGACACCAAGGCTATGCTTTTGTTCTTCTTTACAATTGTGTCATTCATTCCCATCTCAAATGTTTGAAGGGAACCAATGAGCTCTTCAACCTTCATTGTGCATATGTCTTGAGCTTCTTCTATTGTTGTGACCTTCATGTCAAATCATTTTGGTAAAGATCTGAGAATCTTTCTTACCAGCTTTTCATCAGTCATCTTTTCTCCCAAAGCACCAGAAGTATTGGCTATTTCCAAGATGTTCATGTAGAACTCATGAATTGTCTCATCTTCCTTCATTCTCAAGTTTTCAAACTTGGTGGTGAGAAGTTGAAGTCTTGACATCTTCACCTTTGATGTTCCTTCATGAGTTGTTTTGAGAGTGTCCCAAACATCTTTGGCCAGCTCACAGTGATGCATAAGTCTGAATATGTTCCTATCAATGCCATTGAATAAAGCATTTAAGGCCTTGGAATTGCCAAGTGCTGAATCTTCTTCCTCCTTGCTCCATTCTTCTTCAGGTTTCAACACTTTTGCTCCATCTTTGTTGTCTTGGACAGGGTGCTCCCATCCTTTGTTGACTGCTTTCCAGGCCCTATTGTCAAGTGATCTTAAGAATGCTACCATTCTTGGCTTCCAGTAGTCAAAATTTGATCCATCCAATATAGGTGGTCTATTTACTGATCCTACATCTCTGTCCATGTTTCCAGAATTTTCAGTCCCTAGATCTCACCCAGTTTAAACAGGCAGGGTGCCTGCTCTGATGCCAATTGAAATTCTGGGATCAGGTACGTGATGTCGAATGAGATGTTTAAACACTTGAAGACTTGAACAAAACTTAAAGTGCAGGAAAATTAAACAACACAGGAAATTGTTAACCCAGTTCAGTGTATAACCACACTTACATCTGGGGGCTACCAAGCCAGGAAGGAAATCCAATATAAGTAATATTAATTCTAGACTTAAACCACTCAGTTTAATCTTTCACTTAATATCTACCCAATGCAATTTCTACCTAAGACACAACTTAGATATAAGTACCAACTCACTCCCCCTCAATCACACAGTGATATGTTTACAAGTTTAATAAAATTGAAGTCATACTTCAAACAAAACAGCTTGATCTTACTTCACAGTTTCAATCAAGACACAAATACACTTTTGCTTAAAAGCTCATAAAGTGATACACATATACAACCTGCTATTAAAACACAAACACCCTATTAAGTCTTCTTAATTTCGTACTCTATTCTGAGAGTTTCTGTTGCTTAAATAGATGCTTGGATTTTGGGCTTTATGTAGGTTATCCAATCTTGATACGCATGCTACCATCACCTTGAATTAGGGTTTGTTACTTCCTTGATTCTAGGTGAGTCAGTTCTTCTGATTATACTGAAATCATATAACCAATCTCCCTACAGATGCGCCTTCTTCTGTTTTATCCATCCATAATTAATTCCAGATAAATTCCCTGAATTTACTCAGTTCTGTTAAGCATTAATTAATTCTGGTAGCAGGTTTGAGATGTCACAACATCTGGTGTGACATCCTGAAAACTGAACTTACTTCATTAACTGATACAATGTCACAACATCTGGTGTGACATCCTGAATTAAGTTCATTTACTTATACTCTGTTTGATAATGTCACAACATCTGATGTGACATCCTGAACTAAGTTCAACACTTCTTGTTGGTCAAAAATTCTGCCAATTCTAAACATCTACAAAATATATTATGAAATTTATGAAAATAAAATTTTAATTAAGTTTAAGATAGATTTTTGTTAATTGAATATAAAACAAATTTAATAATAATAATAATAATAATATATAATAGAAAATAATAATTAAGAAAAAAAATAAGAAAACAAGGTTTTTAAAAAAATGGGGAGGCCTGGATTTGAACCCAGGACCTCCCCTTTACCTGCAGGGAATCAAAACCACTGGGCTGGCGCGCGCTAGCTGATAGGGAATGGCCCAAGATCATCATATAGCAAACCTGGAAAAAAAACAAAAGAAAATTACAAAAAAAAAGAATTCACCAAGCCAGGATTCGAACCCTTGCCCTTTGCTTCCCACATGCGCATCTTCACCAACTGAGCCAAACCATGTTAGTTGAAATATAATAGAAACAAATTCTAAAAATATTAAGTCACAATTTCAAATTTCCAAATGGCGCCAAGACTTCATCTTCTTCCTCTGAAATTCGCAGGTTTTCCTGCGAATTTTCCTGCGAATTCTCTTGCGATTTTTCCTGCGTACGATAACCTGCGATTTCTCAAACACCAATCAAACAGTAAAATTTCTTCAAATTAGTTAGTGCAATGCAATCCTTGAGGTCCATACAATCTAACCATGTCCTCTAAATTCATTTACATTTGGTAAATCGTAAAACCCTAAATGAGGTCCATAAACCCTAGCTATGGCCGAATTCGTTTTAGGCAGTGAAACTCCAATAAATTGATCATGGTACGATCTAAAGCTCATCACAAACAAGAAAACAACATCAAAAATCATTAATAATGCATGAATAATTGAAATCGAAAGTTTGCAATTTCAAGAACAAAGAGGATTTGGGTTGGTCATATAAGCATGATTTGGATGATTATAATGATGCAAACATGTTCAGTGATGGTCCAGGAACAATTTGCCACCTTCAAATCACCTTAAAAGCAACAAATTTGAAGAATCCGAAAATCACGTTTAGATGAATTTTTGAAATTTGAAAGGTGTTCTTGAGGCTGCCGATTTCGCGTGTCTTGCTTGTTATATGTTGTTTATATATCATACATCAGAATTAGGTCAAAAAATAGTTCAATCCTTTGGACTTTTGGACCTATGGAGATTGAAAAAGATTCATCTTTAAAAATTGAATTTCTTTGATCTAACCTTGCTATATTTGTATGATCTGATTTAATATGGTACCAATCACTTCTAAATGAATATTGAAACTTTCTAGAACCAAAATCAAATCAAATATCCATCCTTTTATATTTTATTTTAATTTAAAATGATTTTTAATGTAAAAAATCATAATAAATAAAATAAAATAAAATAAAATATGAATAAATAATTTTTAATTCGTGCATGATGTCATGGAAGTGTTTGGATCATAAAAAAGCACAAATCCCTCAATTTTAATGCTATGAAGGTGTTCTTGGACATTTTAGAAATATTATAGAGTCCTCTAACCAACCTCTTTGTTATCATGTCCATATCTTTTACCATTCTCAAGTTATGCTCTTTGGAAGTTGTTGACTTTTAAAAGGACCTATAATGTCTTAGCTCATACCTTCCAAATGAAGCATTTTTGGGATTGGCTTGTGAGACACAAAGTTGTAGAGAATTCAATTTCCTTAAAAATGAGCTTTGGATGGAAAAAATTTGATGAAGCATGTGAAAGTTATGGATGGTCAAAGTTCAGTTGACTTTTCCTGTGAAAACCCTAATTTAGAAACTCCTGATTCTTGATGATCTGAAATCTCCTTGATGAATCATGATCAACCCTTGATAAAATGATGAACTTTACTTCATATACTTGATGTTTGCCAAAAATCATGAAGTTTGATTTTGGTTTGACCACAGTTGACCTTAGTTTGACTTTTAACTACTTTGAGTGATTTTAGCCTATCTGATCATCTGACTGAGCAAACCTTTTGGGAAAGTCTTGAAACATAACATGGGGATTATTAAACACATATATGATGCTATGAAGCTCACTTGAAGTCTTGGAAGTCCATTTAGCTTGATGAAAGTCAAAACCCTAGTTTAGGATGCATTGCTTAGGAGGATGCTTTGTCTGAGGGAATTGTCAAACTTTCTGACTAATTGTGAATCTTGTGAACCTTGTGAACCTCATGAGATATCTTGTGAACCTAGTGAACCTTGTGAACCTCTTGGACACCTTAGTACACAATGCCTTGACTTGGTGAGGGCAAATTTTGGGGTGCAACACCGTGACAGGTTCTGTGATGGCAGAAGACAGATGCAACGCAGGTTGTGAAGGATGTGAGTGGTCTCTCATATCAGAGTTGTAAACCATACCGTTTAGTTTTGGTAAGCATGTTCATTGGGGTAATGATTAGGAGTCAAAGTTGTAAAGGGGAGAGTTTAACTTTGTGATATTACTATGATATAGTGAAGTCTTCAACCTGGATTGGTATCCCTCAGATGTAGGTTTGTTAACACCGAACTGGGTCAATAATTATTGTGTTTTTTATATTCTGAAATTTACAGATTTCTGTATGTATGTTATTGACTAAGATGTCCCAACATGTTGTCTTGACATTTGTTGGTATTTATGTTACACTACTTCAAAACAGTAGTTGTGTTATTCTCTTGTTCACTAAAGTGCAATAATCATTGTCTTAACATTAAGATATGACATTTTCGAGTATCTGCTATTCCAGAATTTCATTAAGAATTATGGGTGTTGAGTTCATGCCTTAAAAAACTTGAAAGGAATGGGACCCCAGTTCATAATTACGACTTAATCAAAATCAGACAATGATCGAAGATAGCTTTGTTGCTAATCAATTGCTCTTTCAATTTCCATCTATCAATTAAACCTTCTAGAATTAGGAACATATCTAGCCCTACTCATCAACGAACCTGCAACATTAAACCAAGTAAAATTATTTCCTGTTGTTGGTTGTAACACCCTGTATAATATATACCTAGAATAATATCATACAAGTGTTTGTTTGGTACTGACACTATCATAAGTGCCTAATAGCACAATTCACATTCTTGACCAATTCTAAAAATAATACAAACTATGGTACAAGACATGAAAATTATACTAAAATAAAAATTCTAAGATCAATACAATATCCATCATTGTACAAAAGATAAAATACACAGCGGAAAAACCACGCCTATGCTTTACTTGAAACATCCCGAGCATAGCTCCACTCGTAAACCAGACCTGCAAAAGAAACCTGAAAAACAACAACAAAAGTGGGGTGAGATATCAACATCTTAGTGAGTTCCATATCTTATGGATTCTCTCAGCTTTACAAGGTTCTAACAAAATCCTACTCAAGTCGGGGGAAGCCTAGACCTTGAGTTCACAATCTCACATTCATATGGAAACATGTCTTGAGTTCACTAACTCGAAAAGTATCACTAATCCAGAAACCACCAAGGTATCCCCTATTCCATTCCTCTTCTACGTCTAGAAGTCAACACGAGTCATGGATCCTGATATTTACTTGGCATACGAAATGGATTCGGATCCTAGGCTTGTTAACCTTGAATCGTCACTTCACATGGCATGTTAATCATCTCAAGTCTCTACCTGTAGGTTCCATTCGTACTACATGCGGGAATCAAACCTGCCAAGTAACAATGCGTACATTCCAGAGGAGCCCTTGGCTAATGAAACGACATCTCAGGGAAAAAAAGATTTTGATTACGTGATTTCACTCAAATGGGAATGTGTACATCAATCTTAAGGCCTATTAACCTTTTTCCACAAAAATAAACACCCAAACGGGTTCACACACGTGTTCCATATAGTGTCTCACTCACCACTAGACCATTACTCAACTAAGATACTTCTCTAAGCATTGAACGTCCAAGTATCACTGTCTAGTTTTTATCAAATTCCTAGTCACAACTAGGTTCTACTATTGATAGGGGTAAGTCTTCCTCACTCTACTTAACTCATTTTAATTAAGTAGTCTCAAGATTGTTATTGGATTAGCATGCATAGTCATATGACATATCACAATACATAATCATAAATCATCCAAATATCATAAATTAAATAATTCCATACTATTATCAACATTTTCATTTTTCATTAGATAGAGCATTGCAAGAGTTTTCTATCGATATAAAGAACGCTTCAATCGGACACCCGAATCAAAAGTTACGGATGTTGAAGAAAAGAAAAACATTTGAAAACTACCAGGGGCGCCCGACGATCAACATTTTGCCCGGTGGTGCCCCCAGTGCCCGCTGCTTCGCCCGACGATCGCAGTGGCGCAAACTCAATATCAAAAAAATTCCAAAACAGAGATTTTGTTCTCATCGCCTCTTCTTCTGCCCGGCGGTCAAGACTCTATCGCCCGACGCTCAAAGCGTCGCCCGGCGGTTTACACCAGAACTCCAAAGATCAGTAAAACAAGTCATATAGGTTTGATACATGTGTTACCCGACTATTCTAACCGACTAATTTCGCATTTTAACAGTTTGATTCAAATATTTACAACATTAATCATTTTCTCACAATATTATACCTAGCTCTAGAACTTGAGAAATTCTACAACTAAAGTCTCTAACTAGAACCCACCTTGCAAATGAATAGGAGTTTGATGAAGATTGATGAATCCAAGCTTTTTCTCTTCTTTATCTTTTTTCCCTTCTCTTTCTCTTCTCTTTTTCCTCTTCTTCTTACCAACTTTTCTATCTTTTTCTTTCTATTATCAAAATATCTATATATACATATATACTAATATATATATATATATATATATAATATCTCTAATTGATATTTTATCATCCAACATCAATTGCTCAATTATTAGAGTTACCAAAAATATCTCTAATGTACCAATTAATAAAACCTCTGGGTCGAATAATATTAATCAATTAACTCTGAGTTCAATAGTTGCTCTAATTATCTGAACAGATAAATTCTCGGAGCATACCGGAAACCAAAAGAGTTCATTTAATATTATCCAGAGCACTTAATTAAATAGGGGATATTACATTGGTAAATCAAATAGGTCAATTTCAATAATGAAGGCACACAATTTGCTCATATCTACTGAATTGGAATGAACCCTACAACCTTTTTTCCGTTGATCTCTTGCTTGCGTTAAAGTCATCGCCTACACATCATTCACCTTTGCGAAATGAAGCTTTGAGACTCAATAAACCAACCCATAGTTCCATCTTCTTCTATAGAAAGCATGATGCATATACGTTAACTACATAAATGAGAACATCTTTCCAAAGTAATTGAATACCTATGAATCTTTCACCTTCGAAACTTGATAAAGGAGTGAAGAGGTTTGGGTTCCACAGTGTTAGCAATCCCTTAGACCTTTCTACTGCTTTCTTTGTCGGCCACATAACCTACTGATTACCTCAAATTGCTTAACAAAGAAATCCTCGATTGAATGTAGTTTGGTCTTTTGAAGCATGCACAAATCGATTTTCTCATCCAGAACCATGTCCTTTATTGATTTATATTTGGCGCCATTACATGCTCATCTAATGTTATATGTAAAAATATTCACCTAACACAACCTTTGTTTGCTTCCTTCAATCTAACCTTATTTTTATCAAGCTTCTCCAACCTTCTGATTTCAGCAATATATGTTATATCATCATTTTCACCTCTAATTCAAAATTTTGAGGTCTTCTTCCAAACTTTCCAAACTTTGTAGCAATCACCTCATCTTCTTGATTCATAAATCTTCGATTACCTTGCATAATATCTTTAACTTAATAGTGTTGAAATTGTGACAAAATACAATTTTTGTATATAATGATAAGGTTATAAAAAAGTTTGAAAAAAAATATTAAATAAAATTTGAAAATTTGAACAAAAATGTGTCAAAAATAATATTTTTAAAATTGAACAACATTGAAATTTTGAGAGTTTCAAAAATATGTGGGAGGTGAAGAATAAATATCCCAATATATTATCATTCTCAAACAAAAAATAATAATTACTAGAAACATATTTCCAATAAAATACTGCATTTTAGGAGATAGATTGAACAATCACCTCCAATAAATTCTAGTTTTAACTACAACTTGTCATTTAGTGATGTTGCATTTTATTTACCCCAACTCATAGATACAAAAAAATCCTTTCACTTTCAACCCAGCCACATACTTATATAATAACTCTCAAACTACTAATGCAACCAAAGAGTCCTTCATACTGCTTTGGATTCTCCCTATTTGTTTACCTTTATTGAATCGTTCCTTTCACTTTTCTGCCAACACTCTGCACACTCTCTCTCTCTCTCCCTCCACCACTATCCCTCCATAACTAGAAAAATTAAAACCATTCATTACTCAGAACTAGAAATAATGACAAACTTTTCATTCTTGGTCTACCTTGACAACAACAACAAAATATTTATTCAATTTTGACTCATTTTATTTATTTATTTATTTATTATTTGTATAGTTTTTTTTTGTCACATTACAACTGGCATGAGGAATATATCTCAGTTAAGTTGCATTTAATTTTTTTCAACTTATAGCTTTTTTTTGAGTTAGATGGGGAATGACTTCTACCAGTGACATGATATATGCTTCCATGGCTTCACTTAATTCATATCAAATCTCAACCACTATCCTATTTTTACTTCACCTTCTGCTTCTTCCAGTTTCTTGCTTCTACCAATCACAATCTGCAATTCCTCCACGGGTATGCTTTTCTTCTTGTTTCAGCAGAATATCAGAGTCATGTCACGGTGACATGACTCTGATATTCTGCCAAACTCAGTGTCATTGTGATTCTGTCGAACTCACCGGATACTACGTTATGCAGGGGCTATTGCTTGAGGAGAAAAACAGGTTAGGTTCGGCTCCACCTACATGTCACAACAAGTGTAACCAATGTCATCCATGCATGGCAGTGCAAGTTCCAAGCCATGAACATGTTCAACCAGGTCATACTCATAGTGCTGCTTCAAGTTCTGCCATGGAAGGTGGATTCTTTCTCCAAGAGGGTGGTAATACTAATAACAGGTATTCAAATTACAAGCCATTGAGTTGGAAATGCCATTGCGGTGACCACTTTTTCAATCCTTAGAACTGTTTGCTTATCTTTGATTTCATGAATGGAATATATTATTGTAAAATTGAAAATCTACCTTTTTTTTTTAATATATTTATTGGACTATATTATTGCGTCAGCATGTTGGTTGTATAGATTGGAGTTTGATACAATTGTACAAAGTTTGTTACGGACCTGAAATATTATTATTTTATGGTTTTGTTTTGTCTAAATTTTGTAAAAGATTCCTTAGAACTGTTTTATTTTTCTACATGTTTTTGTTAAATTCTCTTTCATGATAGTTCATCAAGTCTTATTCTCTTTTAATTTTCTGGTCTTTCATGATCTTGAACTCATCATTTTCATGGATATTATCTTGGTTCGCATGTCGAAGTTTTCATGGACCACCACTTACATATAAGTGTGAAAAACTTTTACTGGATCAATAATAATTGTTTGTTTGTTTCTGTCTGAAAATTGGACCGGACCATTCAATGCATCAACATATTTCAATATTTTACGAATATCTTTTTAATGATTTTCCAACATAATAATCCAAACAGTGCATTAAATTCTTGAAAACATTGAAATATTAAAAAAAAAGACGTGGGTAAATTTATTGAAGAAGAACATCTTCTCTAAGTTGTGATTAGCAATAGAGTGAAACATTTTAAAACAAGTATTTCGATAATCTCTTGTCAAAGTACAATGTTAAGGATAAAGTTCTCCCTTCTTACCATTTTCTAGGGACGGACATTACATATTGACATGGTTAAACATGAAAAATTATGAACTATATTATATTGAATATTTTTTAAATTATATTATTTAATGCAATTCTTTTATAATGAAAATTGTAACAAATACGAGGGATTAAGAAATATGAGTGAGAGAAATTTAAGAGATGTTGAATCTAAGAGATCATTGGTTTAGTTTAATTGTTGGATATTGAACCAGTGAGAATCGTTCATAAACCGGACAAACTTAATAAAAAATGACAAGTTGGTGATTATGAAAAATCGAAAGGTTAAATACTTGTTTTTTTACTAGACAAAACAATGCGGTTTTGATAATTTATATATAAAAAATTAAATTAAAATATAAATAGACTTTGTTCAAACTTTATTTGAAATAACTTTCCCTCTTTGAAATTAAATTGATTAGACAATGTAATTATTTTGTTATTCAAATTATTTTGTAATTAAACTTCGTTCAAAATTTATTTGAATTTATAAGATATATTTTTTGTGTGATGATTATTTTTAAAATTTGAATTTAAAAACCGAACTTGTAAAATTATGATATTTTGAAATTTTATAGGTGTTGTGATTTTTTTTAGAGAACGAAACATCCGATTTAAGAATTATATAATTTTTTTATTTAGACCGATTTATTAACTGAATTATTATGTTTAATCTGATTTAGTCATATGATTAGACCAATAAATCAGTAATTTGGTATTCTCATCTCATTGATTTAATTACCAATTGAGAAATAATTATTCTAAAGGAAAGAGAAAGATATATAAAGAAAAAAAAATGGTGTTAGAGAAATATATATAAAGAAAAAAAAATGGTGTTACTTTAGCCACGGTATACCTTAACATGCATCCGTCCATGTCATCCTCATACAAGCAAGAAAGTGGAAGTGTCAAATAAACAATTGGAGCAAATATTTGAGAAGATTTTGGGAGGTAAATTACTTCACTTTAATGCAATTTAGTCGACAAGAAGATTTTGGTGAAGTTGCATGAGTTAAGTTTATGGCTTATGAGAATACAATAATTAATAAGGATGAAACAAATAGGTATCATGGTAAGTACTTAGTAAGAGCTTTATCTAAGACAACAAGGGTAGGTAAACAAAAGTTCAAATAGTTTAGTTTATTTGTGCTAAAGGAAGTCTCTCCTTATGGATCGATTGACTTACAAGAGTTTATAAGTAGCAACAATTTCAAGTTGAAAGGGCAAAAATTGAAGGATTATGTGAAAGAAGAAGTTCCAAAAGAAATATTTGCGTTAGTTTGGAACTTTTATTTCTTTTGTGACTTATATTTCCAAGTTGGGAAATCATAAAGTATTTGTCTAAAATTTTACTTCTATGCTTAGGTTGAAAGTTATGTGGGAGGAGAAGTATCAAAAGAAATAGAAGCACCAAACTTTTACCTTGTCAAGGTTTCAAACCAGAACATTGAAGTTGAGTTTGGGGAAAATGTTTTCTTAATTCCTAAAGATAAAGATGACCATAACCATGGTCGTTTTAAAGGAAAAATATTGATTTTTCTCTGTTGATGATCAAGCGTATGCTTGGGTTTAACTGAACTCGCAACTTTATATTAAAAAGAAGAAGAAGAAATACACTTTAATCAATAGATGAAGAGGAGTTAGGGTGAATAAAAGTCAAATTATGCTAAGAAGGAACATTATGATTAGATTAAACTCGACTATCTTCCCAAAACATCTACACATTTGTCTATAAAACCAGTTCTAAGGGTTCAGGGGGTTCTGGTGTTTCTATGTCATTTGTAAGTTATGGTGTTACCATATGTAATTTTGATGATGACAAAAGAATAAAGTTAAAATAATCATGAGTGTCACCAAAGTGGAAGTTATCAAAAGGAGAATATAAAGACGATTATGATTTTGAAAAGCAAAGACAATCAAATGTTAATATGGACATCAAAAGGAACTAAAGTTGTGAAAGTTTACCTGATTTGATATTTTATTTAAGGGTTATTACTATTTTACCCCATGCCATATAGGTCATTTATGGTTTATCCCCCTGTAAAAAATCAAAAACAACCTTGTCATTTCAAAAAACTAACAATTTAACCCCTAAAATTAAAATTCGAAGGTAAATCTGCAGGTTTCCTGTGAATTTTCTTTCAGATTTACCTGCGAATTTTGACTTTAGTGACTAAATTGTTAGTTTTTTGAAATGACAAGATTGTTTTTGAAAAAAACTATTTACAGGAGGGTAAACCAGAAATGACATATATGGCACGGGGTAAAATGGTATTAACCATTTATTTAATTTATATGATTTTGATCATTAATGTGTAAATTAAGCAAGAGTAGCTCTCAAAGTACTAAAACAATGCACACACACTCACACACCAAAAATATTTTACAAAACCTCATCTATTTCAAAACCTTTCTAAAAGATAAACTTTTGTCTCTGAATAATTTATTATGAAGCGTCCTAACTAATTAGGAAAACAAAAGTCCGCTCTCTATTCGACTTGAACTTGTATCTAATTGATTAAAGAGAAAACTTGTAATCTTTATCGATTAGGAACCTTTTTAATCGATTAGGGCACAATCTTGGCTAAGTTGTTTCCTTATTTCTAAGTTTAATCAATTAGTAGTGCATGCTAATTGATTAGATAACAACAATGGTTCATGGATTAGTTCTTTTTTATCCAAATTATTTTCTCTTATCTAAAGGAGTCTTGCACACTCTTCCAAAATAAAATAAAAATGATTTACTACTCTTCCTTCTCACTCACTCTCTTTATATAAACTCTTTTTATACACTTTTAATTGTCTTAGTGTTAAAAGAGAGAAAGGGCTTAAAGTAGGGGTGTTTAATCATATTGTTTATATCAGATTGTGTTTTGTATTTTAAGAGTTTAGTTATCTCGTAACATTGTAAGTAATATAAAGGTTGCAAGTTGAACTTATGTAAAAGATTAGTATAAGAAGGTTGTGAGTTGAATCTAGTGTAAAAGCTCAAAGTTATTAGTGGAAATCTCAAGGAAAAACTCTTGGGGACTAGATTAGGCCATGTGGAATAAGGTCAAACCAACATAAATCCAGGTGTGATCATTATATCTCTTATCTCTTTTTACTTGTGCATCTTACTTCTTAAAATTGACCAACCTTTGAAAGCTCCTAGTGTTTTACAGAATTTTGGTAAAACTGTAGAAGTCAAAGATGTCGAAGAAAATGTCCTATCATGTTAATAGGATATCCTGAATTATTACTTCAGCAGGATTAATTCCATAACAAATCTTTTCAGGATTTGTTTCACTCCTAAAAGACTGGATCAAGGAGCAAAGATAGAAGGCCCAAGAAAACAGAATTATATATATATATATATATATATATATATATATATATATATATATATATATATATATATATATATATATATATATATATATATATATATATATATATATATATATATATATATATATATATATATATATCTTAGACCTATGGTTAATTATGTCTTATGTAACAATTGTAACCTAGTTCTATTTTGTAAAAATAAGGGTTTAGGTTTTGAGAGTCGTTGGCTCTTAGGGTTGTAGTTTCCTCTGCAGTATAGGATGCAGAGAGGACATCATAGGTGTATGTACTCTACCAGAAGCCTTTAGGTAATAGTTTGTGTAATGTTCTTGGACGAAGCTTTGAAGCAAGTCCATGATAACTTGTAGGTCAAGAAACCGTGACAGGTTATGGAGATCAGCAGAAGAAAGAGTCATCACAGGTGGTGATGAAGGATGTGAGAAGGAATCTCATATCAAAGGTTGTACAACTAGAGTTTAGTCTTAGATAAAGATGTTCATTGAAGGTAGTGATTAGGATAAAGTTTTAAACTGTGAGTTTGACTTTAAGGTAATACTACAAGATAGTGTAGTATTCATCCTGGATTGGTATCCCCCAGATGTAGGTTTGTTAACACCGAATTGGGTCAACATATTATGTTTACTTTACATTCTGTTATTTATAGTTTTCTGTATTGTGTTCTTGACTGAGATGTCCCGACATGATGTCTCAACATCTGTTGGTGATTGTACTACATCAATTCAAAACAAAAGTTGTGTATTTATCTTGTTTCCTAAAGTGCAGTAATCGTTGTTTTAACATTAATATAGGACATTGGAGTATCTGCATAACTAGAATTTCAATTGGTATCAGAGCAGGCATCTTGGTATGTTTTCTGGATGAGATCCATGGAGTACTTTTTGATGTTTAAACAGGAGGAGTTATTGTCTGAAGGGTTTTGCAACAACAAACAGGAGGAGTGGTAGTTCTCTTGGATGGTGTCCTGAAAGATGTCTTGACATCTTGTCTAGTTGAAGTTGTTCTTTAGTGATTTTGTTGCATATACTTTGATTGAAGAATTCCAGTAGTATGGGATACTGGAGTATTGATTAAAGAAAGATTGTAGTTGTCTTTACTTAGTTATGTTCTTGTAGATGTCAATCGGTTTGAAGAGACGTAACATTCCAAAGTCGGAAGTAGATGGATGTTATTGTGATGATTGAATCTTATGTGACTTGGTACATGGTTGAGTGGTGTCATCATGTATGTTGAAGTCAGATTGGATAGAAGGGATAAGATGAATTATCAAACTCATGCTCTAGGGGTTTGATGATTTCTTGTTGGCTAAGTTATTGAAGACACTTGATATGATGATTAAGTCCAATCAAGGCAATTCAGCTGTATGCTGGAGTCTACTAGTTATTCTTCAGACTAGGAGGTGCTTTATTGAAAGTATAGAAATGAAAACAGTGGAGGTGATTTATTTTCACCGTCCACAAACAACGTGCAAGGAAGAACTCATACTTCTTAACCCTAAGGATGAGTTCACATAGTTAAGGTAATCAGGATTCGTTCAGAGAGATTCTTAAGAGCTTGAGTCAAGGGGGGCAGCCTTGATATCTTAACAACTTGCACAACAACAGAAGAAGACAGCATGAAGAGGAATATTTATGTGATATTCAAAATATGCTGGAATCAGACAAGGTTTATTAATACAATGATTAAAAATCAATTGTTGTATGCAAATTTGATTATCCTTGTGATTCAAGATTGAGGATGTTGTATCATATATTCTAACATCTTTTCATCAGAGGTTTGGAGAATCATGGGAGGGGTTCTACATTCACTTAGAAGTCTCGTAGGCTTTTGACCTAGGATTCTTGGCTTCGCATCTTTTCCTGGAAAGTATTGATACTTGTCCAGATGGTGATGCACTTTTACATATGGTTATTACTCGATGAGGCCAGCTTATCATCTCCTTCGACAAATAAAGGACTCTAGGGTACCAGGTCTCTTTTCTGCTCATCTTGTAAAGTCGTGGAAGATGGTTTGGAAGCTTCTTGTTCTTCCTAAGATTAGGAATTTTTTATGGAGGATGGCTAAGGATATTCTTCCTCATAAAGCTAATCTAAAGGCGTATGAAGCTCAACTCTAGTTGCCCCTTCAACCATTCTCAGTTGGAATCTTGTAAGCATTTGTTTATTCAGTGTGAGTTCACAAAGGCCACTTTATTTTCTTCACCGCTGGGCTACCGCATCACTGCTGAGTTGGATATTCATGACTGGTTGATATTTGTTTTCTCTTCAAAAGACAAGCTTAGCACTCAGTTGTTTTGTGCGTCTCTTTGGAATATTTGGGCAGCTATGAATGATGTTGTGTACAACAATAGAATTGTGGATCCTGTTGTTGTAGTTGATGGGAAGGCTTGGCAGTGAGTAATGGATTTTCTCTTAGGTGGCAGTACGGGCGAGGAGGTTGTGAAAAAATAACCCATAATCCCCTAGAGGATCTCATTCCTAAGGAGGTGTGTTTGGTTCAGGTTGATGCGGGTTTAATCGAATGGGAGGGATGTACTTTTTGTTGTGTTGTCAAAGATCAATCACTTAATGTCATCGTGGCAGCTTGCTCGAAAGTGAACTGTTGTATGAACCTGACCTGACAGAAATTCTGACAATCCATTTGAGTATGCAGCTGGTGAAAGATTTGGGCATTGACAAAGTTCTTGTGTTTTCTGATTCTTCCAATATTGTTGATTGTATTAATTGTCTGTTAAAAGAAGCCAGTTTAGAACTCATTGTTATAGATTGTAGAGAACTTCTTAATAGGTTTTTTGTCGCGTCTGTATCTTTCTTGAGCAGGGAGTTTAATAAGGATGCGCACCACATGGCTATGGTGGCGAAATCCTTGGGCTATAGAACCTGATTTGGTTGTATTTCGAGTGATCTTTGTTCTTCTCTTGTTGCCAATTTGGCCTATTGAAATTGCTAGTTGTAAAAAAAGAAGATAAAACACATCTTTTTAATGTAACACTTAGGGTTGTTCATGGTAGGATGGTATGGTTTTATGAGAAAGTCAAATTGAACCGAACCAAATTTAAAATTCACTCGAACCGAACCATTTTAATTTACTCAGAAACAAACCAAACCAAAACTATTGATTTGGTATACGTTTAGAAATTAAGAATTATACCAAACCGCTAAAAGATAATTTTTCTAAAACAAACAATTTGTTAAAGAACCAATCCGTTAAATTTTCTTTTTTTAAAGTTTAAACTATTTTTCATTTTCAATTTCAATTCAATTTATTTGTAATATGATTCTATATATAAAACCGTTAGTACAATATAGTTCAATTCATTAACCAGATATTTTAACTTGAGTTGGATTCAATTCAACACTTTGATTTGATTCACAGTATTTTTTTAACACACCTGGTAAAACTTAGCACGGTTTAAAGACTTAGCACGATGGAAGGAGACAAAAACAATGTGTCGGTGGATGGAAGGATGTGCAACAAATGTGTGTGGGGTAAGAAAGTCACTAGTGTTGCTCTTAAATGAATAGTATCATTCATTGTGAATCATTCAAAATATATTTGATCTTTTAACTAAAACCTTTTTAATGAACTGCTTTTTGCTTCTCCAGTTCACCTCATGTCATCAAAAGAACACATTTTCCTTCTCAAGCAAAACAAATAATAGTCACCTTTGATTGCTCTTCTATGTCTCAAGAGACTGTAAGCAAAACAACACTGTTAGTGCCATAACATAAGAGCAATGTCCAAACTAAGTTTTTTTATTTTTTGGCTTGATAAATAACACCGACTAGGTGCATAGATCCAATGCTGTCAAAGAGCCACAACATCCAAGAAAATAATGAAAGTATAAAATCCAATAAAACAAGCAACAGATGTAGAAAACATGTAATCTGCCTATGTCTATAAGGAGTTATAACCTACATATACCAAGGTCAAGAATGAAGCATCCATAAAAGGAAAAATAAAATTTATGGCACATACAAGTTCCATCTTCCAGCAGAATATCATCTCCTACCGGCCGCGGTCTTGCCTTTGCTTAATTCTGAGAGTTCTTCGATAAGTTTTCTCTCATCGCTGCTCAGTTTCTTTGGAATCTCAACTTGCACTCGAACCAACTGATCACCCCTCATGTTCTTTTTGTTCAGCAGTGGAACACCTTTCTTAGCCATAACAAGTGTCGATCCCGGTTGTGTCCCGGAGGGGATCTTTAAATCCACCATGCCGTCTACAGTTGGAACCTTAAGTGTAGTCCCCAAGATTGCATCAATATAGGAAACTTTGCAAGCGTATAAAATGTTGGTGTCTTCTCGTTTAAGCACGGGATCTGGGATAATTTCAAGAACAACAAAGAGGTCACCGGGAGAACCACCACGCCTTCCAGTGTTACCTTCGTTTCGGACCCTTAAACGGCTACCAGAATCCACACCAGCCGGAACCTTGAGACTTATCCGCTTTGTTTTCCTCACCCGACCATCCCCAGAACAAGTACTGCAAGGTGTTCGAGTTTCTCCAGTCCCATTGCAAGATGAGCAAGTCATTGCCTGCTGAAAGATGCCTAACGGAGTCCTCGTCTGTGTGACAACGCGACCCTGACCACCACAAGTCTTACATTTGGATGATTTAGTCCCTGGTTTAGCCCCTGAACCATCGCAAGTTCCACAATTCTCAAGACGCCTTATCTCTATCTCCTTTTCCACTCCGAAAACAGCTTCTTTGAAATTCAAAGCAAGACTGTAATACTCATCTTCGCCATCAACTGCTCCATTCCAAGAACCTCCTCTGCTGCCCATGCCACCGCCACCCATGCCCTCAAATAGCGTCTCAAACAGATCAAAAGGATTGCTGAAATCCTATTATCACAAAGATTATCAAAGAATGAGAAACAATAGTATGTTATGACAAATTAAAATTCTCCATGATCTTCATTGTAACTTACCCCCATGCCACCCATTCCTGAACCCTTAAGCCCTGCCTCCCCATATTTGTCATATATGGATCGTTTCTCATCATCTGATAAGACCTGCAAAAGAATTATAATTACATAGATCAATTACCACTGGCCATGCATTAGGGTTAGCTGTGTTTAATAACCTTAGTGTTACCTCATATGCATTACTAATTTCCTTAAATTTGTCTTCTGCACCGGGGTCCCTGCAGCAAAAAGCGAATGAACAAAATAATTTAATGATATGAAATAATAATAAAATGACTGACTTTAAGGGAAAATCATGCAACTAGAAAAATATGACATTTGAATTGGCGCTTGGCCGAAAGATTTTATCAAATAATTCAGGAACAGGAAGTGTTCGAATACATTACTTTTAAGAATGACAAGTTAAAAAGTATTATCATCTATGACACCAAAACTATTTTGTCCACAGCAATAGTGAAATCAGAGTTGAAAATTAGAAAAGAAAAAAAAGAGTAAGAATAGGGTAAATGAAGGATATTAGTAAGCAAATAACGCCAAAGTGAGAGAGAAGAAATAAAAACTCACTTGTTCACATCTGGATGATAATTCCTGGCAAGCTTTCGATAAGCTGAAACATTCCCAAAAGAAAGATTTGATAGTGCAATGATATGAAGGAAAACATGCAAAAGCAAGTAAAATCACACATAGTATCTGGCTATAATAATAAATTCTTGATCACAATGACCTTTCATTAACCCTAACCATTTCTCATACTAACTTTAAACTTCTTTTCTAACCCTTTCCTCCAGCTATTACCAAAAAAAAATGGAATGAATATTTAGTTTTAACCTTCTGTGGTCTTGGGCAGAAATTATCCAAGAGGCATATATGCCACAAATTTTATTTTTTTTTTGAGCTACAGATGGGCCTTAGAGCCCACCTAGGTCTGTCATGTTATCATATACATAAGCCAGAGTTATCAATCTCAGATAGCGGATCGGAGCGGCCGACCCCAAAAATGGGATAGAGGGATAGCCGCTATTTGATTATTTTTGGACAAATTATATGAATAATAACTATAAAACATATTTAATGAAAAAACTAAACAAATAACGCAATACCATAAAAGAATAAAATCAAATATCAAAGCACAAAGCACAAAGCTTAACGAAAAAGTCTTGATCAAAATCAAAATGTCACATCTTATATTAAAATCAAACAAACATAGAAGAAGAAGCTACCATTGTCTACAAATAAAAGAAGAAAAGAGAAATAGAATTATCAAATTATTATTACTTCAAAAAAAAAAAAAAAAAAAAGAGGACAGTATGAAGAGTAAAAACATGAAGAAAAGAAAGAAGAGAAAAAACAGAGGACAGTGAGAGACAAAAAGAAAAAAAGATAAGAAAGAAGAGTAAGGAAAGAAGAAAAGAAGAATAGAGAAGTAAGAAGAAAATTTCGAAAGCCAATTTTGGGGACCGGGCCGGAATATGATTTTTCGCATTCAAAACAGATGAAACCCGCTCCGGGCCGGAAAGCGACCCGTTCCAAGCCAAAAAGCGGACGCTATCTCAAACTGAGACTCAAACCGCTACGCGGTAACGGCCAGTCGCCGCTCTCCCAGGATAGCGCCACTATTCCCTGGAATTGATAACTCTGACAGAAGCCATACAACACCAAAGAGCAATCAAAGACATATTTACATTAAAGGAGAAAATCGTTTAGATTTGGATTCCTTAAGTTACAAATCTCAATATTTCCTGCATTTAGGTAAATGTTTAGAGTACTGTTGTCTTTACAGCATACAAAAATGGCCTATTCTAATGAGTAAATAAAAACTATGGATTTGAACGCATTTACTAATGATAATGGAGGCATAATCATATTAGACAGATAAGAAAGGATTGCAGAAAAATACCAGTCTTAATTTCAGATTTAGTAGAATTTCTTGAAACCCCAAGGACAGTGTAGTAATCCTGCACGTCGGTACATAATAGATATTCAGCCAATTTATTGAATGTTCGTGAGAATAACATAACAGGAGAAAATATTTTCATAAGGAACTCTTGTGCCAAAAAACCAGAAAGGAAATTACTGTTACTTAGAAAAGCATGAGTAATAAAAACTTACTGTCTCTGCTCTAACTATCAACCTTGATCCCCTTCGACGATGCAAAGTTTGATATGAGCCAATGTTAAAACCACGCAAGGAATCACGAGCAAAAAAGGTTGAACTTGGGGCAGCCATAAAGTTTACCCTGCTTGTAGCACTGCAAGGAAAATGATTTAATTATGTTGAAACGCTGTGTGCCTATTGAGTATGGATCTGTTTGAGATTTTTGTAAAATTGATTTGTTAATAATCAAGGCTAAAGTTATAAAATAGTGAATCACAAATCTAATATCTGAATTATGCATCGTAAATCGTATTTGTGAGCAGGGTTGTCGATGGTGGAGAGCCAAAATCCCGTGCTGTTATAGCGGATTATGGCGGGAATACCCACAATATTGGCCATTATTCACCATTGCAGCGAGCCCAAAAACCGCATGTATATCCGCCATAGCGCCACCATGTCGGATATTTGATAACACTTAATAAGATCCAAAATTTCAATGAAAAATAACTTCAAATATATCATATAAATGATTATTACACTATTTAATGCATGGACTTCACCTAGTGTGTTAAACTTGGATAACAGCGCGGCACAGCCATCCCAAAAAATGGAACGAAACGGTAACGTGGAACAGAACACACGCATAATTGTAAAAAGCTAAAATAAATTACTCAAAATTCACAAAGCATTCATAATTATAAATAAAAACCATGTCGTAAATAAAACATACTTTCAAATGTCAATAAAATTCACAAAAACAAACACTTAACTAAAGCCTCAAATAAAAGTTCAAACATCATGTGGAATGTTAGCTAAGAAGATGAATGGAAGCAAGAAGCAGAAGAGGATCAGAGAGAGAGCGTGATAGGTGTGAAGCAAAGAGAGAGGTATGTGTTGTATACTCAAAAGCTGCTGAGAGTTGTATTAGGGCTTTTTTAAAATGTTAAAATGTCCAAAATAGCCCTCTCAGCATTTTAAAATCAAGGGAAAACCAAACGCGGCAGTCTCGGCTGTTCCAAGCCACGTCACCACCGTTTCGCGCCATCTCATTCCATCAATCTAAACATAGCCTTAAGGTTTTTTTTACGTCAAAAAATGTAAGCTGTTTGATTCTTCAAATTCTTAGATGAGAAGTGGTGACAAAAAAGCAAGCTGAAAACACAATGTTTAATCATGCAACTCATATCGATGATAAAAATTGTATGATTAGATTTTTTATTCATCACACGATATGAGTCCTTTGCGTGCTAAAATGTACCAAATTGTGCAAAATAATGGTTGAGACAATTGATTTGTTTCAAAATGATATCCTAAGGACCTGAAGAGAAAAAATTACGGCCAATAACTGAATCATCTTGAAAGCGAATATGAGCAAAAGAATCAAATGAATGAAAGGAAGTTTAGAAAAGTTGATTTTGCATGGATAATAAAGTAAAACCAGTTTTGAATCACAAATGTGTATAATTGTGCAAGTCACACACCAAGAACCATTTCTACTCAGCGGAAAAGCTAAAAACATTCATTTCAGTTGGCAACGGGCGAGTTTAGCGTAATCACAGTGACACGATGATTTCGTTAAGGTTCTAAAAGGTAGGTTTTGCATGACACTGTGATTCTGCATACTCACCGTGAATCCAAACACAAACACAACTTCAACTCAGACAACATTGATTTATTTCCCATTGCAAATATTGACCGAACGCAATTCAAATTATTTAACCCCGTTTATCTAACTCCAAAAAAAGCTTAGGGTTTAACCAAACAGACAATAAAAGTTTAGGGTTTAACCAAACAGCTAATAGGTGACAATATGAGATTAAAAAAAACTTTAAACATAACCTAGCTCATTCCAATAGACAAGAACATGAAAATTAAGAATTAAACATAGGACTCACTTGTGGGTTGGTGACGCAAACTTGGCCATGGTGCTGGATCTGGCGAGAAGCTGAGGACGAATTCCCCATTGAGTAGCTGATGTATTACCAAAAGGTGTAACTGCCATCTAATAATAATAAATATTCAAATTCCACAGCCTGCAAAAATATTAAGAAAACAAAAAGAATAAGATAAAGCAGTAACAAAAAGCAGTTCTGAAGCAGAAGCTAAAAAATGAACCTAGTAATAATAATGAGTAATGAATTACAAGAGAGTGAAATTGAAAAGAACGATGAAACAGAAATTCATAATTTGACGAGCAAGAATAAACGACAGTAGTTTAAGATAAGAAGCGAAAAAAAGAAAAAACAAGTACGGTTTGTGTGGCATAATTGTAAGAGATGAGATGATGGTGTTTAGTTTGAAATTGAAAGAGAAAGAGAAACCTTGTGGTGGTGGCGGAGGTGGTTCGAAGTCTCTGGAGTGTGCGAGAGAAGTTGGAATGAGAGGATGAGGAACTGTTTTGTTGTGTTTTGGAAGTGGTGTTCGCTCAATCTCTACTCTTTCTCTCTCTAAATGTGTTTGGTCGCGGCTTTTATAGGGAGGGAGGGATGAATGAAAATGAACCGGGTGGTCGACTATTGTTTTATTATTACACTAGAACCCTACATATTTTAAGGTAGAAATATCGTCATGTTAAACGGTTATTTCCGTCCCGTTTAAATTTACGGAACATAACATATATTTAAATGAGTTCTTGATTACTTCACTGAATTACGTGAATTATGGGAAGAACTCAATTCTCATAAACTGATTTCTAGTTGTACATGTCCTCAGCAATACAGATGTGAAACTATGAGAAGTGCTCGTGAATTTCATCTCGAGGATCAAATTATTTAGTTTCTTACAGGTTTAAATGATAATTTTTTTTGTCATAAAAACTCAAGTTTTATTAATGGATCCTCTTCCTTCCATAAACAAATTTACTCTATGGTTATACAAGAAGAGAGTAATAACATTTCTTTGATTTCTAAAGTTGATTCTATACATAATCATAATGAAGTTAACGTTCTTATTAATGCTTATGATTCAAGAAAACTTGTGGATCGTGGAAAACCTTCTAATTATCGTAATAGTGCTTCTAACACTAGGAAAGATGGTAGAGTTTGCACTTTTTGTCCCAAATTTAGACACATTATTGAAGTTTGTTATCACAAACATGGTTTTCCTCCCAATTTCACTAAGAAGCAAGTATTAACAAATTCATCTACTGCAGCTTCTGGTGAAACACAATCAATGGTTCATACTGGTGACGAAGTTCCCAAAGTTAATCTTGGTGTCAGCATTACTCAAGAACAATTTTCTCAATTGATTGGCTTGCTCCAACAAATGAATTTGTTGCCTCTTACCCAAATCATACCTTCCAATACCAATCATATCTCTACTCATTATGGGCATACATCAAATAAGCCCTTGGGTAATTCTTTTGTGTCCACAGTCACATGTTTCTGCCATATTAAACCTGAATTTTGGATTCTTTATTCAGGTGCCAATGACCATGTGTGTTCTTCCTTACATTGGTTTAGCTTTTATCATAAAATACAACATGTTAATGTTTGTTTGCCTAATGGTTCTATTGTTGTTGCCAAATATGCAGGAACAATTCATTTTTCTTCTCAATTTTATAACACCAATGTGTTATATACTTCTGATTTCTCTCTTAAAATTTTATCTGTTTCTAAACTATGTAAATCCTTGCAATGTGTTTGTCACTTTTCCCGCGTTGATTGTTTCATAAAGGATGTGAAAACCAAGAAGATGTTTGGTTTGGCTAAATAATTTGAAGGGTTGTGCAGACTTGTCAATGATGATGGATGTCTTGAGGCAAAAGATATTTCATCACAACTTACCAATTCTAGTATTCCCTTATCCAACCTATTTGTACCTATCATTTCCATTAATAAATGTAAAGTGATACCTAAACAAGCCATTTGGAATTTCAGACTAGGTCATCTATCTAATGATAGGCTATCTATAATGGCTCAGATGTATCCTATAATATTCATTGATAACAAAGCAGTGTGTGATATTTGTCATTTTGCTAACACACATGAAAAATCCATATAGTGTCAGTCAATCTAAGTCCACTCATTCTTATGAACTATTTCATTTTGACATATGGGGACCGGTTTCAACTCATTGTATACATAACCATAGATATTTTTTTACTGTTGTTGATGATTTTAGTCGATTTGTTTAGACTATCTTGCTTAAGCCAAAAGAAAAAGTATATAATCATGTCAAAAATTTCATCACCCTCATATAAAACCAACATAATACTTCCCTTAAGCTTGTCAGGACAGATAATGGTCATGAATTTCTAATTCCTCAATTGTATGTCTCTAAAGGCATCATACATCAAAGATCATGTGTTGAGTCACCTCAACAAATTGCTAGAGTTGAGAGAAAACAATGGCATCTTCTAAATGTAGGTAGAGTCTTACTCTTCCAATCCAACTTACCAAAATCTTTTTGATCTTATATTGTCAGTTATGGAGCTTTCGTCGTTAATAGAGTTAATACAAATCTACTTAATAATAAGTCATTGTATCATATGCTTCGTAACTCCCCACCTGATATAAATCAAGTCAAAGTTTTTGGTTCACCTTGTTATGCTTATACCTTATCCAACCATAGAACTAAACTTAATACCCGTGTTAGAAAATTTGTCTTTCTTGGATATGATGTTGGATACAAAGGTTCTCTACCCCCTGATCTTCATACACATACCACCTTTATCTCTAGAAATGTTACACACCATGAACATATCTTACCCTACACTAATCACTCTTTATCCACCACGCATAACTAGGAGTATTTCAGTCCCATAACACATAATCTCATACCTGACTCACAACAACAATTTCAAGATATTTTTGTCACTATTCCAACCAATGACATTACTAATGAACCTGTTCTTACATCTCCCACACCTAACCAACCAATTTCTAATACACATGATTCACCTCTTCCTTCTCATACTGATATATCTAATCATACCACACACACAAATCATCCCACACGCGTTTCTTCAAGAGCAAGACGTCCACCATCTCATCTTAAAGACTATGTTTGTGCAACCTTCAATGATGCACAAATACAATCATCTTCAAATACACCTTACTATATTTCTAATTTGTATCATACTCTAATGTATCTCATTCACATTCTCGTTATATTTTCTCTATCTCTACTCACTAAGAACCTAGAAACTATAAAGAGGCATGCAATTTCGAGTGTTAGAACCAAGCCATGAAACTTGAACTTGATGCTCTTGAGAAAACTGGTACTTGGCAAATTGTGGATCTTCCATCCAATGTGAAATTGATTGGTTGTCGTTGGGTTTACAAAATCAAACATAGATTTGATGGTAGCATTGAGAGATTTAAAGCATGTATGGTTGCCAAAGTTTATAATCAGATTAGAGGTCTTGATTATTGTCACACCCCAAAATTTTATCCCTAACATTTTTTATCACATATTAATCTCATTATTTGCATACCATGGTGTATCAAGCATTTTGGATCTGCAAGAATGTCAAGGAGAAATTGTGGCTTTGAAAAGAGAGTTAGATTTTTGATTTAATCGTGACTTAACTCAAATGGGAATTTGACCCGGTCCTTTGCTCCAAAGACAAGTTTGTTTGTTCTCCATGCAAGATCATACATGTTTCTATTTTTGTTCTGGAAGGACGAATAGTTGTTTCTTTTGAAATCCCAGTCAGGATTTTGAGGATATTCTAACCAATTTTGAGGATTCGGAGTTTTGGACTATTCGTGGATTTTGGCGATTATTTGAGTTTCGGATTCAATTCCAACCCATTAGACCTTGATTCAGGCTTTGTTTCTTATACACTTTCAAGATTAGATTCCAACAATTCATACTTTCCAATTCCAAAAGAGAAATACATCAATAATTCATTCAAAACATCTTTGTTTCAAGTATGAAGTTAAGAACAATACAAGCCAAATGGAGGGTTAAAGTTACATTAGAAATAATACAAAATCATTAAGAAACAGTAGGATCTTAATTAAGATTACACAAGGTTTTTTCCAAAAAAAAAACTAATGATGTGTGTTTCTTTCTACCGTTTTTGTTCCTAGCATCCTATGGAGTTCAAATTGAAAACAAAAACCTACAAATTCTACATGTTACTATCTTGGCACCATTACTTCATCATCATGAAGTCAACGACTTGCAAATTGGGGAAGCATTCCAAAGTGTTTTTAGAGATGAAACGTAGGCAGAAACACTTCAGTCCTTGGCTGCAAGAAGAAATGTCCCTCCCAGTCAATCAATACAAATAGGAAGTCTAAAGGAGACCTAGCATCCATAAGCCAATGTTGCCCTGTTTAGTGAAGGGTTTTGAATGTTGTTTTATCCATCGTGTGCACCCTAGTATTTCCAACCTTCACCTGAAACAAAATTGGAGTAACAAGGACCTGTGTCACAAAACACATCCAAAGGATTAGACCACAAGATGCAAGCGAGTTTTACAAGTAAAAGCATGAGCAGAATTCATTCATGCAGTCATAAAGGGTATCAAGGCATCAAAATCCAGCCACACAAAGTTCCATGCTCAAGTCTGCTAGGTGAATTTTCTGTTAAATATCACAAGGCACCATATTCATAAAACATAAAGAATGGCATCAGGAAAACTGCAGCATGATACATAATCAGTCACACATACACATACATTAAAAGAAAACAGGTCCAAGTACGATCTACAGAAGTTCCCAAGTTCTTAATCCTAAATGGAATTTTCAAAAAAAAAATATGAAAAATAATGTAATATTGGCTCACCATATATAATGAGTTCTTAGTAGGGGCTGACATCTTCTAACTCTCACTAAAACTCCAAGCAATACATGAAAAGAAAAGAATCAAAGTAGCTTAACATAGAAGCCTAGAACTCCATCTTCTTCAACCTGTAAAATACCAAACAGGTCAATGAGCAATTTCTATAACAAAAATAACATGAGTAATAAAAAATTCATGCTCCAAGATACATAGTACAAAAAAACCAGCAATTACCACATTTCTATTTCATTAACAGACAAATATTTAACAAAAAAACACAACAGGGTTCTTTCAAACATGTGATGACACAATCCAAACTCAACCTATCTAGTTCATTTCAAACCAAAGGGAAACTGAGTCAAAATGATGCAGTAAGAAAATGTACAAATAGACAGAATACAGCAGAGTTGCAAGACCGAGAATTTCACAAATTTGGCACAAAAAAAACTTTTGATACAAGAAAGGAGTAGCAGACATAACAAAATATGATATTTCTCAGCAAGTTTCAAAAATCTGAAAACCCTAATTTCACACTATTTAAAGGGAGGCGAAATTCATAGAAAAGGGAGGAAACAACCGTAACAACCAATACTAAAAAATTTTGACACATATATTTTCAAAACATCAAGAAACCAAAGTAGTCATAGAAAAAACTCCATAAACGATTCACACACATACCTGAAATAATGAAATCATTTTCTTCAGAAGTAACATAAACCCTACTTTATACCACTGTCCAACTGATTAACCAGAAAAATCCTTTGAACCTCTCATTTCAGCTTTACCCGCACACCACCATCAACTCTAACATCCTTAACAAAACTTTTTTTTAAACTTTCACAGCAACAAGGAAGAAGAAGCCCTGAGTCGTAACACAGACCTAAACGAAAAATCACCAAAAAACCCAAGCCGCAAATACAGAGGAAGAAATCTCATCCAAGAACAAAAACGGTGGACTCGAAAAAACTTTGCAGCTACAAAATACCAACAACAATATTTTCAGAAGAAACTCATAACGTAAGAAGAAGAAGTTTGTATTTGAGAGGGAACAAAACAATACCTTGAAGTAGACTCAAATCATGTATCTTCAGTTAAGGTAGTTTTCTTTATCTTCATTTACTCGCTTCTGGAATTTACTCTGTATGAGGGAATCAATTGCTTTTCTGGTTTTTTCTTTCAGATTTAATTTGTTTTATTGGTTTATTTCTTTTATATATATATATATATATATATATATATATATATATATATATATATATATATATATATATATATATATATATATATATATATATATATATATATTATATTGATGTTGGACTTACACAAACCCTTTATTAATTTATTTTATTGTATTGTTAAGACAGATGTTGTTTGTGGTGATGATAGGCTAGGCCCGTATGATTCTTCTCACCTAATACCTCCCTTTCATGCAACTCACCCCCTCCCTATGTCATTTAATGTGGACTTGGGCTTAGCCCACCAATCTTCTCTTCACACCTTATCATCAGCGACAGACCCCTCTCCCTTACATACTTTTTTTTATCATGTATTAGTATTTGTTTTTAATTATTGTTAATAATTAATATTGGTTTAGTTTTTAGATCAATTGTTAGTTAGAATTTTTATTTGGGTTGTTTAGAATTTAAGTACTAACGGTTAATTAACCTATTTTTTCTTTTAAATTAAATGACATTTTTTATTTTAATTGTTGAGGTTTGATTTTAATTGAGTTTGATTGTTGATCTTAGTTGAATTTTGAGTAGAGTTCGATATTGAGCGTTTGGATATTGGTCAGTTTGATTGAAGCTTCTGACAAGTATTCTCGAGTTCTTTTGCATGTATTAAAGAGGCAACAAACCTTCTCCGTTAGGTACCATTGAAACTCGATTTTATCGCTTTTGCGCCTCATCATAGTCTTGATGCCATGTTTTTGTTTGGTTGTTTACTCGTACCTCACCATCGATTCTAAACCATAAATGTGATTTTTATCAAATCCTCTATAATTAAATAACAAGAGAACTGAATTCTGGAATCTCGCATTCCTTGAATTCTTGAATGAACACTCTCGAGACTAGCCATTGGGTTTTGTTTCATTCGCTATTTCGTTTCTAAAACGCTTAAGCCCTCAAACTCTTAATTCACATATCAAATAATGAAAGAACTGAACTTTTGGAATCCAGTATTCCTTGGGTCCTTGGATGATTTCTCTTAAGGCTAGCCCTTGGGTTGTGGTCTATCCAACCCTTTCGCTTATAAAATACTCAATTTATCCAAAAAAAATCATAAACAATTAACGGAAGAACTGAGCTTTTGGAATCTAGCATTCCTTGGGTTCTTGAATGATCGCTCTTGAGGCTAGCCCTTGGGTTGTGATTCATTCAACCTTTCGCCTCAAGAATACTTAAAGCTACCCAAAGAGTTTAAACATGATTCATCTCCATAGGAGAGATATTTATTTTATCCCCACAAACATAAATCAAATCTTTCAAATAATTATTCTCAAATGAAGAATGTGGCATTGCTTATCGATCCTTATATCCAAGTTTAAAGCTTCTTCCGATTTTATTTTCTTTCTCAAAGGAAGAATGTGGCATTGATTGTCGATCCTTATATCCAAGTTTAAAATTTTTTCTGATTTTATTTTCTTCCTCAAATGTTTGTAGTGGAATAGACGAGATATTTCCCTTAAAGATGACGACTTGTCTCTTTCTTTTAAGTATAACTTAAAGTCTCTCCAACACATACAAAAATCATTTTCATAATTAATTAATGAAAGAACTG
Organism: Lathyrus aphaca; assembly: GCA_963966055.1. Taxonomy (NCBI): domain Eukaryota; kingdom Viridiplantae; phylum Streptophyta; class Magnoliopsida; order Fabales; family Fabaceae; genus Lathyrus; species Lathyrus aphaca. The sequence continues at coordinate 139,084,682 of OZ014524.1, read as the reverse complement.
AGTTATAGAATCTTGCATTCCTTGAATTCTTGGATGATCGCTCTTGAATCTAGCCATTGGGTTGTGATTCATCCAACCTTTCGCCTCAAAACACCTTAATTAAGATCAAACATTTTTCTCAAAAGAATCGTGTTTAGATCCTTACTAACGCGCATATAAACTAGTGATTAAGCCTCTTCGAGAGTGGAACAACCAATGTTTAGCAGTTAGCACGCGAACTAAGTGCTTGTTCGTTAAAAGACACCAACAAATCGTAGTTACACGAACTACGAAGCTTTGAATTTCCCATTGCACAAGGGAATACGTAGGTACAAGGATTTTAATCTTTGGCGAGCACACTAATAAAAAACTAACCATTTCCCCATAACGAATAATAATAAAAAAATATGTCTTTTACCTTAAAATAAACGATCTTAGCAAACCTTAATCATTAGAAGAAGACAAAAACACAAGTTAACATTCAATCGCATACTAGACTAAGAGGTTCTCGTTGAGTACAATAGACGTAAGGGGTACTAATACTTTCCTCTTGCGTAACCGACTCCCGAACTTAGATCAGTGGTTTCGATGACCAATTTCTTATCCTTATTAGGTTGTGTCTATATCTTCATTTTCTCTCTCGTTATAATAAATAAAATTAGGTGGCGACTTTGTTGTTGTTTTTTCCGCGTCCATCGCGAGGATCGTATTTTTTGAGGTACAACAATTATTCAGATACTTTCTTACCAGTTGCTAAACTCACCACTATTTGACTTGTACTAGCTTTGGCTTTTATACATAATTGGAATCTTCATCAACTAGATGTGAATAATGCATTTTTGCATGGGGATCTGCATGATATGTTTACATGATTATTCCTCCTGGTGTCAAAACTTCCAAGCCAAACCAAGTGTGCAAATTGATTAAATTTCTATATGGCTTAAAACAGGCAAGCAAACAATGGTTTGAGAAACTAACTTCTCTTTTATTTCATCATGGTCACACAAGCACCATCGAACCACTCAATGTTTGATAAGAAAACATCATGATTATTCATTATTCTTCTTGTTTATATGGATGGCCTGATCTTAGCAGGAGATTCCATACATGAATTTCAATTCATGAAAATTGTCTTACACCAAGCATTCAAGATAAAAGATCTCAAAATTTTCAAATATTTTCTAGGATTAGAAGTGTCTCATTCAAGTCAAGGCATCTCTATCTGTCAAAGAAAATATTGTCTTGATGTTCTAAATGACTCATGATTCTTAGGCTCCAAACCAACTAATACTCTCTCTGATCCCTCCATCAAACTTTGCCATGACAATAGTGCTCCATATGATGATGTTCCATATTATATGAGACTCATTGGAAGGTTGATTCATTTGAACACTACTCGACCGTACATTACATTCATCACCCAACAATGCAACCAATTCCTTTCAAAGTCTTCCATCATCCATTACAATGTTGCTTGCAACGTGCTAAGGTATCTGAAGCAATGTCCATGTCAATGGTTGTTCTTTCCACGTAATTCACTTTTCCATATCATTGGTTTTTCGGATGCATATTGGATCACTTGTACTGATACTCATAGATTTGTTTATGGTTCATGTTTCTATCTTGGGCATTCACTTATTTCATGGTGTACCAAGAAACAAAATACAGTTTATCGCTTTTCATCTGAGGACGAATATCATGCATTAGCCGCAACAACATGTGAAATGCAATGGATCCTTTATCTACTCAGAGATCTTCATGTTCAATGTTGCAAAACTCCAGCTCTCTTTTGTGATAGCCAAAGTGCATTTCACATTGCATCCAATCCGGTCTTTCATGAGAGAACTAAACACTTGGACATTGATTTTCATATCGTTCGTGAGAAATTTTTAGTTGGTGTAATGAAGCTCCTCTGTGTATCATCTCATAATCAGCTTGCTTATTTTTTACAAAGGCACTTCTTCCTAAGCCATTTTATTCTTTCAAGACCAAGTTGAACTTGTTAAACATCTATCAAAGTTCAGCTTGTGGGGGGCTAATAAGCAATAGTTAGTTAGATGTATAACAAGTTAGTTAGTGTTAGTTTCTAGTTCCTTGCTCTAGAAGATTCTTCTACTTTTGTATATAAACTCTTTATTGTTATTTACATCAAGAAAAAGAATGAATTATGTTGTCTTCTTCTCTCAATTCTCTGTAATTATCCCTCGTCTTTTTCATGTGTTCATCAATGGTGTAATGCATAATTCTTCACATGTGCATCAATGGTGTAATACATGATAAATGACAATATCTGAGTTGATATAATAAAATTATTATAAGTAATTTGAGTAAAGTATGATATTTATTTTAATAATTTGTAATTAAGATATTATATCACTATTATTATAATTTTTTCACTACTACAAATAATGCATGTAACTTTGTCCGTAAATTGTATTTAATGGAGGGCGACGTGAAAAGTTATCACTTATCACCTTAGTGAATAAAAAGACGAGGTTAGAAATTAAAAGGTTGTAGGTTCGACCTCATCATTTTAAGAATTGAATGTGTGCCCAATGACATTATCTCAGTTTATTTAACATTGAGGTAATAGCTTAATGTTATTATAGCGGTTTTATCAAAACCTCGAGGGGTTAAATTTTTCTATACTGTTGTTTTTACTTGTATTAAGAACCATTTACAGAATCATATTCTTGAATATATAACCATATTTTTAAAACCAATTACAGGATTATAGAACCATATTTTTTGGAATATGTATTACAGAACTAATTACAAAACAATTTTCAAAACTAAAACAAAGTATTATGAAACAAAACAATAACCAAAATTGAAAGTTCTGTAGGCTGTCCAATAGGATCTGTCACTGGTCCTTAAGCATATATAGTTTGAACAACATTTGAAACTAATTAGGTCAATCAACAACAAAGTTATATATATATTGCAATGATTAAAAATGAGTAAAATGATTAATTATAAATTTCAAAGGGATATAAAACATTTACTTACTAGTTTTCTCATATCTCCTCTTCATGATCACGACGAATATCATACACATCATCTGAATCATTTTCTTTAGATGTTTGACGTACATGTGTTGATAAACAAGGCGTCTCATAGTTAAAATTTTGGTTTTCATCAGTACTATCGGGAAGATGTTTACCTTGAAGAATAATTGACCATCTAGTGTTAGAATGATCAGTGACATAAAAAATCTTAGTTTACTAGGGATGACATAATGAAAGGCTCGTTCTTATAAGTTTCCTTACAAATATCAACCTGTGTGAATCCCAATTCATCAGTTTCTACACTAGTGTTATTGTTAATCCACTTGCACTTATATAAAGAAACTTTAAAAGAAACATAGTCAATCTCCAAGATATCCTCAATGAACCCAAAGTTTGCCCTATATGCGAGTACATGATTGTTATCTTTAGGACTAGAAAAGTACATAGATTCAGCCTCAACCATAACTCCATTATTTTGCATGGCGTTATGATTATCCTTTGATTTTGTATAGAGTGAATATTTAGAAATGTTGTGTGCACTCCAAGTAATTACAGTAAACTTAGGCATACATGACAACCTGCAAAGATCTGATGCACTACTCTCTTTAGAAATACTTTCATTAAACCAATTTATGAAATTTTTGTTATGATCGATCAACAACCATTTTTCATTCATCTGGGGGAGTTTTTCCTTTAAAAGACTTTTGTGAGCGGTCAAGTAAGGTTGAACTTCACTAAGGTTATTCAATATATACAAATGTGCTTGAAGAACTATATCACTGGATTCATGCCAACACAAAGGTCTCCTACACCTCTGACCATTCAATGTCTCAAAAGGTGTCATTCCAATGTTAGAATGGAAACTGTTATTATAGGTGAACTCAATCAATGGTAAGTGACTATTGTAACGCCCTAATTTATTTAAGTCGTTGTTTATTATTTATTTCGTATATTTGTGTGATTGTGTGAACCGTTGTGATTAGTTGTGTGTGGTGGTGCTATAGTTGCGTGTTGTGTACCCGTGGTGAAGGATAGGTTTAGTCGCAGGGGAAATGTTGGACTAATAACGTAGGACTTGATGATGTGTCGAGTAGAATAATTAAATTATCCTAAGTTTCTAATTTTGAATTAATTAATTAAGTTATAGAGTGTTATATTAAATAAATTTATAATATTAGAAATAAGGAGAAAGGGTAGTACAGTAATTACATGAGGAATTAGTGAGGACATAATAGGGATTCCAATATTAGGGGTCCAAGAATTATGTTTGGAATTAGGAGAATTGGGGGAATCATTCGTGGAAAAACCTGATCATGGAATTTTGGAAGAGCGTGAAAAAGAGAGAAGAGGAGAAGGGCTAGGGCAAGGCTAGAGGCAAAGATTTTGTGAGAAAGGAATAGATTTTTCATCGAATTAAGGTAAAGGTATGATCTCTTTCATCTTTTAAGGGTATTATGATATGAATGTTAGGGTTGATGTCCTTAGGTATGTTTGTGGGATTGGGCGATTGATAAATTGATGAACAAGGTATGAAATTGAGGAATTCCTAATGTCTGAATTGTATATTTATGTTGGTAGTGTTAGATGTGAGTTTTCCGATGGAAAATAGTGATTTGGAATGGTTTTATGCACTGTTTGAGGGTGAGAGTCGCGGGGAGAAGTACAGAAATCGCAGGGCTTTTCTGCCAAATTTGCCTTGCTCCCTTAGCGAGGGATTGCTCGTTTAGCGAGTCGTTGGAAACTTTTTCCTCTTCAAGACAGTAAATTGTGCGCTTAGCGAGCAAAGGGGTCGCTTACCGAGACCTGGAAGGGAGAAAATGTGTTTTTAATTTATTAAAATTCATGAAAAATTGTGTTTTATGTTTTAGGAAGGTCGGTGTGTTGTTGATGCAGTGTGAGCAGGTTTAGAAAGGTTGTATGTTCATTTTGTTAATGTTGAATGTTGTTGTGTGAAACATTTGAATGCATGATATATGTTTAGTTGTGTATGTGTTGGTGATTGAAAATTGTTATTATGAGAAAGAATACACATGAAGTGTTGTTGTTGTTGCATATTGTCGTCGTTGTTGCATGCTGTCGTTGTTGGTGAGGTGATTGTGTTCAATCACGACATAGGTTGTGATCATGAAATAGGGATCGCACTTGACCATATAATAGGGGTCAATGGTGTAATCATGAAAGAGGGGTTACACTGGACCATGGAAAAGGGGTCAAGAGTTCCGACGGGAACTTGATCATGAAATAGGGATCGATTCTTGGTACCACATGCATTGAGTCTATGTTTGAGTCTCATTTGCATGTATTTTTGTTGGTGTGTATGATGTGGATGTATAAGTTGTTTATTTGTATGACGTGGATGTATATGTTGTTGATGCGTTTGTTGTAGATGTGTAGTTGGGTTGTGATTATTGTCGTGATAAGTATGTTGTTGTACTTATGTGATATATGCCTTATATTTATATCATTTTCCTCTTTTAATTGATTTAAGAATCTCACCCCTTCTGTTTAAATGTTACCCATATGTTAGTAACGTGCAGATACTCAGGAGTAGTCATGGTCGTGGTCGTGCCATCCACTCTGATACGTAACATGGGAGTCGGGAACTTCGTTTTGTTGCTTTAGTATATTTTTTATATTTTGGAACAACTTGATGTTGTTTTAGAAGTTTTCAAACTATTTTCTATTTTAATGATATTGCTAAAGTTTGGTTTTTCCGCTGCTTAATTTGAATAGTTTTTCGTTCGTGTTATGTATCAAATTATAAGAGCATATTTTATGTTGGTTGAAAGTAACACCTTGAATTAAAAATGACGTTTTACTCTGATATTATCGTATTTTATTATTAAAAATGAAGGGGGGAATTCAGGGTGTTACAATTGGTAATCAGAGTAGGTTGATTCGTCTGACCAAGTCGTTGAGTTTTTTCGTTGTCGTGGTTGAGGTTCGTGATAGTCGTTCACTGTGTGTGTTGCACCACAAAATTTTCCCTCCACAAGACAAGACATTGTGTACTAAGAGGTTCACAAGGTTCACAAAGTTCACAAGACATCTCATGAGGTTCACAAGGTTCACAATTGGTTGACAAGTTTGACAATTCCCTCAGACAATGCATCCTCTTAAGCAATGCATCTTAAACTAGGGTTTTGACTTTCATCAGGCTAAATGGACTTCTAAGACTTCAAATGAGATTCATAGAATCCTATATATGTTCAAGAATCCCCATGTCAAGTTTCAAGACTTTCCCAAAATATTTGCTCAGTCAGATGATCAGATAGGTTAAAATCAGTCAAAGCAGTTAAAAGGTCAAACTGAGGTCAACTGTGGTCAAACCAAAGTCAAACTTCATGATTTTTTGCCAACATCAAGTATATGAAGTAAAATTCAGCATCTGATCAAGGTTTGATCATGATTCATCAAGGAGATTTCAGATCATCAAGAATCAGGAGTTTCTAATTAGGGTTTTCACAGGAAAAGTCAACTGAACTTTGACCAGCCATAACTTTCACATGATTCATAAAAAATTTTCCATCCAAAGCTCATTTTGGAGGAAATTGAATTCTCTACAACTTTGTGTCTCACAAGCCAAGCCCAAAAATGCTTCATTTGGAAGGTATGAGCTAAGACATTATAGGTCCTTTTAAAAGTCAACAAAAAGTCAACAACTTCAAAAGAGAATAACTTGAGAATGGTAAAAGATATGGACATGATACCAAAGAGGTTGGTTATGTGACTCTTTAAGCTTTCCAAAATGTCCAAGAAAACCTTCATAGCATTAAAATTGAAGGATTTGTGACCTTGCAAAGTTGGGAAATTTTTGAGAGGTTTATGAAGCAAATGGGGTCTTAAAACCATAATTCACCAAATGAGCTTGCTTTTTTGTGTTCCAAATACTTCCATGACATCACGAAATTAAAATTATTTATTCATAATTTTATTCATTTTATTTTTATTTATTATGATTTTTATGTTAAAAATCATTTTAAATTCAAATAAAATATAAAATAATGGATATTTAATTTGATTTGGTTTCTAGAAAGTCTTAAAATATATTTAGACTTGATTGATACAAAAATAATGAAGATCATCCTAAAATAGCAAGGCTAGATCAAGATATTTCAAAATTTAAGAACAAATCTTTTTCAATCTCTATGGATCAAAACATTCAAATGATGGACCAAGTTTCTGACCTAAATTCATTCACTCATATATAAACAACATTTAGCAACCTCAAACTCACGAATTCAGAGCCTCCTACACCATATTCAAAACTTCAAATTTCATTCAAAAACTCAAATTCGGTTATGCTATTACAAGGCATTTAAAGGTATTTTAAGAACATAGGAAGGATCCTTGAACATCACTGATCATGTAGCAATAATCATATGCATCCCAAACTCAAAGAATTGATCAAACCGAATCAAACTTCTCACACTTTTATGAATTTCTCGTTCTCATATATCTGTGCAATATAAATTGAATTTGATCATTGTTTTGTGTTTATAATAAGCTCGTGATTGATTCTGGGCAAGTTAATTTGATTTTTGGTACAGGTTTGAAGAATGGCCATTGTTAGGGTTTGCGGCTTCCTTTAGGGTTTTGCGATTAGGCTAAAATAAATTAATTCTAAGAACATAGGAAGATTGTATGAGTTCTAAGGATCATATTTCACTAATTAATTTGAAGAAATTTCACTGTTTTGGTGAAGTTTGAGAATTCGCAGGTTTTGACATCGCAGGAAAATTCGTAGTAGAATTCGCAGCAAAATACGCAGGTCATGAGGTAGGGGACGAAGCTGGTTGGCGCGCAGAAAATATTTGAAATTTCAAAAAGGATTAAAACGAATGTGTTTTATGTATATGACAACTAGCGCGTTTGGCTCCTTTGGTTTGTATGTTTGGCTGGTGAATGAATGGTCCTGGGATCAAAACCTCCCCAGGCCATTTTAATTTTGTTTTTATTTTCTATATTTTCGCAGGTTAAAGAACAAAATGGTTACCACCTGGATCACTATCACCAATGCACGCATAGCCTGGTGGATGGCTTGCTGGTCCAAGGATGATGAAGCCTAGGGCGTGGGTTCGATCCCTGCCCCAGGTAAGTTTCAATTTTTGTTTTGTTTAATTACTTTATTGATTAATTAATTATAATCATGTTTAATACATATATTTAGATGATTATAGGAAAATAATATGTAAATATTTCATATTTTCTAAAAAAAACTCAAAATTATTTTTTTAAACTCTTAATCCTAGTTTTTTTTATTTATTAAAATATATATATATTTATTTAATTATCAAATTAATATTGTAAATGAAATTATAAACCCTAGTTTTATTTTTCTAAATTAAGTAACCTTAATTATCCTTAACCCTAATTTATTTTCTAATTTCTAAAAAACCTAATTTCTTTTAAAACTTTAATTTCTCACTTTAATTATTTTTGTTTAAATATTATACTTAATAAATATTTCTAATATATATAATTAAATCATTAATCATAGTTTATTTTGTAAATAAATTAGTATATCTTTATTATTTTATTTTCATCTCAAAATTCTTTAAAATTGTTTATTCGAATCTAAATATACTTAATTGATTTATATATATATTGTATATTATTACTAACCTTTCTTCTTATAATTATTTTATCACTAACCATTTATTTAATTGCTTATTTGATTATATAATTATTATTTAATTTGTTTTATTATTATGTAACTGTAAAAGCATTGTAATAGTCGTAGTATTTTATCGTTTATTTATTTATAAATATATTGCTATGGTTAGTAAAATAGGGAGTGATAACATGTTTGTATTGTAAAATTAATTTAGAATCACTAATAATAAGATAAATATTTGAATTTATACACGCACACACGTAAGTCGATCTTTGATCGCCATCTCACTTCTTAAGGATATCCCTCATGTTGCCTAAATAAAATGGTCAAGTAAGGTGTCTAAAAGCAAGGTCCCTTCTCCTAAAATATCATCAAGTCCCTTTACGATTATAAGATGAAGTCCCTTCGAGGTTGCCTTCGTAAATGATCTTGTCCCTTTCGAATAAAAGATGATAAGTCCCTTCGAATTGCTAAGACACCTTACAGTTGCCTAAACACAAATGACCCTTCACATGTCCCATACAACATCCAAGGTAATGACTACCTATTCCTTAATAATAGGAATAGTCTTACCATTGAAAGAACATTTGAGAACAATAAAGATTCAAATTAGGGTAGGTTCCTCTTAAGTACTTGCTCACTCTTTTAAAAACATTTCATAACACTTCACATTTTTAAACAATTTTCAAAACAAAGTCTTTATATATATCCGTACAAGGATCATTATAAAGTACTTAAGAAAATTTCTAATCACACACTACACTTCTCAAAACAGTTTAAAGTGAGCTAAGTAACTAAGAGCCCATGGATAACCATGGATGTAAAGGGTGCTAACACCTTCCCTTTACATAACCTACCCTCCGAACTCAAAAATCTTTTAAGGTCTTTCCTATTCTTTTATGCCCTTTCCTTTTGGATAAAATAAAAGTCGGTGACGACTCTTGCTATCCGCAACATTTAACTAAAGTCAGTTCTCCCACCGTGTTACAGTGTGCATAAGTGTTTTGACTGTTGTTGCGTAGCAGTTGAGAATGGCTGGAAGGAATGACATTACACTTGATGCCGCTATGCAGGTTATGGCTCAAGTTGTGCAGAATCTGCTGAATGCTGGGAATAAAGACATTGATGAATTCTGGAAGAACAACCCGCCTACTTTCAAGGGAAAGTATGACCCATATGGGGCGCAATAGTGGGTCAAGGAGATCGAGAGGATCTTTCCGATGATGGAATATTCTGAGGCACGGAGTTGTAGTTGGGTACTCGCAAGCTGGTAGGAGAGGCTGACTATTGGTGGGTCAGTACTCGGCAACGATTGGAAGTGTCAGGTGAGGCAATCACTTGGATTGGGTTTAAGAGGGAGTTCTTGAGGAAATATTTTCCTGAAGATGTTCAAGGGAAGAAAGAGATATAGTTTCTAGAATTCAAACAGGGTAGCATGCCAGTGACAAAGTATGCTACTAAGTTTTCAGATTTGGCCAAGTTCTATCCGCAATACAGTGAGGCGACTGCTAAGTTCTCTAAGTGTGTGAAATTCAAGAATGGTTTGAGGTCTGAGATCAAACAAGCGATTTGCTATCAAAGTATCAGAAGATTTCTAGATTTGAGGATCTTTGAGGAAGATAGCAAGGCTCAATCAGAGCATTTCAACGGTTTGGCTGAGAGGAGAGGAAAGCAATAGATACATCGTGGGAAGCCTTATGAAGCTTCGACCGATAAAGGTAAGCAGAGAATTGGTGATGGCAAGAAGCCAAGTAGGGGTGGAGCTTCTGTTCCTCTGAAGTGTTACAAAAGTGGTGAGTTGGGTCATCGTGTCAGTGAGTGCACGGGTGATGTGAAGAAGTGCTTCAAATGTGGACAACCTGGGAATTTTATTACAGATTGCAAGACTAATATGGTGACTTGCTATAACTGTGGAGAGCAAGGCCATATCAACACTCGTTATCCGAAGCCGAAGAAAGCTTCAACTGGAGCGAAAGTGTTTTCTTTGAAAAGAACCCAGACTTCCAGTGAGGATCGACTAATCAGTAGTATTTGCTACATTAATGATACGCCTTTGATTGCTATGATTGATACTGGTGCAACGCACTATTTTATTGTTGCTGATTGTGTGAAAAGATTAGGTCTTGTTATTTCTTCGATGAAGGGAGAAAAGATTATGAAAACTCTTGCGAAGGGATCGGTGACTACTTATCCGGTTTGTTTGAAATGTCCTTTATCGATTTATGGTAAGGACTTTGGTGTCGATCTCATTTGTTTGTCGTTGGTGGGTCTTGATGTGATTTTGGGAATGAACTGGTTGGACTTCAACCATATTCATATCAACTGTTACAATAAGATTGTGTGATTCCTTGTTCCGAAAGAAGAGAATGAAGATGGTTACTTATATGCTAAAGAGTTGAATGAGCTTTTGAATGAAGAAGCTCAAGTGTTGGCTTTATTTACATCCTTGGTGGTTGAGAATGATTTTGTAATGAATGAGTTGCAAATGGTGAGAGAGTTTCCAGAAGTATTCCCGGATGATATTGTTGATGTACCTACGGAATGGGAAATAGAGTTTAGTATTGATCTTGTTGTAACACGGTGGGAGAAATGATTTTCTATAAATGTTGCAGATAGCAAGAGTCGCCACTGACTTTTATTTTATCCAAAAGGAAAGGACATAAAAGAACAGGAAAGACCTTAAAAAGATTTTGAGTTCGGGGGGTAGGTTATACAAAGGGAAGGTGTTAGCACCCTTCATATCCATGGTTATCCATGGGCTCTTAGTTACTTAGCTCACTTTAATTGTGTTTTGAAGAGTGTAGTGTGTGATTAGAAATTTTTCTAAGTACTTTATAATGATCCTCGTATGGATGTATACAAAGCCTTGTTTTGAAAAATGTTTAAGAAAGTATTGTGAGGTGTGAAAAGTAGTTTTGAAGAATGAGCAAGTAACTATGAGGTACCTACCCTAGATTAAGTCTTTCGTGTTCTCGTATATTCTTTCAATGGTAAGACTATCCCTATTATTAAGGAATAGGTAGTCATTACCTTGGATGTTATAAGGGACATGTGTAGGGACATCTGAATATAGGCAAATGCAAGGTGTCTTTAGCAATTCGTAGGAACTTATCATCTTTTATTCAAAGGGACAAGATCATTTATCGTAGGCAACCTCGAAGGGACTTGATCTTATAAACTGAAGGGACTTGATGATATTTGTGAAGGGACTTTGCTTAAGACACCTTACTTGACCTTTTGAAATAGGCAACATGAGAGGTAACCCTAGAAAGTGCAAGATGGCGATCAAAGATCGACTTACGTGTGTGCGTGTCCATATTCAAATACTTATCTTATTTACGTTAATTATTCTAAGTTAATTTTAATTACAAGTATGTTACTCACACCCTAGAATTACTAACCACACAATAAATATATTCATAATAGAAATAAAGCAAAAAATATATATAAATCTAAACTATTACAAAGCTTCGGGACAATTACAATATAATCGAGAAATATAATAAATATAAACAATAATAAATAAACAATAATAATAAGAATTAAGATAAAAGGTTAGAAAAATAAAAATAATATAAATAAGAAATTAGCAAAAAAACAAATTAATATTAGAAAAGATTTAGATTTAATTAAGAAAATAGATTTTAATAATAATAAATAAATATTGAATTATTCACATATTTAACAAATGATTAATGATTAATTATAATTTATAAAAAATATTAGGTTAAACTTCAAGGTTAAGAAAAATTAGGGTTAGGGTTATAATCATGAGAATTAGGATTTTTAATTATTAATTTAAAGATAATCAATTTATTTACAAAATATATAATAATAATAATAAATATAAATATATAAAAAAATAATTATAAACAATTTGAATTTTTTTGAGAAAATAAATTATGAATTTTTAAGATGATAGGTTTTTATATAAGAAAATAATATAAACATTTTATTTTAGAAATTAATTTGAACATTAAATAAATATAAAAGAAAACATAAAGAAATTGAAGAAAAAAACATACCTGGGGTTGGGATTCGAACCCAGGCCCTAGGCTTCAATCTCTCAGTCCCACAACCACTACCACCAGGCCAAGCGCGTCCTTGTGTCCATGATACGAGTAGCATTCCTTTTGTTATAATCCTGTGAAAATCAAAAAAATGTAACAAAACAAAATGGCCTGGGGGGAATCGAACCCAGGACCATCATATTCACAAGCAAACACACAAACCAGCTGAGCCACATGGGGCGCGTTCAGCATCTAATCAACAACAATACATTATATTTTAAACAAGCTTTTTGAATTATGATTTTGGCGCCACTGGACTTCATCTTCTACCTCCAGCCTGCAAATTTTCCTGCGAAATTTGCTTGGCTTTTTCCTGCGAATCTTCTTGCGTAATACAACCTGCGATTTTCAAATACCACATAACCAGTACAATCAAATCAAATTAAAAACACCATTGGACTCCTTGTGAACTGTACAATTCAATTATGTCATCAAAAATCATTTATATTATGTGAATCGAAGAACCCTAATTTGAAGCTTGAAACCCTAAGTATGGTGTTTTGCGTTTTCAGCCATGAAACTTCAATCTAAACATCCAGAATCCATCTATGAGTCTTCACAAACAACAAAACAGAATCAAAATTCATTATAATCGCATGAATAATTAGAATCGAAAAATTAAAATTCAAGCTAAAACAAGATTCGGTTTATGCATTCTATGATGCTATGGATGAAAGCGATAATGGGAATACGATTAGGGAGTCTCCAGGAAGCTAAAGCAACATTTACTTTGTCTTGAAAGTGTCTCTAAATCCAAAACCGAATGTCACTTTTTTGTATGAAAATTGGAACTTTGTTCTTACTCTTGGAAGCTGCAAATTTGTCCCCTTGTACTTGTGATCAGTTTGTGTATATGTATGGAGTTGAATTAGGTCAAAAGTTTTTGGATTTATGGGCTTTGTGGAGATTACTTGATCATGAAGATTCACTTCCTTCAAATATTGAAAATATCTTATAAAACCTTTCTAAATTGGATCAATCTGACTTTACATGATTCCAATCATCTTTAATTGATTTTTAAGAATTTCTAGAATGAAAATCATATCAAATATTGAGACTTTCATATTTTATTTTGATTTAAAATGATTTTTAATGCATAAAATCAAAATAAATAAAATAAAATAAATAAAAATCTGAATAAATGATATTTGGTTCGTGCATGATGTCATGGTAGTGATTGGGTCATAAAAATGCAAGCCCATGTGGAAAGAATTGGTTCTAAGCCCCCATTTGCTCAATAAACCTCTCAAACATTTCCCAACTTTGCAAAGACACAAGTCCCTCAATTTTAAGGCTATGGAGGTGTTCTTGGACATTTTGGAAAGCTTAAAGAGTCCTCTAACAAACCTCTTTGTTCTCATTCCCATATCTTTTACCATTTTCAAGTTATGCCCTTTGGAAGATGTTGACTTTTTGTTGACTTTTGAAATGACATATAATGTCTTAGCTCATACCTTCCAAATGAAGCATTTTTGGGCTTGGATTGTGAGACACAAAGTTGTAGAGAATTCAATTTCCTTCAAAATGAGCTTTGGATGGAAAATTCTTGATGAAGCATGTGAAAGTTATGACTGGTAAAAGTTCAGTTGACTTTTCCTATGAAAACCCTAATTTAGAAACTCTTGATTCTTGATGATCTGAAATATCATTGATGAATCATGATCAACCCTTGATCAAATGATGAATTCTACTTCATATACTTGATGTTGGCAAAAAATCATGAAGTTTGACTTTGGTTTGACCACAGTTGACCTCAGTTTGACTTTTTAACTGCTTTGACTGATTTTAGCCTATCTGATCATCTGACTGAGCAAACCTTTTGGGAAAGCTTTGAAACTTGACATAGGGATTCTTGAAGACATGTAGGATGTTATGAAGATCACTTGAAGCCTTGGAAGTCCATTTAGCCTGATGAAATTCAAAACCCTAGTTTAGGATACCTTGCTTAGGAGGATGCTTTGTCTGAGGGAATTGTCAAACTTTCTGACTAATTGTGAACCTTGTGAACCTCTTGAGATACCCTGTGAACATTGTGAACCTTGTGAACCTATTGGTACACCTTAGTACACAATGTCTTGTCTAGGTGAGGGCAAATTTTGGGGTGCAACAGCTGCCCCTGTTCAATTTTCTGAAACCTGAGGGGTTAGATTGGCATGTGTGCCATTCGTGACTTGGAAGGTTGAAGGTGTAAACACCCCAAATTTTCCCTCACCCATTCACACCATGGCTTGTGATCATATCATATGCATAAACACAATCATATCACCTCATATCTCACTTTTGATTCACTGCATAGTTTCTAAGGCATCTGCACCTAGGGTTTGTGATCTGAGCAATCTCAGAGCTTCTTGAGCCACTCCAAAGGCTACCAGTCAATTCAAAGGGGTCCATGTGTGTTCTTATATCATATTACATCCTCTCAAAGTCAAAAATTCCAAAGAATCACAAGAACTAGGGTTTGAATGGATGCAGAGCCAAGTTTGACTGCACAGTTGACCTAAAAATTAGGGTTTTGGTTTCAGAGGCCATAACTCCAATTTTTTTGGTCATTCTTGTTTCTATGGGTCTCTATATGGTATAGGGAGTATGCATATCAATTTTCATGAAGAAATTCCATGGGGAAGTCATCTGATCAAGGGTTGACTTTTCAGACAAGTCAGTGTAAAATCAGGGCATCTGAGGCCCCCAATGACCCAACCAATGGGTGATCTTCATCATTTTGAGTGTATATGATCTTTATTTGATCATGGAAGAAGGGTGAAGTTCATAGAAATCAAGAATTTGGAAGTTTTACAAATGTTGACTTTTTGGGCATAGTTGACTTTTCAAGAATGCTTCATTTTAGGTCATTTTTCAAGCCTTGATTCTTGATCCAAAAATGCTTCAAATGGAAAAACTTTGGTCATGAAAGTTGTAGATCACATTTTTCCCTTTTCAAAAAGTACAAGAACATGATCAAACTCCTCTTGGATCAAAAGTTATGGTGTGGCAAAGTTGGCTAAAATCATTGATTTTCAAGGCATGCTTCAAATGAGAATTTTGCAAAATCATGATCCAAAGCCAATTGTAACCTCTAATTCACTTCAAACCAGTATGCAAACATTCTACATGTCCTAAAAGTCAGAATTGGATCAAGGTTTCTCATGTTTTGGTTCATGTAACAAGACTTTTCTTCATGAAGTTCAAAAAGCAAGCAAGTTGCAAAACCACTCATTTCACTTCCTACAACTTGTGACATTGGCTGCTGACTTTGGCTAGCCTTTCCCCTCACCCTTGCTGCGCAGCCCCATGCTTGTACTTGCCTAGATCATGAGCCATACTTTCCTTACACAAAATTTGACTTTTGAGCAAAAGCAAACTTACCAATCACTATAGGCCGGGTCACATCATCTGACCTATAGGATTAAAATACAATATCATTTGGCAAGAAAAAGGTATCAAGAGGCCAAGCTGAAACACTTCATATGATCACATTCACAAAACACACCCCAGCTGCATTTTTGTTTCGAATCTCTCTGCCCAGCCTTCAAACACTCAAACCATTTCCACACTTCAACTCACCATACTTCATAGACCTCAAACCACCAAGAGCCAGGCCTGAAACAAGCAAGAACACCCCACTGCCATTTCTCACCTCAACTTGCAGTTTCATTCGAAACTCTTTCCACAGCACACAAACATACAAACAAACACCACAGACCTTCTCCACTCACCATCTGGATCACAAAGAACCATTTACAATGACCTGAAACTACCTGAAACTCCATTGCCATTTCTGACTGAGCTTGAGCAGAAGCTTGTCAAACTCCTCATCCAGCCAACATAAATTCCTTTTGAGCATTCAAACATCATCTGGGGATCAAGTGGAGTGGATTGCACTGAAGGAAGTGGCCAGAAAGTCATCAGAGTGAAAGCTTCGAATCTCAGGTAGCTTGAAAAATATTTTCCAGAAATCATTTTTCTTGTTCTAAACTTGCTCTTTGTGCCTTCCTGATCATGAATATGCTTTTAGTTTTTGAAATGGCTTTGAAATGAGCATTTAATTGCTCTCTGAAACTTGCGTGCCCTAAAATTTGTTTGCTTCGATTCAGCTTAGTTAGGAAATATAAATTTGTTTTGAGTGAGGGTTTTGGTTCGTGAGTGTGTAAGGATCATTTCCCAATTCTTAGGTTTCATTTTTGTTACGTTTTGAGGGAGTTTGGAGATTTTCAGGGGAGATGTTGGCCGGAGAAGACGACCGGAAGTCTTCTCCGGCAGCCTGAAAGTGTTTAAGCCCTAATTGTGTAATTAATTGCCATTTGAATATTGAGCGTTGGATGGCCTGACTTGTTTGACTTGCCGCGCGAACGGATGGCCCAGATCCAATCATTATGCCTTAATCTTTTTCATTAGTTTTAATTAATTTTAATTAAGATAATTAATTCAGAGGCAATCCTGGCCCTCCACTAGCGCGCGTGGTCAACGCGTTTGAACCCAGAGCCCATCCTGGCCCTCCATTCATTTGACTTTCCCTTTTATTTAATTTTAATTCATTTTCTTTTCATTTTATTTGCATAATTATTTTAAAATAGTAAAAAATTCCTAAAAATTATGAAACTTTTTCTTGGAAGTTTTATTAATTTTTAAGACCCAAAAATATTTTTATTTTATTTTTTATCATTAAAAAAGTATTTTTAAATATTTAAAAGATTATTTTTAATTGATTAATGGAAATTAATTAATTAAAAATACTTTTAGGTATTTAAAAATCACCAAAAAATTCATGAAATGTTCTAAGACATTTAGAAACATTGTCCAACCTTCAAACCAAATTTCTTTTTTGATCTTGATGCATTTTGAGAATTTTCCATTGAATTAAATCATTTTTGGTGCATTATTTTGATCATAAGTTCAAAAATTCATTTCTGCCTATCTAAGAGGAGTTGGACATTGGTTCTTCTTGCATTGTTTTGTGTTTAGCATGTAGTTTCTAGGATTAAAAGGCCATGATTTGTTTCCTCATTTTCAATTTGTTTGGTATTTCTTTTGTTTAGGAACCCTAAAAACCCTAATAGCTTGTAAAATTCATAACTTGAGATTGGTTAAGAGTTGAGACTTCCCCTTTGGACTTTGGTTTAGTATAGGTTTAGGGTTTCTTTGGGTGGCATTTTCCATTTTTTATCTTAGGGTTTGCTTCTGTTTTTGGTTTTTGTTTGTTGTTTGATCCATGAACCCTAATTTGGGCTTTCTTTTGCATCCTTCTTGCATTTTCTTGCACAACATGACTTGCCATGCCATTCCATGCCCCCATTTGATTCATTTGACATCATAAGACATGTAGAAAACATGTGTGATCATTGCATCTTGCATTTGCCATGTTGTTTGCCATGTATGCCTCATAACTTTTCATGTATGTCCATGCTTCTTAGCATGCCTCATTTGCATCCATGATCTTGTATGAACATCTCCATGCCTTGCCTCATGTTTGCAGCATCTCATAACATCATTTTCATCATCAACATGCTTCTGGTTTTGTTTAGCATCATACCATTTCATTTCATTTGGCATTGCATTGCATTTCTTTCTAACATTTCAGGTGGTAAGTAAACTTGAGAAGTGAATTTGCCTTCACTTCTCATAACTTTTCTTTTCATCTCCCTTGCATCATTGCTGCATTTTGTCTTGTGTTTGAGATTGATCTTGTTCTTTCTTCTTCTTCTTACTTTCTTTCCTCCAGTGACTTGCCTTCTTAAATGAAGCAAGTCACTTTGCTTCTCTTGATCCTGTTCCTCTGCATCCTGGTGGTTCTCTTTGAAGATTGTTCTTGAAAACCTCACAAACCTTAGGAACAACCAAGCATGACAATGAATTAGGGTTTTGTTTAGTCTCCCCTCATAGTTTTACCTTTGTGTCTCTTTTGAGTCTTCTCTTCTCATCTCATAATCAGGGACTAAACCCTAAAGGCTTTAAGGCTTTGTGATTAAGTTTATGCCTGCATCCTTCTCTTAGGATGGAGTGTATAACTTTAATCCTAAGTGTTAAACCCTTAATGTGTTTAAATCTCTTAATCAATTCACTTAATAAGTATCAAGACATTACACTTGTAACTTGGGCCTTGCATTAGGGTTCTAATTCTTCCTTAACTGGTTAAGAAGGACTAACCCTAGTGTTAATGGACAAGTCCCCCTCAAGTTGTCTTACAAACCCTAAAAAACACTTCATCATCATACCATCAACTAAAATCCATCTAATAAAGGTTTGTTTTGTCATGAGTTTAATCCCTAATCATGGATTAAGTTGAGGAGCTTTCCTCAGCTTAAACATTCTCATCTATTATCCTTCTATTAGGATGGTGTAATGAGTCTGTTTAATCCCTGATTATGGCTTAACCTCATTACTTAACACTAAACAAAATCACAAAAACACCTAAATAATCACAAGTAGGTTAATGATCTTAATCCTACACCAAAGGTGATTAAGTGTGAGAATCTGACTTCACACTTAAGGTATTCTCATTACCCCTAATCAGAGGGATGATGTGATGAGTTTACTAAATCCACTGGTTTAGGCTTAAGCTCATTAACTTATGACAAACTTCAAAAAGCAATAAAAGACTGAAAACTCAAAAACAAACAATAATCGTCTCCTCCGGGATTCTTCTCTCATCTCATTCACTCATAAACGAGAACTCGCTTCTTCCGTCTAATGCAAGACAGTTAGCACCTGAGCCAGACAGGTCATACACTTGAGCATAGACAAGTAAGCAGTTCATTAGTCAATTCATCTTTCAGTCTCTTTGGGTCGAACTACGGTGTTCTGACTTCCTCATTGCACGAGAGGATACGTAGGCATAACTTAACAGTTATCGAACAAAAGTCTCTGTATATTCCCCCTCTTTCTAGCCTCATTCTTTTAGCCTCATGATCTTGAGCATTTCACTCTTGTTCTTACACTGACACTATATATATTACACTTCACACTTCTTTACACTGACACCTGTACATCCTTTTCCAACTATTTCATACACAAATTGCACTGACACTACCCCTTTAAAACACAAATCTTTTAAGCGTGGATCCCGTCGAGTACGATGGACAATCTGGGTGCTAATACCTTCCCAGGTTGTAACCAACCCCCTTTCTCAGTCTCTCTGGTTCGCAACCGTCTTATCCATCTTTTTCTAGGTTTATGCAGCATTACCTTTCCTCCGGGATAAAAATGCCTAGCTGGCGACTCTATTCATCTC
Source organism: Lathyrus aphaca (assembly GCA_963966055.1). Lineage (NCBI taxonomy): Eukaryota > Viridiplantae > Streptophyta > Magnoliopsida > Fabales > Fabaceae > Lathyrus > Lathyrus aphaca. Next base: position 139,064,783 of record OZ014524.1, on the reverse strand, counting down.
CAGTGAGTCCACGGCTGTGTGTTCTCACTGTTCCCTTCGCCGACCGTTCGCGTCTGTACCTTCATCTGATCCGTTTCATTTGTCGGGAGCGACAGCTTGGCGACTCTGCTGGGGACCCTTATATTGCAACCAGGGCTTCTGGTTCTTTTTGTGAGTTCCTCCTAGCGCTTGATTGATTTGTGTTTACTGGGGTGTTATGTGCTTATTTGTGCTTGTATTTATTTTGCTTTATGTACAGTTGTTTACTGCGTTCTTTATAGCTTTGCATATTATCATACTGTTGTACTGTACTGCTGGCTGGATCTGGTTTTTCTTTGGTGGGTGGGTACTTCATTGAGTGTTGAGGTCCTATACCTGGGACCTGAGTGACACCTAGGCTAGAGTGAATCATATTCTTTCCCATTCCATTTCGGTCTGGTGCGGGAATATGAAACACGGTTCAGATATGGGTTTCTTCTTGAGAACTCTGTGTTGCAGATTTCCTGCAATGCTAGGGCTATCTGGGAAGCCTGCTAAGTCTGGATGACCTTTTAGTATTGACCTTCAGAAACTGAGGTGAATTAGAGGAGGAACTTTTATGGTTATTGTAAACACTGTACCTCCGGGTTAGAAGTGTTTACACTTCTCATAATTGATCCGAGTCTGAGGATCCTTGTTTTAGAACACCACCTGTGAGGGGGTTGGGCTGTTTACAGGTTTGCAGGTACCTTGACCTCAGAATACCTTGTTACTTTGATTGTTTAAGAATACTCCAATTTGGGACAGTTCTTGTGATTCTAAAACCCTGGACATGTGGCTCTTTATTTGAGTCCCCCACCTTGGTTACTGGATTTATAGACCTCCATCTGGAATTCTTGAACATACTTGGACCTATATCAGGGCATTTTGATCAGATCCAGCTCAGTCACAGACCCTTGCATTTCATTTGCATACATAATCATTGCATCATATTGACATTTGCTTATTTGTTTCAGGGTATCCATCTTCACTTGGTTTTGGTTTTGACCCCATCTTCAGTTTTGACTTGCCTTCATCAGCTATCTGCTTCAGTTATCACCTGCACCAGCCAGTCAGTGGCCCACTTCTTCAGTATTATCATCATCACCTGTCTCTACTCAGTCTTCAACATCATGGCCCCTAAAAAGAGCAACATCACCTATCACTTCTTCCAGCCAGAATTGTCAGACATCAGGAGGATTCAAACCCTGATCACTCCAGATCACATACATTTGTTCAGGGAGAGTTATGGAGATATACTTGACATGGTTATGGATCTGGACCCATCACAAAGAAGCCTGATCCACACCTGCATTCAGTTTTATGATCCTCCACTAAGATGTTTTACTTTTCAAGACTTTCAGTTGGGCCCCTTGTTGGAAGAGTACTCCTCATTAGTTGGTATGCCTATCAGGAGAGAAATTCCTTTCAACCCTGAGATGGTCTTTCCTGCTAATGGAGAAGTAGCAAAAGCTTTGCATCTGGAACCTTTTTTGATTGAGCAGCATATGACCTCTAAAGCTGGAATCCCTGGCTTTCATCTGGACTTCTTAATTTCTCAAGCTACCCTGAAAGCTTCTTTAGGAGAGTGGAAGGCTGTCTGTGCCTTGTTGGCTTTGAGTATATATGGAATTGTATTGTTTGCAGATGAGCCTCGATTCATTAGCAAGAATGCAATCCATTTGTTCATCTTGAAGAACCCAGTGCCAACTTTATTGGGGGACCTTTACTATTCAGTGCATCAGAGGAATGAAAAGCAGAAGGGAAGGTTAGTGAGGTGTTGTGCTCCATTGTTTCACACTTGGCTTCTCAAGCATCTACCCAGGACAGATGCATTTCTGAACCCTCATCAGCAGAGTAACTGGGCTAAAAGACTCACTGTTCTAACTTCAGCAGACATCAGATGGTGCACTCAGAGCACCAAGGGCAGGGATATCATCACCAGCTGTGGGCATTTTCCTAATGTGCCTTTGATAGGAGTTAAGGGCAGTATTAATTACAATCCTCTGCTGTTCAGAAGGCAATTGGGCTATGCACTGGTCCATACTCCTAGGGCACAGGACTTGGTTGAGACCCTCTATTGTGAGAACAAGATTAGTTTGACTGTTGTTAGGCAGGCTGCTTGGGCCTGGGATAATGTTCAAACCAAGGGAATAACCATTCTAGGGAAGTGCAACAATGTGGCATCAGCACAATATTATGAGTGGTCCCGTGCCAGGGCCCAATTCTCTGGGATGCCCTTTACCATAGAAGACATGCCTGAGTCATCTTCAGCACCACCCCCTGCCACTATCAGTTTGGAAGAGTTTGAGAGCTTGAAGGAAATAAATGAGAAGCTAACCCAGGCTTTGCAGAAGACCCTCCGGGAGAGGAGTGAAGGTATGAGGGAGATTGAGAGGTTGGAGAAATTGAGAGTAGAGCATTTGACTAAGATTGAAAAGTCTGGGGATTACATCAAAAAGTCCAAGGCTGGTGAGCAAATCCTGAAGAATGCTTGTAAAGAAGCCCAGTTCCAGAGGGCAAGGACAGACTTGTATCTGAAGGAGAGTCAAGCCCGGTGGGTCAGGATCACCGAGGCTCGTACCCTGGAGGACAAGAGAGTCCAAGACAAGATGGAGAAACTAGAAGCTAGTGCAAGAGAACAACAAGAAGCCTTGGCAGCAGCCCAGAGGGAGGTGTCAGAGTTGAAGATCAAAGCAGGGGTGAAGAGGTCCAAGGACCAAACTCAGCACAAGAAGCTAGCAGCGGCTGTTACGACCCGGAACCTCCTCATCAGGAATCTCACGGAGCGTCCGGCTGATCCTGTGACCGAAGCACTTCTCAAGGAAGTTCGTGAGGATGAGTTTGGTCTTGGTGTTTGACCATTTGTTTGTTGTTGCTTTCTTTCCATGTACTTTTATTTTCTTGTACTGTATTTTGACCCCTTAGAGGGCTTGTGTTGTAAAATGAACAAGTTGTATTATTTCACCTTCTGTAATATATTGGTGTTAGTTTGCCTCACCTTAGTTTTCTTCAAGCAACAACAACATCTTCAAGGGTCTGGAAGGGTCAAAACTGAATGCCAAACCGGATACCTTGAGAGCAAATAAGCATAACTGCATTGCATGCTAACCCTTTGTTTGTTTTGTAGGTTTTGTTTTATTGTTGCTAACCTCTGTTGTGATGTTCAGGAACTATTGCTAGGCGCCGAGTTTTTCCCCTCAACCGTCCGCACCGTTATCCAACCCGAAACAACCTTCCGGGAATTCAAATGGATCAGATGCAGCAGGACCTTACTGAGGTCAGAAATCAAATGGCAAATGAAAGGCTAGAAATGAGGAATCAAATGACTCAGTTTATGGAAGTTATGAACAACATGGCTCAGAGCCAGGAAAGATTGAGAGCCATGGTGGAAAGGCAGAATCAAGAAGAGCCCCATGTGGGAACTGCTGGCACAAGTAACAACGAGAGGGTCCAACCTCATGTCAATCCCCCAGTTTTTGGACCCCATCTCCATCCAGAGGCCAACATCCCTGTCAATATACAAGGGACTGCCATAGCAGGGAGGGTACTACAGGAAGACCCTCAAGAAGACCAGTTCACAGTAATGGGTGCTGGGGAAGAAGCTTATGATAGGAGATTGGATGAGATAGCTGAGAAGTTGAGGTCCTTAGAATCTCAAAACTCTTTGGGCTTCGATGTCATGGATATGGGCTTGGTAGACGGGGTCAGGATCCCCCATAAGTTCAAGCCTCCTTGCTTTGAAAAATACAACGGGACTTCATGCCCCCGGACTCACTTACAGTCATTTCTGGGAAGGCTGAAGGCCTATACAATGGATGAGAAGCTCTGGATGTTCTATTTCGAAGACAGCTTAACTGGAGCGTCGAGAGAATGGTACTCTCACTTGACAAGGGCAACTATTAGATGCTGGAAGGACCTGGAAGAGGCCTTCATCAGACAGTATCAGTATAATCTAGACATGGCACCCAATAGGACCCTCCTGATGGGAATGTCACAGTCTTCAAGGGAGAGTTTCCGAGAATATGCCCAGAGATGGAGGCAACTGGCTGCTGCTGTTCAACCACCTATGTCTGAACGGGAAATGGCAGATATGTTCATGAACACCCTTCAGGGAACATATATTGACAGGTTGGCTGCTTTCTCTTCCACTAGCTTTGCAGATGTTGTCATAGCCGGGAGAGAATTGAAAGCTTGTTAAAAATGGGAAAGATCTCAGACAACGGTGCAAGTTCGTCCAGTAGTACAAGGAAGCCTTTTGCGGGCCCGAGAAGAACTGGCGAGACCAATGCCATCCATTCAAACAGGGGCAGGCCCCAGTATGTTCAGAGGTCAATAGCAGCAGTCACCATTCCTGCTCCAGCTCATCCTCAGCCAGTCTATCAACCTCCTCAACAAAACTATCAGCCGCAACCTCAGTACCACCAGCAAAGTCAGTATCCTCCAAGGAATTACAACAATAGCAACACCAACAACAACAGTCAACAGAGGCCATTTCAGCAGAGGCCTTCTCAAGCTAACAGAGTGATCGATCCGATCCCAATGCCATATGCTACATTGCTGCCACAGCTTCTGAAACTCAACCTGGTTGAGCTAAGAACGTTGGCACCTCCGGATCCCAACAGTCTACCAAGGAACTATGACTCCAACGCTAGGTGTGCCTTCCATTCAAACGCACCTGGCCACAGTACAGAAAAATGCAGGGCTCTGCATATGAAGGTACAAGACCTGGTAGACTCCAAGGCTCTGAATTTCGCACCACCACCCAATGTCAATAAGAACCCGATGCCGAACCATGGTGGTCCCCGGATTAACGCTATTGAAGAAGACAAGCCGTCTTATTTAATAACCAGTGTGGGACAGATCAGGACGCCATTGGTAGAAATCAAGGCTCAGCTCTTGGAATGTCAAATGTTCCCGGGGTGTGAGTTAGGCTGTGCTTACTGCAATATCTCTGTAAATGGGTGCGATAATTTGAGGAATGGTATAGATGGCCTTATTCAGAGTGGCCAACTTCAGATCACCACGTCATTTCCAACAAATCCAGCAATATCATCAGCAACGGTTTCAGAACCTCCTACAACTGCAGCAACTATTGTTCCTGACAATTCTTCGGTTACATCAACAAGTACTTCATCCATCATCTCAACTGATCAGTTTACAACAAATTTTCCTGCTACAACTTCAGCTTCACTCCATTTTGAGACTTCTACAACCACAACATCATTTCTTCCGACGATATCTCCTACAACACCAGCAACAAATCATGAAGATGTCTCTACTGTCACAATATTTTATGATCCTGAGAATAACTCTGCCTACCATTCAGAAGGTGCTGCTCCCACCAGAGCACCAGTTACAATCTTTTATGATCCACAGACAATTACAGTCCCTTCAGCAGCAGCAATCAGTCCAGTCACTGTCACAGTGCCTGGACCAGTACCATATGAAAGCAATAGGGCCATCCCTTGGCACTATGGCTCAGACGTGTACTGCGAAGGAAAAAGAATCACTCTTGAAACATCAACACCTGCACCACAAGTAGATAATGTGGGGGGAGGCGGAGGTTCACTCGAAGCGGACGTCTCTTTGCTCCACCAATGCAAAGACCTACTGCCGAAGCAGAAGCTGCTGCCAAGGCAAAAGGAAAGAGCCCGGTGCAGGAAGATCAAGCTGTTAAGGAAGCCTTGAAGACGCCGTTCGATCAAGAAGTTGATGAGTTTATGAGAATCATCAAAAAGAGTGATTACAAAATTGTGGATCAACTTCACCAAACGCCATCCAAAATCTCTATCCTCTCGCTGCTTATGTGCTCCGAAGCCCATCGGAATGCACTACTCAAAGTCTTACACGCAGCTTACGTGCCTGAAGAGATTACTGTCAACCAGTTGGAAACCGTGGTTGGAAATGTTACTGCTAGCAATGGGCTAGGGTTCACCAATACTGACTTGACAGCGGATGGCCGCAACCACAACAAAGCCTTGCACATAACCATGGAATGCAAAGGAGCAGTCCTTTCTCATGTGCTGGTAGACACGGGGTCATCCCTTAATGTCTTACCAAAGAAGGCTCTGGTGAAGTTAGAATATGATGGACTGGCATTGAGACCCAGCAACCTGGTGGTAAGAGCCTTTGATGGTTCTAAGAGATCGGTTCTGGGAGAGATTGAGCTGCCTGTGACAATTGGCCCACAGACCTTTAAAACTATCTTTTATGTGATGGACATTCAGCCCGCCTACAGCTGTTTGTTGGGTAGACCCTGGATTCACGCCGCCGGAGCAATAACGTCTACCCTTCACCAAAAGTTAAAATTTGAGTGGGAAGGCCAAGTTGTCACAATCTGTGGAGAGGAGGACATTTTTGTCAGCCACCTGGCAACCTATAAGTACATTGAAATGGATGGGGAGATCCATGAAACAATGAGCCAAGGATTTGAAGCCTTGAATGTCAATGAAGCATCTGCTGTATCTGGGATCTCCATGTCATCATACCAACAGGCCCGGAAGGTTGTTGAGGAAGGAACTGCCCTAGGCTGGGGCAAGGTTTTAGCTGTGGAGGAGAAGAAGGACAAGTTTGGGTTGGGTTACAAACCAACTCAACAGCAAGCAAAGGCTGCTGGAGAGCCTGGTTTTGTCAGTGGGGGGATGCTTACCCCTGATGCTATCAAATGTCTGGAAGACGAGCTGGAAGAGGAGCGCAACCTGGAAAGCTGGATTCGTCCAAAGATCCCGGGGAGCAGTGTCTCGAACTGGTCTTCCCAGGAAATTATAAGAGTTACTCATGCAGAGTAATTATTATTTCCTGTATTTTTATAAGCATGCATCAAAGTCTTGCATCTTGCCCAAGATGACAAGACTCATTTTGTAATCGGGCCATCTGTACTTTTTGTGCAAACAAGATCAATTAATGAAATATCAGACATCTTTTTGCAAACGAGTCTTTTTTCTTTTCGTTCACTGTTTTTCCATTTTTTCTTTTTGTACAAAAAATAAATGGCGGTGTTTTCAAAATGATAACTTCATTTCACTTTTCTAAATAAAGATTAAAATCAAATCACTAAAATGAACAAACTTAACCCTTGCAGAGAATGCCTTCCTGACAGCACCGACAACAGCACGGCTATGACTTCGTATGACTTTGACAATCCAATCAATCAAGCTGATGAAGGGGTTGAAGAAGAATATGAGCTTCCTGAAGAGCTAGCCAGGTTGTTAAGACAGGAGGAAAAGGTTATTACTCCTCACCAGGAGGAGGTTGAAGTGATTAATCTTGGTACAGAGGAAGACGTGAAAGAGGTTAAAATCGGGGCCTGCCTGCAAGACTCAGTAAAGAGACAACTGATTGATCTGCTTCAAGAGTATGTGGATGTGTTTGCTTGGTCATACCAAGATATGCCAGGGTTGGATACCGACATTGTTGTGCACAAGTTGCCTTTAAGAGAAGAGTGCCCTCCGGTCAAACAGAAATTGCGCCGTACTCGCCCAGACATGGCTATGAAAATCAAGGAGGAGGTACAAAAGCAATGGGACGCCGGGTTCCTTGCCGTAACTAGCTATCCGCCGTGGGTTGCTAATATAGTACCTGTGCCTAAGAAGGATGGCAAAGTAAGAATGTGTGTTGACTACCGGGATCTGAACAGAGCTAGCCCGAAAGATGATTTCCCATTACCTCACATCGATGTATTGGTTGATAATACGGCTCAGTTCTCGGTATTCTCCTTCATGGACGGATTTTCAGGATACAACCAGATCAAGATGTCACCTGAAGACATGGAGAAGACAACATTCATCACACCTTGGGGCACGTTCTGCTACAAAGTGATGCCATTTGGGCTCAAGAATGCCGGTGCGACGTATCAACGGGCTATGGTGACATTATTTCACGACATGATCCACAAAGAGATAGAATGTTATGTGGATGACATGATTGCCAAGTCCCTTACAGAGGAAGATCACCTGGTGAATCTGCTCAAGTTATTCAAGCGTCTGAGGAAGTACCAACTGAAGTTGAACCCCAACAAATGCACATTCGGGGTGCGATCCGGTAAGCTGCTGGGCTTTATTGTAAGCGAGAAGGGGATTGAAGTGGACCCTGATAAAGTCAAAGCCATTCAAGAGATGCCTGCACCGAAAACTGAGAAAGAAGTTCGAGGGTTCTTAGGACGATTGAACTACATTTCAAGGTTCATATCTCACCTCACAGCAACCTGTGAACCCTTGTTCAAGCTGTTAAGAAAAGAACAGACGGTCAGGTGGAACGAAGATTGCCAGAAGGCTTTTGACAAGATCAAGGAATATCTGCAAGAGCCTCCAATCCTTATGCCGCCAGTTGAAGGAAGACCTCTGATTATGTACTTGACAGTATTAGAAGAGTCAATGGGGTGTGTGCTGGGCCAGCATGACGAGTCTGGTCGAAAAGAGTATGCAATATACTACCTAAGCAAAAAGTTTACCGACTGTGAACAGTGTTATTCACTGCTCGAGAAAACTTGCTGTGCTTTAGCGTGGGCTGCTCGCCGACTAAGGCAGTATATGTTGACCCACACTACTTTGTTGATCTCAAAGATGGACCCAGTCAAGTACATATTTGAGAAGCCAGCTCTTACCGGACGGGTTGCAAGATGGCAAATGATTCTCACAGAATACGACATCCAGTACACATCTCAGAAAGCCATCAAGGGCAGTGTACTATCTGAATATCTTGCTGAGCAACCCATTGATGACTACCAGCCTATGAGATTTGACTTCCCTGATGAAGACATCATGTTCATTAAATCAAAAGATCATGAAGAGCCTATTCACACTGAAGGGCCCGACCCGGAGAAAGAATGGATTATGATGTTCGATGGGGCTGTTAACATGAATGGCCGTGGTGTTGGTGCAGTACTCATTACACCTAAAGGAGTTCACATGCCTTTCTCGGCAAAACTCACTTTCAACTGCACTAACAACGAAGCTGAATACGAAGCTTGCATTATGGGTCTTGAGGAAGCCATTGACCTCAGGATCAAAACATTGACCGTATTCGGAGATTCAGCTTTGGTAGTCAATCAGACCAACGGAAAATGGTATACACACCGGGATCATCTGATACCTTACAGGGATTATACAAGAAGGTTATTGACTTTCTTCACAACAGTCAAGCTTGAGTATATCCCACGGGACGAGAATCAGTTTGCAGATGCTCTCGCTACCATTTCATCCATGATCAAAGTTCAAGCTGCTAACTTTGTACCTCAGATTTCAGTGTCGAGACTTGATAGACCAGCATATGTATTTGCAGCAGATGTTGTCAAAGACGATAAGCCTTGGTTCCATGACATTAAGTGCTTCTTGGAGGATCAAACATACCCCCCTGGGGCATCTTCCAATGATAAGAAGACTTTGAGAAGGCTTGCTGGAAGTTTCTTTCTGAACACTGATGGATCTTTATACAAGAGAAACTTTGACATGATACTCCTCCGATGCGTTGACAAGACGGAAGCAGATTTATTGATGCATGAAGTGCACGAAGGCTCTTTTGGTACCCATGCTGGAGGACATGCAATGGCTAAGAAGTTGTTAAGATCAGGCTATTATTGGATCACAATGGATGCAGACTGTTGTGCTTACGCCCGAAAATGCCACAAGTGCCAGATCTATGCAGACAAAGTGCATGTGCCTCCGAATCCTTTGAACATTATGTCTTCACCATGGCCCTTTGCCATGTGGGGCATTGATATGATTGGCAAGATCGAGCCAACTGCTTCAAATGGTCACAGATTCATCCTGGTCGCCATCGACTATTTTACCAAGTGGGTTGAAGCAGCCTCATATGCAAACGTCACAAGGCAAGTGGTAGCCCGATTCCTAAAGAGAGATATCATCTGTCGGTACGGAGTGCCCGAGCGAATCATTACTGATAATGGTTCCAACTTAAACAACAAAATGATGGCTGAGTTATGCCGGGACTTCAAGATCCAACATCACAATTCTTCTCCTTACAGGCCAAAGATGAATGGCGCTGTTGAGGCGGCAAACAAGAATATTAAGAAGATTGTGCAGAAGATGGTAGTCACCTACAAAGACTGGCATGAAATGCTACCGTTTGCCTTGCATGGGTACCGCACGTCAATCAGGACATCCACTGGGGCTACACCGTATCAACTTGTATATGGTATGGAAGCAGTCCTACCTGTTGAAGTTGAATTACCCTCTTTGCGGGTATTAATGGATGTTAAGCTGAACGAAGCAGAATGGGCCAGGGCCCGATACGAGCAACTGAGTCTGATCGAAGAGAAAAGATTGGCCGCAATCTGTCATGGGCAGTTATATCAGAGAAGAATGAAGAAAGCCTTCGATCAGAAAGTCAGGCACCGAGAGTACCAAGTAGGAGATCTTGTGCTGAAAAGAATCCTCCCTCCTCATACAGACCACAGGGGCAAATGGACTCCAAATTACGAAGGACCATTTGTGGTAAAGAAAGTTTTCTCTGGTGGAGCACTGATGCTCAGCACCATGGATGGTGAAGATTTCCCATCCCCTGTGAATTCAGACGCAGTTAAAAAATACTTCGCATAAAAATGACCCGCTGGACATAAAAACAGAATGTAAGTCCAGGCAAAAATAGGGCATCCCGGCGAGTCAAAAACAGAATAAAAGACTCGGGCAAAAATAAGGGAAAATAAGAAAAAAATGTACACCCGCTGAGTTGAAAAGCCGCATTGGACAACTCAGGCAAAAATGGGTATCCCGATGGATTGAAAACCCGAAAGGGCGATCCATGCAAAATAAGGGAATAAGCGAACAACTGCATTCTGAATTCGTCTGTATCACTTGCAACTTGGAAAGCTCCAACAAAATCAAGCTTCAATCAGAATCAACTTTCTCCAGAAAGCAAGACGAGAAGAACGTCATTGTCATACGAGTCATAGCAGAAGAGGAAGCTCCTTAAAGCGTCATCAACACCGCCAGCACTTTGTTTCTCAATTTGTAACAATCTCCTCATTTTAGGAGATATGTTTCTTTGACTGTATCTTGCCAATTCAGGGCACATGAATTAATAAAATCAGATTTTTCAGTCATGTTTCGTTTTGTATATTTTTATTCGCAAAGGATGTCTGATGTCTCTAAAAAATCAATTGCATAAGTACAGATGCTTTTCTCCCAAAAATAATAATAATAAAACACATGCTTACAGGGAATATACTTACTCTCGAAAATGCTTAACTCCTATGACGAAATCCAGTAAAGGATACCTCGGGACCTTTTGTGCGTTTCCTTATCTTTGCAGGATCGCAGGTATACAGGACGCAACTTGGGGCATGCAAGCTACATCTCAGCAAGCTGGCAAATCAACAAAAGATCTCAGCATCCGAAATGCTCTATCCCCAGCTGAGTTGCCTCTTGTCGCTCTCCCCAGCTGAGTTGCCTCTCATAATTCCTCAGCCAAGTTGCCATTTCATCCTCAGCTGAATGCAAAAGTCAGGGAACCATCTCCCCACAGAGTTCTAGCCTCTATCCAGAAGAGCAACACATGAAGATCACAACAGAGTGAAGAAGGCTTCTACAAACTCCAGCTGGGTTCCGCATTATAAGGATATGTCAACCAGGTGGCATATATCCCCAAGTGGATACATCTCCCCAAGTCTATCAATGATCTCATCCCCAGCTGGGAGGTCCATTTCAAACAGATCAGCCAGAGATCTTCACGGCAACGGGATCCGAATCCCGGTTTGATATCTTTGCATAATCATGGCATTTGCATCATATTGTCCCCTCAGAGCGTAGCATTCCGTCTAATACGGAGCATTACGGCAAAAATCAAACGCATAGCATAATCATTAGCCATGTTCTGAATTAACACTTGTGAATAATAACCGTTCATTATCATTGTATAAAAATCCCCACCAGAATCCCAGCAAAAGCAGTTGCCTCACAAATCACAAACACCAGTATATATTTCCTTTTGATACCCGTCCATATCATCACTCCCCAGCAAAGTCGCTGGAACACTCTTTACAAACAAGATCACCCGTATTACAGATACTTCCTGACACCCATCCGTGTCACATCACCAGCAGAAAGCCAAAGACGTCATCTTTGCACTCACCTATACCTATATATACACTTTCTTGGCACCCGTCCGTGTCGTTTCCCAGCGCAGTCGCTTACACTTCTACAACCCATATACTTGTTGATATTATTACACCTCCCTCTCTTGACACTCGTCCGTGTCACTCTCCCCAGCAATTTAAAACACTCATCTATACAATACCATACTCACTACTCATGTTACACTCATACAGATACTCGTCCGTATCTAATATACACCATCTATATCCCCACAGATTCGACAGTAGTCCGTGTTCTTTGTTAACCAGTTGATACTCGTCCGTATCATCATCTCAGAACATTGCGTCTAATGTTTGTTTCTACAAGATACTCGTCCGTATCTTAAGGATGCTCGTCCGCATCTTTAATCCATACACCGTGTCAGACACTTGTGTCTTCTTGGATATAGATACTCGTCTGTATCTACTATCCCCAGAAGAGTTCTTTCAGATTCAACACTCGTACGTGTTCTCTGTTAACCAGCTGATACTCGTCCGTATCATAATCTCTGAACATGTGTCCGTTTGTTTCTACCCGATACTCGTCCGTATCGTAGTCTTAGGGATGCTCGTCCGCGTCTTTAATCTATACACAACATCTAAACACTTATACTTTCTTTTCTTGGTCCCCAGTAGATCACCAACAAAGCTTTTTCTTTTATCTGACACTCGTCCTGTGTCATGATAACCCTGAGAGCAGCCGTACCCTGCTGAGTGGTCGTCCTCCACTTCTTGATGGTCGTCCTCCATCATGCTCATCCGATGGCCGTCCCCATCGTTGTCTTTTAGCAGCCGTCCCCTGCTAGGTGGTCGTCCTCCACCTTTTGATGATCGTCCTTCATCACTTTATCCAATGGCCGTCCCCATTGTTGATTTTGGTTATCTGACACTCGTCCTGTGTTATGATAAACCTCGAGAGCAGCCGTACCCTGTTGAGTGGTCGTCCTCCACTTCTTGATGGTCGTCCTCCATCATGCTCGTCCGATGGCCATCCCCATCGTTGACCTTTTATCCGATGGTCGTCCCCATCGTTGATATTTTCGGCAGCCGTACCCTGCCAGGTGGTCGTCCTCCACCTTTGATGGCCGTCCCCATCATATTTCTTTTATTTCCCAACAGAGCAGCCGTACCCTGCCAGGTGGTCGTCCTCCACCTTTGATGGCCGTCCCCATCATATTTCTTTTATTTCCCAACAGAGCAGCCGTCCCCTGCTAGGTGGTCGTCCTCCACCTTTGATGGCCGTACCCCATCATCTGTTTATTTCATTTATTCTTTAACCCGATGGCCGTCCCCGTCGTGGTCCCTTTTCCTTTTCAGCCCGATGGCCGTCCCCATCGTTGGTTACTTTGCTTTATGAACTTGATGGCCGTCCCCGTCATGTTTCATTAATCCTCAGAGATTTTTACAGCTTTATCTTGATGGCCGTCCCCATCATGATTTTATTTCCCCAGCTAGTCGGCCGTCTCCGTCTTGGCTTTACCTTTTATCCCCAGCATGTCGGCCGTCCCCGTCATTGCCTTACTTCACACACTTTCCCCAGCATGTCGGTCGTCCCCGTCATTGCTCTTTACTCAGCAGTCGTCCTCCGCCGCCTACACATTGCAACATACTTTATTTTCTCTTACAATCTATATCCCTTTTCTTCTTCATTCTGTGAGTGCAAATTTTGGACTGTCTTTGGTATTCAACCACAAGTTATCTTGTTTGCCTGTTAAGCCGTCGCTTACAACCTGCACAGCTAACTCATGTTTGAATAGGGGAAGCTGTAAACACCCCAAATTTGCCCTCACCCATTCACACCATGGCTTGTGATCATCTCATATGCATAAACACAATCATATCACCTCATATCTCACTTTTGATTCACTGCATAGTTTCTAAGGCATCTGCACCTAGGGTTTGTGATCTGAGCAATCTCAGAGCTTCTTGAGCCACTCCAAAGGCTACCAGTCAATTCAAAGGGGTCCATGTGTGTTCTTATATCATATTACATCCTCTCAAAGTCAAAAATTCCAAAGAATCACAAGAACTAGGGTTTGAATGGATGCAGAGCCAAGTTTGACTGCACAGTTGACCTAAAAATTAGGGTTTTGGTTTCAGAGGCCATAACTCCAATTTTTTTGGTCATTCTTGTTTCTATGGGTCTCTATATGGTATAGGGAGTATGCATATCAATTTTCATGAAGAAATTCCATGGGGAAGTCATCTGATCAAGGGTTGACTTTTCAGACAAGTCAGTGTAAAATCAGGGCATCTGAGGCCCCCAATGACCCAACCAATGGGTGATCTTCATCATTTTGAGTGTATATGATCTTTATTTGATCATGGAAGAAGGGTTAAGTTCATAGAAATCAAGAATTTGGAAGTTTTACAAATGTTGACTTTTTGGGCATAGTTGACTTTTCAAGAATGCTTCATTTTAGGTCATTTTTCAAGCCTTGATTCTTGATCCAAAAATGCTTCAAATGGAAAAACTTTGGTCATGAAAGTTGTAGATCACATTTTTCCCTTTTCAAAAAGTACAAGAACATGATCAAACTCCTCTTGGATCAAAAGTTATGGTGTGGCAAAGTTGGCTAAAATCATTGATTTTCAAGGCATGCTTCAAATGAGAATTTTGCAAAATCATGATCCAAAGCCAATTGTAACCTCTAATTCACTTCAAACCAGTATGCAAACATTCTACATGTCCTAAAAGTCAGAATTGGATCAAGGTTTCTCATGTTTTGGTTCATGTAACAAGACTTTTCTTCATGAAGTTCAAAAAGCAAGCAAGTTGCAAAACCACTCATTTCACTTCCTACAACTTGTGACATTGGCTGCTGACTTTGGCTAGCCTTTCCCCTCACCATTGCTGCGCAGCCCCATGCTTGTACTTGCCTAGATCATGAGCCATACTTTCCTTACACAAAATTTGACTTTTGAGCAAAAGCAAACTTACCAATCACTATAGGCCGGGTCACATCATCTGACCTATAGGATTAAAATACAATATCATTTGGCAAGCAAAAGGTATCAAGAGGCCAAGCTGAAACACTTCATATGATCACATTCACAAAACACACCCCAGCTGCATTTTTGTTTCGAATCTCTCTGCCCAGCCTTCAAACACTCAAACCATTTCCACACTTCAACTCACCATACTTCATAGACCTCAAACCACCAAGAGCCAGGCCTGAAACAAGCAAGAACACCCCACTGCCATTTCTCACCTCAACTTGCAGTTTCATTCGAAACTCTTTCCACAGCACACAAACATACAAACAAACACCACAGACCTTCTCCACTCACCATCTGGATCACAAAGAACCATTTACAATGACCTGAAACTGCCTGAAACTCCATTGCCATTTCTGACTGAGCTTGAGCAGAAGCTTGTCAAACTCCTCATCCAGCCAACATAAATTCCTTTTGAGCATTCAAACATCATCTGGGGATCAAGTGGAGTGGATTGCACTGAAGGAAGTGGCCAGAAAGTCATCAGAGTGAAAGCTTCGAATCTCAGGTAGCTTGAAAAATATTTTTCCAGAAATCATTTTTCTTGTTCTAAACTTGCTCTTTGTGCCTTCCTGATCATGAATATGCTTTTAGTTTTTGAAATGGCTTTGAAATGAGCATTTAATTGCTCTCTGAAACTTGCGTGCCCTAAAATTTGTTTGCTTCGATTCAGCTTAGTTAGGAAATATAAATTTGTTTTGAGTGAGGGTTTTGGTTCGTGAGTGTGTAAGGATCATTTCCCAATTCTTAGGTTTCATTTTTGTTACGTTTTGAGGGAGTTTGGAGATTTTCAGGGGAGATGCTGGCCGGAGAAGACGACCGGAAGTCTTCTCCGGCAGCCTGAAAGTGTTTAAGCCCTAATTGTGTAATTAATTGCCATTTGAATATTGAGCGTTGGATGGCCTGACTTGTTTGACTTGCCGCGCGAACGGATGGCCCAGATCCAATCATTATGCCTTAATCTTTTTCATTAGTTTTAATTAATTTTAATTAAGATAATTAATTCAGAGGCAATCCTGGCCCTCCACTAGCGCGCGTGGTCAACGCGTTTGAACCCAGAGCCCATCCTGGCCCTCCATTCATTTGACTTTCCCTTTTATTTAATTTTAATTCATTTTCTTTTCATTTTATTTGCATAATTATTTTAAAATAGTAAAAAATTCCTAAAAATTATGAAACTTTTTCTTGGAAGTTTTATTAATTTTTAAGACCCAAAAATATTTTTATTTTATTTTTTATCATTAAAAAAGTATTTTTAAATATTTAAAAGATTATTTTTAATTGATTAATGGAAATTAATTAATTAAAAATACTTTTAGGTATTTAAAAATCACCAAAAAATTCATGAAATGTTCTAAGACATTTAGAAACATTGTCCAACCTTCAAACCAAATTTCTTTTTTGATCTTGATGCATTTTGAGAATTTTCCATTGAATTAAATCATTTTTGGTGCATTATTTTGATCATAAGTTCAAAAATTCATTTCTGCCTATCTAAGAGGAGTTGGACATTGGTTCTTCTTGCATTGTTTTGTGTTTAGCATGTAGTTTCTAGGATTAAAAGGCCATGATTTGTTTCCTCATTTTCAATTTGTTTGGTATTTCTTTTGTTTAGGAACCCTAAAAACCCTAATAGCTTGTAAAATTCATAACTTGAGATTGGTTAAGAGTTGAGACTTCCCCTTTGGACTTTGGTTTAGTATAGGTTTAGGGTTTCTTTGGGTGGCATTTTCCATTTTTTATCTTAGGGTTTGCTTCTGTTTTTGGTTTTTGTTTGTTGTTTGATCCATGAACCCTAATTTGGGCTTTCTTTTGCATCCTTCTTGCATTTTCTTGCACAACATGACTTGCCATGCCATTCCATGCCCCCATTTGATTCATTTGACATCATAAGACATGTAGAAAACATGTGTGATCATTGCATCTTGCATTTGCCATGTTGTTTGCCATGTATGCCTCATAACTTTTCATGTATGTCCATGCTTCTTAGCATGCCTCATTTGCATCCATGATCTTGTATGAACATCTCCATGCCTTGCCTCATGTTTGCAGCATCTCATAACATCATTTTCATCATCAACATGCTTCTGGTTTTGTTTAGCATCATACCATTTCATTTCATTTGGCATTGCATTGCATTTCTTTCTAACATTTCAGGTGGTAAGTAAACTTGAGAAGTGAATTTGCCTTCACTTCTCATAACTTTTCTTTTCATCTCCCTTGCATCATTGCTGCATTTTGTCTTGTGTTTGAGATTGATCTTGTTCTTTCTTCTTCTTCTTACTTTCTTTCCTCCAGTGACTTGCCTTCTTAAATGAAGCAAGTCACTTTGCTTCTCTTGATCCTGTTCCTCTGCATCCTGGTGGTTCTCTTTGAAGATTGTTCTTGAAAACCTCACAAACCTTAGGAACAACCAAGCATGACAATGAATTAGGGTTTTGTTTAGTCTCCCCTCATAGTTTTACCTTTGTGTCTCTTTTGAGTCTTCTCTTCTCATCTCATAATCAGGGACTAAACCCTAAAGGCTTTAAGGCTTTGTGATTAAGTTTATGCCTGCATCCTTCTCTTAGGATGGAGTGTATAACTTTAATCCTAAGTGTTAAACCCTTAATGTGTTTAAATCTCTTAATCAATTCACTTAATAAGTATCAAGACATTACACTTGTAACTTGGGCCTTGCATTAGGGTTCTAATTCTTCCTTAACTGGTTAAGAAGGACTAACCCTAGTGTTAATGTACAAGTCCCCCTCAAGTTGTCTTACAAACCCTAAAAAACACTTCATCATCATACCATCAACTAAAATCCATCTAATAAAGGTTTGTTTTGTCATGAGTTTAATCCTTAATCATGGATTAAGTTGAGGAGCTTTCCTCAGCTTAAACATTCTCATCTATTATCCTTCTATTAGGATGGTGTAATGAGTCTGTTTAATCCCTGATTATGGCTTAACCTCATTACTTAACACTAAACAAAATCACAAAAACACCTAAATAATCACAAGTAGGTTAATGATCTTAATCCTACACCAAAGGTGATTAAGTGTGAGAATCTGACTTCACACTTAAGGTATTCTCATTACCCCTAATCAGAGGGATGATGTGATGAGTTTACTAAATCCACTGGTTTAGGCTTAAGCTCATTAACTTATGACAAACTTCAAAAAGCAATAAAAGACTGAAAACTCAAAAACAAACAATAATCGTCTCCTCCGGGATTCTTCTCTCATCTCATTCACTCATAAACGAGAACTCGCTTCTTCCGTCTAATGCAAGACAGTTAGCACCTGAGCCAGACAGGTCATACACTTGAGCATAGACAAGTAAGCAGTTCATCAGTCAATTCATCTTTCAGTCTCTTTGGGTCGAACTACGGTGTTCTGACTTCCTCATTGCACGAGAGGATACGTAGGCATAACTTAACAGTTATCGAACAAAAGTCTCTGTATATTCCCCCTCTTTCTAGCCTCATTCTTTTAGCCTCATGATCTTGAGCATTTCACTCTTGTTCTTACACTGACACTATATATATTACACTTCACACTTCTTTACACTGACACCTGTACATCCTTTTCCAACTATTTTACACACAAATTGCACTGACACTACCCCTTTAAAACACAAATCTTTTAAGCGTGGATCCCGTCGAGTACGATGGACAATCTGGGTGCTAATACCTTCCCAGGTTGTAACCAACCCCCTTTCTCAGTCTCTCTGGTTCGCAACCGTCTTATCCATCTTTTTCTAGGTTTATGCAGCATTACCTTTCCTCCGGGATAAAAATGCCTAGCTGGCGACTCTATTCATCTCCAGTGAGTCCACGGCTGTGTGTTCTCACTGTTCCCTTCGCCGACCGTTCGCGTCTGTACCTTCATCTGATCCGTTTCATTTGTCGGGAGCGACAGAAGGGGATTGAACACAAAAGCCCAAAAATTTGCACTCGCCTGTGCGTAAAGTAACACTGCTGATTGGTTGTATATGCTTGAGTGGGCTTGAAGATTCCACTTGGAGGAACTGGAGATGGGCTTATAGATGCCATCCATAATGTCAAGAGGTGATAGTATCAAAAGGTTGTCACTGGATATCAGTACTAGGTCTTCGTATAGGCCGTCTCTGAATTATTCATGTAGCATGGTTTGGGTTGAATGTTAGCAATAGATCTTCAAATAGATTGTCTCTGCATTATCTCCGGGGAAAAAGAATATCCTTCATTAAGTGTCAGTATTTAGATCTTCGTATAGATCGGCTCTGAATCGTCTTTAGGAACATTCTTTAACTTAAGTATCAAAATCAAATCTTCGTGGCGATCTCTTCTGAATTTCTTTTGGTAATATCTTGGGCTAAGTACAAAATCTTCGTATAGACCATTTATGTACCATCCCAAAGATAAACTGTTGAATAGACCATTAGAAATAAATCTTCGTAGCAATTATCTTTTCTGGAAACATCCTGGATTAAATAATAGATCTTCGTATAGACCATTTATATATCATCCCCAGGATAGAAAGAATATCAGGATTAAATCTTCGTGACGATTACTCCTGAACTTCTTCTGAAAGACTCTCTTGGATTAAGTGTTAGATCTTTGTATAGATCATTTGCACACTATCCCAAAGATGGTTAACCATTGGAAATAAATCTTCGTAATGATTATCTCCTCTGGAAATATCTTGGATTAAGCACTAGATCTTCATATCGATCATTTACGTACCCTTCCAAGGATAACTCGAGCATTGATTATTAGAAATGAATCTTCGTAGCGATTATCCCTGAATTAAGTATCAGTACTAGATCTTCGTATAGATCGTCTCTGAACTGTTTTGAGTTATTGATAGTGTTTATCTGCCTGCAACTATCCTGAAAAGAAAAGGTTAGTTTAGGCAACATGCATGCATGTATGGCATGATGTACTTAAATAAATGTTTTATGTATTATGGATGTTTTCGTTTAGGTAAACAGGGTAAAAGTAAATCTGGATTCAAAGATGAGATTTTATTTATTTTAGAAAGTAGCCTATACGCAGGCAGGTTTGTACAAGGAGACAAAAATCCTAGTAAGAGGAATTTGTCATAAAAGTATTACAGAAACAAAAAACAGCTATGTGAGAAATAATCCTATTGAGTTTCAATTCCACTATTGCCATTATCTTCAAGTATCTCATCCTTTGCTGCCGAGATGGAAAGGATTGGATTGATCTTTATCTGTTTGAACTTGAGTTAGGTAGCACAACTGGTTGGGGTTACATGATTGATCCAAACGAGACATAGTCATACGCTTTAATCCCTAACTTTTGCCTGGATTGCCTCTTCGGGTTTTCAATCCACCGGGATACCCTTTTTTGCCCAAGCCGCCTTTTCAGGTTTTCGACTTGTCGGGTGTACATTTTATATATATATATATATATATATATATATATATATATATATATATATATATATATATATATATATACATATCCCTAATTTTTGCCTGAACCCTTTTGGTTCGCCGGGATGCCCTTATTTTTCCTAGGCCAGTCAACCTAGCTGATCATACTGAGGACCGTAGAACCCTTAACCAATCCAAGCCAATTTAGGAACGTAGTGCGGAAACTATCTGAGTGTAAACTTAAGGTGGTTGTCACGCGATACTACACTCGGACGAGGTCTATTTTAAGAATGTTATCGGTTGGGGAGTAATCCAACGTACCGATGATATTCTAAAGATGGCTGTTAACTCCGGGAACCTCTGGTAGCACCCTTTTGGTTTTTTGCAGGTACAATGAAGACAAACCTTAGTACATGCTTGTGTGGGTTGGTGTTCTGTTACCTTGACTCCTTGCTCGTGATCCGAACCTTTCAACCTGTGTGCTTTGCGTGATCTTATTTGTGGTTGTTGCATCTACATATTCATCATGATCATCATCACAACCATTTTTCAAGGAAGACAATTCCGATTATTGCAAATGTTAGAAAAAAGTAAATATTCCTTTTTGTCAGGATTTTTCATGACCGTATTCTCGATGTTGACCATGTTTGCAATAATCGAGTTGTTTTTCTGAAAATGGAAGTGAACATTGCATATCATAGCATCCTCGCATATTCTTGCGTTCATCCGAGTTGTGTGGGAACTCATCCCGGTTGTTTCTTTCTTCAGTTGTTTGTTGATCCGTCAAGCTGACTCCTCACCACAGATACGGTACTAGAGCTGCTAACAGATTGAGAGCTATCAAATTGAGAATGGAACACCAAGAACAACATAACATGGAAGTCCGGATGGAGATTGATGAGTTGAAGGCCGGTATGACCAGGCTTACTGAAATGATGCAAGTTCTGATTGCTCGAGGTGAACCACCTCAAAGGACTGTTATCTCTGAAGTTTTTACTGCTGTTGTTGATCCTCCTGTTGTTCAGCAACCGGTTTCTACTTGGCCAGAATACGGGTTACCTCCGGATTATGTGCCAGTTTCTGCTAATGCTCAAATGGGTGGTCCATCTATTGTGCCAGTCTTTTCAGCTCCGACTTTTGTCGAACCTCAACCTGTTGTGCACACTACTGCTCAGACTACTTATCAAAATTCTCCTTTTTTGTATCAAGTTGCTGGTCCACAAGCTGAAAGTCAGGGTGAACCTGGATATATGGATGAAGTTAGAGAACAATGTTTAACTCTTGAGAAGAGGGTAAGAGGTCTAGAAGGAAAAGATGTCTTTGGTTCTGCTGCAATAGACATGTGTTTGGTTTCTGACTTGGTTCTTCCTGATAAGTTCAAAGTTCCTGTATTTGAGAAATATAATGGTCATACTTGTCCAAAGATTCATCTGCTGATGTATTGTCGCAAAATGGCTGCACATGCCAAAGATGACAAACTTCTTATTCATTGTTTTCAAGATAGTCTGATTGGTTCTTCTATGAAATGGTACGTGGGACTTGAGAAGAGTCACATTCGAAGCTGGAAAGATTTATCTGATGCTTTTGTAAGACAGTATAAGTACAATCTGGACATAGCGCCTGACCGTCGTCAACTTCAAAACATGTCACAGAAAGAGAAAGAATCGTTCAAAGAGTACGCTCAGCGTTAGAGAGAGCTAGCTGCTCAAGTGGAGCCACCTTTGCCCGAGAAAGAATTAACTGGTTTGTTCATGGACACTCTTCAACCGTTCTTTTGGGAGAAAATGGTAGGAAGTGTTTCATCTAGTTTTTCTGATCTAGTCACTATTGGAGAAAGACTAGAGGAAGGTATCAAGAAGGGTAAGATTACCAATTTTGAATCTCCCAATGCTGCAAGAAAGTCTTTTGGGAACTTTCACAAGAGAAAAGATGGTGATGCTTATGCTGTTTCAACTGAGAGGAGGCCTTATCACCCGCAACAACGATATGCTCAACCATATGTAGCTGCAATTGCTCCTGTTGTTAAAACTCAACCTGCTCAAACTCAAGTTCAAGGTCAAGCTCAACCAGCTCAAGCTCAAGTTCAGATTCGAGCTCAAGCTCAGGCTCCTCATCCTGCTGCTGGACAAAATTAGTATCGCAATAGGCCAAACTTTGATCCTATCCCGATGCCTTACACTGATTTGTTTCCTTCCTTGATTAAGAGTGGTTTAATTACTACTAGGCCTCCGCCCCCTATTCCAAATCCTCTTCCGGTTGGTTATAGATCGGATCTTCGCTGCGAGTTTCATCAAGGTGGAACTGGTCATGACTTGGAACATTGCTTTGCACTGAAAGCTAAAGTGCAAGAACTTATCAGGAACAACATCCTTTACTTTAATGACACAAATCCTAATGTTATCAACAATCCTTTGCCGAAGCTTGGGAAGTGAATCTTCTAGAGGAATTCAACAGTCAAATTTTCTTCAAGGCCAGAATCTCAGACGGGACAGCTTATCCTTGTTGTTGATGGATTACTAGGCCATTGTTTCTTTATGTTTGCAATTTTCTTCAATTGTATTGACTTGTTTGCTTTTAAACTTTGTTTGTACTTTCACGATGGTTTTAATGAAATGAGCATTGCTTTGTTTTGATTCAATTTCATTTACTATTTGCATCTTTATGCTTTATATTTCAAGTTCATTTATCTTTTCTCAAGCTTTTACAATGATTGGAGGGAGGATGATGAAAACGAGATACCCATAATTATTGTTAGTAAGCTTTCAATTGAGACTTGGTTGATGATATACATGCATTGTTTCAAATCCCAAACACTGGAGAAATAAGGAAGTTAATCCTTTGTCAACCCCTTTGAGCCTTGAAGTTGGAGTTTCTTTCTATTCGAAAAAACCCTCAATTTTAACCTGGGAATGGGTAGTTCTCAATTAATTCGAATGTGCATTCAAGTATAAGAGAATTATTCAAGACACCTTTCAATAAAGGTTACAATCTCAAGCTTTCCTTCACACACATCAATGTGTTGAAGATGTTTCTCAATTCAAAAGCCAATGATGGTTCGTCGTAATCATTAAGCCATGCAGTCATTATCTTTCAAAAAAAAATGATATTGAAAAAATTATTGAAAAAAAAATCAAATCCCGTTAAGTCAAAACCTATGAAGGAGACTTAGGCAAACAAATTGGGGCATCCCGCTGGCTGTAAGTTCAAATGACACAGTTCAGGCAAAAGTTAGGGATGATAAAAGAAAGATTTGTCAAGAGGTCATCAAAATCCTCAGCGAAAATAAGATGAGTGGACCAAAGTCCTCACTAGAAATAACAAAAGGAAAGATGTGACTGCTATCTCAAAATCCTTTGGCTTACGAACCATCTTCATCTGTGCAATCCCAAAATTCTTGGAACTTGAATGCATAGGCTAAATTGATTGAATGTAGGACTGGAGTTCATCACGAAGTGGGGTTGGGTACAAATAACTTTGAGCCTATATCCTTTGTTTCATAAACTGTGAACCAAACCATGTTACAACTTTCAAAAGTCCTAATTGAATCCAGGTTTCTCTTGAAAAGCATACTACAACAAGGTTGCGTAAACTGACTCCCAAGTTCGTTACCAATCATTTGTTTTCTTACTTTTGCTTTATCTTTAATTTTGTCTCAACCGCCATGTTTTGACAATGTTTTCATTTACTTTACATCAATAAATTTCATTCCAAAAATGATTCTTGATTTCAAACTTTGCATTGAACTTTGCATTAAAATTACCAGGTTTGTACAAACACTTTTATTTGCAAATAAACTTTCCTCATCAAGGAATTTTCAAACAGTCGAGAAAACTTGGTTAGTGATCTTATCAGGGGCAAGTTCTTCCTAGGTCCTATGGTTCAAGAGTTGTTGATCAGTGCAAGTTATTCTCAGATTTGGTTAGTCAGAAGATTCTCTGCAAGTTTCATATTGGGTTATTCTCTCAAGGGCTGAAGCCATGATTAGTTTATTCTCTCAACAGTTATTTCAAAGATCTGAGTATTTTCTCCGGCAGTAATCAAGAACTGAATCCATTATCAGTTTTCCTTCATCAGTCATTGAACTTGGGGCAACTTTCTTCAAGAATCCCCAAGCAGCTTTGCATGACTTCCCTCAAAAGATTTTCAACTTGATACAGTTTACTGGTGTGACAGAGATTTGTTCAAATAGCAGTAGCATCTCTAATCTCCGAACAGAATGGCAGTGACTTCTGTGTTGAGGAATCACTTTCCTTTCTTTTCCACTCCTCTAAGAGTCTAAACAGGTTGTCAACATTTTCTCTCATTTTATTCTTGGGTGTGTTATTCCTCAGTTTTGTTTACGTTTGCGTATTTGAGTGTTTTAGTCCTCATTATGCGTATTCTTGGGTGTGTTATTCCTCAGTTTTGTTTATGTTTGCGTATTTGAGTGTTTTAGTCCTCATTATGTGTGTTCCTGGGTGGTTTAGTCCCCATTTTCGTAAATGTCTGCATACTGAGTGTTTTAGTCCTCATATGCATTTCTCGAGGTCTTGTTATTTTCAACTTCTTACTTTGTGATCAAAGTCCAACTTACTTGGCATTTGTCTGTCTCTCCAGAACTTTTTCTTCACCTACTTGTTGTTTCTCTCAGATATTACATCTCTTATCCGATTGCCATTCTCGGATGTCCATAGTGAAGTCATCGTTGATTTGATGTACTGTCCCGGACCTTTTTCCATCTCATTCAGTTCTGTTCCTGAATGTTGTGATTCACATTTTATCTGATTGCTATTCTCGGATGTTGTGATCACTTCCCTTCCGATTGCCATTCTCGGATGTCCATAGTGAAGTCATCATTGATTTGATGTACTGTCCCGAACCTTTTTCCATCTCATTCAGTTCTGTTCCTGAATGTTGTGATTCACATTTTATCTGATTGTTATTCTTGGATGTTGTGATCACTTTCCTTCCGATTGCCATTCTCGGATGTCCATAGTGAAGTCATCATTGATTTGATGTACTGTCCTGGACTTTTTCCATCTCATTCAGTTCTGTTCCTGAATGTTGTGATTCACATTTTATCCGATTGCTATTCTTGGATGTTGTGATCACTTTCCTTCCGATTGCCATTCTCGGATGTCCATAGTGAAGTCATCATTGATTTGATGTACTGTCCCGGACTTTTTCCATCTTATTCAGTTCTGTTCCTGAATGTTGTGATTCACATTTTATCCGATTGCTATTCTCGGATGTTGTGATCACTTCCCTTCCGATTGCCATTCTCGGATGTCCAAAGTGAAGTCATGTACTGTCTCGGACCTTTTTCCATTTCGTTCAGTTCTGTTCCTGGATGTTGTGATTCACTTTTTATCTGATTGTTATTCTCAGATATGGTGATTACCCCTTTCCGATTGCCATTCTCAGATATCCCTAGTATAGTCAGTAATGTCATCCCTGGATGTTTCTGATATATCTTTTTCGTGACTGTTTCTCACTTCATACAGTGCCATTCCTGGATGTTGTGATCTTTTCTGTCCAATTGCCATTCTTGGACATTTTCATTTCGGCTAAGCCATGTGATGGTCTCTAGCATGCTGCTTTTCCCTGTCGGAGTTTTATGCTCCTTATCCCCAACGTTTATTTCATTTCATGTGTCGTCTTATCCCTCATGGATTTCTCTGCTTTCATAACATTTTCATATGCTTCATATCATTTCCATATCATCTTCATATCATTTCCATATCATTTCGTATCGTTCATTTCATTTCATTCCAGTTTTTGGCATCTTAGGATCAAAAATTGGGTTTTTGATATTTAAGTATCTTCCATCTTGTCAAAACGAAGATTTCAATCTTCATTATCTCTGGATTGAAGAAACTTAATTAGGGGCATCTGTCAGACCCTAATTTTTGACCCTAAGATTTTTCACATCTCATCTGCGATTCGCATACAAGCAAGATCACGCACTGTTCGTTATCCTTTTTCAGGTGCAGGTCTTTGCTTCGCAGAGGATCACCATGTTTAATTGCTGTTATTTGTTTATATTTACTAACCTCTAACCAAAATACCAAAAAATGTTGCAGTTTGTTTCTTCTTCTCTCTGTGTTGCAGGATTTAAAAGACAGGGCAGTGATTTCAATTCAGAGGCGTTTGTTCAGTCCCAATTCGATTCAAATGGACGTTTGACCTAAATTTGGTCAAACTATCAAATAAATTGTTTCAATTGCAAGTTGTGTATGTCGGTGGTTCATTTCTCAGACAGTGCGTATTCAAAAGTTTAAGCTGTGTTTTGTGCGAAAGTCATCAGTTATCAGACAATGTTTTGTGCGAAGTTTGGTTCGAATCTTCAAGTTCACCAGTTTATCAGCAGTTCATCTGAGAATTTATTTTCCTCAGCATGGATTCAAATAATCGAGGCAAACTTCAGATGATGGTTGTGGCTTAGGTGACAAAGTTGCGATTTATTCAGGGGTTCGGGATTGGTTGTGTTCATCTTATTAGTGGTTTGTGAGGAAAAATCAAAAGTTGGTTGTGGGCTAAAATCAATTTCATATCCATTATCCATTTTTTTTATTAAACCATTTTTTAACCATTACCCATTTCTATTCATTTTTTTTATACCTATTTTCTTATCCATTTTTATCCATATCCATTCATATTTTGATTTTTCTTTGACATCCGATTTATCTCAATTATTCTTTTCATTTCTATTCAATTTTAATCCATTTTATATTCAATTCATATTTTCCATCCATATTCCAATTTTAATATCACATCAAATCTTTTTTTTAATATATTTCCAGTATATTTTGTAGGAATTTCTATACTTATCATATTTTTTATTTTTATCCAAAATCTTTTATCAATATCCATTTTTTTTATAACAATCAAGTCCATTTTGTTTTTTTAGCCCACATAACTTTTGAGAAAGTATTGAAGAAAACATGTAAAGCCCAGCCAGTCAACATCAGCAACACAGCTCCACACGTGATTCTTTTCTCAGCCAAGACTTCAATACACTCCAAGCCACAAACATCACAACAGCACCAACAACACGTGAACACGCACATCAGTTGAGTAAAACGCAGCAAAACAACAAGTTAAACGACACCAAAGTCTTCAAGCCACACAAAGCCATCATTTATGCCGTACAACATTTCACGCCAACACCTGTCGCTCCCGGGATTTTCATCCTAGTACAAACGCGAAAGTGGCGCGGAAAGGTTAGAGTCGCCAGCCAGACATTTTTATCCCGAATGAATGGGAAAGGTAATGTTGCACAAACCTAAGGAAGAAGGAAAGGGACAAGGCCTTGCGAACCAAAGATCTGAATTCGGGAGTCGGTTACGACCTGGGAAGGTATTAGCACCCCAGATCGTCCGTCGTACCCGACGGGATCCACGCTTGCTTATTTTGTTTCAAAGGGTAAAATAATACAACTGCTGCTGAACAAATGAACTGCTACTGGAATGGAACTGAAATGAGAAAAGGAATAAGAAAAGAGAATGGAAAAAAAGAATGGGGAAATGTAGGGAAAATAAAGAATGTGCTCGAACGGGCCCTACCCCGCTGCCTACGTACCTCATCGGGATAATGAGGATCAGAGTCGACGTAGTTCGCCTAACTAAGGCGGGAACTATTTGTTTGTGTTTTTTACAGCTGGAACTGCGTATGTCTATGCTCAGGTGTTGCAGGCTCGTCTGGTACGAGTGCATTTACCGTCTTGCATACGAGACAAGTCGTCGCGAGTTCGTGTTGTGAGTGAATGAGATGAGAAGAGAAGTTCCCGCAGGATAGTCGTTTATTGTTTGTTTTTGTCTTTTATGAGTTTTGTATGAATTTGGCACAAGGAAGTGAATCCAAACTCCTTTCCATGGAATGTACACTTGATTCTACATTCCAAGATGGAATAATAGAACAAGCATACCCAGTAAGGAGAATTTATCCAAGACTGGTTTCCTAGGATTAGGGCTTAAGTTCACTGGCTTGTTGAACTTTATTAAGTGTTTTTGTTGCTTTTGTGAAGAAATGTTTTTTTAAGTTTTTCTTTGTGAACAATTCCTTGATGAGACTTGTGCATCATGATGAACAAGCTTACACCACTCCAAGATGGAATGAATGCAAGTGCTTCATGGAATAAGGCTATACACAAGGAATCATTTCATTTATTTGTTAAGTGTTTTCGGATTTTGTTTGAAGATAAGAAGAGAATGACTCAAATTGCAAAAAGGCAAAATCTAAAGGGGACTAAGACTCAATCCTAATTTTATTGATTTATTTACAAGAGAGGTCCTATGGTTAATGCGGTATTCTAATCCTAATGAGAAAAGAGAAAAGAAGAAAAGAGAACTTAGAAATCAACTTACTTCCTAAGGAAGGTAAGTTGTTTCTAAAGAAAGGGAACACCTATAAGCAAGCACCAAGTGCTAAGGAAAACACAACTATAACGCATAAGAGATAGGAATGAAGTGAGACTTACCTCAATCTTCCCCCCTACAAAACAAAAGTTAGCATGACAATTCATATTGAAAATAAAATCAAAGCATGAAAGCGATTAAGTACCATAAACGTCCTAGAATGGAACTAGGGTTCAAAATAAGACCTAAGTCTAAAGGTGAAGGTACCTAAAGGTTACATGACTTCTAAAGTCAGTAGCTACATGTTATAGGTCCCTAAGTATGCTAGGATACCTCACAAGATTAAACTATGTCAAACTATGTACAAAAAGTTCACCTAGATTCACCTAAATGCAAGTTAGGGTTTATGGATGAAGTATGAATGCGTATGGCTTACAAGCATGACTTAATACATGAAATGAACATAAAAGTCAGTAGTGAATGCTTATGAAGATGGATGAGTGAATATACAATCATGGATTCAATGGATTAGGCATATGGAGCAATGAGAAGAAGATATGAGAAGGAAACGAACAAAAATCGCATAAGATCGCACATGATGAAAGTTAAGGAAGAATGGCATGTGAATATTCATGAAATGATTATGGGTCAGTAGCATACAAGGTATGATATGCAATTATAATTCATGGATAGGCATTAATGATTTCCATATAAGTCAAGTTAACAATTAGAGGAGATTAGCGACCTATTTAAGTTAAACTAGTTCACATAAGTATGCACTTTGAAACATTAAAACAAACCAAATGAGTATGGTTCAAAAAAGTGACCTATAACTGGAATTAAAGACATACAAATGACCTATAATCAACTCCTAAAAGTTACAAAAAACATCTCAAGCAAATGGCATGAATGCCTTCTAATCATTTAGGTTATACAACAAATAGACACATGAATCAACCTAGGATCTAGGTGACATGGAAAAATAGCAAAAAGCTTTTAAAAATTATGAAATTAAATCCCTGGAATAATAAAGTAATTATCTCACATTGTCCAAAAGGATTTCATAAAATTATGCACCAAAGTGCCAAAACAATTCCTTGACTAGCAAGGTAACCAAAACATGATCATCAAAAACAACTCCACAAAGTGGATCAAAAAGGGCACTAAAAATTATGAAAAAAAATGCCTAATGAGCCTCAAAATGTCACAAATTACAGTGCTTAATCATACACAAAAAATAGGTTTCACACCTATGGGGAAAAATCGATTTCGGTCCCTTATGCCAAAACCTTCCTTTTTGGGACAGCTTGTGAACTAAAATCCAAATAAAATATTAAAACCACCCAAATCTGGAAATAAAAAATATGACAAATTAATTAAGAGGATGAGAATCACTCATGAATTTTTCCAGAATTTTATCTCACCTAAAACTATTTTTAATAAATGCGACGAAACGGGCGAAAAAGTGGATTTTAAGGGGAAGTAAAAGGAAGTCATCCTAATGGTTCTTAACATAATCCCTAAGTTCCGAAATCGATACATATCATCAAAAATCACAAATATAACCAATGCCTCAGGTGGGAGGGCTCAGATGCACCTTAAATTATATGGTCCTAAGCCGCATACGACTAAAATGATGCGTAAAAGTCGAAAACGTCGAAAATACTTACTTGAGTGAAACGCCGATTCTTCACATAAAAGAAATCCGGAAAAAATCCCCAAGCAAGGTTTGTAGTCTCCTATGAGAAAAATAAATGCCCATATTCCATAATTGGCTTTGTGATGATCCCATTATTAAAATCAATCCAATATCGATCAAAAGCGCTCATGAACATTTATCACAAGTTAATCCAAAAATTATTTAACAACCATAATAAAAATAGCAAAATTCTAATTGAAAATTACAAGAGAAATAAAAATGGATTAGATATTAATCTACAAAGATTAACCAACAAGAAAATTAATTAACCAATTATTTTCTTGCAACCAAAATCAATTAAAAAAAAGAAATGAAGAAAACAAGGGTGAGAAAAGCAAAACAGGGGTGCTGATGTATCAATGGCCTGAGGCCCATTTCCCTCAATAATTTCGCAGAGAGGGGTGCAAAGATGAGATTGGTGTATGCGGATAAGAAATTCGTGGGCTCAGAAGCCCAACCCCAATTCTTCATGGAATTTAACCTAAAATGAGAAGAACATTGGAGCACATACACACTTCTTCGTCTTCTCCACAGCAGCTTCTCCGCCGTCTTCCTTTTTCTTCCCTAGGTCAAGCCGCCGGTAATCAAGACATTTCCGCCATCAAAGAAACCCTCAAAGACTTGCCTTGGTCTCCTTAGATACACCATCTGATCTTCTTCATGACATCGCCCCCTTCTTGTTGTTCTCTGTCTCTTGCTCGTCATCTCACCGAAAATCGCACGGACCCTTGCCGGCGCCGACGCATTCGTTCATCACTAGCTCAGTTCGACATCTCTCTCGGCGATCTTTATTCACCAAATTCGATCTAAACTCTGATTTCTCCTCAGCAACATAAGATGAAACGAATACCTACAAGCTTAATTCTGACCTTTGAATCGAACTCAATTCACAACGAAAACACGATTTCGGTAAGATTCGCCTCAATATGCTTTCATGTTTTTCGGCCTTTCTCTCCCTCTCTTCTGAATTCGTCTCACTCTTCATATTCTACTAAAATGCTATTGACTCAAATACCTGTTATTGTGAACAGTACTCACCGCGCCAACATTGATTCATTGTTATATTAGTGTTGCAAATCTTGAACTGTGAATGGTTATTCATGTTGCAGATTGAAGGTCTCGGACAGGGATTGCAGCTGGTATTCTTGAAGAGTGTAGAAGCTTGATTGATTGAGAGTGAGAGAGTCGCACGTTTCTGAGTTTTTGGTTGAAGATTCAGCGCAGAAGGGTTGAAGTTGTTGTGCCGAGTTCATGAGATGATTAACCGCAAGATTCTCGTTGTGGGGATGTGTTCTTGCTCCTCACTGTTTTGAATTTTGTTGATGCTGATTTGATTCTCGTTGCTTCTTCCACTTTTGTGTAGACATCTTGAAATTATTATTGATGAGTCTTGCGATTGTTGTTGATGTTGTTCTTGCTGTGTTGAGTCCTTATCGCAGGTATTGGAGACCATGATGAAGATCGAAGGCGATGATTCGATCATTGTTTTGGGATATCACATATTGGAAGCAGATGATGAAGCTGTGACTTTTTGTTATGGAGATTAGGGCTGAGACTGATGAAGGTTCGTTTCCTTGTTCGCAGAATGATTGAAAGTTAAAGAAGGGTTTTTAGATTGAGGGGTTATCCATTGCTGGAGATTGGTAATGAGTCGAAGACGGTTGCAAGGGGAAGCCATAGTGCAAAGAGTTTCTGAAGGTGATGATGCAGGATTGAAAATCCAAGGTGATCACAGATGAATGAGAGTTCTCCTCTTTTTTGAGCCATCGTCAAAAAGAGTCCAAGAATGGCTTTTTATGTTAATTGAAGGAGCAAAAAAGATGAATAAGCCTCTGAGAAGAGATTATGAGGTTTTTTGGATTCGATCAAGACCTCCGAGCCAAAAAAGAGATTCTGAGACTGCAGAGAACTTATTGATTCTGATTATAAATTATGATCCCGAAGGATCTTCCCGGTTGGGACTGAAGTGTAGAGATTAAAGAGAGTCTCAACTTCTTTTTTTTCTATCTGTCACCTTTGTAACTTTTTCTATTATCCTGATATCAGTTTTTGTTTTTGGAACTGATTTTTCTTTTATTTGTAACTAATAGAAAAAACCTCCTGTAACTGTAACTGAATTACCAAATTTCAGTAACTAACTTTTTCCTCTTTTCCGACTGGATTTCTGATAAAAAATCATTTCCCTGAATCTCTTTTTCCAATTTCTGCCAAATGAACTCTTTTAACCAAGGAAATTCTTAGTTATTTATTATTCTTTAATACTAAGAATAAAAAGAATAACATAAAAACTGATGGGCCTAACAAGTAGGTGAATTGAGCCCAAATGAGAATTTGACAATAAACCGAAAAATAGCCAACGAGGTAATATGCCTTTTGGAATACGATTATTAATTGACTATAAAATTTGGAAAATGAAATCAATATAGAACCGAGTATAAAATCGGACACCTAGTGGAGCTAGACTCTTGGACATTATATTAAACCAATGGGTCTTGAAAATGATTCAAAGTGGAGGTTAGAATGGAATTGTTTAATGCGGATAATGAACTAAAACAATGTTTATGGGCTTAATTTGGATAATGGACAAAAAGTGAATGTTAGCATGGAAACATATTATTGAAACCCAAGTAATCCTGGCGACCAATCTCAACACGCTTAAACCCAACTTACCTCCAATCTAATTCAAACTCGAGTCTTTAATAAAATCATCAGTAAACCCTCAAATCCAAATCCCACTGATCTGTATTACCAACAACGAACTATAAGGAAAGCCATGATGCCCTGATTATCATAAGAATCCGCCACTCGATCCCTCGTACCATAAACCAACATTCATTTGTCATGAAAACCCTAATAAGCCCCGCATGCCCTATGATCTTCAATAAATTGCGTCTTGAGTGATAATGAAATCCCTTGAACGACAAGTCCACTTATGAACACATTTTGCAAGGAAACTTTGTTGAGTATCACATGATTAGGGAAACAAGCCCTAACTCATGATTCGAGTATCAAATACAGCTCCGCACATGGGGGATCATAGTTCATGGCAAAAACTCCGTTAACCTTGATGGAACTCTATCATCTGTAATGTGCACTACTGAGGCTCAGCCTTGAGTGTAATAGCCAGATAAATCACCTCTGAATAGGAAGACTCAAATCACCAGAGAATGCCCTGATCACATGCCATAGGGATCAATGAAACGCCTGATTATGAATGTTAATGACCTAGTGGAACATGCAGATGAATGCAAAACGAAAAACCAATGGAGGGAATAAATATGAGGGCAAATTTTGAGGTATTACAGCTGCCCCTATTCAATCATCTGCAAGCCTGAACGAATAATTGCAACGGCTTTTATACGTTCAAGGCAGGGAGTGATTGAATACTCGAATAAAACCTGAAAATTTGCACACTGAGAATAATGGAAATGCCATTTGCCCATTTGTTTATTTATGTATATATTTTTTTTTTGATTTTGACCTCTGAAAAGGTAGCGGAAAATAGAAACAGGCGGAAATTTACTGGGAAGAATGCCATCCTCGAATGACAACTCAAAAGAAGATAGGACGGGATGAAACGGGACCATTGTACTTAAATGATAACCTGAAACGTGACCGTTGTACTGAAACGGAGACATGAGGAAATGAGATTGTTGTACGGAAACAATACTCAAAGATGAGACCATTGTACTTAAATGAAGACTCGAATGAAATGGGATCGTTGTACTTAAACGAGAGCCCAAGCAAACAGGATCATTGTACTTAAATGATAACCTGAGACGTGACCGTTGTACTGAAACGGAGACGCGAAAGGAAATGAGACTGTTGTACTGAAACAAGACTCAAATACGAGACCATTGTACTTAAATGGAGACTCGAATGAAATGGGATCGTTGTACTTAAACGAGAGCCCAAGCAAACAGGATCATTGTACTTAAATGATAACCTGAGACGTGACCGTTGTACTGAAACGGAGACGCGAAAGGAAATGAGACTGTTGTACTGAAACAAGACTCAAATACGAGACCATTGTACTTAAATGGAGACTCGAATGAAATGGGATCGTTGTACTTAAACGAGAGCCCAAGCAAACAGGATCATTGTACTTAAATGATAACCTGAGACGTGACCGTTGTACTGAAACGGAGATGCGAAAGGAAATGAGACTGTTGTACTGAAACAAGACTCAAATACGAGACCATTGTACTTAAATGGAGACTCGAATGAAATGGGATCGTTGTACTTAAACGAGAGCCCAAGCAAACAGGATCATTGTACTTAAATGATAACCTGAGACGTGACCGTTGTACTGAAACGGAGATGCGAAAGGAAATGAGACTGTTGTACTGAAACAAGACTCAAATACGAGACCATTGTACTTAAATGGAGACTCGAATGAAATGGGATCGTTGTACTTAAACGAGAGCCCAAGCAAACAGGATCATTGTACTTAAATGATAACCTGAGACGTGACCGTTGTACTGAAACGGAGACGCGAAAGGAAATGAGACTGTTGTACTGAAACAAGACTCAAATACGAGACCATTGTACTTAAATGGAAACTCGAAAGGAACAGGATCGTTGTACTTAAACGAGAGCCCAAGCAAACAGGATCATTGTACTTAAATGATAACCTGAGACGCGACCGTTGTACTGAAACGGAGACGCGAACAAATGAGACTGTTGTACTGAAACAAGACTCAAAGACGAGACCATTGTACTTAAATGGAAACTCGAAAAGAATGGGATCGTTGTACTTAAACGAGAGCCCAAGACGCGACCGTTGTACTGAAACGGAGACGCGAAGAAATGAGACTGTTGTACTGAAACAAACCTCAAAGACGAGACCATTGTACTTAAATGGAAACTCGAAAAGAATGGGATCGTTGTACTTAAACGAGAGCCCAAGACGCAACCGTTGTACTGAAACGGAAACGCGAAAAAATGAGACTGTTGTACTGAAACAAGACTCAACTGGGGATAACAACAAGACATGGTAGAAGTAACCACCCTAGGAAACGAAGTTGCATTCTGTGAGGAACATATCAATCTGATGGGAGATATAACAGGTCTCATGTAATATACCTCAAAACTGGCCCATGCTGGCATGCATATGTTTGAATTTATGGCGTAATGCTCCATGATGATGGAAATGCTACGCTTTGGAGGATGCAGACGCAATGATGATTATGCGAATGACAATGCAAAAGAGATCTCCTGATAAGGAGACTGCAGGTATTTCCAGATAACTTGGCGGAGAAGAAACGATGATCACTGCATTGATCTAATTCATCCTGGTGAGGAGGAAACAACTCTGCGGGGAAGGCTGTCAATGATATACCGGCTCTGAACTGCCGCCACTGCCAAAAATAAATTGGACTTTGAGATCGGAGTGCCAAGACCCAGCTGGAGATGGACCCTTCTTGAACTTTGACGGGGAAGTGAGGACCTTCTTGACTTGGCTGAGAACCCAAGGTATGATACTGCTGAGGAGGCAATTGCTGGGGAGGCAAGACACTCCTTATACTGCTGAAAATTGCCCCTGTTTGAAGGGAAACTCCTGCTTGGGGATAACACCCACCTTCTGCTACCTTGCTGGGAGAAATTTCGACTTCCACATTACTGGGGATGACGGGTGATATCAATGATAAAGCTTCCTGCTGAAGATAAAAGCTCAAGCTGCCACTTGCTGGGGATAAGAGATAAATCCTCTCATGTTGGGAATGAGAGATGTAAGACGTCCCATGCTGGTGATGAGAGACGATGATACCCTTCTGATCAAGAAGTAACTTTCGCTTTTCCACACAGCTGGAGAAAGGATTGTCTAATGAGACTAGCTAAGACATTTTGATCAATGAAGCTTGCTGATGAAATAACTCTTGAAGTATTATGTTGACAATGGCTTTGCCCTAGCCCCGGGTTGATAGGTTGTCAACTAATCATGAGTGAACAACGGTTCTTTACAATCTTCAACTCGCCTTCTATTAGGATCTATCAAAAGATAATGTCTCAAGAGGATTTTACAGAAAACTGGCATACGAGATGCCTCAGTGTCTTCAAACTCTTGGAGAGATTCGTCGGATCTCGAAATAACTGCCCCAGACTGCATGGTTTGTGCAAGAATTTGCCTCGCAAGGATTCATGAAGAACCTCATATCACTGTGAGATATTCTGCCCCAGTATATTGAACTCCGGATAGGTGCTTTTGATAAACTGTCTTCGGGAGAGAATAACTTCTAGTGCTCTTGGGGTGGCCTGCCCCAGTACGAGCCTTGAAGTGATCACCTCTGAATGACTGTGCTTTGAAGAAAACACACAGATCAATTGTTCTTTGAGAGATTGGATCTTGAAGTAATTGCCCCAGTTTGGCTGAATTCTGAAGAGATTGCTTGACGTGATTGCCCCAGATTAGTTGGCTCTTACCACGACTGTTGGGAAAGTCCCTACTCAATGGAGTTTTCTTGAAAAGTGC
This sequence comes from Lathyrus aphaca, assembly GCA_963966055.1. Taxonomy (NCBI): domain Eukaryota; kingdom Viridiplantae; phylum Streptophyta; class Magnoliopsida; order Fabales; family Fabaceae; genus Lathyrus; species Lathyrus aphaca. The sequence goes on along the minus strand of OZ014524.1, from coordinate 139,027,827 downwards.
ACCTCGACAGATTGTCCTTCGGAAGTTTCAGACTTCTCAACTTGGCAAGACTAAGCTCCTGGACTGAGATTCCATATGTAAACTTTTATGATGCCAAACAAAAGTATGCAAGCAGAAAATGTTTATTTTGAGAATGAAAATTCTAATGCAACACACATGTTAATTTTGAAGTTTTACTGAAAAAGATGTCGCAAACCTTTGTGAGTGAATCACTGGTTAAGATACGACATTGATTTTTGATGAATGAAAGCATGCACATGCAACACCAACCCAGATCTTTTAGCATAACTCATAGGAGTCAGGAACGCGATCTTGTGGTAGTACGCTCTTGAAATAACCCTGTTTCAGTTAGGACTTTTGAGGGTTGTATCGTGGCCTGGTTCACGGTTATAGAAACAAAGGATATAGGCTCGAAATTTATTTGTGCCCACCCCTCTTCGTGATGTTCTCCATTCCTATGTTCAGCTAGCTTGGCACAAGCGCTCACCTTTCGAAAAGGGTTTTGTGATGTTTGAGGAACCAATTACACTAACGGTTTAAGCACCAATCAAGTTATTGTTTAGAGTCAGTCACCCCTATTGTCTTTTGTGTCTGTATCACACGACTTTGTTCCTGCTCAAAGATCTTTCTTGTGTAATCCTTTTCGTCTTTCACCTTTGCATTATTTTGTTTATCCCTAACTTTTGCCTGGACTGATTCTTGTGAATCTTTGATCGTGAAGTCCAGCGAGATGCCCTAATTTTTGCCTAAGTTGCTTGTTTTCAAGTTTCGACTTAGCGGGCTTTCTCATTCATTTTTTTTCAATTCTTCTTTTTTGAACAAATCGTGTGACACTGTTTGTCTTGATTGCTTTGAAAGGGTCGTGACTGTCTCACTTTTTGGTTGTTGAGGGATAACCATTGTGGTCTTCGGTCTTTGGACCTCTTGATTGGGATAACCATTGAGGTTTTTGGTCATTGGACCTCTTGATTTGGTACAACGAAAGGTAATGGATCCTCAGATTTGCACTCCTTTTCGAAATTTGAACGATCGGTCCAGCTAGCTGACACCTACCCTGTCCTTAGGTTTAGTGCAAGGGTTTTTTCATGCAAAAAGAAACTCCTACTTCAAGGCTCAAATGGGTTGGCGAGGGTCTATCTCCCTTATATCTCCGGTGTTTAGGATTTGAAACAATGCCTGTACATCGTCAACATGGTCTTTCTCAAAAGCACACAATTAGAGATTTTTGCGTTTTCATTTTGTCGTCCTCCCTGATAGAGTTTAATCACAACAGTTGGTATTGCAATGCACATACACAAAATCATGAGTGAATACGAATGGGTTACTTCAAGAAAAACATGTGCATTTATATTATGGTTATCATTCAAAACAAACAAGTTTCATGCATGCATACAAATGTTTAAACAAACAGTATAAACTACAAATGAAAATGCAGTAAAGAAGCTGAACATTGCCGTCATTGAGGAGACTTGACTCCGTATGGACTTATTGCTTCTGAAGATGCCTTTGCAAATTGGGAGACCCATTTGATGAGGAGACTTCAATATGTGAGCAGACTTTCTGGCATGATGACCTTTGAGTCGATCAAATTCTGGACCTTGTCTGCACCTTTGCCTCTGAAAGAATTGCAATCTTCAATTAAAAGGCCAGGTGCCCCAGAATGATAGTCACACTTGGCATTGAAACCCCAAAGGAAACTTTGTCAGAGATGATCCTGATGCAATTAGTTCAACCACTCCGAATTTGCGTAAATGGTGAAACTTGTTGCACGTACATCATCAGAATATGATCAAACTTCTTCTCAAGTGGTTTTGGCCTTTACCCTTATGCTCTGACCCTTAGGACTCTCTTGGGAAGCTGAAATTGGATGCCGACAAGTGAAGTCTTGAGGGAAGAGGTTGATAAAGTTAATAGATAAGGTTGCTCGGAAAGATCTTGCACGATCTCCTGCCTACGTATCTCCATTGACCAATGGAGAATCAGAGCAGCGTAGTTCCCCTCAATAGGGATGAAAATAGCTTCGTTCAAAATTCCCATAACCAAACTCATCTTAGTCTTCATCCGGTTGACTTCCTCTTTCAAAAGTTTCTGATTCTGAAATAAAGTTTATAGCTCTACCCTGAATGGCCTTAGCTGGGTCTTCCTTCGATTACCTCCGCCCGGAGTTGCTTCAAATATATACTTTGACGAATGTGATTCAAGTTGTCCACTGTGAAGGGAAATCAAGTCAGGAAAAGAATCTGTCTCTGAACACCTGTCAAGAATGCAAGGATGTATGCAAATGCCATGTTCAATTATTTCTGAGGAATCTATCTGCTTTGATTCAAGTTTTTGATACAGAAAAATCCAACAGCATGATTCAGACATGTGATCCTCGGAAATAACTGAAAATGTGTGCAAAAATGCTATGATGTCATGTATGCAGCAGGCATGTGATCAATGGTCTGATGTTGGTGTTGAGCAGTGAACCAACTGTTTGTATAGAACCCCAATAACGGCACCATCTCTGTATAGAACCCCATAACTGAGAACCCAATAACTGTAGAACTGGATCACATAATAGAATAGTCACTGATGGTGTTGAAGTTGAACAACGAGCCAAGTGTCTGTATAGAACCACAATAGCAACACCATCTCTGTATAGAACCCCATAACTGAGAACCCAATAACTGTAGAACTGGATCACATAATTGAACAGTCACTGATGGTGTTGAAGCTGAATAATAAGCCAAGTGTCTGTGGAGAGTCATAATAACAGTCACAATATCAGGGTCACGATGGTAACAGTTTCTCTGAATAGAAATCCCGGATCTCTGAATCAAAGAACCATAGAACACTGAACAATACTGGCAAAGTGGGTATGTTGAAGTTTAGGGTTCCTGCAAACCTGTAAACCCCTCCCAATCTCACGGGTGTGCTACTCGGGTCAACATCACGGACTCTCAAAGCCGAATAGCAATAATACTTTCACCATTTCCGAGAAATGGCTCATGACCAAATCAGGGAATCGGTTTGGTATTATGTACTACGCAGGGAGGTCTCAGCTGAGTCCGGAAAAAACAAGCATCCCTCATAAGTCCCCAGTTTCAAGCACTGAATCGAGAAACAATAGTACATTCATCCCGAAGGGTACAATACTACCGTCATACGAACAGTTTGCCTTGACTGGATTCCTATGAGAGAACCAGGCCATCCTATGCGAGTTCCCAGTGGGCCCTCGGATGCGAGTGGGTTTGCCAACAAATGTGGTCTGCCACTGTCATCACTGGAGAGGGTTGTTTCCACTAAGGTTCTCAATGATCGGTCCCTTGACTGTACATAACTATCAAGGTAGCGTATTGCCCCAGAAAGATTCCGGAACCAATACATTCCCGAGAAGGTCGCAAGTCAAGGTGTGGAACTCACTACTACCAACATAGCATGATGCCATGAAGCCAAAGTGGAACCACTCTAAATCCTTGGGTGCACTCGAGCCCCGGTTACGAGCTCATCTCACAATAACCCCATCCCACAGAAAAAATGAAAACCAGCACAGCCAGACAATCCAGTATAATATGATGCATGGAAAATAAAATACTGAAAGCGATAAATAAATGCGATAAAGTAAAGCTGTAAAGTAAAAACTGTAAATGAAAACAATAAAGCTAAACTAAAGCACACAGCAACAAACAGATATACACCCAAAGAAACAAAACCAAACAGGAGCGAGGATTGACTCTACAAGGCAAACCGGAAGAATCAGGTTAGTCCCCAGCAGAGTCGCCAGCTGTCGCTCCCGGGATTTTCATCCTAGTACAAACGCGAAAGTGGCGCGGAAAGGTTAGAGTCGCCAGCCAGACATTTTTATCCCGAATGAATGGGAAAGGTAATGTTGCACAAACCTAAGGAAGAAGGAAAGGGACAAGGCCTTGCGAACCAAAGATCTGAATTCGGGAGTCGGTTACGACCTGGGAAGGTATTAGCACCCCAGATCGTCCGTCGTACCCGACGGGATCCACGCTTGCTTATTTTGTTTCAAAGGGTAAAATAATACAACTGCTGCTGAACAAATGAACTGCTACTGGAATGGAACTGAAATGAGAAAAGGAATAAGAAAAGAGAATGGAAAAAAAGAATGGGGAAATGTAGGGAAAATAAAGAATGTGCTCGAACGGGCCCTACCCCGCTGCCTACGTACCTCATCGGGATAATGAGGATCAGAGTCGACGTAGTTCGCCTAACTAAGGCGGGAACTATTTGTTTGTGTTTTTTACAGCTGGAACTGCGTATGTCTATGCTCAGGTGTTGCAGGCTCGTCTGGTACGAGTGCATTTACCGTCTTGCATACGAGACAAGTCGTCGCGAGTTCGTGTTGTGAGTGAATGAGATGAGAAGAGAAGTTCCCGCAGGATAGTCGTTTATTGTTTGTTTTTGTCTTTTATGAGTTTTGTATGAATTTGGCACAAGGAAGTGAATCCAAACTCCTTTCCATGGAATGTACACTTGATTCTACATTCCAAGATGGAATAATAGAACAAGCATACCCAGTAAGGAGAATTTATCCAAGACTGGTTTCCTAGGATTAGGGCTTAAGTTCACTGGCTTGTTGAACTTTATTAAGTGTTTTTGTTGCTTTTGTGAAGAAATGTTTTTTTAAGTTTTTCTTTGTGAACAATTCCTTGATGAGACTTGTGCATCATGATGAACAAGCTTACACCACTCCAAGATGGAATGAATGCAAGTGCTTCATGGAATAAGGCTATACACAAGGAATCATTTCATTTATTTGTTAAGTGTTTTCGGATTTTGTTTGAAGATAAGAAGAGAATGACTCAAATTGCAAAAAGGCAAAATCTAAAGGGGACTAAGACTCAATCCTAATTTTATTGATTTATTTACAAGAGAGGTCCTATGGTTAATGCGGTATTCTAATCCTAATGAGAAAAGAGAAAAGAAGAAAAGAGAACTTAGAAATCAACTTACTTCCTAAGGAAGGTAAGTTGTTTCTAAAGAAAGGGAACACCTATAAGCAAGCACCAAGTGCTAAGGAAAACACAACTATAACGCATAAGAGATAGGAATGAAGTGAGACTTACCTCAATCTTCCCCCCTACAAAACAAAAGTTAGCATGACAATTCATATTGAAAATAAAATCAAAGCATGAAAGCGATTAAGTACCATAAACGTCCTAGAATGGAACTAGGGTTCAAAATAAGACCTAAGTCTAAAGGTGAAGGTACCTAAAGGTTACATGACTTCTAAAGTCAGTAGCTACATGTTATAGGTCCCTAAGTATGCTAGGATACCTCACAAGATTAAACTATGTCAAACTATGTACAAAAAGTTCACCTAGATTCACCTAAATGCAAGTTAGGGTTTATGGATGAAGTATGAATGCGTATGGCTTACAAGCATGACTTAATACATGAAATGAACATAAAAGTCAGTAGTGAATGCTTATGAAGATGGATGAGTGAATATACAATCATGGATTCAATGGATTAGGCATATGGAGCAATGAGAAGAAGATATGAGAAGGAAACGAACAAAAATCGCATAAGATCGCACATGATGAAAGTTAAGGAAGAATGGCATGTGAATATTCATGAAATGATTATGGGTCAGTAGCATACAAGGTATGATATGCAATTATAATTCATGGATAGGCATTAATGATTTCCATATAAGTCAAGTTAACAATTAGAGGAGATTAGCGGCCTATTTAAGTTAAACTAGTTCACATAAGTATGCACTTTGAAACATTAAAACAAACCAAATGAGTATGGTTCAAAAAAGTGACCTATAACTGGAATTAAAGACATACAAATGACCTATAATCAACTCCTAAAAGTTACAAAAAACATCTCAAGCAAATGGCATGAATGCCTTCTAATCATTTAGGTTATACAACAAATAGACACATGAATCAACCTAGGATCTAGGTGACATGGAAAAATAGCAAAAAGCTTTTAAAAATTATGAAATTAAATCCCTGGAATAATAAAGTCATTATCTCACATTGTCCAAAAGGATTTCATAAAATTATGCACCAAAGTGCCAAAACAATTCCTTGACTAGCAAGGTAACCAAAACATGATCATCAAAAACAACTCCACAAAGTGGATCAAAAAGGGCACTAAAAATTATGAAAAAAAATGCCTAATGAGCCTCAAAATGTCACAAATTACAGTGCTTAATCATACACAAAAAATAGGTTTCACACCTATGGGGAAAAATCGATTTCGGTCCCTTATGCCAAAACCTTCCTTTTTGGGACAGCTTGTGAACTAAAATCCAAATAAAATATTAAAACCACCCAAATCTGGAAATAAAAAATATGACAAATTAATTAAGAGGATTAGAATCACTCATGAATTTTTCCAGAATTTTATCTCACCTAAAACTATTTTTAATAAATGCGACGAAACGGGCGAAAAAGTGGATTTTAAGGGGAAGTAAAAGGAAGTCATCCTAATGGTTCTTAACATAATCCCTAAGTTCCGAAATCGATACATATCATCAAAAATCACAAATATAACCAATGCCTCAGGTGGGAGGGCTCAGATGCACCTTAAATTATATGGTCCTAAGCCGCATACGACTAAAATGATGCGTAAAAGTCGAAAACGTCGAAAATACTTACTTGAGTGAAACGCCGATTCTTCACATAAAAGAAATCCGGAAAAAATCCCCAAGCAAGGTTTGTAGTCTCCTATGAGCAAAATAAATGCCCATCTTCCATAATTGGCTTTGTGATGATCCCATTATTAAAATCAATCCAATATCGATCAAAAGCGCTCATGAACATTTATCACAAGTTAATCCAAAAATTATTTAACAACCATAATAAAAATAGCAAAATTCTAATTGAAAATTACAAGAGAAATAAAAATGGATTAGATATTAATCTACAAAGATTAACCAACAAGAAAATTAATTAACCAATTATTTTCTTGCAACCAAAATCAATTAAAAAAAAGAAATGAAGAAAACAAGGGTGAGAAAAGCAAAACAGGGGTGCTGATGTATCAATGGCCTGAGGCCCATTTCCCTCAATAATTTCGCAGAGAGGGGTGCAAAGATGAGATTGGTGTATGCGGATAAGAAATTCGTGGGCTCAGAAGCCCAACCCCAATTCTTCATGGAATTTAACCTAAAATGAGAAGAACATTGGAGCACATACACACTTCTTCGTCTTCTCTACAGCAGCTTCTCCGCCGTCTTCCTTTTTCTTCCCTAGGTCAAGCCGCCGGTAATCAAGACATTTCCGCCATCAAAGAAACCCTCAAAGACTTGCCTTGGTCTCCTTAGATACACCATCTGATCTTCTTCATGACATCGCCCCCTTCTTGTTGTTCTCTGTCTCTTGCTCGTCATCTCACCGAAAATCGCACGGACCCTTGCCGGCGCCGACGCATTCGTTCATCACTAGCTCAGTTCGACATCTCTCTCGGCGATCTTTATTCACCAAATTCGATCTAAACTCTGATTTCTCCTCAGCAACATAAGATGAAACGAATACCTACAAGCTTAATTCTGACCTTTGAATCGAACTCAATTCACAACGAAAACACGATTTCGGTAAGATTCGCCTCAATATGCTTTCATGTTTTTCGGCCTTTCTCTCCCTCTCTTCTGAATTCGTCTCACTCTTCATATTCTACTAAAATGCTATTGACTCAAATACCTGTTATTGTGAACAGTACTCACCGCGCCAACATTGATTCATTGTTATATTAGTGTTGCAAATCTTGAACTGTGAATGGTTATTCATGTTGCAGATTGAAGGTCTCGGACAGGGATTGCAGCTGGTATTCTTGAAGAGTGTAGAAGCTTGATTGATTGAGAGTGAGAGAGTCGCACGTTTCTGAGTTTTTGGTTGAAGATTCAGCGCAGAAGGGTTGAAGTTGTTGTGCCGAGTTCATGAGATGATTAACCGCAAGATTCTCGTTGTGGGGATGTGTTCTTGCTCCTCACTGTTTTGAATTTTGTTGATGCTGATTTGATTCTCGTTGCTTCTTCCACTTTTGTGTAGACATCTTGAAATTATTATTGATGAGTCTTGCGATTGTTGTTGATGTTGTTCTTGCTGTGTTGAGTCCTTATCGCAGGTATTGGAGACCATGATGAAGATCGAAGGCGATGATTCGATCATTGTTTTGGGATATCACATATTGGAAGCAGATGATGAAGCTGTGACTTTTTGTTATGGAGATTAGGGCTGAGACTGATGAAGGTTCGTTTCCTTGTTCGCAGAATGATTGAAAGTTAAAGAAGGGTTTTTAGATTGAGGGGTTATCCATTGCTGGAGATTGGTAATGAGTCGAAGACGGTTGCAAGGGGAAGCCATAGTGCAAAGAGTTTCTGAAGGTGATGATGCAAGATTGAAAATCCAAGGTGATCACAGATGAATGAGAGTTCTCCTCTTTTTTGAGCCATCGTCAAAAAGAGTCCAAGAATGGCTTTTTATGTTAATTGAAGGAGCAAAAAAGATGAATAAGCCTCTGAGAAGAGATTATGAGGTTTTTTGGATTCGATCAAGACCTCCGAGCCAAAAAAGAGATTCTGAGACTGCAGAGAACTTATTGATTCTGATTATAAATTATGATCCCGAAGGATCTTCCCGGTTGGGACTGAAGTGTAGAGATTAAAGAGAGTCTCAGCTTCTTTTTTTTCTATCTGTCACCTTTGTAACTTTTTCTATTATCCTGATATCAGTTTTTGTTTTTGGAACTGATTTTTCTTTTATTTGTAACTAATAGAAAAAACCTCCTGTAACTGTAACTGAATTACCAAATTTCAGTAACTAACTTTTTCCTCTTTTCCGACTGGATTTCTGATAAAAAATCATTTCCCTGAATCTCTTTTTCCAATTTCTGCCAAATGAACTCTTTTAACCAAGGAAATTCTTAGTTATTTATTATTCTTTAATACTAAGAATAAAAAGAATAACATAAAAACTGATGGGCCTAACAAGTAGGTGAATTGAGCCCAAATGAGAATTTGACAATAAACCGAAAAATAGCCAACGAGGTAATATGCCTTTTGGAATACGATTATTAATTGACTATAAAATTTGGAAAATGAAATCAATATAGAACCGAGTATAAAATCGGACACCTAGTGGAGCTAGACTCTTGGACATTATATTAAACCAATGGGTCTTGAAAAGGATTCAAAGTGGAGGTTAGAATGGAATTGTTTAATGCGGATAATGAACTAAAACAATGTTTATGGGCTTAATTTGGATAATGGACAAAAAGTGAATGTTAGCATGGAAACATATTATTGAAACCCAAGTAATCCTGGCGACCAATCTCAACACGCTTAAACCCAACTTACCTCCAATCTAATTCAAACTCGAGTCTTTAATAAAATCATCAGTAAACCCTCAAATCCAAATCCCACTGATCTGTATTACCAACAACGAACTATAAGGAAAGCCATGATGCCCTGATTATCATAAGAATCCGCCACTCGATCCCTCGTACCATAAACCAACATTCATTTGTCATGAAAACCCTAATAAGCCCCGCATGCCCTATGATCTTCAATAAATTGCGTCTTGAGTGATAATGAAATCCCTTGAACGACAAGTCCACTTATGAACACATTTTGCAAGGAAACTTTGTTGAGTATCACATGATTAGGGAAACAAGCCCTAACTCATGATTCGAGTATCAAATACAGCTCCGCACATGGGGGATCATAGTTCATGGCAAAAACTCCGTTAACCTTGATGGAACTCTATCATCTGTAATGTGCACTACTGAGGCGCAGCCTTGAGTGTAATAGCCAGATAAATCACCTCTGAATAGGAAGACTCAAATCACCAGAGAATGCCCTGATCACATGCCATAGGGATCAATGAAACGCCTGATTATGAATGTTAATGACCTAGTGGAACATGCAGATGAATGCAAAACGAAAAACCAATGGAGGGAATAAATATGAGGGCAAATTTTGAGGTATTACAACACCCAAACACCTCAAGCCAAACTTCAGCCCAAGCCGCATACGGATCATCCAAAACACGGCATACATTAACCAAAACGCAGAAGAAAAAGGAAATCAAAGAGGAAAAATATTCAAAACGCAGCAGCAGAGCACGTTTTTCCCGTGAGTCTCAAAACGCACAATACAAAGAACAAAATGCAGGATGCAATCACACAAAAACTCATGACGACGAAACGCGAGAAAATCAATTCAAAACGACATTCAAATTCTCAGCTCCTTCTCCTATAAATTGAGCTTCCCCCTTCCAATTTCAACAAGCTTGAAGAGCACAACAAACCTCTGCCCAATTGCTATTCCAAATCAAGCTTCATACCTCCATCAACCCTAATTCATCTTCAACACCTTAGATTCTTCTCAACTCCAAATAAATTCCAAGCATCTTCTTCCATAAACCCTTTGATCCCCTCATTTCAATCTGAATTTTCGCAAGCTAGCTTAAACCACCGTTAACCTCTTCCTTCATATTCCCCTTTCCGTAAATTTTACAACCACCGCATCAGTTTTGCACAACAAACGCAGTGAGACGGAGAGAGATCGGGAGAAAGCAAACTTCCATCGGCGATTTGAGAGAGAGATCCGTGAATGGAGATGGAAACAAGTTTGAATTAGAGAGATTGTTACCGTCGCGATTTTTTTTGAGGTGAGAGTGTGATGAATTGTACCGCCGACGGCTATGTTCACAGGAAGAAGAAGAGAGCTGTCTTTTATTTCGTTTCTTTTATTTTAGGTTTTTTTGACTTTTGTTTCATATAAAACTGATTGTTTGATTTGGGCCTTAAGGTCATTGGATTTCTGTTTGCTATCATCACCTGCCATTGCAGCGCCACATTCCCCTTTAGTTTCTTTTTTTCTTTTTTTAAATCCTTTTCTTTTAATTAGTTTTTGTTATATGTCTTAAAAAATAATTTTATTAACAAATTTTTCTTAATTTTCAATTATAGGTTTCTTTTAAGAAAGATATTATAAAAAAAAATATTAGTGTTTAAACTTTGTTTTTTCTTCATTATTTCAATTTGATTTTAATTCTTTTTGGTTGTTTTTTTGTGGATTTTATTTTAGATTCATCTTTCTTATTCATCTTCTTTTATTTTTGGTCGATGAGATCTCCGATTCGGTGATTATTGGTTTTCGAAGATGTTTAATCTTCATTATTTCAAATCTATGGATGAATGATCATTTGGATCATTCTCCATACTTTGGAATCGTGATAGGTTGCCTTCGATAATACAATGTGAAATCTCGATTAAGATTAGACCGTTACCTTTTCTTTTTGTGCGACATGTTTTCGGAGAATGATTCATTATATCATTTCTCTAACATGTATTAGCACAAATATTTTCCACCTTAATTGGTGGTGGCCAGCCTCATTTGTAGGGTAATTTCTTCGTAAATTACTCGGCGATTGCTTAACATAGACCTAAACTTGTCCCGATTCGGAATAAGATCCATTTGGATCCGGTTGCCTCGATTTTGGTTATCTTTTTGTGGTTGTGTTTGATTAAGTTCATCATACCATTTCTATGTAAATATTATAATAATACTAATATACTAACCATTTAAATTCAATCTCTCGCACCTTATCCTCTTTATTTCAATCTCTCGCTCCTTATCTCTCTTATTATGCTTTTATACTATATCATCCATCATATTGTTTATGTTTATATTGTTGCTTGTGATTTTTCTTTTGTCCATTTGGACACAAAAACATTAATAAAGGATTAAACATTTGAAAAGACTTGTGACTTTAATTTCGGACTATGGCTACTATCCTTAGCATTAGACTTGGAGTTGGACTTAGATTCTAGGATCATTCCCTTGCTTGAGCTATTATGGATTGAAGACTTTGGCTCCGATTGAGTTCACTTGATTATGAAGATGGAAATCCGATTGTTTCAAAGAATGTTCACCACACGGTTTGATTGTTCTTCCTTTAGCTTTTATTTTCAAGTCTTAGGATAGTCACTTCATCTCCTCCCACTTCTTAAATTTTCAAATCTCCTTCCTATTTTCAAAACTTTCTTTGTTTTCAAACTTCAAACATTTTCGCAATCAAACCTTGACCTAGGTCATGCGATTTTACCTTTTCAATTTTATTTTTTAATAAATGCTAAACCACATAAGTATATCGAAACTTTCTTCTCAAAAACTTTAAAACTTTCAAAACTCATTCAATTGTTTTTGTGCCCTCGTGCACGGTTCTTCTTAACCATTTTTTATGTTTAGATATGATTCATTCTTTCTAGCGGAATTATTCGCTAAAGAATGACGACTTATCTTTACATTTTAAAATCAATTCAACTCATTGCTTCTTTTCACAATTTGTACCACGAACTACGAGGTTTTGATCTTGCATTGCACTTTGTGGGTACGTAGGCATGAGACGTTCGTCTCTTCAAACACAAAAATCTTAAAAAACATTCCTCTTCTCATCCCTTCAATCTTTTTTTTCAAGCAAACCAATTTCAAACCAAAAAAGCAGCAAATATTTCAAAGGGCTCCCGTGGAGTACCACAAACATTTTGGGTGCGTAAAACCTTCCCAATTTGTAACCTATCCCCTTACCCGTTCTCTGTTTGATTCTTTTAGCATTTTAGCTTTTAGATTCATTAGGTTTTATTTGCTCATTTTCCCTTTTCAATTTGGAATAAAATAAAAGCGCGGTGGCGACTCTGTTTACCTTGAGTTAAGTTAGCTAATAACTTACACTCATGATTTTACCGCTACAGAAAAGTGGCGACTCTGCTGGGGAGTCAATCTCTAACTGGATTCGGCCTACTTTGATTTATTTACTGCTTTAGTTTGATTTGTTTGTTACTTGGTTGTTCTGTTTTGGTTTTGGTGATCCTCTGTGAGATAGATCCTAACCCGGATCTGAGTGGAACTTATAATAGGACGACGATATTCGAAGCGATATGCGATGGAGTAGTCTAAAGCGATATCAATTTGATAATCTCCACTCAGTTAGGCTCTCATGGACTATCAATGTCATGACGAGTAATCGTACGTGGCATTATTTTCCGACCTTGAGCTGATCATAATGAGGACCGTAGAACCCTTAACCAATCCAAGCCAATTTAGGAACGTAGTGCGGAAACTATCTGAGTGTAAACTTAAGGTGATTGTCACGCGATACTACACTCGGACGAGGTCTATTTTAAGAATGTTATCGGTTGGGGAGTAATCCAACGTACCGATGATATTCTAAAGATGGCTGTTAACTCCGGGAACCTCTGGTAGCACCCTTTTGGTTTTTTGCAGGTACAATGAAGACAAACCTTAGTACATGCCTGTGTGGGTTGGTGTTCTGTTACCTTGAATCCTTGCTCGTGATCCGAACCTTTGAACCTGTGTGCTTTGCGTGATCTTGTTTGTGGTTGTTGCATCTACATATTCATCATGATCATCATCACAACCATTTTTCAAGGAAGACAATTCCGATTATTGCAAATGTTAGAAAAAAGTAAATATTCCTTTTTGTCAGGATTTTTCATGACCGTATTCTCGATGTTGACCATGTTTGCAATAATCGAGTTGTTTTTCTGAAAATGGAAGTGAACATTGCATATCATAGCATCCTCGCATATTCTTGCGTTCATCCGAGTTGTGTGGGAACTCATACCGGTTGTTTCTTTCTTCAGTTGTTTATTGATCCGTCAAGCTGACTCCTCACCACAGATACGGTACTAGAGCTGCTAACAGATTGCGAGCTATCAGATTGAGAATGGAACACCAAGAACAGCATAACATGGAAGTCCGGATGGAGATTGATGAGTTGAAGGCCGGTATGACCAGGCTTACTGAAATGATGCAAGTTCTGATTGCTCGAGGTGAACCACCTCAAAGGACTGTTATCTCTGAAGTTTTTACTGCTGTTGTTGATCCTCCTGTTGTTCAGCAACCGGTTTCTACTTGGCCAGAATACGGGTTACCTCCGGATTATGTGCCAGTTTCTGCTAATGCTCAAATGGGTGGTCCATCTATTGTGCCAGACTTTTCAGCTCCGACTTTTGTCGAACCTCAACCTGTTGTGCACACTACTGCTCAGACTACTTATCAGAATTCTCCTTTTTTGTATCAAGCTGCTGGTCCACAAGCTGAAAGTCAGGGTGAACCTGGATATATGGATGAAGTTAGAGAACAATGTTTGACTCTTGAGAAGAGGGTAAGAGGTCTAGAAGGAAAAGATGTCTTTGGTTCTGCTGCAATAGACATGTGTTTGGTTTCTGACTTGGTTCTTCCTGATAAGTTCAAAGTTCCTGTATTTGAGAAATATAATGGTCATACTTGTCCAAAGATTCATCTGCTGATGTATTGTCGCAAAATGGCTGCACATGCCAAAGATGACAAGCTTCTTATTCATTGTTTTCAAGATAGTCTGATTGGTGCTTCTATGAAATGGTACGTGGGACTTGAGAAGAGTCACATTCGAAGCTGGAAAGATTTATCTGATGCTTTTGTAAGACAATATAAGTACAATCTGGACATGGCGCCTGACCGTCGTCAACTTCAAAACATGTCACAGAAAGAGAAAGAATCGTTCAAAGAGTACGCTCAGCGTTAGAGAGAGCTAGCTGCTCAAGTGGAGCCACCTTTGCCCGAGAAAGAATTAACTGGTTTGTTCATGGACACTCTTCAACCGTTCTTTTGGGAGAAAATGGTAGGAAGTGTTTCATCTAGTTTTTCTGATCTAGTCGCTATTGGAGAAAGACTAGAGGAAGGTATCAAGAAGGGTAAGATTACCAATTCTGAATCTCCCAATGCTGTAAGAAAGTCTTTTGGGAACTTTCACAAGAGAAAAGATGGTGATGCTTATGCTGTTTCAACTGAGAGGAGGCCTTATCACCCGCAAAAACGATATGCTCAACCATATGTAGCTGCAATTGCTCCTGTTGTTAAAACTCAACCTGCTCAAACTCAAGTTCAAGGTCAAGCTCAACCAGCTCAAGCTCAAGTTCAGATTCGAGCTCAAGCTCAGGCTCCTCATCCTGCTGCTGAACAAAATCAGTATCGCAATAGGCCAAACTTTGATCCTATCCCGATGCCTTACACTGATTTGTTTCCTTCCTTGATTAAGAGTGGTTTAATTACTACTAGGCCTCCGCCCCCTGTTCCAAATCCTCTTCCGGTTGGTTATAGATCGGATCTTCGCTGCGAGTTTCATCAAGGTGGAACTGGTCATGACTTGGAACATTGCTTTGCACTGAAAGCTAAAGTGCAAGAACTTATCAGGAACAACATCCTTTACTTTAATGACACAAATACTAATGTTATCAACAATCCTTTGCCGAAGCATGGGAAGTGAATCTTCTAGAGGAATTCAACAGTCAAATTTTCTTCAAGGCCAGAATCTCAGACGGGACAGCTTATCCTTGTTGTTGATGGATTACTAGGCCATTGTTTCTTTATGTTTGCAATTTTCTTCAATTGTATTGACTTGTTTGCTTTTAAACTTTGTTTGTACTTTCATGATGGTTTTAATGAAATGAGCATTGCTTTGTTTTGATTCAATTTCATTTACTATTTGCATCTTTATGCTTTATATTTCAAGTTCATTTATCTTTTCTCAAGCTTTTACAATGATTGGAGGGAGGATGATGAAAATGAGATACCCATAATTGTTGTTAGTAAGCTTTCAATTGAGACTTGGTTGATGATATACAGGCATTGTTTCAAATCCCAAACACTGGAGAAATAAGGAAGTTAATCCTTTGTCAACCCCTTTGAGCCTTGAAGTTGGAGTTTCTTTCTATTCGAAAAAACCCTCAATTTTAACCTGGGAATGGGTAGTTCTCAATTAATTCGAATGTGCATTCAAGTATAAGAGAATTATTCAAGACACCTTTCAATAAAGGTTACAATCTCAAGCTTTCCTTCACACACATCAATGTGTTGAAGATGTTTCTCAATTCAAAAGCCAATGATGGTTCGTCGTAATCATTAAGCCATGCAGTCATTATCTTTCAAAAAAAATGATATTGAAAAAATTATTGAAAAAAAAATCAAATCCCGTTAAGTCAAAACCTATGAAGGAGACTTAGGCAAACAAACTGGGACATCCCGATGGCTGTAAGTTCAAATGACACAGTTCAGGCAAAAGTTAGGGATAATAAAAGAAAGATTTGTCAAGAGGTCATAAAAATCCTCAGCGAAAATAAGATGAGTGGACCAAAGTCCTCACTAGAAATAACAAAAGGAAAGATGTGACTGCTATCTCAAAATCCTTTGGCTTACGAACCATCTTCATCTGTGCAATCCCAAAATTCTTGGAACTTGAATGCATAGGCTAAATTGATTGAATGTAGGACTGGAGTTCATCACGAAGTGGGGTTGGGTACAAATAACTTTGAGCCTATATCCTTTGTTTCATAAACTGTGAACCAAACCACGTTACAACCTTCAAAAGTCCTAATTGAATCCAGGTTTCTCTTGAAAAGCATACTACAACAAGGTTGCGTAAACTGACTCCCAAGTTCGTTACCAATCATTTGTTTTCTTACTTTTGCTTTATCTTTAATTTTGTCTCAACCGCCGTGTTTTGACAATGTTTTCATTTACTTTACATCAATAAATTTCATTCCAAAAATGATTCTTGATTTCAAACTTTGCATTGAACTTTGCATTAAAATTACCAGGTTTGTACAAACACTTTTATTTGCAAATAAACTTTCCTCATCAAGGAATTTTCAAACAGTCGAGAAAACTTGGTTAGTGATCTTATCAGGGGCAAGTTCTTCCTAGGTCCTATGGATCAAGAGTTGTTGATCAGTGCAAGTTATTCTCAGATTTGGTTAGTCAGAAGATTCTCTGCAAGTTTCATATTGGGTTATTCTCTCAAGGGCTGAAGCCATGATTAGTTTATTCTCTCAACAGTTATTTCAAAGATCTGAGTATTTTCTCCGGCAGTAATCAAGAACTGAATCCATTATCAGTTTTCCTTCATCAGTCATTGAACTTGGGGCAACTTTCTTCAAGAATCCCCAAGCAGCTTTGCATGACTTCCCTCAAAAGATTTTCAACTTGATACAGTTTACTGGTGTGACAGAGATTTGTTCAAATAGCAGTAGCATCTCTAATCTCCGAACAGAATGGCTGTGACTTCTGTGTTGAGGAATCAGTTTCCTTTCTTTTCCACTCCTCTAAGAGTCTAAACTGGTTGTCAACATTTTCTCTCATTTTATTCTTGGGTGTGTTATTCCTCAGTTTTGTTTACGTTTGCGTATTTGAGTGTTTTAGTCCTCATTATGCGTATTCTGGGGTGTGTTATTCCTCAGTTTTGTTTACGTTTGCGTATTTGAGTGTTTTAGTCCTCATTATGTGTGTTCCTGAGTGGTTTAGTCCCCATTTTCGTAAATGTCTGCATACTGAGTGTTTTAGTCCTCATATGCATTTCTCGAGGTCTTGTTATTTTCAACTTCTTACTTTGTGATCAAAGTCCAACTTACTTGGCATTTGTCTGTCTCTCCAGAACTTTTTCTTCACCTACTTGTTGTTTCTCTCAGATATTACATCTCTTATCCGATTGCCATTCTCGGATGTCCATAGTGAAGTCATCGTTGATTTGATGTACTGTCCCGGACCTTTTTCCATCTCATTCAGTTCTGTTCCTGAATGTTGTGATTCACATTTTATCTGATTGCTATTCTCGGATGTTGTGATCACTTCCCTTCCGATTGTCATTCTCGGATGTCCATAGTGAAGTCATCATTGATTTGATGTACTGTCTCGGACCTTTTTCCATCTCATTCAGTTCTGTTCCTGAATGTTGTGATTCACATTTTATCTGTTTGTTATTCTTGGATGTTGTGATCACTTTCCTTCCGATTGCCATTCTCGGATGTCCATAGTGAAGTCATCATTGATTTGATGTACTGTCCTGGACTTTTTCCATCTCATTCAGTTCTGTTCCTGAATGTTGTGATTCACATTTTATCCGATTGCTATTCTTGGATGTTGTGATCATTTTCCTTCCGATTGCCATTCTCGGATGTCCATAGTGAAGTCATCATTGATTTGATGTACTGTCCCAGACTTTTTCCATCTCATTCAGTTCTGTTCCTGAATGTTGTGATTCACATATTATCCGATTGCTATTCTCGGATGTTGTGATCACTTCCCTTCCGATTGCCATTCTCGGATGTCCATAGTGAAGTCATGTACTGTCTCGGACCTTTTT
Organism: Lathyrus aphaca; assembly: GCA_963966055.1. Taxonomy (NCBI): domain Eukaryota; kingdom Viridiplantae; phylum Streptophyta; class Magnoliopsida; order Fabales; family Fabaceae; genus Lathyrus; species Lathyrus aphaca. Next base: position 139,009,657 of record OZ014524.1, on the reverse strand, counting down.
CCATTTCGTTCAGTTCTGTTCCTGGATGTTGTGATTCACTTTTTATCTGATTGCTATTCTCAGATATGGTGATTACCCCTTTCCGATTGCCATTCTCAGATATCCCTAGTATAGTCAGTAATGTCATCCCTGGATGTTTCTGATATATCTTTTTCGTGACTGTTTCTCACTTCATACAGTGCCATTCCTGGATGTTGTGATCTTTTCTGTCCAATTGCCATTCTTGGACATTTTCGTTTCGGCTAAGCCATGTGATGGTCTCTAGCATGCTGCTTTTCCTCGTCGGAGTTTTATGCTCCTTATCCCCAGCGTTTATTTCATTTCATGTGTCGTCTTATCCCTCATGGATTTCTCTGCTTTCATAACATTTTCATATGCTTCATATCATTTCCATATCATCTTCATATCATTTCCATATCATCTTCATATCATTTCCATATCATTTCGTATCGTTCATTTCATTTCATTCCAGTTTTTGGCATCTTAGGATCAAAAATTGGGTTTTTGATATTTAAGTATCTTCCATCTTGTCGAAACGAAGATTTCAATCTTCATTATCTCTGGATTGAAGAAACTTAAATAGGGGAATATGTCAGACCCTAATTTTTGACCCTAAGATTTTTCACATCTCATCTGCATTTCGCATACAAGCAAGATCACGCACTGTTCGTTATCCTTTTTCAGGTGCAGGTCTTTGCTTCGCAGAGGATCACCATGTTTAATTGCTGTTATTTGTTTATATTTACTAACCTCTAACCAAAATACCAAAAAATGTTGCAGTTTGTTTCTTCTTCTCTCTGTGTTGCAGGATTTAAAAGACAGGGCAGTGATTTCAATTCAGAGGCGTTTGTTCAGTCCCAATTCGATTCAAATGGACGTTTGACCTAAATTTGGTCAAACTATCAAATAAATTGTTTCAATTGCAAGTTGTGTATGCCGGTGGTTCATTTCTCAGACAGTGCGTATTCAAAAGTTTAAGCTGTGTTTTGTGCGAAAGTCATCAGTTATCAGACAATGTTTTGTGCGAAGTTTGGTTCAAATCTTCTTGTTCACCAGTTTATCAGCAGTTCATCTGAGGATTTATTTTCCTCAGCATGGATTCAAATAATCGAGGCAAACTTCAGATGATGGTTGTGGCTTAGGTGACAAAGTTGCGATTTATTCAGGGGTTCGGGATTGGTTGTGTTCATCTTATCAGTGGTTTGTGAGGAAAAATCAAAAGTTGGTTGTGGGCTAAAATCAATTTCATATCCATTATCCATTTTTTTTATTAAACCATTTTTTAACCATTACCCATTTCTATTCATTTTTTTTATACCTATTTTCTTATCCATTTTTATCCATATCCATTCATATTTTGATTTTTCTTTGACATCCGATTTATCTCAATTATTCTTTTCATTTCTATTCACTTTTAATCCATTTTATATTCAATTCATATTTTCCATCCATATTCCAATTTTAATATCACATCAAATCTTTTTTTTATATATTTCCATTATATTTTGTAGGAATTTATATACTTATCATATTTTTTATTTTTATCCAAAATCTTTTATCAATATCCATTTTTTTTATAACAATCAAGTCCATTTTGTTTTTTTAGCCCACATAACTTTTGAGAAAGTATTGAAGAAAACATGTAAAGCCCAGCCAGTCAACATCAGCAACACAGCTCCACACGTGATTCTTTTCTCAGCCAAGACTTCAATACACTCCAAGCCACAAACATCACAACAGCACCAACAACACGTGAACACGCACATCAGTTGAGTAAAACGCAGCGAAACAACAAGTTAAACGACACCAAAGTCTTCAAGCCACACAAAGCCATCATTTACGCCGTACAGCATTTCACGCCAACACCCAAACACCTCAAGCCAAACTTCAGCCCAAGCCGCATACGGATCATCCAAAACACGGCATACATTAACCAAAACGCAGAAGAAAAAGGAAATCAAAGAGGAAAAATATTCAAAACACAGCAGCAGAGCACGCTTTTCCCGTGAGTCTCAAAACGCACAATACAAAGAACAAAATGCAGGATGCAATCACACAAAAACTCATGACGACGAAACGCGAGAAAATCAATTCAAAACGACATTCAAATTCTCAGCTCCTTCTCCTATAAATTGAGCTTCCCCCTTCCAATTTCAACAAGCTTGAAGAGCACAACAAACCTCTGCCCAATTGCTATTCTAAATCAAGCTTCATACCTCCATCAACCCTAATTCATCTTCATCACCTTAGATTCTTCTCAACTTCAAATAAATTCCAAGCATCTTCTTCCATAAACCCTTCGATCCCCTCATTTCAATCTGAATTTTCGCAAGCTAGCTTAAACCACCGTTAACCTCTTCCTTCATTTTCCCCTTTCCGTAAATTTTACAACCACCGCATCAGTTTTGCACAACAAACGCAGTGAGACGGAGAGATATCGGGAGAAAGCAAACTTCCATCGGCGATTTGAGAGAGAGATCCGTGAATGGAGATGGAAACAAGTTTGAATTAGAGAGATTGTTACCGTCGCGATTTTTTTTGAGGTGAGAGTGTGATGAATTGTACCGCCGACGGCTATGTTCACAGGAAGAAGAAGAGAGTTGTCTTTTATTTCGTTTCTTTTATTTTAGGTTTTTTTGACTTTTGTTTCATATAAAACTGATTGTTTGATTTGGGCCTTAAGGCCATTGGATTTCTGTTTGCTATCATCACCTGCCATTGCAGCGCCACATTCCCCTTTAGTTTCTTTTTTTCTTTTTTTAAATCCTTTTCTTTTAATTAGTTTTTGTTATATGTCTTAAAAAATAATTTTATTAACAAATTTTTCTTAATTTTCAATTATAGGTTTCTTTTAAGAAAGATATTATAAAAAAAAAATATTAGTGTTTAAACTTTGTTTTTTCTTCATTATTTCAATTTGATTTTAATTCTTTTTGGTTGTTTTTTTGTGGATTTTATTTTAGATCCATCTTTCTTATTCATCTTCTTTTATTTTTGGTCGATGAGATCTCCGATTCGGTGATTATTGGTTTTCGAAGATGTTTAATCTTCATTATTTCAAATCTATGGATGAATGATCATTTGGATCATTCTCCATACTTTGGAATCGTGATAGGTTGCCTTCGATAATACAATGTGAAATCTCGATTAAGATTAGACCGTTACCTTTTCTTTTTGTGCGACATGTTTTCGGAGAATGATTCATTATATCATTTCTCTAACATGTATTAGCACAAATATTTTCCACCTTAATTGGTGGTGGCCGGCCTCATTTGTAGGGTAATTACTGCGTAAATTACTCGGCGATTGCTTAACATAGACCTAAACTTGTCCCGATTCGGAATAAGATCCATTTGGATCCGGTTGCCTCGATTTTGGTTATCTTTTTGTGGTTGTGTTTGATTAAGTTCATCATACCATTTCTATGTAAATATTATAATAATACTAATATACTAACCATTTAAATTCAATCTCTCGCACCTTATCCTCTTTATTTCAATCTCTCGCTCCTTATCTCTCTTATTATGCTTTTATACTATATCATCCATCATATTGTTTATGTTTATATTGTTGCTTGTGATTTTTCTTTTGTCCATTTGGACACAAAAACATTAATAAGGGATTAAACATTTTTAAAGACTTGTGACTTTAATTTCGGACTATGGCTACTATCCTTAGCATTAGACTTGGAGTTGGACTTAGATTCTAGGATCATTCCCTTGCTTGAGCTATTATGGATTGAAGACTTTGGCTCCGATTGAGTTCACTTGATTATGAAGATAGAAATTCGATTGTTTCAAAGAATGTTCACCACACGGTTTGATTGTTCTTCCTTTAGCTTTTATTTTCAAGTCTTAGGATAGTCACTTCATCTCCTCCCACTTCTTAAATTTTCAAATCTCCTTCCTATTTTCAAAACTTTCTTTGTTTTCAAACTTCAAACATTTTCGCAATCAAACCTTGACCTAGGTCATGCGATTTTACCTTTTCAATTTTATTTTTTAATAAATGCTAAACCACATAAGTATATCGAAACTTTCTTCTCAAAAACTTTAAAACTTTCAAAACTCATTCAATTGTTTTTGTGCCCTCGTGCACGGTTCTTCTTAACCATTTTTCATCTTTAGATATGATTCATTCTTTCTAGCGGAATTATTCGCTAAAGAATGTCGACTTATCTTCACATTTTAAAATCAATTCAACTCATTGCTTCTTTTCACAATTTGTACCACGAACTACGAGGTTTTGATCTTGCATTGCACTTTGTGGGTACATAGGCATGAGACGTTCGTCTCTTCAAAGACAAAATTCTTAAAAAACATTCCTCTTCTCATCCATTCAATCTTTTTTTTCAAGCAAACCAATTTCAAACCAAAAAAGCAGCAAATATTTCAAACGGCTCCCGTGGAGTACCACAGACATTTTGGGTGCGTAAAACCTTCCCAATTTGTAACCTATCCCCTTACCCGTTCTCTGTTTGATTCTTTTAGCTTTTTAGCTTTTAGATTCATTAGGTTTTATTTGCTCTTTTTCCCTTTTCCATTTGGAATAAAATAAAAGCGCGGTGGCGACTCTGTTTACCTTGAGTTAAGTTAGCTAATAGCTTACACTCATGATTTTACCACTACAATATGCACCTTATCGGCATAAATCTGACATTTGTGATATGTTTTAGAATGTTGATAGCAGTCAGCTTCCATGGTAGACCAATAATAACCTGCTCTCAATATCTTCTTTGCCATGGTATGACCACTAGAATGAGTGCCAAAAATCCCATCGTGCATGTCTTCCATAATCTCCGTTGCTTCTTTCTTATCCACACAATGAAGCAAAGTCGAATCATGATTGCGCTTGTACAAAATTCAATTACTCAAGAAGAACTTAGCAGAAAACCTCCTCAGAAACTTCTTATCTTTGACAGATGCCCCTTCAGGGAACTCCTGAGCTTCAAGATACCTCTTTACCTCATAGAACCAAGGCTTTTCTTCTACTCCTTCAGTTTCAATCTCATTGCAGTATGCATGCTTCTCAAATCTGTCAATAGTGATCTTGTGAGCTTCAACATCCCAGCTAATCTCAAACATAGATGCCATGGTGGCTAGTGCATCTGCCAATTGATTCTCTCCTCGTGGAATATGTCCAAAGGTAATCTTTTCAAAATATGGGATCAAGGACAACACATGCTCTCTGTAAGGAATGATATTTTCATGCTTGGTATCTCAATCTCCTTTAATCTGACTAACTACCAGGGCTGAATCTCCATATACATCCAGGAACTGAATCTTCATCTCAATGGCAGCTTTGATACCCATGATACATGCCTCATATTCAGCCATGTTATTGGTACAATAGAAACAAAGTCTTGCAGTAATTGGGGTATGACAACCTTCAGGGGAAATGATCACAACACCAACACCATTACCCAGCGCATTAGAAACTCCATCAAAAACCATAGTCCATCGGGATCCTTGTTCAGATCCGTCATATTGTCCAGGTTCTTTAGTAATAATTATAATGTCTTCATCAGGGAACTCAAAACTCATTGACTGATAATCATACACTTCTTGATGAGCCAAATGATCAGCTACCACGCTACCCTTAATGGCCTTCTGAGTAGTGTACTGTATATCATATTCTGTTAAAATCATTTGCGATCTTGCTATTCGTCCGGAGAGAGCAGGTTTCACGAATATGTACTTGATTGGATCCATCTTTGAAATCAACAAGGTAGTATGAGTCAACATATACTGTCTTAGTCGGAGAGCAGCCCATGCCAAAGCGCAGCAAGTTTTCTCGAGCAGTGAGTATCTTGTTTCACAGTCGGTAAACTTTTTGCTAAGGTAGTATATTGCTTGCTCTTTTCGACCAGACTCGTCATGTTGCCCTAACACACACCCCATTGAGTTGTCTAATACTGTTAAGTACATAATCAAGGGTCTTCCATCAACTAGTGGCATCAAAATTGGAGGTTCTAGGAGATATCTCTTGATTTCATCAAAGGCTGTCTGGCACTCGCCATTCCATTCCATTACCTGATCTTTCTTCAACAACTTGAAGATTGGCTCACAGGTAGCAGTTAGTTGGGAAATAAATCTTGCAATGTAATTCAATCGTCCCAAGAAACCTCTAACTTCCTTCTCAGTACAGGGAGCAGGCATCTCTTGTATAGCTTTTACTTTTGCAGGATCCACTTCAATACCTTTCCCACTGACAATGAACCCCAGGAGTTTACCAGACCTAACTCCAAAAGTGCACTTATTTGGATTCAATCTCAGCTTGTATTTCTTCAACCTCTCAAACAACTTATGCAGGTGATCAAGGTGTTGTTCTTCATTCTGGGACCTGGCTATCATATCATCCACATATACCTCTATCGCGTGATGAATCATATCGTGAAACAAAGCCACCATAGCACGCTGATATGTTGCCCCGGCGTTCTTCAAACCAAATGGCATCACCTTATAGCAAAAGGTGCCCCACTGTGTAACAAATGTAGTCTTCTCCATATCTTCAGGTGCCATCTTGATTTGATTGTAACCAGAGAAACCATCCATGAAAGAGAATACCTTATGCTGAGCAGTGTTGTCTACCAAAACATCAATATGTGGAAATGGAAAGTCATCTTTAGGCCTAACCTTATTCAAATCCCTGTAATCTACACACATACATACCTTACCATCCTTCTTAGGTACTGGTACCACATTTGAAACCCATTGAGGATAAGAAGTCACAGCTAAGAACCCTGCATCAAATGGTTTCATCACCTCCGCTTTAATCTTTTCTGACATTTCAGGACGCATGCGACGAACCTTCTGCTTCTTCGGACGACAATCTTCTTTTACCGGTAAATGGTGAACCACAATGTCTGTATCCAACCCTGGCATATCTTCATAAGACCAAGCAAAGATTTCCATATAGTTACGTAACATCTGAATTAGTCTGCTCTTAATATCATCCTCTAACTCAGCTCCTATCTTGACCTCTTTCCTGCTTTCTTCAGTTCCCAGATTCACAAATTCGATTGGCTCTTCATGTGGTTGTATAGCTTTCTCTTCTTGTTGTAATAACCTAGCAAGATCTACAGGTACTTCACAATCTTCCTCCTTTCCATCTTCAACTTGATAGATCGGATTCTCGAAATTATAATTGGCAATAGTAGAACTGTTATCAATAGGATCAAGAGTGGATGAGGATCTGCATTTTAGTGATGTGGGTGTGTGTAAGAACACATAGCTGATAAAACAAAAATAAAAATAAAAGAAAGACAAGGAGCACAATATTTACGAAAATGAAACGTCCATTGATTTTTATTGAATGAAGTATGCAAATGAAATGACATCCCGAAACAAGCATACCATTGTGCCCCGAGTAAGACACAAGGCTTAAAACTTTAATTTTTCGAAATTACAAACTTAAAATAAAAACACAGTAATAGTATTTACTCCTGACTAAAGGAGATAGGAATAACGTCTTCAGTCTTCCAGTTGTCGAGTCCATCACCCACGGTAGGAAAGATCCAATCATCCAGGTTGTAATCTTCATTACAGTCACCCACAACATTGATTTGATCTCTTATGACCCCTTGATTAGTGATACGAACAACACGAGCATGACGAACAGCCTTCTGAGATTCTGCAGTGAAACCCAAACCAAATTTGTCATACTTGTAAGGGATGTTGGGAAGCTGACCCCAAATAGTAGAACCACCTTTTGCAACCACATCCTTAGCATCTTTGAGGGAGGCCATTGCAAGAGGTATGTTAGTAACCATAGGAACTCTTTCAGGAACAGGGACAGACTGAGGAACAGGATCAGAGCAAGGAACAACTTCAAATGTTTGACACGGAGTTTCAACCATCTCACCCTCTATTTCCACATATTTGAAAGTATTCACATGGCTCACCATGTACTCCTCCTCACCATAGACAGTGACAATTTTGTTCTTCACCGGATATTTCAACTTCTGATGCAAGGTGGAAGTCACAGCACCTGCCCCATGGATCCAGGGGCGCCCAAGCAAACATGAATACGCAGGACGGATATCCATCACATAGAAAGTAGAGTTGAAGACTTGAGAGCCTACTTTGATCGGGAGGTCTACTTCTCCATGTACCACTCTTCTTGAACCATCAAAGGCCCTCACCACTACATCACCTTGTCTTAACACAACATCTTCAGGGATTAGCTTGTCCAAAACTTCTTTAGGGAGTACATTTAATGAAGAACCATTGTCCACCAGCACATGAGACAAGGTAGTGCCTTTACATTCAATGGAAATATGCAGAGCTCTATTATGGTTTCTCCTGGCAGGAGTCAAATCAGCATCAGAAAAGCCCAACCCATTATCACTAGTCAGATGTGCCACACAATTCTCAAATTGGTCCACAGAAATTTCATTTGGCATATGAGGAGTCTTCAGGAACTTGATTAAGGCTTTAGCATGAGCCTTAGAACACAACAACAAAGATAACATAGAGATTTTGGAGGGAGTATGCCCCAACTGGTCAACAATATCATAATCACTCTTGCGAATGATCTTCAATACTTCTTCCATCTGTTTAGAAAGATTTTCAGCGGTCGGTGCTTCAGCTTGCACAGGTTCAATTACAGGACCCTTGCCCCGGGCATCAGTACTTGGCCCAGCAGTGGAGGTAGTAGTTGGAGTAACTGCACTTTTAGAGGTAGCTTGAGGAGAGAAGATTCTTCCACTTCTGGTGATCTTACTAGATCCAGCAATATTATCAACATCAAGATTAGTATCAGTAACAGGTGCATCAATCAAAGGTTCTTGCTTGACACCATGTATATAAACATTGGAACCGTAATTCCAGGGTATGGCTTTATCAGAAGTATAAGGAACAGGGCCAAGAGTGGTGATGATCATGGGAGCCACTCTAACTTCAGCAGTAATTCTGACAGGACCTTTAGGAGTGATCTTGACAGGGCCTTTGGAGGTAATCTTCACTGGTACTTTATCAACCATAGCTACATCTTCAAGCTTCGTACTTCGAGTCAGATGTTCACACATACTTTCAACAGAAGGCGTCCTCTCAAACAATATAGTGTAATTGTCCATGAGGTGTTGAATACCATCCTTCAACTTCCAGCAACTATCAGGTTTATAGGCACAATAGAAACGATCTTCATTGCAACCTGGAAAGAACCCAGCCTGCACCAGCTTCTTCTTGATAATGGATAGGGGCGTAGTCACATCTTCTACTGAGGAAACATAGGAAACCTCACCCACAGCATTAACAGTCTTCTCATGGTTGGGCATAGGAGCAGTGATCACATTTGGGGTTCCAGGAGGGTCAAATTCAATCTCCCCAGCTTCAATCATGTCTTGAATCTTGTTTTTCAACACCCAGCAGTTGTTGGTGTCATCTCCCGGACTATTAGAATGGTAAGCACATCTTGCATTAGGATTGTACCGAGGAGAGGATGTATTAGGATTCTGAGGAGGATCCCTCAAAGTAATGAGTTCCCCTTTCAACATGTGTTGCAAGGCTTGGGCCAGTGACATGTTGATCTTGGTGAACTGTCTTCTAGGCTTCTGTTGGTTGTTTTTTTGGGGCTTTGGTGGTGCAGGAGTAGGATTAGAGATGTGAACTGCTCCCACAGATTGGTGACTCCTGTTACGACTATGTTGACCATACACAACATTAGACTCCTTCTTCCCACTAGGGGGCTTCTCTGCAGTGCTTGATGAAGAGGCACCCATTTGTATCTTACCACTTCTTATACCACTTTCCACACGTTCTCCAGTCATTATCAACTCAGTGAAACCAGATGATGAGCTTCCAATGAGGTGACTATAGAAATGACCATTCAATGTACTCATAAACATATCCACCAGCTCTCTGTCAGTCAGAGGAGGTTGAACCCTGCCAGCCAGGTCTCTCCATTTCTGGGCATACTCTTTGAAACTCTCCTTAGCACCCATAGACATGCTTTGGAGCTGCATGCGAGTAGGTGCTAAATCAGCATTGTATTGGTATTGCCTATAGAAGGCCTCAGCAAGATCATTCCAATCACGAATATTGACACTTTCCAGTTGATAGTACCATTCCAATTGAGCTCCATACAAGCTCTCTTGGAAGAAATGAATCCACAATTTCTTATCAGCAATATATGGTTGAATCCTCCGGACATAGGATCTCAGGTGCAGCTTAGGACATGAGATACCATCATATACCACAAAAACAGGAACCTTGAAACCAATACGTATAACCACTCCAGAGACTAAACTCAGATCATCAAAATCAAGCCCAGAAGATTTTTGCAATTCCATGGCATTCATTCTGTCTACCAGCATCTTGTACTTTTCCTCACTAACAGGATCACGATAATAGTTAGCCTCAGAATCAGAATCTCTCACAGTATCATGGAGACTACCTCCCTCCTTCTCAGAATTTTCAGACTCAGAATCCTCAATTTGTTCCTTTGTCTTGATAGGACCTCTGAACCTTCTTCCCAGGTTGATAAGGCCTCCTGATTTTCTAGTCTTCTTCTTCTTCTTAGCCAGCAGTGTCTTCAGCTCATCCTGTCCCTTGGACAAGTTCAGGATCAACTCTTGGAATTGTGCATTATGAGCCTGGAGATCCTTGACAGTCTGTTCAAGAGCCATTTTCTGCTGAAATAAACAGCGAGAAGATAAGATACCTGTTCATAAGAAACCTGTGATACAATGACATGGTATGTAAATGCAATGTTTTCAAGGACCGCAGGATTTAAATTTGTTTAAACAACCAGAAAGTAAACTTTTATTGGTAATTAATAAACTTTTTTTCCTCTTGGGCTTACAACAAAAATGAAATGAATACAAAGATGGGGTTTTAAGTCTCCCATGGACGCTTCCTCTTTGTGTTGAGATATGAGTTGAGATTCCGCTCCTCGTGAAGTTGTCTTGTCAGCTCCAGGATTCTTTCTTGACTAGTTTTGAAATGAGCCTCAAAAGTATCCCTTTGCTCCTTCAACTGGATCCAGAACCATTGTAACTCCTCCATATCAGTGGGCATGTCTGGATGAAGAACGATATAAGAAGTATCTCCTTCAGCAACAGGCTCCATGGTAATTGTCAGGATAGCAGGATATGGCATCATAAGAGTCTGAGCACGATATCGCACCCATCTGAGATAAGGTTCCATAGGAATAGTGTACTTTGGTTCCAGAGTCTTGTTGTCAACCTTGATCACCTTGCCCCAAGCTCGTATGAACCTTTGACGGTAACCTTGCAGATCGTTGTTGTAGTCGAACACAATACCTTGAATAAGCATGTCATGAGGACCATTACTCCGAGCATAACCAAACTGACGTAGAGCTAAAGAAAGGTTGTAAGTAATGCCCCCTCTTATGCCAAGGAGTGGCACATTAGGGAACTCCCCACACCGGTCAATGATAGTAACATTCTCCATAGATCGAGAGCACCAATGGATATCTGAGTGAGAAAGTGACATGATCCTTGTTCATTCTTCATCACTGATCGAGGAAGGTGAGAAATAAACCACCTAGACAATAAAGGTATGCAAAACATCAGAGTTCCTCGTGCCTTCGTAGTACGGGTATGGAGAGAATGTAAGATATCTCCAAGTAATGTAGGCACTGGATTGCGAGTCAGAAAGATGTTGATGGTGTGTACGTCTATGAACTGGTCTAGATTAGGGAACAATATTAAGCCATAGATCAATAGGGCTAAGGTTTCCTCAAAAGCATCATAACTCATAGCCTTCAGGAACACTTGAGCTTTCTCCATCAATACCTTAGCTAGAATACCCTTAACTCCACTTCTCGTTTCTAGGACAATGTCAGATTTCTTCAAATGTAGGGCTGTGGCAATGACTTTAGGTTTAGGCTCCTTCTCTAGGCCTGTGAAGGGTCTCTGATTGAGGATAGGTATACCCAACAGTTTGGAGAACTCTTCCATTGTAGGAACCAACTGATAGTCGGGGAATGTGAAACAATGATGTTTAGGATCAAAGAACTGAAATAGGACACTCATCATGTCTTCATTGAACCCTGAAGTGACTAGATCCAGTAGGTAACCATGTCTCTTGATGAATTGGGAGTTTTCAGAAACTTGAGAGACCAATTCCTTAAGCTTAGGAGGTATCCCTACAAAGTTGATCCAGATAGTATTCCTACGAGCAGAAGCCATGACCTGCAACAAAGAACAAAGATAAATCCTTTGGTCCTTGAAATGGTTAGTGAAAATGATATGCTTATGATGCATGATTATGCTATGATGTTATGCTTAATCACAAACATGTGGCACACACAAACAAATCACACCATAGCCCTAGGTTTGAAGGCTTGCATGAGGTTTAAAGGTGAGTACCCTCCCCTGAAGTTTAGATGGTTCATCCTGTCCTACAAAAGTAACCAGGTTCTAAGGGATCTCAATATCATTGACCCTTCACAAGGGTGGTTGTTCAGTAGGCAACTTACTTGCCAACCAAAACCCTCCAAGTTTAGGATCTCAATGAGCGTAGTATCGAGTATCAACCAACTTCAGTCTTCACCAAAGCCGGTTATCTCACTACTTTCTAAAGGCCAAGATGGGATGACTAAGGTTCTAAAAGTCAGTTAGTGTATTCATAACATATGGTAGCCCCATATTATCCTTAACTTACTCAAGGAACATAAGCACCAACCAAGAAGTCACACTAACTATGGCCACCAGATCAACCATATCGGTATACGCCGTACAATTTCCTTGGTCTATTGCCATTTACCTAAGGTACACTAGATCCGGGTTAGGATCTTTCACACATAAGAGCCCCACAGAAAAGTAAAGCAAGAAAAGAAAACAATTTAAGTGATCTAATTCCTAAGGGTACCCCTCTTTTATTAAGTCCCCAGCAGAGTCGCCAGTTCTGTAACACGGTGGGAGAACTGACTTTCTATAAATGTTGCGGATAGCAAGAGTCGCCACTGACTTTTATTTTATCCAAAAGGAAAGGACATAAAAGAACAGGAAAGACCTTAAAAAGATTTTGAGTTCGGGGGGTAGGTTATACAAAGGGAAGGTGTTAGCACCCTTTATATCCATGGTTATCCATGGGCTCTTAGTTACTTAGCCCACTTTAATTGTTTTTGAAGAGTGTAGTGTGTGATTAGAAGTTTTTCTAAGTACTTTATAATGATCCTCGTATGGATGTATATAAAGCCTTGTTTTGAAAAATGTTTAAGAAAGTATTGTGAGGTGTGAAAAGTATTTTTGAAGAGTGAGCAAGTAACTATGAGGTACCTACCCTAGATTAAGTCTTTTGTGTTCTCGTATGTTCTTTCAATGGTAAGATTATCCCTATTATTAAGGAATAGGTAGTCATTACCTTGGATGTTATAAGGGACATGTGTAGGGACATCTGAATATAGGCAACTGCAAGGTGTCTTTAGCAATTCGTAGGAACTTATCATCTTTTATTCAAAGGGACAAGATCATTTATCGTAGGCAACCTCGAAGGGACTTGATCTTATAAACTGAAGGGACTTGACGATATTTGTGAAGGGATTTTGCTTAAGACACCTTACTTGACCTTTTGAAATAGGCAACATGAGAGGTAACCCTAGAAAGTGCAAGATGGCGATTAAAGATCGACTTACGTGTGTGCGTGTTCATATTCAAATACTTATCTTATTTACGTTAATTGTTCTAAGTTAATTTTAATTATAAGTATGTTATTCACACCATAGAATTACTAACCACACAATAAATATATTCATAATAGAAATAAAGCAACAAAAAAAATATAAATCTAAACTATTACAAAGCTTTGGGACAATTACAATATAATCGAGAAATATAATAAATATAAACAATAATAATAATAATTAAGATAAAAGGTTAGAAAAATAAAAATAATAGAAATAAGAAATTAGCAAAAAAAACAAATTAATATTAGAAAAGATTTAGATTTAATTAAGAAAATAGATTTTAATAATAATAAATAAATATTGAATTATTCACATATTTAACAAATGATTAATGATTAATTATAATTTATAAAAAATATTAGGTTAAACTTCAAGGTTAAGAAAAATTAGGGGTAAGGTTATAAAAATTAGTGAAATTCTGGGATCATGTACATGATGTCGAACCAGATGTTTAAACACTTGAAATCTTAAACAAAACTTAAAGTGCTGGTAAATTAAATAACACAGGAAATTGTTAACCCAGTTCAGTGTATCTCCACACTTACATCTGGGGGCTACCAAGTCAGGAAGGAAATCCAATATAAGTAATATTAATTCTGGAGTTAAACCAACCAGTTTAATCCTTCACTTAATATCTACCCAAGGCAATTTCTACCAAAGACACAACTTAGATATGAGTACCTACTCACTCCCCCTCAATCACACAGTGATATTTTAAAATGATTAATAAAATTGAAGTCACACTTCAAACACAACAGCTTGATCTTACTTAAAAGTTTCAATCAAGACACAATACACTTTTTGCTTAAAAGCTCATAAAGTGACACACAATTAAAACCTGCTTAAAAACAACCAGCTCTACAAAACACTCTTTACAGTCTTCTTAAATTCGTGATTCTTCTTGAGTGTTTCAGTTCCTTAAATAGATGCTTGGTTTGTGGGTTTTTTGCAAATTATCCAGACCTTGATAAATCCCACAGTCATCACCTTGAATTAGGGTTAGTTAGTTTGTTATCTCCTTGAATCAAGGTGAGTTAGTTATTCTGTTACACTGAAACCAGATAACTAAGCCTCCTAAAGATGCGCCTTGGAGTGCTTATCTCTTTACATTTAATTCCAGATAAATTCTCCTGAATTTACTCACTTCTGTTATGCATCATTTAAGTCTGGTAGCAGGTTTACGATGTCACAACATCTGGTGTGACATCCTGATGTCTTGACTTAAGTTCATTAACTTTTACTCTGTTTGTCAATGTCACAACATCTGGTGTGACATCCTGAACTAAGTTCAACACTTCTTGTTTGTCAAAAATTCGGCCAATTCTTAACATCTACAATTAGGGTTAGGGTTATAATCATGAGAATTAGGGTTTTTAATTATTAATTTAAAGATAATCAATTTATTTACAAAATATATAATAATAATAATAAATATAAATATATAAAAAAAATTATAAACAATTTGAATTTTTTTGAGAAAATAAAATTATGAATTTTTAAAATGATAGGTTTTTATATAAGAAAATAATATAAACATTTTATTTTAGAAATTAATTTAAACATTAAATAAATATAAAAGAAAACATAAAGAAATTGAAGTAAAAAACATACTTGGGGCTGGGATTCAAACCCAGGCCCTAGGCTTCAATCTCTCAGTCCCACAACCACTACCACCAGGCCAAGCGCGTCCTTGTGTCCATGATACGAGTAGCATTCCTTTTGTTATAATCCTGTGAAAATAAAAAAATATGTAACAAAACAAAATGGCCTGGGGGGAATCGAACCCAGGACCATCACATTCACAAGCAAACACACAAACCAGCTGAGCCACATGGGGCGCGTTCAACATCTAATCAACAACAAAACATTATATTTTAAACAAGCTTTTTGAATTATGATTTTGGCGCCATTGGACTTCATCTTCTACCTCCAGCCTGCAAATTTTCCTGCGAAATTTGCTTGGCTTTTTCCTGCGAATCTTCTTGCGTAATACAACCTGCGATTTTCAAATACCACATAACCAGTACAATCAAATCAAATTAAAAACACCATTGGACTCCTTGTGACCTGTACAATTCAATTATGTCATCAAAAATCATTTATATTATGTGAATCGAAGAACCCTAATTTGAAGCTTGAAACCCTAAGTATGGTGTTTTGCGTTTTCGACCATGAAACTTCAATCTAAACATCCAGAATCCATCTATGAGTCTTCACAAACAACAAAACATAATCAAAATTCATTATAATCGCATGAATAATTAGAATCAAAAAATTAAAATTCAAGCTAAAACAAGATTCGGTTTATGCATTTTATGATGCTATGGATGAAAGTGATGATGGGGATACGATCAGGGAGTCTCAAGGAAGCTAAAACAACCTTTACTTTGCCTTGAAAGTGTCTCTAAATCCAAAACCGAATGTCACTTTTTTGTATGAAAATTGGAACTTTGTTCATACTCTTGGAGGCTGCAAATTCGTCCCCTTGTACTTGTGATCAGTTTGTGTATATGTATGGAGTTGAATTAGGTCAAAAGTTTTTGGATTTATGGGCTTTGTGGAGATTACTTGATCATGAAGATTCACTTCCTTCAAATATTGAAAATATCTTATAAAACCTTTCTAAATTGGCCCATCAGATTCTCTCCCCAGGTACTGATTTATAACCCTAGGAGAAAAATCAACACATCTCCCCCTCACATATACCTTCCTGAAATCCTCAGATTTCCCATCAGCACACCCCTCTTGTAGATTGACTATGAATTATTTGACCAACAGTTCATAACAAGGGGAAAAGTTGGAGACAGTTTTTAATAAACCAGCATTGGAGATTAAGTCTATTACCTCAGTGCACTCCAAAGCATTGCTGCCCAGCTCTCTTTCCAGAGCCACCCTTCTTTGGTAGACATACTTCCATTTGCTCACACTAGAGACATGATGGAAGGACACATTGTCCAGAGGTGCTTCAGGAACAGCAGAGGCAGTCCTGGGAGGTGCTGGCTTCTTCCTTGGTTGGGATGTTGGGACATCCTCCTCAACATCTGAGTCAGGTGGAGTTGTAGCTTTCCTCTTCTGGGTGTTTACCTTGCTCCATTGCTTAGTAGGTCCAAAGGCAACTTTGACCTTGTCCTTTTTAGGAGTGGACTGTTTCTTTTCAGAAGTTGCATGTGCAGCTGGCTTCTTCTCCTTCCTAGCCCTAAGCCTCTTGGCTATGCTAGGATTGACAGATGCTATGATCTCAGTGTCAGAGTCATCATCTAGGTTTTCAACAGGTGGAGGTTGGGAAGCCTCTCTTTCATCAGCTTGATCAGCAGGAGCTTGATCATCAGTAGTTTTGTCATCATCACTTGGGGCTTTATCCTGGCCCTCAGATGCTTCAACATTTCTTGGGACATCCTGTTGAGCAGGTATGTCCTCTTCAGCCTGGTTGCTTGGTTCTTCTTGTGGAGCAGGCATACTGTTCAGGGGAACAGACACCCCGGGCACAACTCTTTGTTCAAAAAAGGATCCTGTTTACAAGTTGTTTGATGGATGCATCCACATAAGCAGAAGCTCTGGGGGTGCTTGTAGATGAAGGAGTTCCCTTGCTTTTGCTGAAAACAGGCTCCTTAGCTCTTCTTGCATTGGGATTTCTAGGTTTTTGAGCAATAGGAATGCTTCCTCTGATCTCATCTATAGGAGTAGCATCCATTGGTACTACAGAAATTGGAGTTGCATGCACTACATCTTCTTGATTGAGACCCTCATCAATGAAGTTAGGGTTTTGATGTTGAGACATTTTTTCGAATGTAGTGGAAAAGGAGTTAGGTTTGATAGATTTTGATGAGCTTAGAGATTCAGCTGTAGCATGCAAAGCGTTTAGTGGAGCTAATGAGGATGTGAGGAGGTGAAAGCACGTTTGTACATTTATAGAATCCGTTACTAGTGGAATTTTTAAGAGTGGAATACAAAGAGTTATTGGCCAGACTGGTGCTGCCATCTGGTGATCATGCCACACGATGTCATGAGACATGCTAGCACTTCTCCACAACTGCTATATTTCACATAAGCAGATTCCCAATTTACCCCTTAGGTTTTCAAATTGGGTAGCATCCAAAGCCTTAGTAAATATGTCAGCTAATTGCAGCTCTGTGGCTACATGCTCTAATGTGATCACCTTCTCTTCCACAAGGTCTCTGATGAAGTGATGTCTGATGTCTATGTGCTTAGTTATGCTGTGTTGGATAGGATTTTTTGAGATGTTAATTGCACTTAAATTGTCACAGTACAATGTCATGACATCTTGTGGGACATTGTATTCTGTGAGCATTTGTTTCATCCATACCAACTGTGAACAACTGCTACCAGCTGCAATATATTCAGCTTCAGCAGTGGATAAGGATACACAATTTTGTTTCTTACTGAACCAAGAAATTAAATTGTTTCCTAGAAAGAAGCATCCTCCTGATGCACTCTTTCTATCATCAGCACTTCCAGCCCAGTCAGCATCACAAAATCCAGTGAGAATTGGTTCACAACCATGAGAGTACATTATGCCATAGTCACATGTACCATTTACATATTTCAATATCCTCTTAACCTGGTTTAGATGACTCACTTTTGGTTCAGCTTGATACCTTGCACACACACCTACTGCAAAAGCTATATCTGGTCTGCTAGCTGTCAGATATAGTAGGCTTCCAATCATGCTTTTGTATAAGCTTTGGTCCACATTCTCACCTTTGTCATCCTTTGTTAGTTTTAAATGAGTGGGGGCAGGTGTTCTCTTGTGACTTGCATTGTCCATCCCAAACTTCTTGACAATGTTCTTTGCATACTTGCTTTGGGATATGAACATGGAGTCCTCCATTTGTTTGATTTGCAGTCCAAGGAAGTAGGTTAGTTCTCCCACTAGACTCATTTCAAACTCAGACTCCATTTGAGTAACAAAATGTTTAACCATCCTATCTGACATCCCTCCAAACACTATGCCATCCACATATATTTGAGCAATCATAACCTTTCCCTCTTCATCCTTTACAAACAAGGTTTTGTCTATTCCTCCTTTTCTGTATCCATGTTTAATGAGAAAGGTGGTCAGTCTTTCATACCATGCTTTGGGAGCTTGCTTTAGACCATACAGAGCTTTCCTCAGCTTATATACATGATCTGGACAACTTGGATCAACAAATCCCTTTGGTTGCTCCACATATACTTCCTCATTAAGGTACCCATTTAGGAATGCACTTTTAACATCCATCTGAAATAGTTTGAACTTTAAGATGCAAGCAATTCCTAGAAGTAGTCTGATGGATTCAAGTCTTGCTACTGGTGCAAAAGTTTCATCAAAATCTACCCCTTTAATTTGTGTATACCCTTGAGCCACAAGCCTAGCCTTGTTTTTTGTAACTACTCCCTGCTCATTAGACTTGTTTTTATACACCCACTTAGTGCCAATCACATTAATGTCATCAGGCCTAGGAACAAGATCCCATACTTCATTCCTTGTAAACTGGCATAATTCTTCCTGCATAGCAAAGATCTAGTACTCATCATTAAGAGCTTCCTTGATGTTCTTAGGTTCTATCTTTGAAACAAAGCAGGAGCCTGAGATCACCTCTCTTGATCTAGTGATGACACCTTTTTTGGGAACCCCAATTATCAGTTCTTTAGGATGATCTTTCTGGATTCTGATGGAGGGAGGTTTGTTGGATTGTTCTGACCTTGCCTCAGTTAGAGTGAAGTCAAGATTATCACTTTTTATTTCAACTTCAGTCTGATTGTCAGCAGATGTTCCAACATCATCAACAACATCTGCAGAGGTGTAACACGGTGGGAGAACTGACTTTAGTTATGTTGCGGATAGCAAGAGTCGCCACCGACTTTTATTTTATCCAAAAGGAAAGGGTATAAAAGAACAGGAAAGACCTTAAGAGATATTTTTGGGTCCGGGGGTAGGTTATGTAAAGGGAAGGTGTTAGCACCCTTTACATCCATGGTTATCCATGGGCTCTTAGTTACTTAGCTCACTTTTGAATTGTTTTTGAAAATGTGAAGTGTGTGAATAGAAAATTTTCATATGAGTTAATAATGATCCATGTACGGATGCGTAAAAACTTGTGTTTGAAAATTTGTTTGAAATTTGTTAAGTGTTTGAAAATTTGAAATGAAGTGAGCAAGCAACTAGGAGGTACCTACCCTAAAGTTTAAGTCTTTTCTGTTCTTTATCCTTTAAGTGGTAAGACTATCCCTATTATTAAGGAATAGGTAGTCATTACCTTGGATGTGAGGGACATATGAAGGGACATCTGTTTAATGAAGGCAACTGTAGGGTGTATTAAGCACTTTTGGAGGGACTGTCATCTTTATTCGAAAGGGACAAGATCATTACGAAGGCAACATTCGAAAAGGGACTTGATCTTTTATTGTTAAGGGACTAGATGAATTTATTTTGAGGGACTTTTGCTTTATACACCCTACTTGACCTTTTTGATTAGGCAACATGAGAGGTATCCCTAAGGAAGTGAGATGGCGATCAAAGATCGACTTACGTGTGTGAGTGTACAATTTTAAATATTTATCTTTTGAATTAAGTGATCTAAATTAATTTTAAATAACATACATGTTTACACTCCCTATTTTTACTAACCATGACATAAAAATAAATAATTTAAATATTACAAAATATTACATCCAGGAGCAATTACAATAATAATAATAAAGCAAATTAAATAAATAGCAAAATAAATAAATAATTATAATTGGGTTAGTGAAAATAATAATAATAAAAATAATATCAAATTTAATGAGGTTAGTAATAATAATAATAATAAATCACAATATCTATAAATGGGGTTAGTAATAATAATAATAATAATAAATCACAATATCTATAAATGGGGTTAGTAATAATAATAATAAATATGAAAATAAATAGCATTAATGATAAAATAAATAAGAATATTAGCATAATAATTACAAGATCAAATTTTTATGAACAATTATTATTTAAGATTGCGAAGAAAATATAAACAATTAATTATCATAAAGTCTTAAATGCTATAAAAATTAAGTTAATTATAAACATATTATGAAAATGAATTATATTAAATTAACAAGTTTTAATTATTTTTTAAAACATATATTAAAAAAATTATTTACATACATAACTAGATTATAAACAATTATAGAATATTTACATATTATAAAAAAAAAATTAAACATTTTAATTTTTAGATTTTATGTACAAAATTTTAAATTATAAACAATGTAGGTCATATTTACATATTATAAAAATAGGATCAATTATGATTATATTTACAAAATTTAATAAGATAGATACATGAATGAAGATATGATCATACAATTATATTTACAAATTTAAAGATTATAATAAAATTTTATTCACTAATTAAAATATAAACAAGAATTACAATTAGGTTTTTTTTAGAAAAATATTTTAGGGTTTTGAAAATAATTAGGATTTAATAATTTATAAAATTGCATTAGGGTTTTAAAAAGATATTATGATTAAATTAGAGTTTGCAAAAATAAATTAAATTTTATATACAACAAAATATAAATCTAATTATTATTATATACATGTTTTTAATTTTAAATGTATAATTATAAAAAACTAAGTTTAGAATTAGAAAACATTTACATGATTATAATATAATTAACAAAACAATGAAATCATAAAAAAAAATTGAAATTTTCCTGGCTGGGAATTGAACCCAGGATGCCTTGCTTGACAACACCCATGCCATACCACCAGGGTCCTTAGCTTCTTTCATGCGCGTACCAACCACCAGGCCACTTATCATCCTATGAAATAATATACAAACAACACAATAAATATACAAATCAAAATTCAAAAATCTGAAGCGCGCGAAGATCTTCATCTTCAACCTTGGGTTCGCAGGTTTTCCTGCGAATTTATCTACAACTTTTCCTGCGATTATTCCTACCAATACAACCTGCGAACATCAAACACTATTCAAACAGCACAATTTTATCAAATTAAAAACATCTTTAACTTCCTTGCAACCTGTACAATCCAATTATGTCAATCAAATTCATTTATATTGTGTAAATTGAAGAACCCAAATTTAGAGCTTTAAACCCTAAACATGGTATACTCATGATTCGGCCATAACTCTTCACCAAACTATCCAGACTTCATCTATAGCCAATAACAAACATCAATATATCATTAAAATTCATTATCAATAAGTAAATATGATGATTCGAAAAAAAATATATGAAGCACATGGATGATTCGGTTCATGCATTATGGAGTGTTTTGGATGCAAATAAGTGTTGGTTTCCACTCAATGAGGTCCAAGGATCATGGCTGTGTTCTCAAATTACCTTCAAATGTCCTGGAAGATTGAAACCGAATGTGAGTTTTTGAGAGGTTTTTTGGTTTATGAAACTTACTCTTGGGAGGCAGAAAATTTTTGTGTCTTGGTGATTGAGTTGTGTTTAGTACTTATAGGTAAATGAATTTAGGTCATAACATTGAATGGTTGTGTGGAAATTTTGATATGAAAAGATTCAAATTGATCATGCCTTAAAAATCCAATATTCTTGTATGAAGGCTTACTATTTTTGGACCAATCTTGTGATTTCATTCATCTTCAATTCCAATCATCATTTAAGATCTTCTAGAAACTCAATCTCCATCAAATATTACATTTTCATATTTTATTTTTATTTAAAATGATTTTTAATGAATTAAATCAAAATAAATAAAAATAAAATAATAAAAATTCTGATTTTTAATGGTTTGGGTCGTGCATGAAGTCAATGTATGGATTGGGTCATCATTTGGCAAGCCCATTTGGAAGAAATTGGTTTTAGACCCCCTTTTTCATCATAAACCAACTCAAAATTTCCCAACTTTGCAAGGGCACATATCCTTCAATTTTAATGCTATGAGGGTGTTCTTGGACATTTTGGAAAGCTTGAAGAGTCCTCTAAACAACCCCACTGGTTTCATGTCCATATCATTTACCAATCTCAAGTTATGCCCTTTTGAAGTTGTTGACTTTTTGTTGACTTTCAAAAGGACCTATAATGTCTTAGCTCATACCTTCCAAATGAAGCATTTTTGGGCTTGGCTTGTGAGACACAAAGTTTTAGAGAATTAAATTTCATTCAAAATTAGCTTTGAGTGGAGACTTGGTGATGAAGTATGTGAAAGTTATGGCTGGTCAAAGTTCAGTTGACTTTTATTGAGGAAACCCTAATTTAGAAACTCCTGATTATTGATGATCTGGAATCTCCTTGATGAATCATGATCAACCCTTGATCAAATGATGAATTTTACTTCATATACTTGATGTTGGCAAAAAATCATGAAGTTTGACTTTGGTTTGACCACAGTTGACCTCAGTTTGACTTTTTAACTGCATTGACTGATTTTGACTTATCTGATCATCTGACTGAGCAAACTTTTGAGAAAAGTCTTGAAACTTGTCATGGGGGTTCTTACACACATATAAGATGTTATGAAGCTCACTTGAAGTCTTGGAAGTCCATTTAGCCTGATTAAAGTCAAAACCCTAGTTTTGGATGCACTGCTTAGGAGGTGCATTGTCTGAGGGAATTGTCAACTCTTCTGACCAATTGTGAATTTTGTGAACCTTGTGAACCATCATAAAATGTCTTGTGAACCTCATGGGAGGTATTGTGAACCTTGTGAACCATCATAAAATGTCTTGTGAACCTCATGGGAGGTATTGTGAACCTTGTGAACCTTGTGAACCTCATAAAGTGACTTGTAGACTTCATGAACCTCATGAAAGGTTTTGTAAGCATTGTGAATCTTGTGAACCTTGTGAACCTTCATAAAGTAACTTGTAGACTTCATGAACCTCATGAAAGGTCTTGAAAGCATTGGGAAACTTGCGAACCTTGTGAACCTTCATAAAGTGACTTGTAGACTTCATGAACCTCATGAAAGGTCTTGTAAACATTGGGAAACTTGTGAACCTTGTGAACCTTCATAAAGTGACTTGTAGACTTCATGAACCTCATGAAAGGTCTTGTAAACATTGGGAAACTTGTGAACCTTGTGAACCTTCTTAGCACACAAAATCTTGTATTGTGAGGGCAAATTTTGGGGTGCAACAAGAGGCATCATCAATAATCACATTTATTGACTCCATTATAACCTTGGTTCTGGAGTTAAATACTCTGTAAGCTCTGCTATTTATGGAGTATCCAAGAAAAATCCTTTCATCACTTTTAGGGTCCATCTTCCTTCTTTGATCCCTATCAGCCAGAATGTAACACTTACTTCCAAACACATGAAAGTACTTAACTGTAGGTTTTCTGCCCTTCCAGACTTCATAGATGGTGGATAAAGTTCCCTTTCTTAGTGTGACTCTATTGTGGATGTAGCATGTTGTGTTCATAGCTTCAGCCCAAAAGTACAGGGGTAACTTTTTAGCATGAATCATGGCTCTAGCTGACTCCTGAATAGTTATGTTTTTCCTTTCAACAATCCCATTCTGTTGAGGGGTGATAGGAGAAGAATACTCATAATTGATCCCTTCTGAAGAACAGAAGTCTGAGAATTTTTGATTCTCAAACTCCTTTCCATGATCACTTCTTATTCTGACCACACAGCTTGCTTTTTCTCTTTGGATTCTATGACACAGATCTTTGAATACATCAAACACATCAGACTTCTCTTTGATGAAGCTTATCCAGGTATATCTTGAGAAGTCATCAACAACCACATAGGCATATCTTTTTCCACCAAGACTCTCTACTTGCATTGGTCCCATAAGATCCATATGTAATAATTCCAAGACTTTGGAAGTTGTTAGATGTTGGAGCTTTGGGTGTGACATCTTGGTTTGCTTGCCTATTTGACATTCACCACACACTTTACTTTCATCAATTTTAAGTCTTGGGATCCCTCTTACAGCATCCATAGAAATGATCTTCTTTATTCCTCTGAGATGGAGATGACCCAGTCTTTGGTGCCACAACTTCACTTCTTCTTCTTTGACTAAGGAACAAGTTGGTGTGAGGCTGAAATCTTGGGATTCCCACATATAGCAGTTGTCTTTTGATCTAGCTCCTCTCATGACAACCTTCTGTTCTTTATCAGAAACTATGCATTTAGTTTTGGTAAAGTTTACACTGTAACCTTGGTCACATAATTGACTTATGCTTATCAAGTTAGCAGTTAATCCTTTTACCAACAGCACATCATCTAGACTTGGTACACCTGAGCAGTTCAGGGTCCCAACTCCCTTGATTTCCCCCTTTGCTCCATCTCCAAAGGTTACATATCTGGATGAGTGTGACTTTAAGTCTACCAGCAGATTCTTCAGTCCAGTCATGTGCCTTGAGCAGCCACTGTCAAAATACCAGTCTTCCTTAGCTGATACTCTGAGAGATATATGAGCTATAGAGGCAACAACCTTCTTGGACCATTTGTGCCTGTTGTGAGGTTTCCTTTGATGCATCTGTTCTGGGTAGAGTCCATCTCTAGAGTTCCAAGGCTGCCTGTTGACCTTGTTCTTAGGCATGTACTGGTAGCTTTGATCAGCATACAAACTAGCTTTAGGTATCCAGATTTTCTTGGTGACCTCTGTCTTCTGCTTAAGAGGGTGCTGGGAACTCTGATTGGGGTATCCATGCAGCTTGTAGCAATAAGGTTTGATGTGACCAAACCTTCCACAGTGATGGCATCTCCATCTTTGATATTTCTTTTTCATCATGTGTTTGTCATGATGTGGAGACATCTGCTTGAACATCTTAGTTGACTTCATGGGATTTGGAGTTGTTTGGCTGGTGCTAGCCTCAAAGTTTTGAACTTTATTAAATCCCATCCCAGTCCTATCCCCTGAGTGCCTGTTGTTGTTGAGAATGACATCTAGTGTGTTTGAGCTACTGTTCAGCATTCTGACATATTTGGACATATGCTCCATTTTGGAGTTGAGTAGGCTGACTTCACTTTTCAAAGTGTCAATGATCTCTAGATTACTTGCCTTTTCAGCCTTTAATTCCTCAATTTGTTTCTTCTGCTGTATATTCTTCATGCATACTTCAGTGCTTCTTTTACACAGCATCCTGTAAGATGCTTCAAGCTCTTCAAATGTCAGCTCCTCATCACTGGATCCCCCTTCAGTTTCACATACTCCAGCTAGAGCAGTGATGTGCTTTGCAGATTCTTCTTCTGACTCACAACCTGAGTCTTCATCTGACCAGGACACAGAGAGACCTTTCTTTTGCTTCTTTAGGTAGGTTGGGCATTCACTTCTGATGTGTCCATACCCTTCACATCCATGACATTGGATCCCTTTTCCCTGGTTAGTCTTCTCATCATAGTTTGACCTTCTATTAGAGTCATAAGGTCTTTAATTCTCAGAGGTTGAGTTTCTTCCACTTGGTCTGGGCCTGTTTTCCATTCTTTTGAGAATTTTGTTGAATTGTCTTCCAAGCATAGCAATTGTTTCTGATAAGTTGTCCTCAGAGTCTGCTTCATGACTTTCTTCTTCTTTATCAGTGTTTGAGACCAGGGCTATGCTTTTGTTTTTCTTCACAATTGTATCATTCATTCCCATCTCAAAGGTTTGAAGGGAACCAATGAGCTCTTCAACCTTCATTGTGCAGATGTCCTGAGCTTCTTCTATGGCAGTAACCTTCATGTCAAATCTTTTTGGTAGTGATCTGAGAATCTTCCTTACCAACTTTTCATCACTCATCTTCTCTCCCAAGGCACCAGAAGTATTAGCAATTTCCAGGATGTTCATGTAAACCTCATGAATGGTCTCATCTTCCTTCATCCTCAAGTTTTCAAACTTGGTGGTGAGAAGTTGAAGTCTTGACATCTTCACCTTTGATGTTCCTTCATGCGTAGTTTTGAGAGTGTCCCAAACATCCTTTGCCAGCTCACAGTGATGCACAAGCCTAAATATGTTCCTGTCAATGCCATTGAATAAGGCATTTAAGGCTTTGGAATTTCCAAGTGCTGAATCTTCTTCCTCCTTGCTCCACTCTTCTTCAGGCTTCATCACTTTTGCCTCATCCTTATTGTCTTGGACAGGGTGCTCCCATCCTTTGTTAACTGCTTTCCAAGCCCTGCTATCAAGAGATTTCAATAATGCTACCATTCTTGGCTTCCAGTAATCATAGTTGGATCCATCAGAGATAGGTGGTCGATTCACAGATCCTACATCTCTGTCCATGTTCCCAAAATTTGCAGTCCCTAGATCTCACCCAGTTATACAGGCAGAGTGCCTGCTCTGATGCCAATTGAAATTCTGGGATCAGGTACGTGATGTCGAACCAGATGTTTAAACACTTGAAATCTTAAACAAAACTTAAAGTGCTGGTAAATTAAATAACACAGGAAATTGTTAACCCAGTTCAGTGTATCTCCACACTTACATCTGGGGGCTACCAAGCCAGGAAGGAAATCCAATATAAGTAATATTAATTCTGGAGTTAAACCAACCAGTTTAATCCTTCACTTAATATCTACCTAAGGCAATTTCTACCTAAGACACAACTTAGATATGAGTACCTACTCACTCCCCCTCAATCACACAGTGATATTTTACAATGATTAATAAAATTGAAGTCACACTTCAAACACAACAGCTTGATCTTACTTAAAAGTTTCAATCAAGACACAATACACTTTTTGCTTAAAAGCTCATAAAGTGACACACAATTAAAACCTGCTTAAAAACAACCAGCTCTACAAAACACTCTTTACAGTCTTCTTAAATTCGTGAATCTTCTTGAGTGTTTCAGTTCCTTAAATAGATGCTTAGTTTGTGGGCTTTTTGCAAATTATCCAGACCTTGATAAATCCCACAGTCATCACCTTGAATTAGGGTTAGTTAGTTTGTTATCTCCTTGAATCAAGGTGAGTTAGTTATTCTGTTACACTGAAACCAGATAACTAAGCCTCCTAAAGATGCGCCTTGGAGTGCTTATCTCTTTACATTTAATTCCAGATAAATTCTCCTGAATTTACTCACTTCTGTTATGCATCATTTAAGTCTGGTAGCAGGTTTACGATGTCACAACATCTGGTGTGACATCCTGATGTCTTGACTTAAGTTCATTAACTTTTACTCTGTTTGTCAATGTCACAACATCTGGTGTGACATCCTGAACTAAGTTCAACACTTCTTGTTTGTCAAAAATTCTGCCAATTCTTAACATCTACAATTAGGGTTAGGGTTATAATCATGAGAATTAGGGTTTTTAATTATTAATTTAAAGATAATCAATTTATTTACAAAATATATAATAATAATAATAAATATAAATATATAAAAAAATAATTATAAACAATTTGAATTTTTTTGAGAAAATAAATTATGAATTTTTAAAATGATAGGTTTTTATATAAGAAAATAATATAAACATTTT
This sequence comes from Lathyrus aphaca, assembly GCA_963966055.1. NCBI lineage: Eukaryota > Viridiplantae > Streptophyta > Magnoliopsida > Fabales > Fabaceae > Lathyrus > Lathyrus aphaca. Next base: position 138,981,613 of record OZ014524.1, on the reverse strand, counting down.
ATTTTAGAAATTAATTTAAACATTAAATAAATATAAAAGAAAACATAAAGAAATTGAAGTAAAAAACATACTTGGGGCTGGGATTCAAACCCAGGCCCTAGGCTTCAATCTCTCAGTCCCACAACCACTACCACCAGGTCAAGCGCGTCCTTGTGTCCATGATACGAGTAGCATTCCTTTTGTTATAATCCTGTGAAAATAAAAAAAAATGTAACAAAACAAAATGGCCAGGGGGGAATCGAACCCAGGACCATCACATTCACAAGCAAACACACAAACCAGCTGAGCCACATGGGGCGCGTTCAACATCTAATCAACAACAAAACATTATATTTTAAACAAGCTTTTTGAATTATGATTTTGGCGCTGTTGCACCCCAAAATTTGCCCTCACAATACAAGACTTTGTGTGCTTATGAGGTTCACAAAGTTCACAAGACCTTTCATGAAGTTTAAAAGGCACTTTATGAGGTTCACAAGGTTCACAAGACCTTTCATGAGGTTCATGAAGTTTACAAGACACTTTATGAGGTTCACAAGGTTCACAAGACTTTTCATGAGATTCATGAAGTCTACAAGACACTTTATGAGGTTCACATGGTTCACAAGACATCTTATGAGGTTCACAAGGTTCACAAAGTTCACAATTAGTCAGAAGATTTGACATTTCCCTCAGACAATGCATCCTCCTAAGCAATGCATTCTAAACTAGGGTTTTGACTTTAATCAGGCTAAATGGATTTCCAAGACTTCAAGTGAGCTTCATAACATCTTATATGTGTCCAAGAATCCCCATGACAAATTTCAGAACTTTTCTCAAAGGTTTGCTCAGTCAAATGATCAGATAAGTCAAAATTAGTCAAAGCAGTTAAAAAGTCAAACTGAGGTCAACTGTGGTCAAACCAAAGTCAAACTTCATGATTTTTTGCCAACATCAAGTATATGAAGTAAAATTAATCATTTGATCAAGGGTTGATCATGATTCATCAAGGATATTTCAGATCAATAAGAATCAGGGGTTTCTAAATTAGGGTTTCCTCAGGAAAAGTCAACTGAACTTTGACCAGCCATAACTTTCACATGCTTCATCAAATTTTTCCCATCCAAAGCTCATTTTGAAGGAAATTGAATTCTATACAACTTTGTGTCTCACAAGCCAAGCCCAAAAATGCTTCATTTGGAAGGTATGAGCTAAGACATTATAGGTCCTTTTGAAAGTCAACAAAAAGTCAACAACTTCACAAGGGCATAACTTGAGAATGGTAAATGATATGGACATGAAACCAATGGGGTTGTTTAGAGGACTCTTCAAGCTTTCCAAAATGTCTAAGAACACCCTCATAGCATTAAAATTGAAGGATGTGTGCCCTTGCAAAGTTGGGAAATTTTAGGGAAGTTTATGAAGCAAATGGAGGTTTAAAACCAAATTTTGCTAAATGGGCTGAACTTTTGGTGACCCAAAGTGATCCATGACATCATGCACGAAAATTATTTGATATTTTCATAATTTTATTTTATTTAATTTATTTATTATGATTTTTTATATTAAAAAATCATTTTAAATTTAAATAAAATATCAAGTGTGAAGATTTAAAATATTTTTTTGTTCTAGAAGGCCATGAATACAATTTGGATTGAATTGATACAACATTGATGAAGATTGGATTGAAATAGAAAGGTCTTATTCAAGAATATTTGAAATTTAAACACCAATCTTTTTCAATCTCAAAAATCAAAACAATCCACACAATGGTCCAATCTCTTGACCTAATTTGATTCTACTATAAGTATACAACACAACCCTATGCACAAGACACGGATTCCTGGCCTCCAAGAGTAAGTTCATACATTTAAAAATCTCACAAAAACTTCAATTCGGTTTCCTCCCTACAAGAGCTTTTAAGGTATTTTTAAGACATGGAAGGGTTCCTTGGACATCACTAAACCAATCCCAGCCATCAAAAGCATAAAAAATAAGCTCATATGCATAATCCGATTCATCATATTCATGAAATTTTTGATTTTCGATTCTAAATATTGACTGGTTCTTAATGAATTTTGATTAATGTTTCTTGTTTGTGATAAGTTATAGATTGATTCTGGGCAGGTTTTGTGAAGTTCCATCACCTAGAATGAGATCCACCATTTTTAGGGTTTCGGTTGAGCTTTAGGGCTTTCTGATTCATCAAGTATAAACGAATTCTAAAACCATAAATCGATTCGAATCAACCTCTAGACCTTGTTTGCGCTTTTAATTTGATGTAATTTCACTGTTTTGATGATAGTTAGGATTCATAGGTTTTGCTACAACCTGGAATTCGCAGGAAATTTCCTAGGAATATTCGTAGCAATATTCCCAGGTCTGGAGGAAGAAGAAGATGATCAGTGGCGCCAAATTTTGATTTGAAATTTAATTTAAATATTTTATTGATTCTGTTTGATATTATTTCACAACAGCGTTGTTGGCCCAGTGGTAGGGAGCGCTTGTGTTATACTTGAAGGTCTTTGGTTCGAATCCTGGGTTCATCACCCTTTTCTTATTTTTTTCAGTTAATTATCAAACTTAAAATATAATGAATTTTGATGCATATATTATCAGATGCGCCCTCCCGGCTGGAATGGTAAGTGCGTTTGTGTATTGTTTAAAGGTCCTGGGTTCGAATCCCCCCCAGGCCTTTTGTGCTATTTTCTTTTGTTTTTTCATGATTTATCCAGGAAGAGAACAAAACCAAGTGGAGGTGGAATGCTATCACATGCGCGCAGCAGCCCAGATGGTTTTGGAGAGTCTTCATCCAGGTAAAGGACCTGGGTTCAAATCCCAGGTCCTATTTTTTAGGGTTTTATTTTCATTTATTTTTGATATGTTTATTTTATTTATTTTTATTGATCAAAATGAATTTCTAAAAATATATAAAAACATTTTCTGATTAAACTCTATTTTGTTAAAACAAAATTTTCTTGTTATTTTCTTAAAAAATTAAATTAGTGTATTTATGTTTATATTTATATGTATTTATATTTTGTATAATGTTTAAATTAATTCTTAAAACCTTAATATAGTTAAAACCCTAATATTTTCATAAACCAAGATTAACCCTAATTTTTTTTCTAAAACCCTAATTATTTTCATATAAATGTTAATTATGTTTCTCTATTTTTAATATTATTATTTATTTATGTTATCATTATATGTAGTCTTATCTAAATAATGTAAATAATTTTAAATCATGTCTAAAACAATAAAATTCTTAACTTAATTTTGTAATTTAATTTATTATCATAATATGTTTATAATTAACCTAATTTTTATAATTTGTAAATAATTTAAAAACTTTAGGATAATTAGTATATAATTGTTTATTTTATTCTTAATCTCAAAATAATAATTGTTTATAAAAAATTGAATTTTTAATTATTATGCTAATATTTTTTGTTTATATTATTAATTATGTTTATTTTCATATGATATTTATGTTATTATTACTAACCCCATTTATATATTGTGATTTATTATTATTATTTTTACTAAGCCAATTATATTATTATTATTATTTTGCTTATTTATTTAATTTGTTAATTATTATTATTTTGTAATTGCTTCCTTTATGTAATATTTTAAATAGTAATATTTAATATTTATTTTATGCTATGGTTAGTAAAATAGGGAGTGAAACATGTTTGTATGTTAAAAATTAATTTAGATCACTAATTAAAAGATAAATATTTAAATTGTACATTCACACACGTAAGTCGATCTTTGATCGCCATTTCACTTCCTTAAGGGTTACCTCTCATGTTGCCTAAACAAAAGGTCAAGTAGGGTGTATAAAGCAAAGTCCCTCATTTCACATCATCTGGTCCCTTAACAGATAAAAAGATCAAGTCCCTTCGAATGTTGCCTTCGTAATGATCTTGTCCCTTTCGAATAAAGATGATAAGTCCCTTCGAATTGCTTATACACCCCACAGTTGCCTAAATAACAGATGTCCCTTCACTTGTCACTCACATCCAAGGTAATGACTACCTGTTCCTTAATAATAGGGATAGTCTTACCACTTAAAGGATTCAAGAACAGAAAAGACTTAAACTTAGGGTAGGTTCCTCTTAGATACTTGCTCACTTTTCAAAAACATTTCAAACACTTTACACATTTTAAACAATTTTCAAAACAAAGGTTTTTTACGCATCCGTACATGGATCATTATGAAACTCTTAAGAAAATTTTTATTCACACACTTCACATTTCAAAAAACATTTTAAAGTGAGCTAAGTAACTAAGAGCCCATGGATAACCATGGATGTAAAGGGTGCTAACACCTTCCCTTTACATAACCTACCCCCCGGACCCAAAAATCTTTTAAAAGGTCTTTCCTGTTCTTTTATGCCTTTCCTTTGGATAAAATAAAATTCGGTGGCGACTCTTGCTATCCGCAACATAACTAAAGTCAGTTCTCCCACCGTGTTACAGAACTGGCGACTTTGCTGGGGATTTAATATTAAAGAGGGGTACCCTTAGGAATTAGATCACTTTAAAATTGTTTGCCTTGTTTGCTTTATACTTATTTGCTGGGTGCTCTTATGTGTGAAAGATCCTAACCCGGATCTAGTGTACCTTAGGTAAATGGCAATAGACCAAGGAAACTGTACGGCGTATACCGATATGGTTGATCTGGTGGCCATAGTTAGTGTGACTTCTTGGTTGGTGCTTATGTTCCTTAAGTCAAGTTGAGGATAATATGAGGCTGCCATATGTTGTCAATGCACTAACTAACTTTTAGAACCCTAGTTATCCCATCTTGGCCTTTAGAAAAGTAGTGAGATAACCGGCTTTGGTGAAGACTGAAGTTGGTTGATACTCGATGCTACACTCATTGAGATTCTGAACTTGGAGGGTTTTGGTTGGCAAGTAAGTTGCCTACTGAACAACCACCCTTGTGAAGGATCAATGATATTGAGATCCCTTAAAACTTGGTTACTTTTGTAGGACAGGATGAACCAACTAACTTCAGGGGAGGGTACCTACCTTTGAACCTCATGCAAGCCTTTAAACCTAGGGATATTGTGTGACTTGTTTGTGTGTGCCACATGTTTGTGATTGAGCATAACATCATGACATCATCATGCATCATAAGCATAGCATTTTCACTAACCATTTCAAGGACCAAAGGATTTATCTTTGTTCTTTGTTGCAGGTCATGGCTTCTACTCGTAGGAATACTATCAGGATCAACTTTGTAGGCATACCTGCTAAGCTAAAAGAGTTAATTTCTCAAGTGTCTGATCATTCCCGGTTCATCAAGAGACATGGTCACCCGTTGGATCTGGTCACTTCAGGGTTCAATGAAGACATGATGAGTGTCCTATTTCAGTTCTTTGACCCTAAACACCATTGCTTCACATTCCCTGACTATCAGCTGGTTCCTACAATGGAAGAGTTCTCTAAACTTCTGGGTATACCTGTTCTTGATCAAAGACCCTTCACAGGCTTGGAAAAAGAGCCTAAACCTGAGGTTATTGCTGCAGCTCTACATCTGAAGAAGTCTGACATTGTTCTAGAAACGAGAAGCGGAGTCAAGGGTATTCTTGCTAAGGTATTGATAGAAAAGGCTCAAGTGTTCTTGAAGGCTATGAGCTATGATGCTTTTGAGGAGATCTTAGCCTTGTTGATTTATGGCTTAGTGTTGTTCCCCAATCCTGATCAGCTCATAGACATTCATGCCATCAATATATTTCTGAGTCACAATCCAGTGCCTACATTGCTTGGAGACATCCTACATTCTCTTCATACTCGTACTACAAGGGCAAGAGGAACTCTGATGTATTGCATACCTTTGCTATCTAGGTGGTTTATTTCTCACCTTCCTTGATCAGTGATGAAGAATGAGCAAGGGTTCAGGTGGTCCAAAAGAATTATGTCACTCTCTCATTCAGATATTCATTGGTGCTCTCGATCTATGGAGAATGTCACCATCATTGACCGATGTGGGGAGTTTCCTAATGTGCCACTTCTAGGCATAAGAGGAGGCATTACTTACAACCCTTCTTTAGCTTTACGACAGTTTGGTTATGCTCGAAGTGATGGTCCACATGACATGTTAATTCAGGGTATTGTGTTCGACTATGACAACGATCTTCAAGGTTACCGTCAGAGATTCATACGAGCATGGGGAAAAGTGAACAAGGTTGACAGCAAGACTCTGGAGCCTAAGTACACTATTCCTATGGAAGCTTATCTCAGATGGGTGCGATCTCGTGCTCAGACTCTAATGATGCCATATCCTGCTATCCTGCCAGTTACCATGGAACCTGTTGCTGAAGAAGATACTTCTTATACCACCCTTCACCCAGACATGCCTACTGACATGGAAGAGCTACAGAGGTCCTGGATCCAGTTGAAGGAGCAAAGGGATACTTTTGAGACTCATTACAAAGCAAGTCAAGAAAGAATCTTGGAGCTAACAAAGCAACTTCACGAGGAACGGAATCTCAACTCATACCTCAACACAAAAAGGAAACGTCCATGGGAGACTTAAAACCCCATTCTTTGTAAACCCAAGGGGCAAACAAATTTATCACTAATAAAAGTTTACTTTCTTAATTGTTTAAGCAAATTTAAATCCTGCGGTCCTTGAAAAACATTGCATATGCATACCATATCATTGCATCACAGGTTTCTTGTGCACAGGTTTCTTATCTTCTCGCTGTTTATTTCAGCAATGGCTCTTGAACAAACAGTCAAAGATCTCCAGGCTCAGAATGCCCGATTCCAAGAGTTGATTCTGAACTTGTCCAAGGGACAAGATGAGTTGAAGACACTGCTGGCTAAGAAGAAGAGTCTTGAGGACAACAAGGATGGTCAGTTGGAACAATTGCAAGCTGAGATAACAGAAATGAGGATCCAGATGAATGGCCAGGTGTCTCTTATCCAAAGTTTAGCTCAGGGGCAAGAAGAGCTGAGAAACTTTGTCCAAAAACTTCAAAGTAATGGAGTCAGGAATCTAATTGTCAATCAACCTCCGTTAGAACAAGCTGATTTGGTTGAAAGGAAGACGAGGATAAAAGAAGGTAAGAAACCGGTTACCACTGATTGTTCTTCAGTTAAAGAAAAAAGACATGGTAAAGTTAATCCACCTCAACACAAGGGATGTAGAAGACAGTTTATCAAATTCAGCACTCCAATGTCACAAGTTCTGCAATGCTTGTTGGAGATGAAACTAATTTCCTTGAAAAATTCTCCTCAAAATCCTAAAACTTCCTCTCCTCGCTATAATCCCAAGGCAAGGTGTGGGTATCACTCCAACTGTCCTGGACATGATACTAATAGTTGTTGGACATTGAAGAAAAAGATCCAAGACCTGATTGACGAAGGAATCCTAGAGGTTACTCCAGAAGGTCAAGTTGAATTTTACTATCACCCATCAAACATCGAAGCTGCAAGACAAGTTGCCCAAAGTAGCAAGAAAGGAAGACCCCCTATTCCTGTTGAGATATGGGGCACCTTGGGACATCCAAGTGGAAAATTTGATTTCATGGTGAAGTATACTGCTCCTCAAAGTTCACAGATTGCAATTGAAGACATTCAACCAACTGGATGGGACAACATTTGAATTTTCATTTGTAATTTCTTTTGTTTGTTTAAACACTTACTATTATGTTAAACTTTTGTTTTCATTAATGCATTGCGTATGTTTGTCTTGAATCAATCCATTTGTTTCACTATATTTTGAACTATGCTTCATATTTCTATTTTGTGTTATTTAACTCCTGATAAAGCTATAAGCCTATAGAGGGAGGATGACGAAAACAATACCATAATATTAGGCAGTATGCTTTTGAACAGACTATGCTGACGATGTACAAGCATTGTTTCAATTCCTAAACAGTGGAGATATAAGGAAGTTAATCCCTAGTTAACCCTTTTGAGCCTATGAAGTAGGAGTTTTTATTCTCGCACAAATTAAAACCCTTATTCATAACCCGGGGCAGGGTAGTTACTCGGTTAACTCAAATATGCCAATTATTTGTGTTGTACACAACTAATGATGGTTCTCTGTAATCATTAAACCTGACAGTCAATATCAAGCAAAAGAAAAACCCACTAAGTCAAAACCTATGAAGGAGACTTAGTAAAAAAATTGAGAAATCCCACTGACTGTAAACCTTGAAATAAACAGTTCAGACAAAAAGAAGGGATAACAAAGTCAGAAGAAAAAAAGAGGTCACTATGAATCCTCAACAAAGAAAGATAACTGAATATTCAAATAAATTTTCGGTTTCTGAACCATCATAAATGTCAGTGTTACAATTCCAAACTCCTTCGAGCCTCAATGCATAAGTTAACTGAGCATAGGACTGAAGAACATCATGGAGATTGGGTTGGGTACAAATAAAATTTGAGCCTTTATCCTTTGTTTCTTAAACCGTGAACCAGGCCACGTTACAACCCTTTAAAAGTCCTAACTGAAGCATGGTTAGTTCAAAAGCGTACTGCTACAAAAAGGTATCCTGACTCCTTTAGGGCTTATTATAAAACTTGAGTTAATATCACAGTTTTCTTTAAAAAAAAAAAAATCTAAAATAATTCTTTTTCAAAAAACTTCAAGACAGACATAAGCATTGCATTTTTGAATATATTTGTTTGCATATACCTGAGTGTTTGACAAATGGAGAAACTTACAGGATGAATGTTCAATGAACCAAAGTCCTTCCGATAAACAAAGTTGCTTCCTGGATCAAAGTCCATGTATACAAAGGGGCATAGTCATTATCTCCCAATCAAGGGGGCAGGCCATGATACTGCCTAACTCATGTGGGGCAATCAGGACAGGATTAAGTTATGTTTAAGTATCCAGGGGCAGATCTCCACATCTGTCTAAATTACCGAGGGTAACATTATAAAGTTCATGATGTCAGGGGCATATTATTGTGAGGCATTCTGCTTATTTCTCTTGAGGTAACTACATTCAGATACTTCCATTATGGGACAATTCATCCTCAACCAAGGGGCAATGCTTTCTTTTTCAAATCTAATATCCGGAGCATATATGGTCCATCACAATTTGAAGACACGTTCCTCTCATTGGATTACCTTGATATTGGATTCTCAGCAGAAGCCATTGTGGAAATTAATTGTCTACGCCAGTAGTATCAGATGGTGTCAGTATCATGTCTTCAAATCCAGCTATGAGGATTTCTGGGAAAGTATTCAGGAAAGTTAAGAATCTCAGGAGCTCTAAATCCAATTGGTTATACACTCTCGAAGTTGAAACGATTCTGTTTTCAAGTTCAGCTTTACTTTTCCTCTGAATCCAGATTTACTTTTACCCTATTTACATAAGCGAAACGTCCATTGGTTGTGTCTGAATGTATGTATGCTTTTGAATATGATTGATGTTTACCAGAAATGCATAAATGCTTAATATGATTAATGTTTACCAGAAATGCATGAAAATGCAGTAATAGTATTTACTAAGGACGAACGAGGGTAGTAGTTCAACGAAGCTTCGCCGGTTCATTCCCACAAGACAGTTACAAGTCCCCCAGTAGGGCAAATTCATCTTCATAAGTACTTCGAGTCACATCTCTCTTGGAATTTATATCCATCTCTTTTATCCTCATACGGATAGTCAGGAATTTATTTTTCCAATAGAGTACGACGAACGAAGACGGGAGGTTATGTATACCCTACTATCAAGCGAAGACGGGAGGTTATGTATACCCCACTATCAAACAAAGACAGGAGGTTATGTATACCTATATTATCAAACAAGACGAGAACAAGTTCTTCATATTCTTCAGCAACAAATCGGGATTTATTTTCCCTGGCCAGCAGTTGTTATACGAAGATATCCAGACACTCCAGACTCATGATGCATACATACATCATTTACATCATACCATAACATACATATCCATAAAATACATAATACATTACCTAAGTACATCATATTATACATGCATACATAATGCATAAACTAATATTATCATACAAAATGTTATAATCTTGTTTTTCAGGTTAATTCTCCAGCAGACAGACTTCATCAACAACTTGTGACTATTGGGTCGTTGTTTATCTTCCCAAAAGTTACCATTTCCTCAGGGCGTTGTTTATCCTCCTGAAAGCATATCATTACCTTGGGCCGTTGTTTATCTTCCCAAAGGTTATATCATTTCCTCAGGACGTTGTTTATCTTCCTGAAAGCTATCATCATACCTCAGGACATTGTTTATCCTCCTGAAAGCATATCATTACCTTGGGCCGTTGTTTATCTTCCCAAAGGTTATATCATTTCCTCAGGACGTTGTTTATCCTCCTGAAAGCTATCATTCCCTCAGGACGTTGTTTATCCTCCTGAAAGCATATCATGACTATTGGGCCGTTGTTTATCCTCCCAAAAGTTATACTTATACCTCAGAACATTGTTCATCCTTCTGAAAGCATATCATCACCTCAGGACGTTGTTTATCCTCCTGAAAGCATATCATTACCTTGGGCCGTTGTTTATCTTCCCAAAGGTTATATCATTTCCTCAGGACGTTGTTTATCCTCCTGAAAGCTATCATCATACCTCAGGACGTTGTTTATCCTCCTGAAAGCATATCATTACCTTGGGCCGTTGTTTATCTTCCCAAAGGTTATATCATTTCCTCAGGACGTTGTTTATCTTCCTGAAAGCTATCCGCATACCTCAGGACGTTGTTTATCCTCCTGAAAGCATATCATTACCTTGGGCCGTTGTTTATCTTCCCAAAGGTTATATCATTTCCTCAGGACGTTGTTTATCCTCCTGAAAGCTATCATTCCCTCAGAACGTTGTTTATCCTTCTGAAAGCATATCATTCCCTCAGGACGTTGTTTATCCTCCTGAAAGCATATCATGACTATTGGGCCGTTGTTTATCCTCCCAAAAGTTATACTTATACCTCAGAATGTTGTTCATCCTTCTGAAAGCATATCATCACCTCAGGACGTTGTTTATCCTCCTGAAAGCTACCATTTCCTCAGGACGTTGTTTATCCTCCTGAAAGCATATCATGGGATGTTGTTTATCTTCCCAGAAAGTGATATCTTCATATCTTGGATTGCTTTATCCTCCAAGAGACATACTTTGAAGAAATTTTATCCAAGTGGCATCTTTAAGCCCAATCAAGCATCTACAACAAGTCATTAGTATCACTCTATGCACCGGTGAGTGCAAATTTTTGGGCTTTTGTGTTCAATCCCCTTCAACCTTCCAGGTCACGACTGGCAAATATACCAATCTAACCCCTCAGGTTTCAGAAAATTGAACAGGGGCAGCTGTTGCACCCCAAAATTTGCCCTCACAATACAAGACTTTGTGTGCTTATGAGGTTCACAAAGTTCACAAGACCTTTCATGAATTTCATGAAGTTTACAAGGCACTTTATGAGGTTCACAAGGTTCATAAGGTTCACAAGACCTTTCATGAGGTTCATGAAGTTTACAAGACACTTTATGAGGTTCACAAGGTTCACAAGACCTTTCATGAGATTCATGAAGTCTACAAGACACTTTATGAGTTTTACAAGGTTCACAAGACATCTTATGAGGTTCACAAGGTTCACAAAGTTCACAATTAGTCAGAAGATTTGACATTTCCCTCAAACAATGCATCCTCCTAAGCAATGCATTCTAAACTAGGGTTTTGACTTTAATCAGGCTAAATGGATTTCCAAGACTTCAAGTGAGCTTCATAACATCTTATATGTGTCCAAGAATCCCCATGACAAATTTCAGAACTTTTCTCAAAGGTTTGCTCAGTCAAATGATCAGATAAGTCAAAATTAGTCAAAGCAGTTAAAAAGTCAAACTGAGGTCAACTGTGGTCAAACCAAAGTCAAACTTCATGATTTTTTGCCAACATCAAGTATATGAAGTAAAATTAATCATTTGATCAAGGGTTGATCATGATTCATCAAAGATATTTCAGATCATCAAGAATCAGGGGTTTCTAAATTAGGGTTTCCTCAGGAAAAGTCAACTGAACTTTGACCAGCCATAACTTTCACATGCTTCATAAAATTTTTCCCATCCAAAGCTCATTTTGAAGGAAATTGAATTCTCTACAACTTTGTGTCTCACAAGCCAAGCCCAAAAATGCTTCATTTGGAAGGTATGAGCTAAGACATTATAGGTCCTTTTGAAAGTCAACAAAAAGTCAACAACTTCAAAAGGGCATAACTTGAGAATGGTAAATGATATGGACATGAATCCAATGGGGTTGGTTAAAGAACTATTCAAGCTTTCCAAAATGTCCAAGAACACCCACATAGCATTAAAATTGAAGGATGTGTGCCCTTGCAAAGTTGGGAAATTTTAGGGAAGTTTATGAAGCAAATGGAGGTTTAAAACCAAATTTTGCTAAATGGGCTGAACTTTTGGTGACCCAAAGTGATCCATGACATCATGCACGAAAATTATATGATATTTTCATAATTTAATTTTATTTAATTTATTTATTATGATTTTTTATATTAAAAAATCATTTTAAATTTAAATAAAATATCAAGTGTGAAGATTTAAAATATTTTTTTGTTCTAGAAGGTCATGAATACAATTTGGATTGAATTGATACAACATTAATGAAGATTGGCTTGAAATAGAAAGGTCTTATTCAAGAATATTTGAAATTTAAACACCAATCTTTTTCAATCTCAAAAATCAAAACAATCCACACAATGGTCCAATCTCTTAACCTAATTTGATTCTACTATAAGTATACAACACAACCCTATGCACAAGACACGGATTCCTGGCCTCCAAGAGTAAGTTCATACATTCAAAAATCTCACAAAAACTTCAATTCGGTTTCCTCCCTACAAGAGCTTTTAAGGTATTTTTAAGACATGGAAGGGTTCCTTGGACATCACTAAACCAATCCCAGCCATCAAAAGCATAAAAAATAAGCTCATATGCATAATCCGATTCATCATATTCATGAAATTTTTGATTTTCGATTCTAAATATTGACTGGTTCTTAATGAATTTTGATTAATGTTTCTTGTTTGTGATAAGTTATAGATTGATTCTGGGCAGGTTTTGTGAAGTTCCATCACCTAGAATGAGATCCACCATTTTTAGGGTTTCGGTTGAGCTTTAGGGCTTTCTGATTCATCAAGTATAAACGAATTCTAAAACCATAAATCGATTCGAATCAACCTCTAGACCTTGTTTGCGCTTTTAATTTGATGTAATTTCACTGTTTTGATGATAGTTAGGATTCATAGGTTTTGCTACAACCTGGAATTCGTAGGAAATTTCCTAGGAATATTCGCAGCAATATTCCCAGGTCTGGAGGAAGAAGAAGATGATCAGTGGCGCCAAATTTTGATTTGAAATTTAATTTAAATATTTTATTGATTCTGTTTGATATTATTTCACAACAGCATGTTGGCCCAGTGGTAGGGAGCGCTTGTGTTATACTTGAAGGTCTTTGGTTCGAATCCTGGGTTCATCACCCTTTTCTTATTTTTTTTCAGTTAATTATCAAACTTAAAATATAATGAATTGTGATGCATATATTATCAGATGCGCCCGCCCGGCTGGAATGGTAAGTGCGTTTGTGTATTGTTTAAAGGTCCTGGGTTCGAATCCCCCCAGGCCTTTTGTGCTATTTTCTTTTGTTTTTTCATGATTTTTCCAGGAAGAGAACAAAACCAAGTGGAGGTGGAATGCTATCACATGCGCGCAGCAGCCCAGATGGTTTTGGAGAGTCTTCATCCAGGTAAAAGACCTGGGTTCAAATCCCAGGTCCTATTTTTTAGGGTTTTATTTTCATTTATTTTTGATATGTGTGTTTTATTTTTTTTTATTAATCAAAATGAATTTCTAAAAATATATAAAAACATTTTCTGATTAAACTCTATTTTGTTAAAACAAAATTTTCTTGTTATTTTCTTAAAAAATTAAATTAGTGTATTTATGTTTATATTTATATGTATTTATATTTTGTATAATGTTTAAATTAATTCTTAAAACCTTAATATAGTTAAAACCCTAATATTTTCATAAACCAAGATTAACCCTAAAAAATTTTCTAAAACCCTAATTATTTTCATATAAATGTTAATTATGTTTCTCTATTTTTACTATTATTATTTATTTATGTTATCATTATATGTAGTCTTATCTAAATAATATAAATAATTTTAAATCATGTCTAAAACAATAAAATTCTTAACTTAATTTTGTAATTTAATTTATTATCATAATATGTTTATAATTAACCTAATTTTTATAATTTGTAAATAATTTAAAAACTTTAGGATAATTAGTATATAATTGTTTATTTTATTCTTAATCTCAAAATAATAATTGTTTATAAAAAATTGAATTTTTAATTATTATGCTAATATTTTTTGTTTATATTATTAATTATGTTTATTTTCATATGATATTTATGTTATTATTACTAACCCCATTTATATATTGTGATTTATTATTATTATTTTTACTAACCCAATTATATAATTATTATTATTTTGCTTATTTATTTAATTTGTTAATTATTATTATTTTGTAATTGCTTCCTTTATGTAATATTTTAAATAGTAATATTTAATATTTATTTTATGCTATGGTTAGTAAAATAGGGAGTGAAACATGTTTGTATGTTAAAAATTAATTTAGATCACTAATTAAAAGATAAATATTTAAATTGTACATTCACACACGTAAGTCGATCTTTGATCGCCATCTCACTTCCTTAAGGGTTACCTCTCATGTTGCCTAAACAAAAGGTCAAGTAGGGTGTATAAAGCAAAGTCCCTCATTTCACATCATCTGGTCCCTTAACAGATAAAAAGATCAAGTCCCTTCGAATGTTTCCTTCGTAATGATCTTGTCCCTTTCGAATAAAGATGATAAGTCCCTTCGAATTGCTTATACACCCCACAGTTGCCTAAATAACAGATGTCCCTTCACTTGTCCCTCACATCCAAGGTAATGACTACCTGTTCCTTAATAATAGGGATAGTCTTACCACTTAAAGGATTCAAGAACAGAAAAGACTTAAACTTAGGGTAGGTTCCTCTTAGATACTTGCTCACTTTTCAAAAACATTTCAAACACTTTACACATTTTAAACAATTTTCAAAACAAAGGTTTTTTACGCATCCGTACATGGATCATTATGAAACTCTTAAGAAAATTTTTATTCACACACTTCACATTTCAAAAAACATTTTAAAGTGAGCTAAGTAACTAAGAGCCCATGGATAACCATGGATGTAAAGGGTGCTAACACCTTCCCTTTACATAACCTACCCCCCGGACCCAAAAATCTTTTAAAAGGTCTTTCCTGTTCTTTTATGCCTTTCCTTTGGATAAAATAAAATTCGGTGGCGACTCTTGCTATCCGCAACATAACTAAAGTCAGTTTTCCCATCGTGTTACAGGCGCCATTGGACTTCATCTTCTACCTCCAGCCTGCAAATTTTCCTGCGAAATTTGCTTGGCTTTTTCCTGCGAATCTTCTTGCGTAATACAACCTGCGATTTTCAAATACCACATAACCAGTACAATCAAATCAAATTAAAAACACCATTGGACTCCTTGTGACCTGTACAATTCAATTATGTCATCAAAAATCATTTATATTATGTGAATCGAAGAACCCTAATTTGAAGCTTGAAACCCTAAGTATGGTGTTTTGCGTTTTTGGCCATGAAACTTCAATCTAAACATCCAGAATCCATCTATGAGTCTTCACAAACAACAAAATAGAATCAAAATTCATTATAATCGCATGAAAAATTAGAATCAAAAAATTAAAATTCAAGCTAAAACAAGATTCGGTTTATGCATTTTATGATGCTATGGATGAAAGTGATGATGGGGATACGATCAGGGAGTCTCAAGGAAGCTAAAACAACCTTTACTTTGCCTTGAAAGTGTCTCTAAATCCAAAACCGAATGTCACTTTTTTGTATGAAAATTGGAACTTTGTTCATA
This sequence comes from Lathyrus aphaca, assembly GCA_963966055.1. Taxonomy (NCBI): domain Eukaryota; kingdom Viridiplantae; phylum Streptophyta; class Magnoliopsida; order Fabales; family Fabaceae; genus Lathyrus; species Lathyrus aphaca. Next base: position 138,965,641 of record OZ014524.1, on the reverse strand, counting down.
CTCTTGGAGGCTGCAAATTCGTCCCCTTGTACTTGTGATCAGTTTGTGTATATGTATGGAGTTGAATTAGGTCAAAAGTTTTTGGATTTATGGGCTTTGTGGAGATTACTTGATCATGAAGATTCACTTCCTTCAAATATTGAAAATATCTTATAAAACCTTTCTAAATTGGGTCAATCTTACTTTACATGATTCCAATCATCTTTAATTGATTTTTAAGAATTTATAGAATTAAAATCATATCAAATATTGAGACTTTCATATTTTATTTTGATTTAAAATGATTTTTAATGCATAAAATCAAAATAAATAAAATAAAATAAATAAAAATCTGAATAAATTATATTTGGTTCGTGCATGATGTCATGGTAGTGATTGGGTCATAAAAATGCAAGCCCATGTGGAAAGAATTGGTTCTAAGACCCCATTTGCTCAATAAACCTCTTAAAAATTTCCCAACTTTGCAAAGACACATGTCCCTCAATTTTAAGGCTATGGAGGTGTTCTTGGACATTTTGAAAAGCTTAAAGAGTCCTATAACAAACCTATTTGGTCTAATGTCCATATCTTTTACCATTTTCAAGTTATGCCCTTTGGAAGATGTTGACGTTTTGTTGACTTTTGAAATGACCTATAATGTCTTAGCTCATACCTTCCAAATGAAGCATTTTTGGGCTTGGCTTGTGAGACACAAAGTTATAGAGAATTAAATTTACTTCAAAATGAGCTTTGGATGGAAAATTCTTGATGAAGCATGTGAAAGTTATGGCTGGTCAAAGTTCAGTTGACTTTTCCTATGAAAACCCTAATTTAGAAACTCCTGATTCTTTATGATCTGAAATCTACTTGATGAATCATGATCAAACCTTGATCAAATGATGAATTATACTTCATATACTTGATGTTGGCAAAAAATCATGAAGTTTGACTTTGGTTTGACCACAGTTGACCTCAGTTTGACTTTTTAACTACTTTGACTGATTTTAGCCTATCTGATCATCTGACTGAGAAAACCTTTTGGGAAAGCTTTGAAACTTGACATAGGGATTCTTGAAGACATGTAGGATGTTATGAAGCTCACTTGAAGCCTTGGAAGTCCATTTATCCTGATGAAATTCAAAACCCTAGTTTAGGATACCTTGCTTAGGAGGATGTTTTGTCTGAGGGAATTGTCAAACTTTCTGACTAATTGTGAACCTTGTGAACCTCTTGAGATACCTTGTGAACCTTGTGAACCTTGTGAACCTCTTGGGACACCTTAGTACACAATGTTTTGTCTAGGTGAGGGCAAAATTTTGGGTGCAACACTTGTACCTGGTACTATACTTATTTTTGTGGCTCTGTATCGCATGTCGGCGTCAGAGCTATCAGATTTGAAGAAACAATTGGAAGAGTTGTTAGAGAAGAAGTCTGTGAAACCAAGTGTGTCTCCTTAGGGAGCTGCGGTGTTGCTAGTAAAGAAGAAAGATGGCATTATGAGATTTTTCATTGATTATAGACAATTGAATAAAGCGACGATCAAGAACAAGTATCCACTTTTGATAACAGATGACTTGATGGATCAGTTGGTGGGTGCTCGGGTGTTTAGCAAGATTGACTTGCAATGAGATTATCATTAGATGCATGTAAAAGATGATGATATTCAGAAGACCACTTTCAGGACTCGGTATGAACATTATGAATATGTGGTGATGTCTTTTGGAGTTACTAATGCACCTAGAGTATTTATAGAGTATTTTCCATGAGTACTTGGATCAATTTGTGGTTGTTTTCATAGATGATATTTTGATTTACTCTATGTCAGAAGAAGAACATGCATAACATCTACGAATTGTATTACAAGTGTTGAAGGATAAGAAGCTTTATGCAAAGTTATCTAAGTGTGAGTTCTGGTTGAAATAAGTGAGTTGTTGGACATGTCATTTCGAGTAATGGTATTGCAGTGGATCCATCCAAGGTAGATGTAGTTCTACAATGGGAAGATCTGGAGTCAGTGATCGAGATCATAAGCTTTTTGGGGTTAGCTGGTTATTATTGAAGATTCATTGAGGGGTTCTCTAAGTTAGCTCTTCCAATGACCCAGTTAACTTGTAAAGGTAAGGCATTTGTGTGGGATATTCATTGTGAGCAAAGTTTCGTTGAGCTGAAGAAGCGATTGACAATAGCTCCAGTTTTGATTTTCCAAAACCAGATGAGCTGTTTGTGGTGTGTTGTGATGCTTATATGATGGGTTTATGAAGAGTATTAATGCAGAATAACCAAGTGGTGGCTTATGTTTCACATCAGTCGAAGATTCATGAGAGGAATTACCCTACCCACGATTTGGAGTTGGCAGCATTGGTGTTTGTACTAAATATTTAGATTCATTATCTTTATGGTTCTAGATTCGAGGTGTTTAGCGATCATAAGAGCTTGAGGTATTTGTTTGACCAAAAGGAACTGAATATGAGGCAGATACGTTGGTTGGAATTTTTGAAGGATTGTGATTTTGGTTTGAATTATCACCCTGGTAATGCTAATGTCGTAGCGGATGCTTTGAGTCAGGAAACAATTCATATGTAGGGTATGATGATGAGAGAGTTGGAGTTGATTGAGCAATTCATAGACATGAGTTTGGTCTGTGAGCAGACATCGTATAGTGTAAAATTGGGAATGTTGAAGATTAACAATGATTTTCTCGCTAATATCAGACATAGCCAGAAGTCATATGTGAAGTTGGTAGACTTGATGGTTAGAGATGAGCGCACGTGAAACATTGATTTTCTTGTAGATGACCAAGGTGTTGAGATTCCGTGAGCAAATTTGTATTCCTGAAGATCCAAAACTGAAAAGAATGATTCTTGAAGAATGTCGCAGAAGTAGTTTGAGTGTGCACCCGAGAGCTACAAAGATGTATCAGGATTTTGCAACTGTTGGATATCCCATAGTGGAAAATGGGATAGTATCTCTAAGGATTTTGTTACAGGATTACCTAAGACTCCAAGAGGGAATGATGTGATTTGGCTAATTGTTGATCGAATGACGAAGTCAATACATTTTATCCCGATTGGTATTAACTTTTCATTGCAAAGGTTGTGCGAGATTTATATTTGTATGATCGTAAAGTTGTATGGGATTATGTTGAGCATTGTGTCACATAGAGATTCAAGGTTCACTTCTAGATTTTGGGAGAGTTTGCAAGAGGCGTTGTGTTCGAAATTGAGGTTGAGTTCCGCTTATCATTCGCAGACGGAAAGGATTATACAATCTTTGGAAGATTTGTTAAGAGCTTATGTACTTGAACAAAGAGGTGCTTGGGATAATCATTTATCGTTGACTGAGTTCACATACAATAAAAATTATCATTCCAGTATCGGAATGACACCTTTTGAAGAATTATATGGTATGAGATGTCGAACACCTTTTTGTTGGCATGAATCCAGCGAGAGTATAGTGCTTGGACCTGAGATTGTTCAGCAAGCCACTGAGACGGTAAAATTGATTCGAGAGAAGATGAAAACTTCACAGAGTATACAGAAGAGTTATCACGATAAGAGAAGGAAAGATCTTGAATTTCAAGAGGGACACCATATATTTTTTAGAGTTACTCCGTTAACAGGTGATGGACGTGCTTTGAAGTCGAAGAAGCTTACTCCGAAATTCATTGGTCCGTATCAGATTTCGGTAAGAGTTGGGCCAATTTCTTATAGAGTGGAGTTGCCTCCGCGGTTGTCAAATTTTCATGATGTATTCCATGTTTTGCAGCTTCAGAAGTATGTTCTGGATCCGTCACATGTGATACCGATGGATGAGGTGGAAGTAAGGGATAACCTTACGGTTGAGGCTTTACCTGAGCATATCAATGATCGCGAAGTGAACTAGTTGAGAGGCTAGGAGATTTTTCTCGTGAAGGTGGTATGGGGAGGTGTTGCCGGTGGGAACATGACTTGAGAATTGGAGAGTAAGATACAGGAGTCTTATCCGAATTTTTTTATGGCAGGTAATTTCCTAGGACGAAAATATGCAAGTGAGGGAGAGTTGTAATGCCCTAATTTATTTAAGTCGTTGTTTATTTATTTATTTCGTATATTTGTGTTATTGTGTGATTTTATGAACCGTTGTGATTAGTTGTGTGTGGTGGTGTTATAATTGCGTGTTGTGTATCCGTGGTGAATGGTAGATTTAGTTGTAGGGGAAATGTTGGACTAATAACGTAGGACTTGATGATGTGTCGAGTAGAATAATTAAATTATCCTAAGTTTCTAATTTGGAATTAATTAATTAAGTTGTGGAGTGTTATATTAAATTAATTCATAATATTATAAATAAGGAGAAATGGTAGTACGATAATTAGATAAGGAATTAGTGAGGACATAATAGGGATTACAATATTAGGGGTCCAAGGTTTATGTTTGGAATTAGGAGAATTGAGGGAATCATTCGTGGAGAAAACTGATCGTGGAATTTTGGAAGAGCGTGAAGAAGAGAGAAGAGGAGAAGGGCTAGAGCAAGGCTAGAGGCAAAGATTTTGTGAGAAAGGAAGAGATTTTTCATCGAATTAAGGTAAGATTTTATGATATGAATGTTAGGGTAGATGTCCTTAGGTATGTTAGTGAGATTGGGCGATTGATAAATTGATTAATATGGTATGAAATTGAGGAATTTCTGATATATGAATTGTATATTTATGTTGGTAGTGTTAGATGTGAGTTTTCCGGTGAAAAATAGTGATTTGGGTGTGTTTTATACATTATTTAAGGGTGAGAGTTGCATGGGAGAAATGCAGAAATCGCATGGTTTTTCTACCAAATTCACCTTGCTCGCTTAGCGAGCCGTTGGAAACTTTCGCCTCTTCAAGGCAGTAGCTTGTGCGCTTAGCAAGCAAGGGGGTCGCTTAGCGAGGTCTGGAAAGGAGAAAATGTGTTTTTAATTTATTAAAATTCATTAAAATTTTTGTTTTATGCTTTAGGACGGTTGGTGTATTGTTAATGCAGTGTGAGCAAGTTTAGAGAGGTTGTATGTGCATTTTTTCTATGTTGAATGTTATTGTGTGAAACATTTGAAGGCATGATGTATGTTTAATTGTGTATGTGTTGGTGATTGAAAATTGTTAGTATGAGAAAGAATATGCATGAAGTGTTGTTGTTGTTGCATATTATCGTCGTTGTTTCATGTTGTCGTCGTTGGTGAGGTGATTGTGTTCAATCACGACGTAGGGTGTGATCATAAAATATGGATCACACTGGACCATGAAATAGGGGTCGAAGGTGTAATCATAAAAGAAGGGTTACATTGGACCATGGAAAAGGGGTCGTGAGTTCCGACGGGAACTGAATCATGAAATAGGGATTAATTCTTGGTACACATGCATTTAGTCTATGGTTGAGTCTTATTTGCATGCAATGTTATTAATGTGTATGATGTGGATGTATATGTTGTTAATTTGTATGACGTGGATGTATATGTTGTTGATGTATTTATTGTAGATGTGTAGTTGGGTTGTGATTCTTGTCGTGATAAGTATGTTGTTGTTGTACTTATATGATATATGCCTTATATTTATATCATTTTCCTCTTTTAATTGATTTAAAAATTTCACCCATTTTGTTTGAACGTTACCCCTATGTTGGTAACATGCAGATACTTAGAAGTAGTCGTGGTTGTGGTCGTGGCGTTCACTCTGATACGTAACATGGGAGTCGGGAGCGTCGTTTTGTTGCTTTAGTTCATTTGTTATATTTTGGAACAAGTTGATGTTGTTTTAGAAATTTTGAAACTATTTTCTATTTCAATGATATCACTAGAGTTTGTTTTTTTCGCTGCTTAATTTGAATAGTTTTTCGTTCGTGTTATGTATCAAATTTTAAGAACATGTTTTATGTTGGTTGAAAGTAGCACCTTGAGTTGAAAATGACGTTTTACTTTGATATTGTCGTATTTTATTTATTAAAAATGACGGGGGAAATTCGGGGTGTTACAACTATCCCACACACCTCATTGCTCAAGAACACAAGCTTTCAACTAGGCATGATAATATAACCCATACTCGAGCGGTATCCACCTAAATCCCTCCCTGAATTTGACGGGGAAAACCCGTTTTGACTGGGTTTGGGTTTTCCCCGATTGAAAAATATGGGGTCATGTTGGGTAATGGGGACACTAGTACCCATCTCGAACCCGCCTCATTTATTTCATTATATACATTATTAATTAACTTTGTTAATTTGGAATATTAAATACGTGGTCAATATTTTGATATTTTGATTTGCATTAATTATTTAAAATATTTTAAATTTATGTTTAAATTTTTTTTGAGGTTGTTTTATATTATTATTTTAATGTTATTTTATTTTGGAAAAAGTAAATATTTCTATTAAAAAAAGTTGATTTTACTAAATGGATGGTGGCGGGGCGGGGATACCCGAACCTGTTTGGGACAAGCCTGAGTTTTAATACCCCATTCCCGTTTGAGTTTGAGGCGGGGAACGAGGATTGTTTGGGGATTTGGGTTTGAGTTTGGGGGAGTAAAAAATCGTTCTGACCCGCCCTGTTGCGATGCCTACTTTTAACAAATCCTTCAATGACTGAATAGTTCTTTCTGTTTGACCATCTGTCTGTGGATGATAGGCAGAACTCAACTATGACTTAGAAACAAGATCCTCGGGTCTCTGTCTGAAACAATACTCAATGGAACTCCACGCAGCTTTACAATCACACAAATATATATCCCTGTCAACTTCTGCAAAGAAAAATTGATGTTGATCAGAATAAAATGTGTCGACTTCACCAGTCAATCTACAATCACCAAAATCGCAACATGCCCTCTCGGAGTATTCGCAGTCAATAAATCCATTGAAATGTTAACCCATTTCCATTATGGAATATCCAATGGTTGCATCAGCCCTGCAAGTTTTTGATGCTCAACTTTCACTTCTGACAAGTTAAGCTACACATACACAAATTGTGCCACATCATGCTTCAATCCAAGCCACTGAAATATATTTTTCAACTCCTTATACATTTTAGTAGCTCCTAGATGGATACTCAAGTTACTTCTATGACTTTCTTCCAATCATCTTCTTCAACTGAGAATCATCAGGAATACAAATTCTATCTCAAAATTCAACACATCTTGCTCATCCACTTTAAAATAACTTTCCTCAGTCTGATTACTCCCAACCATCAAATCCACCAACTTAGGATCCAACCTCTGACTTTCTTTAAGATTATTAAGAAAAACATTATTTATCTTCAACATACCCAACAACACGCTTTACAGTGTTAGATCACAAACCAAAATCAAATATATAAATTGCTCAATCAGTTCCAAATCCATAACCATCATAGCAGACATATGCAAAGACTTTCGACATAAAGCATCATCCACGATATTTTTACTGGGGTGATAATTTAAGCCAAATTCATAATCCTTCAGAAATTCCAACCATCTATGTTGCCTCATATTCAAATCCTTCTAATCAGACAAATACTTTAAACTCTCGTGATCACTGAACACTTCAAATCTGGAACCATAAAGGTAATGCCTCCAAATCTTCACCACAAACACCACTGCATCCAACTCTAAATCATGAGTAGGAAATTTTCTCCCATAAACCCTCAGTTGATGTGAATCATAAGCCACAACCTTTCCATATTGCTTCAACATACCACCTAAACCCATCATAGACGCATCATATTACACCATAAATGGTTCATTCGTTTCAGGAAAAAACAAAATTAGAGTCGTAGTCAATCTTTTATTCAGCTCAATGAAACTTCTCTCACAATGAATGTCCAACGCAAATGTTTTACCTTTACAAGTCAACTGATTTAACGGAAGTGCCAACTTAGAAAAGCCTTCAATAAACCTGCGGTAGTATCCAGCCAAGTCTAAAAAGCTTATAATCTCTCTAATCGACTTCAGAGCCTCCCATTGTAGAAATGCATTTACTTTGGATGGGTCCACGACAATACCATCACCTGAAATAACATGACCAAGAAAAATAACTTCTTGCAACCAGAGCTCACATTTTGAGAACTTGGCATAAAGCTTATTCTCTTTAAACACCTGCAACATAATTCGCAAATGCTTAACATGCTATTTTTCTGAATTAGAATAAATTAGAATATTGTTAATGAAAACCACCTTGAACTAATCTAGATAAGTATGAAACATATGATTCGTATATTCCATAAAAATTCCATGTGCATAAGAAAATCCAAGCGACATCACAAAATATTCATGGTGTCCATACCGATTCCTAAAATTCGTCTTCTGAATATCCTCATCCTTCACTCGAATCTGATGGTAACCTGACCTCAAGTCACTTTTACTGAAAATAGGTGCACCCAACAACTGATCCATCAAATCATCTATTCTCAGAAGTGGATATTTGTTCTTGATTGTTAATTTATTCAATTGTCGGTAATCTACACACAATCTCATACTACCATCTTTCTTCTTTACTAACAACACCGAAGCTCCCCAAAGCGACACACTTGGTCTCACAATTTTTTTCCAACAAATCTTCTAATAGCTTACTCAACTCTACTAATTCTGACAATGAAATCCTATATGATGCCATAGAAATAGGTTTGGTACCAGGGACAAAATCAATAGAAAACTCAACCTCTATCTCTGACGGTACATCTAAAATATCATCCAGAAACACGTCTAGAAAATCACGCACTACCTGAAACTCATCGCTTACAACTGAACTCTTCATAGATAAAGACGCGAACAACACAATCACTTGAGTTTCCTCTCCAAAAAGCTATTTTAATTATCTAGCAAGCTAATTCCTAAAATCACATCAAGATCCCTCAACGGAAAAAAATAAAATAAATACCAAAATCTCTATCAAAGATTGATAAAGGACAATTCATACAAACTAGAGAAGTAGCCATTGATCCCTTAGCAAGAATATCAACAACCATTTTTATTTTCATAGAAGACACTACAAGGCCTAGCATTTCACTCAACCAACAACAATAAAAGAATGAGTGGAACCAATATCAATAATGGAAATCAAAGGTATATTATTAATGTAATATATACCTCTAATCAACCTGTCGTCACTTGAATTCTGAGTCCCCGACAGAGTAAACACCTTCCATCTAGTTGAAGCCTTTGACTTATGGCAATGAGTACTATTCTGAACTGGCCCAATGATTAGGAATAGCCCAATCCACTCCTAAATCCAGGATGGCCCAATGGACCAAACCTAACCCACATGTGCCAAGGGATTGTCCTTTGCCCCTCAGCTAGAGAGAAATGATCGGCCAGATTCTAACATGGTCGTTCTTCCCTGCTCCTCACGACTCTTTCCCGACACCAAAGAAAGTCACCCATACTCGACCACAGATAGATCCTGCTCAGATATACCTTTTTCCGACGTGTATCATATTCGAGCAGACCTGCTCAGTCCAATGAATAGTTTTTGGAAATTACCTATTTTTCGAGCGATCCATGATCTAGGCCCGATATAGGGATCGTTGGACATGTAACAACCCGAGCCTCTCGCAAGGCGATCCCGACACTGCCACCTTACGATCTTCTATACCCCCTATCTAGTAGAGTTTTTGCATTCCGTGGGAATCGAACCCTAACTCAAGTGGTAGTGGGAATGGAATGAACATGTACTTGGACCCCAGGGTACATGGTTTGATTCCCATGGAAGGCAAAAACTCTATTAGATAGGGGGTAAAGAAGATCGTGAGGTGGCAGTGTCGGGATCACCTTGCGAGGGGCTCGGGTTGTTATAAAAAAAGGTGTCTTTTTATGTAACATCCCGAGCCTTCTACGCTCCTTGCATTATTACCTCATGATCTTCTCTACCCCCTCACTAGTAGAGTTTTTGCCTTCCATGGGAATCAAACCCTGTACCCTGGGGTTCAAGTACATGTTCATTTCATTCCCACTACCACTTGAGCTACTTTTTTTTGTAACAGCCCGAGCCTTATGCGCTCCCGGCACTATTACCTTCTGATCTTCTCTACCCGCCTCACTAGTAGAGTTTTTGCCATCCGTGCGAATCTAACCCTGTACCCTGATGAAGTACACGTTCATTCCATTGCCACTAACAATTGAGATACTAGCTCAATTGGTAGTGACAATGGAATGAACATGTACTTTAACCCCAGGGTACAGGGTTCGATTATCATGGAAGGCAAAAACTCTACTAGTGAGGGGGATATAGAAGATCATGAGGTCATAGTGTCGGGAGTGTAGAAGGCTCGGGCTATTACAGGACACGCGCTAGGGGCATTATATAAACCCTCTCACATTAGATGGACAAATATTAAATATTCACCCTAACAATACTTTCTCTCGTACTTGCCCACTTCTTTGCTTGTTTCTTACTTTAGCATCAGAGTGCCTTGCAGGGACACCCCCTCATTTCCTCACCAATCCAGCATCTTCAATGCAGTCTGTGGCCCACTCAAAGTTCTGATCATCCGGAAAGATCAACTACTAATATGTCCTGGTTCACCATAGTTGTAGCAAGTCACCATATTATCCTTGCAATCAACAACCAAATGTCATGTTTTCCCACACCGAAAACACTTATTCACATCACTCTTGCATTCATTGGAATGATGACCCAACTAACATACATAAAGAACTTAAGAGGAGAAATATCACCTCCCCCACTTGGCCTCTTACCCTCATAACCTTTTGCTATCCCTTCTCAGGTGGAGCACTATAAGGCTTCCCACGGTTCAAATTCTGCTTTCCTCTCTTCTCACTCAGACTCTTTAATGACCTGATTGAGCTTTACTAACATCCTCAAAAATTCTACAGTTGTTCACTAACTCAGGAAACCTTTAGATCCGTTGATACCCAATTGCATGTTTGATCTCAGGACGCAACCCATTTTCAAACTTAATACACTTTGAGAACTTAGCAATTGCCTCATTATAATGAGGATAGAACTTTGCAAGTTCTACAAATCTAGCAGCATACTCGGTAACAAATAAATTCCCCTACTTAAGTTCTAGAAACTCGATCTCTTTATTCCTATGAACATCTTCATGAAAATACTTTCTCAAAAACTCCATGCAGAACACAACCCAAGTTACAACCTCACCTACAACTTTCAACACCTGACAAATGTTGATCCACTAATCATCAGCCTCATCAACCAACATATGAGTACTGAAGTGTACCTTATCTGCTTCGGAGCAATCCATCACACAAGAGATTATCTCAATTTATTTGAGTCAAGTATGTGATCCATCAGGATCATACTTATCCTTAAAAGTAGGCGGATTATTCCTCTGTAACTTCCCCATAAGACGAAACTCACCGTTCCCCCCATAATTAGGGTGATTTTGCACAACCTGAGCTACAACCTACAAAGCAGCAGAAATAGTAAAATCGTTCCTTCCATCTATTTTTTATTTCACACTAATAACAACAACAATGTTTAGCAGACAACACCAACAATATTCAACTGTTACTCCGCATCGACTCAACAACTTGGTTGGACAGACCGACCTGCTCTGATACAACTATGTAACACCCTAAATATCCACATAAATTATTAATAATTATCACAGTAATTTAAAAACAACAAGCATTTAGGATGTCACCTGTTCACACAAAAACATGCTCATACAATCAGATATGTCACATGTGCCACTTTTAAAATTATTCATAATAATATCACTAACAACATTAATGAAATGGTCTAAGCTTCAACTTCTAATACAACAAAACATAAACAAATACTCATTTGATGTTTAAACATGAAATAAAAAAAATGCAGTAATTATAAGAAAAATCAACATAAGAGATAATCATAAAGTCTCCACCAATAGAAGTAAACACAAAAACATCCAACCTCCAATGTTACACATCAGAGCAGACACTGACTCTATAAACTAAAAAGGAAGAGTTGTAATACCCCGTATTTAATTAAGTACTCTGGATAATATTAAGTGGCCTCAATTGAGTTTCAGTATGCTCTGAGAATTATCTGATCAGATAATTAGAGCAAATGTTGGGCTCAAATTGAATTGATTAATATTACTCGACCCTGAGTTTTATTAATTGGTATATTAGAGATATATTCGGTAACTCTAATAATTGATCAATTGATGTTGGATGACAAAATACCAATTGGAGATATTTTATATCATTGGATTATATATATATATATATATATATATATATATATATATATATATATATATATATATATATATATATATATATATTTGAAAAGAAAAGAAAAGTTAGTAAGAAAAGGAAGAAGAAAAACAAGAAGGAAGAAACCCTAAGAAGGGGGGATGCTTGGATCATCACCATTTCTTCATCAATCTTCATCAAACTCTTCTTCATTGATTAGAGGTGAGTTATAGTTAGATACTTTTGTTCTAGAGCTTTGATTTCTAGAAGTTAGGGAAAATGTGAGAAAATGATGTTTTTGTTAATCGATGAAATCTAACAGTTAAAATGCTGAAATAATCGGGTAGTATAGTTAAATTGTATGTATGTTGAACCTACTATGATTGCTAGGATGATCCATTGTGTTTTGGTTGAGTTCGGATGGGTTTTATATGAGAAAAACGCACATTTTCAGCTTCTAGTATAGTAGTAACCGATTACCCACCTGGTAGTAACCAATTACCCTTTGAAAAACTGGGTTTTTATGCATATTTCACACTGGTAATCGGTTACCCTCCTGGTAGTAACCGGTTACCATTGTTGTGTTATGAAAAGTAATATTTCTTATAAAATTCACAACTTTTTACTCGGATGTCTGATTGAGGCAAACTTTATATCGTTGAAAGCTATGAAAACGTAATATCCAACGGTGAGAGAAAACATTACTTTTGATGTGAAAATAATTTATTTATTTTATGCCGATTAAAAATACAGATTTTGTAAGTGTAATTTGTGAACCATAAAACATGCAATTTAAGGTATGGTGAGAGAACCGTATTTTGACATGATTATGAGTCTTGGAGATGTATCTAGGGAATGGTAGAACCTAGTGGTTACTAGGGATTTGATATGACTAGATGGCAATTCTCGGACGTTCGATGCTTAGAGAAGTATCTTAGTCGAGTAATGGTCTAGTGGTGAGTGAGGCACTATATGGAACATGTGTGTGAACCCGTTTGGGTGTGTTATTTGTGGAAAAGGTTAACAGGCCTTAGGAATGTCGTACGCATTCCCATTTGAGTGAAATCACGTAATCGGAACCGTTTTTCCCTGAGATGTCTTTTCATGAGCCAGGGGCTCCTCTGGAATGTACGCATGCATTACTTGCTAGGTTTGATTCTCGCGTTTAATACGAATAGAACATATTGCATATGTAGAGACTTGAGATGATTAATAGGCCATGTGAAGTGACGATTCAAGGTTAACAGGCCTAGGATCCGAATCCATTTCATATGTCGAGTAAGTTACAAGGATCCATGACTCAAGCCGACTTCTAAACGTAGAAGCGGACGGGAATATGGGATACCTTTGTGGTTGCCGGATTAGTGATACTTTCGAGTTATTTAACTCAAGACATGTTTCCATATGAGTGTGAGATTGTAAACTCAAGGTATAGGTTTTCCCCCCGACTTGAGTAGGACTTTATAGAACCTTGTAGAGCCGAGAGAATACATAAGATAGGGAACTCACTGAGATGTTGATATCTCACCCCCACTATTGTTGTTTTTCAGGTTTCTTTTGCTGGTTTGATTTACAAGTAGAGTTATGCTCGAATGTTTCAAGAGAAACATAGATTTAGTTTCCGATGTGTATTTATCTTTTGTACAATGATGAATATTGTATTATTCTTAGTATTTTTATTTTAGTATGATTTCCATATCTTGTACCATAGTTTGCATTATGTTTTAGTATTGGTCAAGAATGTGAATTATGCTATTAGGCACTTATGATGGTGTCAGTACCAAATGAACTATTGTATAATGATATTCTAGGTATTTATTATATGGGGTGTTACAGTTGGTATCATAGCAGGTTGCATCCTCGACCTAGCCTTGAAACATCATAAGTAAATATTTCCTGCCTCTTAAGTGTGTCTTTCCATCATGACTCTTAATATCATATTATGCAGTATTGGGTCTGATCAACCTAATGTTATGTATGTGATAGGTAGAGTCATGGTTGAGCGACCACGAGGACTCTGAAGTGTTGTCGTAACTTGTGTTGTGAGAGCAGGCTCAAGCCAAGAGTTGTTAGAGAGGAATTTTTGGTCATCTCATTTGGAACCTTCTTAAGAATTGTATTTCCTGTAATATGGAGTTGTAGAGTAGTGTGATGTTCAAGGAATCCTTTGGAATGGATGGAGTCTGAGAGGTAAAGATTTCTATTGAGTGAGTGGTCAAGGTATCAAGGAATTCGTAAAGTCACTAGTAGATCAGTATTGACCACTGGTATGGACAAGAGTTTTGAGAAATCTCATTCCATGAAAAGAAAATATGCTTTGTGGAATGTGTGACGTAAGGTTCAAGGTGAGTTAATTTTTAGTGTTTTAGTTCTAAGATCACGGTGGCATCGTAGATGAATGGGAGTTCTTCAAGGAATGAATTTGGATAATACCTTACAGATGGATAGAAGTTACAAGTTAAGAACGTTCGTTTTCTTAGGGGAACCTAAAGTAGAATTGAAATGTGTAGAGAAACACACAGATGTGATTACATATTTCAAGTAAGACAAGTACACCCGAGTGAAAAGTAGAAGGTTTTTGTTGTATATTTGGTTATGACGAGGAGACAAAGTTTAGAGTAATACATTAGGATGTTATATTTAGTAAGGGATCAATTCAGAAATGTTAAATTACCCAAGGAATAATATAAGGTATAGTGTCGGAGAAAGAACAAGCTTTATTTAGTAACATGAGGTGTTTTTATTATGGACCAGATAAAGTCGTGTTAAGTGTTAGATTAAGCACCTTGGATTCGGGAGAACTCTATTAAGATGGATTATGTTTGGGTATGAGAGGATTGCCACAGAGTGTGAAGTGAACACGGTATGGAAACGGTATTAACAGTGTGATATGAGAAAATGATAACGAAATATGTTTTTGGACAAATGTACTATGGAGTTTTTAAGATGTTGTTGAAGCTAAAGTTAAGGAAGTGTAATCAGTGATGGTTCATCCATTAGGACACTAGTAGTATGATTACTATATGTGTGAAATCATCTGTTGATAATTGTTATAACTTTTGGTTGCAATTGGAATGAGTTTGGGAGGTTTAGGTAGCAATGAAAACCTGAATTTTGCTTATGCGTTTGAAGTAATCGGTTACCCTCTGGGTAGTAACCGGTTACTGAATTACGTTTCTATATCTCTTTTAGCTACTGGAAGTTCTGATTTGCACTGAGTAATAGGTTACCCTTCTGGTAGTAACCGGTTACCACTGTTAAGTTTTTTAAAAAAATATTTTCTAAGATTCATACCTTTTGACTCGGGTGCCCGATCGAAGCGTTCTTGGTACCGATGGAAAGTTGTGAAGACATTTTAATGAATAGTAGAGGGTAAGGGAAACACGGTTAATTTGTAAGTAGAGACAACAAGGTTCTTTAGAGGAGTGCATTACCTTAGTTTTCAAGTGTAAGGAAAACTTATATAATTGCGAATGATCAGAGTATTTATAATTTATCTCTAGTGGGATTTAAAATGTTGTTGTTTTAATTCTCGCTAAGAAATTCAAGAGAGGACAAAGTTGTATACTAGACATGAGATGTCCATTGTTTTGGTTTTCCGATAAGGATTGTGTGTTGGATTTTGCTTATGGATGAACTAAGTGTTAGCTTGTGACTAAAAACCCTTTTTGATGTTGTCATTGTCGTTTTCCTACTAACATCGTTTTACGAGTGGTATCGAACAATTCCGTTGGATATTCGCGATGTGACCATAACAGAAATGGTAGTTATACTTCGTCACTTGTTGGAGTATGTCATCTGCATGTTGTGCCCCGTTCTATATTATCTTGAGTTGTGAATGGTGGGTGAATGTTACGCATGTTTAGAAGCCACGAATGAGAATCATTTTACAAATTAGTGCAACTGAATTGATTATTTTGAGTTTGTCACACCCTAAATTTTGACCGGACTTTTTCAATAAATTTTCATTCATCTGACGCATTTTTATCGTAGCATCGATAGTCAGTCATTTTAGCATAAACATTTCATTGGTCAATAATCATGCATTTTTAACTGATTTTTATCATTCCATACCATTTTTTTTTATTTCTACTTAGATAAATATTTTAGTTTATTTATAATTGATCTTAGTTTTTATTTTGATTTTAATTTATATTTTAATTAAATTTAGTTTAATTTCAATTTCAATTTATTTAGTTTATCTTTGATTTAGTTTAACATCAATTTATTTAATTCAATATAATTTCTTTTTTTTAATAACCATTTTCAATTTATTATTATTATTATTATTATTAGTTTTATTATTATTATCATCTTTATTATTATTATTAGTTTTATTATTACTACTTTTCTTTTGTTTTTCTTCATATTCAAAAAAGGAAAAATGGCAAGTGAGGTCCACTACAATGTAGTACAAACACTTCACATGGATTGCAAACTTGGAATTATCAATGACCAAGAATTATTCTCACACTTCACATGGATTGCCAACTTGGACTTATCAATGACCAAAAATCATTCTCATAAAGTCACATGGATTACCACATCATCACTCCTACCTCATCCACACTATAAATAAGATCTCTCTTTCTCTCATTTGAGACTAATAAGATCACACTTAAATTCTCAAAATCTAGCACATTCATTACATATTTTTCAAAGTCAATTTTTTTTTACTTACACAATACCCATAAACATTCACCATTTTCACCACAACAACAACCTCCATCAAAATACATTTATCTTCTTCTTCACAACAAGCTCAACCTTTGCTAGCTTTGGAGTTTGTGAGTATCATACTTCCTTTATTTATTTATATTTTAATTTGTGAAACTATGTTGTAAAAATGTAATTTTTTTTTATGTGTTCATATTTTATTGTTGTTATAGTGTTAGTATAGGTTAGCTTATGATAAATATTCATGTTTATTTATTTCTCTTTCACAATTTATTTCATTTTATTTAGTCTATTTATTTATTTTATTTATTTCTCGCACTTTTTATACCATATTAATTTCTAACGGTTCCGATTAATTCATACACTGCACACACGCTTCCTCTTGGGCAAATTACAATGATACCCTTTATTTCTTCGCAATCCCGTGTAAATTATTATTGTACCCCTATCCCGTTTATTTTGTACGCAATTTATTTCTTCTGCCTTTATTTTACCGGTTTCGATTTCACAAATTAGAAACTAGGATTTGAATCCACTTCATTTAATCAATTTAAACATTCTCGCCTACATTTCGCACACACGTAAGTCGGTTACTTATGTGATCGCCTTCCACACGACCTTATGCGTCTTAATTAATTAACGAGGAACTGAACTTCGGAATCTAGCATTTCGCGGGTTCTTTAATGAACCACTCTTGAGGCTAGCCTTCGAGTTGTGTTTCATTTACTCCTTCGTTACTAAAAAATATTAAACCCTAAATCATTTTAAAAACAAATTTTCAAACAATCAAGTTTTAATTAACAATTAAAATTGCGAAAGAATTAAACTCATGAATCTAACATTCCTCGGGTTTTTGAATTGAATTACTCTTGAGGCTATCCTTCGAGTTGTACTTCGTTCGCCCTTTCGCAACAAAAGAATACAACTTAAAACTTACCAACCAATGCAAATCATTTTCTTAATTAATCAACGAATAACTGAACTCTGGAGTCAAGCACTCCATGGGTCCTTGATTGCAATCACTCTTGAGGCTAGCCCTCGAGTTGTGGTCCATTCGCCTTTCATTTTAAAACACTTAACCAAGGTCAAACACCTTTTCTTTAAACGAACATTGTTTAAATCTTTCTATCTCGCAAACAAGCTAGCGCTTTAGCCTCTGCCGCGAGTATAAGCCAACGCTTAGCAGTAGAATACGTTTTAAACAATCGTTCCATTAAAAATCACAAACTGTAGTAGCACAAACTACGAAGCTCTGACTTTCCCATTGCACAAGGGAATACGTAGGCACAGGGATTTTAATCCTTCGCGAGCACAATAATAAAAACTTTAATCTTTTCTCCGTCTTAATAATAATTAAAATTTATTTTCCTTTAACAAACATTTAGAAGACAAAGACATTAATCAAACATTTAATCGCGTAGTTAGCTAAGAGGTTCCCGTTGAGTACAGCGGACGTGAGGGGTGCTAATACCTTCCCCTTGCGTAACCGACTCCCGAACTTAGAATTTGGTTTCGTAAACCATTTCTTATCCTTCTATTAGGTTGTATCTCTATCTCCCTTTTCTCTTGTAGAATAAATAGAATTAGGTGGCGACTCTGTTGTTTTCTTTCCGCGTGCCATCGCGAGGATCGTATTTTTTTTCGAGGTACGACAGTTGGCGACTCTGCTGGGGATATGTTCCATGCTAGAGAGGGTCGGGCCTAACTTATCTTTGTGCATTTTTTTGTTTGATATTGTCTTTTTGTCTTCTCTATATTTGTTATTATGTTCTTTTATTCGCTTTCTCTTATTGCTTATTATTATACTTGCCTGTGGGGTCTTGGGTTTATATCGCAAGTAAAAGATGAGTTGTGGAAAAAGAAGAGGGGACACCTAGGTTAGAATTGGTAGTCATTAGTGTTAGTATCCAAGAACTCGCTTCTTGAGGGCCTAGCATGAAAGCTCCCCCAGATAGTTAGACTTTTCATAGATCTTGTCACAACGCAGCTAGCCTGTCGCGTGACCTGATTCATGAAAGGGATGTGATTCTGGGATCCATCATTAAGAACTAGTTTCTATATTGGTAGTTGTGTAGTGTTAGTCTCCAAGGGCTCGCCCCTTGAGGGCCTAGAATGATAACTCCACTCAAGGTAGATCTTGTCGTTATTATCGTCAAAATGCAGCTAGCCTGCGGCGGGGCATTAATATGATAAACTTCTGTGACCTTGAGTGTCCTAAACTTTCACCGTAGAAACTATCCTGTGAGTAGGTGAAATTCTGGTATGACAGACTCAGATGTCGAATATGATGTTGAGACATCTTATCTGTTACTTATAAACATGGTAAGGCATACATATCAGTACTTAAATAATTCTGATATATCAAAGTCAAACATACTTCAGGATGTTGTGACATCTGATAGGACATTCAGTTAAGGTACTGCATAAAACATAAAACATAAAAAATATAAAGAACACAGCAGAATTGTTAACCCAGTTCGATCAAATCAATCTACTCTGGGGGCTACCAAGCCAGGAAGGAAATCCACTATGTAGTATCAATTCAAAGACTTCTCAGCAAACACCTACAGTTTACAGTCTTCTCACTTAATCACTACCAATGCAACTTCTACTTAGGAACTCCTAAATATGAGAAACTCATCCTCACTTCCAATCACCTCA
Organism: Lathyrus aphaca; assembly: GCA_963966055.1. Classification (NCBI taxonomy): domain Eukaryota; kingdom Viridiplantae; phylum Streptophyta; class Magnoliopsida; order Fabales; family Fabaceae; genus Lathyrus; species Lathyrus aphaca. Next base: position 138,946,191 of record OZ014524.1, on the reverse strand, counting down.
GTGATGTCTCACAGTTCTCAACTCTCAGTTGCTGATATTGACGATTTCATACCTATACAACAATTCATAAATAGAATCCATACTTCCATGACAACAACTTAACTTTGCTTAGCAGCTTCAATTAAGTACAATATTTCTCTTGCTTACAAGCTTCGAGAATCACAGGTGAAACAGCCACAATAGAGTTCCTTGTTACGCACGGCTGCCACAAGAACATAACCCTAATAATGTTTACATTTTCGGTTGATTGAGTTAATTCTAAACTAGGTTACAGGGTTTCTTTTATAACCTATTCCCAACTAGATTTTGGGCCTAAACAATCACAACAATAGCTGCTACAAATATGCCAAAAGATCTTCAAATCTAAAAACTCCTAAAATATCTCTAAATATAGAAACTCTATATTTTTCAATATTTGTCTTCAATTTAAATTGAGTCTTTAAGATCTTCTAAATCAGCACCCTTTAAATCAGCGCCACATATGATTGCATAATATCTCCAGAATATTCTGCATCTTTAAAAAGTAATTCCACCTGTGATATCAGAATATTTTGTAGAATATTCTGCATAATTCAGATCTGATAAATCCCACTGTCATCACCTTGAATTAGGGTTAGTTAGTTTGTTACCTCCTTGATCCAAGGTGAGTTAGTTATTCTGTTATACTGAATTCAGATAACTAATCTCCCTAAAGATGCGCCTTGTATTGCTTATCTCTTTCCAATTAATTCCAGATAAATTCCCCTGAATTTACTTAGTTCTGTTGCGCATCATTTAAGTCTGGTAGCAGGTTTACGATGTCCCAACATCTGGTGTGACATCCTGATGTCTTGACTTAAATGTTACTCTGTTTGACAATGTCACAACATCTGGTGTGACATCTTGATATCTTGACTTAAGTTCATTAACTGTTACTCTGTTTGACAATGTCACAACATCTGGTGTGACATCCTGAACTAAGTTCAACACTTCTTGTTTGATATCTATCTGTAACACATGACAGTAATGTTGTCATGACAGTTGCAGATGTTTCAACATTTTCTTTGACATCTGTCTGTAACATATGACAGTAATGTTGTCATGACAGTTGCAGATGTTTCAACATTTTCTTTGACATCTGTCTGTAACATATGACAGTAATTCTGTCATGACATTTGCAGATGTTTCAACATCTTCTTTGACATCTGTCTGTAACATATGACAGTAATTCTGTCATGACATTTGCAGATGTTTCAACATCTTCTTTGACATTTGTCTGTAACATATGACAGTAATTATGTCATGACATTTGCAAATGTTTCAACATCTTCTTCAGTATCTGCCAATTATTATAACCACATTTATCTGTGCCACCATGTCAAGACATCATGTTTGACATGTTCTTCCAGAATCTATACCATGTTAATTTAACATATGGAACTTCTTATTCAACATTTTCCAACCATATTAGTTTTACCAAACATAATGCCAATCATAAAATAATAGGATTAACAATCTCCCCCTTTGGCTTATTTTGGCTAAAACTAATTTACATGTAGAAGTTCCTTAACATCACATCTTCATATCAGACCTCAATAGTACACACTATTAATTCTCCCCCTTTTTAGCCATAAAAAGACAAAGGCACGATAATAACCATAGACTATCTGCTAGAAGTGCAACGGTATGGTTCACAATTCCTCAAGAATCAAACATAAACTGCAGAGAGCAGCTTTATACAATATAGCCTTCTAGACTCCTAGGATACTCCTTATCTGGTTAAGGTATTACTCCCCCTTAACTCCACAAAATCAGTTGCACATACTTGTAACACACTCCCCCTGTCTAGGATACTCCATGCTTCTTTGTACATTGATGAAAGGAAAACATAAGACGCATCTTCATGTCTTCAAGAGCTCACCCTCTGTTCAATTCCCAATTGAACACATTCACTTCTTGTACCAAAGCATACCTGATTCCTTTCTTGGTTTGTAGTTACCACAGACTACACAAGATGAACATCTTCTAGCACACAGGTTCTTGACACTAAGCCTTTACACACCAAAGGCCATACAATCCAGATAAAACACATCCAAACTAATTATGACATTAGAATGAATGTCCACAAATAAACTTCCAAGCAATCAATACCTGATATACTTCAGTCTCTTCTACATGTTTCTTCTAATATAGATCATCTACTTCATCATTCTCCCATATGATTAGGTAGTCTAATAATAGAAACCATGTAGATAAACACCCCAGATAATGTACTAACACTTAGTTAGAAAATTTTTCATACACCAAGACCTTATCACCATGATCCTAGATGTGCTCCACCAACTGGACATACTATAGCATAGTAATCCAAGAACTGAAAATCTTCAACTACACAGTGCCACCAGTTAGAATCAGAAATCCAGAAAGAGTGATAAAATCTCATCCACCTTCAAGAAGAATAAATCCTCTTGAGTCTTCAACTCATCACTCCTCTTCCCAAGAGCAATTTGTTCCAAGACAATCCTCAAGAACAACCAGTTGCCACACTCTGATTATCTTGATTCTTCGAATCCACTTTAAAGATCAACCAATTACCACATTTTGATAACCTCCTTTATGAATCCTCATATGAAAAAGCCAATTGCCACTTTTGTCTTCTTCACGTTTATAATAAATCTTCCAAAGATATCCTGATCAATAAAGTTGATCTTCACCAAGCTGTCAAGATAATAGGCCTTATGAAGCATTCAATCCATATAGATCATTCTATCTTAATTTATGTGTCACTTCACCAATTAGACTCTGATGTTAAACTAGATGTTTGAACATTATTAGCCTACATCCATCTGTTAAATTCAGGTCCTTCTTCTGCCACTTGAAAGAACCTCCTTCCTTCATAGAACAAGAGTTCCATGCTCTCATAGACTTTATTTATCCATCAAGTTTGAGAAAACAACCTCCATTCTATTGGTTTTGCAGAAATTCCTACCGATAACACATATTGATGAGAAACTTCCAATGTTTCTCCAAAGTCTTCAAACCTTCCACTGTCTGATTATTCAGAAGGAATAGTTAAGAACTACACCTCATAACTATACCAAGGATGCCACCTTTCCTTGAGTAAGGCAGTCTTAACAAATTTATGATATCACCACCTATCTTAACTCCATGATGAGCATTCTGGACTGCACCTAGATCGGAAATAAACCAATCCAAGTAGTCATCAAGATTATGATGTGTTCATGGTCTTTCATCTCCATCTTCAGAATCAACAATATCCAGACCAGTTCTTGCCAAGAAACTTTCCAGAAATACACAACTCCCGTCACACAAGACTGAAGTCAATGCTACAGCTTATGCAATACCTCTCCCATGATTCTGCACAAACTCTAATGATAAGATGTTCCAACATCTTTTTGAACATCACCAATCTTGAATCACAAGGATAATCAATCAAATATTTGTGAACTCCACAAACAACAATTGATCTTAAATCCTTGTATAATACCCTATCAGATAGTTCTAATCTTTTAATTTTGAAGGATTTTAAGGTTAGCTACAAATAAGATTAGCAAGATCTCCTCATGTCATGGATAAACAATACTCCAACTCCACTAATTCTCAACTTCACACCCCTGATGAACATACTCTCAAACAATCATCAGTTTTACAAATTCATATACACTAGTTCTCTGAGAATACCACAACTGATAAATATCCTTATATATCCATACAAGACACACTTGATTTTATATTCCAAAACAGATGCTCTTAGTTTGCTTGCTACAAAGGGTTCATACTGCCACTATCCATGACTAGTAGTAGAAGAAACTACCAGTTCAACAACCATTCTGATCAGACCTCCCAATCTGACATTCTTCCCTTGCTTCTAGCAATTGTTGGTCACATTGCTAGCTTTAATCATGACCAAAGTCATGCATTTATCACACACATTTGTAGATACATTTAGAAGCTTCTTTTATCTACCAATAGATATGATTGTTTCAATATCATTTAGGACTTCAACACAGAGCTCCAAAGACAATCTCTAAGGATCACACCTTCAGTAGCTAATTCAGGTCATCACAGACTAAAACACCATGAAGAAATATACAGCCACAAAGAGAAAAGTAATTTCTCAACACTTCTTGAATTATGATGTTTAGACTTTAGTTCTGCACTTTTACATCAGACATATACATAATCCTCCATTAATGTATTTTCTCATTGGTTGAAAGCACAACATCTTTCAAAGACAGATAAACATTTAGCTCCTGTCAGAGTATTCACTATCGGTTAGATGCATATCCTTATCAATAGCAGACAAATACTCAACTTCTGTCAAGGTTTTTATCATATGTGATAAGGTAACCTTCTCACACAAGGTAGGAGATTTGGTTTGACCTAATATTCCACCATGAGCACAACTAACTTCCTTGGTTGAAGACTCAACATTTTTGAGATAATGTTTTAACATCAGATCTGACAACAATCTCAAACAAATTGATTTGACACTTACTACGGTTTTGGGGGTAACAACAGTAGTAATCCATGTACAACTCTTTGTAGAGGGTACGAGAGTTCACCAGAAGTTAATCATCCTTTTCTATCAGACCCAAATACATGCAGTGACTTGCATGATACATTCCATTAACATGTCTGCATATTATACTCTTCATACGGGGACATCACATAATTGGGCCTAAGCTTGATGGAGAATTCCCTTGATCATACACCAATAACTATGGTTATTAGCAATCCACTCCCACTTTCTTAAACTTGAGACCTTCAACACATAGCATATATGCCTCCTCTTCCAGGTTAGGAGTAGGTTCCAAACATATGTGATCATCACACATTTGTCTAGCACCCAAAGCATCCATCATGTTAGCAGGATATCACACCAGTTTCCTTCTTCTGGAACACAAAACTAAGCTTGGTTCTGAAACATTACTGCTTTCAAGATTACTACCTTTTCTTCAATTAGCTCCAATTGAAGTGCTATAGCATTATGAAAGATACATAAACTGCTGATGTGTAGCGTGGTGTCAAGACATTAGGATTGACATATCAACTCAGCTTCTTTCTTGATGAAACTTCCTTCAGTTCATGATTTAGACAATCAGAGACATGTATCTTCACAAGAGAGATTTTCTTCAGCTATATCTAAACTACATTGTGTTGCACCCCAAAATTTGCCCTCACAATACAAGACTTTGTGTGCTAAGAGGTTCACAAGGTTCACAAGACCTTTCATGAGGTTCATGAAGTTTACAAGACACTTTATGAGGTTCACAAGATTCACAATACTTACAAGACCTTTCATGAGGTTCATGAAGTCTACAAGACACTTTATGAGGTTCACAAGGTTCACAAGACCTTCCATGAGGTTCACAAAACATTTTATGATGGTTCACAAGGTTCACAAAATTCACAAATAGTCAGAAGAGTTGACAATTCCCTCAGACAATGCACCTCCTAAGCAGTGCATCCAAAACTAGGGTTTTGACTTTAATCAGGCTAAATGAACTTCCAAGACTTCAAGTGAGCTTCATAACATCTTATATGTGTATAAGATCCCCCATGACAAGTTTCAAGACTTTTCTCAAGGTTTGCTCAGTCAGATAATCAGATAAGTCAAAATCAGTCAAAGTAGTTAAAAAGTCAAACTGAGGTCAACTGTGGTCAAACCAAAGTCAAACTTCATGATTTTTTGCCAACATCAAGTATATGAAGTAAAATTCATCATTTTATCAAGGGTTGATCATGATTCATCAAGGAGATTTCAGATCATCAAGAATCAAGGGTTTCTAAATTAGGGTTTCTTCAGGAAAAGTCAACTTAACTTTGACCAGCCATAACTTTCACATGCTTCATCACCAAGTCTCCATCCAAAGCTCATTTTGAAGGAAATTGAATTCTCTACAACTTTGTGTCTCACAAGCCAAGCCCAAAAATGCTTCATTTGGAAGGTATGAGCTAAGACATTATAGGTCCTTTTGAAAGTCAACAAAAAGTCAACAATTTCAAAAGGGCATAACTTGAGAATGGTAAATGATATGAACATGAAACCAGTGGGGTTGGTTAGAGGACTCTTCAAGCTTTCCAAAATGTCTAAGAACACCCTCATAGCATTAAAATTGAAGGATGTGTGCCCTTGCAAAGTTGGGAAATTTTAGGGAAGTTTATGAAGCAAATGGAGGTTTAAAACCAAATTTTGTTAAGTGGGCTGAACTTTTAATGACCCAAAGCAATCCATGACATCATGCACGAAAATTATTTGATATTTTCATAATTTTTATTTTATTTAATTAATTTATTATGATTTTTTATACTAAAAATCATTTTAAATTTAAATAAAATATTAAATGTGAAGATTTAAAATTATTTTTGATTCTAGAAGGTCATGAATTCAGTATGGATCAAATTGATACAAAGATAATGTTGATTGGCTTGAAATAGAAAGTGTTTATGCACAAATATTTGAATTTCAAAGCTTATCTTTTTGAATCTTTTTGGATCAAATCTTCCTCACAAACATCAAATATTTTGACCTAGAATGATCACACTATAAGTACATAACTTAACCCTATTCATTGGACACGATTTCCAGCCTCCAAAGTGTAAGTTTCATATTTTCAAAACCACACAAAACTCAAATTCGGTTTCAACTCCACAAGGCATTTGAAGGTATTTTAAAGACATAGCAATGATCCCTGGACTTCACTAATCATGTACCAATGATTATATGCATCCATAACCTCATGAACATATCAAACCGAATCAAAACATTGACCTCTTTAAGTTTTTTTCGTTTTCATATATACATGTAATATAAATTGATTTTGATTCTGGATTTGTGTTTGTGTTAAGCTTGTGAACGTTTCTGGACAAGTTAATTTGACTTTCGATGCAGGAGTAAAGAAACACCATTGCTAGGGTTTCGGCCATGGATTTGGGGCTTTATCTTAAACCTAATATAAATAAGTTCTAAGAACATAGAACAATTCTATGGACCTTGGGGATTATGAAACACTGATCATCATTGAGAAATTTTACTGTTTTGATGCTTGTCCAATTTCGTAGGTTTTTGTACTTTGAAATTCGCAGGAAACATTGCAGCAAGATTCGTATGAAATTTCGCAGGTAATTCAAGGAAGAAGGCGAAGTGGGCTGCGCGCGAATTTCTAATTCAAAATGTTGTTTTAAAATATTATGTATTGTTTCTGTTTTATTTCACAAGCGTTGTGCTTGTCCCAGTGGTAGGAAGCGTATGTGTTGTGCCTGGAGGTCTTTGGTTCGAATCCTGGCTTCACCACCTTTTTCTTATTTTTTCCAGATAATTAGCAACCTTCATATATTATTTATTATAGTCACCATAATATCAAGTGCGCTCTCCCAGCTGGATTGGTTAAGGTGTTTGTGTGTATTGTGAAGGTCCTGGGTTCGATCCCCCCAGGCCTTTTGTTTTTCTTTCTTTTTTCTTTGATTTCCAGGAACAAGGCACAAAACCAACTGGACCTTTCCCTTTATCACCTGCGCGCGCTGGCCCAGTGGTTGGGGTTGCTGGCATGTGTTCTTGAAAGCAAGAGGTGCTGGGTTCAATTCCCAGCCAGGTAAGTTTTCTTTTTCTTTTTTTTCTTTCTATTTGTTTTGATTATTATTAATATTAATTAATTAAAACTATAATTTTAAAATCCTAATATAAATCCTAAAATATTTTCTAAAACTAATTTTTGTTAATATGTGTATATTGTTATTATATATAATTTATTTGCATAATTAGATTAATATTTAATATTTAATATTTTTTACATAAAACCTAATTTATTTTTTATAAACCCTAAAAAACACATTTTTCTCAAACCCTAATTTTTCTTCTTCTATTTATTTAATGCTATTATTTGTATATATTATATTCATGATTTAATTAAAATTCTTAATTTAATTTTTATTAATGTATAAATTGTTTATAATTTAAATTTTTTTTGTATGTAATATGTTTAAAAATTAAAATTCTTAATATGACAATATGACATAATTTATTTATAATTTAATTTTTGCATGTAAATAATTTTATTATATGTTTAAAAATATGTAAAAAATTGTTAATTTAATTTTTATAATTATAATTCTATTTTCATATTATGTTCATAATTAATTTATTATATAATTTATACATAACTTAAAAATTTTATAATAATTAGCATAATTGTTTATATTTTAATATTAAATAATAATTGTTTATAAAATTGAATTTTTTTGCTTATTTCATTATCATTATTAATTATATTCTTATGATATTTGTTTAGTACTAACCCCATTTAATTTAGTATTATTTTTATTATTTTTATTATTTTCACTAACCCAATTATAATTATTTATTTATTTTACTTATGCTATTTAAATTGCTTTATTATTATTATTGTAATTGCTCCTTAGTGTAATATTTAATAGTAATGTTTAAATTATTTATTTTATGCTATGGTTAGTAAATATGGAGTGTAAACATACTTGTAATATAAAATTAATTTAGATCATTTAAATGTAAAGATAAATATTTAAATTGAGCACTCACACACGTAAGTCGATCTTTGATCGCCATCTCACTTCCTTAGGGATACCTCTCATGTTGCCTATTCAAAAAGGTCAAGTAGGGTGTATAAAGCAAAAGTCCCTCAGAATAAAGTCATCTAGTCCCTTAACAAACAAAAGATCAAGTCCCTTTCGAATGTTGCCTTCGTAATGATCTTGTCCCTTTCAAATAAAGATGATAGTCCCTTCGAATTACTTATACACCCCACAGTTGCCTAAATAAAAGATGACCCTTCACTTGTCCCTCACATCCAAGGTAATGACTACCTATTCCTTAATAATAGGGATAGTCTTACCATTCAAAGGATTTAAGAACAGACGTAAACTTAGGGTAGGTTCCTCATAGTTACTTGCTCACTTTTCAAAACTTTTCAAACACTTCACAATTTCAAACAAAAATTTTCAAAACAAAGGTTTATACGCATCCGTACATGGGTCATTATAAACACTTAAGAAAATTTCTATTCACACACTTCACATTTTCAAAAACATTTTAAAGTGAGCTAAGTAACTAAGAGCCCATGGATAACCATGGATGTAAAGGGTGCTAACACCTTCCCTTTACATAACCTACCCCCCGGACCCAAAAATCTTTTAAAAGGTCTTTCCTGTTCTTTTATGCCTTTCCTTTGGATAAAATAAAAGTCGGTGGCGACTCTTTCTATCCGCAACATAACTAAAGTCAGTTCTTCCACCGTGTTACAGAACTGGCGACTCTGCTGGGGATTTAATAAAAGAGGGGTACCCTTAGGAATTAGATCACTTAAATTGTTTGCCTTGTTTGCTTTATAGTACTTGTTGGGCTTTATGTGTGAAAGATCCTAACCCAGATCTAGTGTACCTTAGGTAAATGGCAATAGACCAAGGAAACTGTACGGCGTATACCGATATGGTTGATCTGGTGGCCATAGTTAGTGTGACTTCTTGGTTGGTGCTTATGTTCCTTAAGTCAAGTTGAGGATAATATGAGGCTGCCATATGTTGTCAATACACTAACTAACTTTTAGAACCCTAGTTATCCCATCTTGGCCTTTAGAAAGTAGTGAGATAACCGGCTTTGGTGAAGACTGAAGTTGGTTGATACTCGATACTACGCTCATTAAGATTCTAAACTTGGAGGGTTTTGGTTGGCAAGTAAGTTGCCTACTGAACAACCACCCTTGTGAAGGATCAATGATATTGAGATCCCTTAGAACCTGGTTACTTTATAGGACAGGATGAACCAACTAACTTCAGGGGAGGGTACTTACCTTTGAACCTCATGCAAGCCTTTAAACCTAGGGCTATTGTGTGACTTGTTTGTGTGTGCCACATGTTTGTGATTAAGCATAACATCATGACATCATCATGCATCATAAGCATAGCATTTTCACTAACCATTTCAAGGACCAAAGGATTTATCTTTGTTCTTTGTTGCAGGTCATGGCTTCTGCTCGTAGAAACACCATCAGGATCAACTTTGTGGGAATACCTGCTAAGCTTAAAGAGTTGGTTTCTCAAGTGTCTGATCATTCCCAGTTCATCAAGAGACATGGTCACCTATTGGATCTAGTCACCTCAGGGTTCAATGAAGACATGATGAGTGTCCTGTTTCAGTTCTTTGATCCTAAGCACCATTGCTTCACATTCCCCGACTACCAGCTGGTTCCTACCATGGAGGAATTCTCTAAACTTCTAGGCATACCTGTTCTTGATCAGAAACCATTCACAGGCTTAGAGAAGGAGCCTAAACCAGAGGTTATTGCTGCAGCTCTACATCTGAAGAAGTTTGACATTGTTCTAGAAACGAGAAGCGGAGTTAAGGGTATTCTTGCTAAGGTGTTGATAGAGAAGGCTCAAATGTTCTTGAAGGCTATGAGTTATGATGCTTTTGAGGATATCTTAGCTTTGCTGATTTATGGCTTAGTGTTGTTCCCCAATCCAGATCAGTTCATAGATATTCATGCCATCAACATATTCCTGAGTCACAATCCAGTGCCTACTTTACTTGGAGACACCTTGCATTCTCTTCACACCCGTACTACAAGGGCAAGAGGCACTTTGATGTGTTGCATACCTTTGTTATCTAGGTGGTTTATTTCTCACCTTCCTCGCTCAGTAATGAAGAATGAGCAAGGGTTCAGATGGTCCAAAAGGATCATGTCACTCTCGCATTCAGATATCCATTGGTGCTCCAGATCTATGGAGAATGTCACTATCATTGACCGTTGTGGGGAGTTTCCTAATGTGCCACTTCTAGGCATAAGAGGAGGCATTACCTACAACCCTTCACTAGCTTTACGACAGTTTGGTTACGCTCGGAGTGATGGTCCACATGACATGTTGATTCAGGGCATTGTGTTTGATTACGACAACGATCTTCAAGGTTACCGTCAGAGATTCATACGAGCATGGGGAAAAGTAAACAAGGTTGACAGCAAGACTCTGGAGCCTAAGTACACTATTCCTATGGAGGCTTATCTCAGATGGGTGCGATCTCATGCTCAGACTCTCATGATGCCAAATCCTGTTATCCTGCCAGTTACCACGGAACCTGTTGCTGAAGGAGATACTGCTTATACCATCCTTCACCCAGACATGCCTACTGACATGGAAGACTTACAGAGATCCTGGATCCAGTTGAAGGAGCAAAGGGATACTTTCGAGGCTCATTACAAAGCAAGCCAAGAAAGAATCCTGGAACTAACAAAGCAACTTTACGAGGAACGGAATCTCAACTCATACCTCAACACAAAGAGGAAACGTCCATGGGAGACTTAAAACCCCATCTCTTGTATTTATTGCATTTCATTTTCTGTAAGCCCAAGAGGCAAAACAAGTTTATTACTAATAAAAGTTTACCTTCTTGTTTGTTTAAGCAAATTTAAATCCTGCGGTCCTTGAAAACATTGCATACGCATTTACATTCCATATCATTGCATCACAGGTTTATTTGTACACAGGTTTCTCATCTTCTCGCTGTTTATTTCAGTAATGGCTCTTGAACAAACAGTTAAGGATCTCCAGGCACAGAATGCACAGTTCTAAGAGCTGATCCTGAACTTGTCCAAGGGGCAGGATGAATTGAAGACACTGCTGGCCAAGAAGACTAAGAAGACCAGAAGGTCAGGTGGCCTGATCAACATGGGAAGAAGGTTCAAAGGTCTTGCTAAGACCAAAGAACCAGTTGAAGACTATGAATCTGAAGAGTCTGAGAAAGAGGGAGGCAGCCTCCACAACACTATGGGGGATTCTGATTCTGAGGCTAATTACTACCATGATCCTAATGAAGATAAATTCAAGATGCTGGTGGATAGAATGGATGCCATGGAGTTGCAGAAGTCTTCTGGGCTGGATTTTGAAGATTTGAGTCTGATATCTGGGGTAGTTATACCCATTGGTTTCAAGGTTCCTACTTTTGTTGTTTATGATGGGGTCTCTTGTCCCAAGCTGCATCTAAGGTCTTATGTCAGGAGAATCCAACCTCATACTGCTGATAAGAAGCTGTGGATCCATTTCTTCCAAGAGAGCTTATCTGGAGCTCAATTGGAGTGGTATTATCAGTTGGAGAGTGTCAACATCAGGGATTGGAATGATCTTGCTGAAGCCTTCTATAAGCAGTATCAATACAATGCTGATTTAGCTCCCACTCGCATGCAACTGCAAAGCATGTCTATGGGTGCCAAAGAAAGTTTCAAGGAGTATGCTCAGAAGTGGAGAGATTTGGCTGGAAGAGTGCAACCACCTTTAACTGACAGGGAGTTGGTTGATATGTTCATGTGTACATTGAATGGTCCATTTTACAGTCATCTCATTGGAAGCTCATCATCTGGCTTCACTGAGTTGATAATGACAGGAGAACGGGTAGAAAGTGGTATCAGGAGTGGCAAGATTCAAGTGGGTACTTCTTCATCAGGTACTGCAAAGAAGCCTCCCACTGGGAAGAAAGAGTCAAATGTTGTTTATGGTCAACCTGATCGTAATAGAAGGCATCGGTCTGTGAGTGCAGTTCATATTTCAAATCCAACTCCTACAACACCAGAGCAGCCACAGGGCAACCAACAGAGGGCTAGAAGACAGTTCACTAAGATCAACATGTCAATGGCTCAGGCATTGCAACACTTGTTGAAGGCTGAACTCATCACTCTGAAAGAGGCTCCTCAGAATCCTAATGTTACCTCCCCCAGGTACAATCCCAATGCACGATGTGCATATCATTCAAACTGTCAGGGACATGATACTAATAACTGCTGGGTCTTGAAGAACAAAATTCAAGATATGATTGAGGCTGGAGAGATTGAGTTTGACCCTCCGGGTACTCCAAATGTGATTACTGCTCCCATGCCAAATCATGAGAAGACTGTCAATGCCATTGATGAAGATTTACATATTTATTCAGTTGCAGAGTTGACCACACCATTGTATGTTATCAGGAAGAAGTTAGTACAAGCTGGGTTCTTTCCAGGTTGTCGTGAAGATTGTTTGTATTGTACCTATAAGCCGGATAGTTGCTGGAGATTGAGAGATGGAATTCAACGTCTCATGGATAAATATACCATAGTATTTGAAAGGACTCCATTTTCTGTAGAGAGTATGGTGGATCATATTACTCAAGGTAAGAAGATTGAAGAGGTATATATGGTTGATAGAATGCCGGTAAGGATTACTTCCAAAGGTCCTGTTAAAATCACTCATAAGGGTCCAATTAAGATTACTGCTGAAGGCCCTGTGAAGATTGTTGCTGAAGCTAGAGTGGCTCCTCTGGTCATTACCACTCCTGGTCCTATTCCGTATACGTCTGATAAAGCTGTGCCTTGGCATTATGGGTCTGATGTTTATATCCATGGTGTTAAGCAAGAACCCTTAGCTGATATGCCTGTTGATGTTGATAATATTGCTGGATCTAGTAAGATCACACGAAGCGGAAGAGTCTTCTCTCCTCCAGTTACTTCCAAGAATACAGTTACTCCTGCTGCTACCTCCACCACTGATGCTCGGGGCAAAGGTCTTGTTATTGAACCTGTACCTACTGATGTACCAGCTGCTGATGATCTTGCTAAGCAGATGGAAGAAGTATTGAAAATCATTCGCAAGAGTGATTATGACATTGTTGATCAATCGGGGCATACTCCCTCCAAGATTTCCATGTTGTGTTTATTGTTATGTTCTGAAGCTCATGCCAAAGCTTTGATTAAGTTTCTGAAGACTGCTCATGTACCCAATGCAATTTCTGTTGACCAGTTTGAGAATTGTGTTGCCCACCTGACCTATGATAATGGGTTAGGTTTCTCTGATGCTGATCTGACTCCTGCCAAAAGGGATCACAACAGGGCTCTGCATATCTCAATTGAATGCAGGGGCACTACCCTGTCACTTGTATTGATAGACAATGGTTCCTTTCCGAATGTGTTACCCAAAGAAGTCCTGAATAAGCTAAGTCCTGAAGATGCTGTGCTGAAGCCCAGTAATATAGTGGTGAAGGCTTTTGATGGTTCAAGAAGAGTGGTGCATGGAGAAATTGATCTCCCAATCAAAGTGGGTTCTCAGGTTTTCAATGCTACCTTTTATGTCATGGATATTCGTCCGTCATATTCTTGTTTGCTGGGACGTCCCTGTATCCATGGGGCAGGTGCTGTAACCTCTACATTACATCAGAAGCTGAGATATCCGGTAGAAGGAAAGGTTGTTACTGTCTATGGAGAGGAAGAATATTTTGTCAGCCATGTGAACACCTTCAAGTATCTGGAGGTGGAAGGTGAATATGTTGAAACTCCGTGTCAGACATTTGAGGTGGTTCCTTGGATTGTTAATGATTATGAAGCTCCTCCTGTTGTCAAGAAAGTTCCTACAGTCACCAGAGTACCTCCAACAATGGCCTCCCTTAAAGATGCTAGAGCTGTAGTGGATGAAGGTGGTTGTACTATTTGGGGACAACTTCCTGATATCCCATACAAGTCTGACAAGTTTGGTTTGGGTTTCACTGCAGAGTCCCAGAAGGCTGTTCGTCGTGCTCGTGCTGTTCGTATCACCAATCAAGGGGTTATGAAAAACCAGATCAATGCTGTGGGTGACTATGATGAAGACTACAACCTGGATGCTTGGATTTTTCCTACTGTGGATGCTGGACTCAATAACTGGAAAGCTGAAGATGTTATTCCTATCTCCTTTAGTCAGGAGTAAATACTATTACTGTGTTGTTGCTTTTTAAGTTTGTAATTTCTTGAACAATGAAACTTTCAAGCCTTGTGCCTTACCTGGGGCACAATGGTGTGCTTGTTACGGGTTGTCATTTCATTTGCATACTTCATTCAATAAAAATCAGTGGACGTTTCGTTTCAGTAAATATTGTGTTCCTTGTCTTTCTTTTCTTTTATTTTTGCTTTATCAGCTATGTGTTCTTACACACACCCACATCACTAAAATGAAGATCCTCATCCACTCTGGATCCTGTTGATAACAGTTCTACTATTGCCAATTATAATTTCGAGAATCCGATCTATCAAACTGAAGACGGAAATGAGGACGATTGTGAAGTACCTGTAGAGCTTGCTAGGTTGTTACAACAAGAAGAGAAAGCTATACAGCCACATGAAGAGCCAGTCGAAGTTGTGAATCTGGGAACTGAAGAAAACAGGAAAGAAGTCAAGATAGGGGCTGATTTAGAGGATAGTGTCAAGAGCAGACTGATTTAGATGTTACGTGACTATGTGGAGATCTTTGCTTGGTCTTATGAAGATATGCCAGGGTTGGATACAGACATTGTGGTTCACCGTTTACCAGTGAAAGAAGATTGTCGTCCAAAGAAGCAAAAAGTTCGTCGTATGCGTCCTGAAATGTCAGAGAAGATCAAAGCAGAGGTAATGAAACAGTTTAATGCAGGGTTCTTAGCTGTGACTTCTTATCCTCAGTGGGTTGCAAATGTGGTGCCGGTACCTAAGAAAGATGGTAAGGTACGTATGTGTGTGGACTACAGAGATTTGAACAAGGCCAGCCCCAAAGATGACTTCCCACTTCCTCATATTGATGTTCTGGTAGACAACACTGCTCAGCATAAAGTATTCTCGTTCATAGATGGTTTCTCCGGTTACAATCAGATCAAGATGGCACCTGAAGTTATGGAGAAGACAACATTTGTTACACAGTGGGGCACTTTTTGTTATAAGGTGATGCCATTTGGTTTGAAGAATGCAGGGGCAACATATCAGCGTGCAATGGTGGCTTTGTTTGATGATATGATTCATCATGAGATAGAGGTATATGTGGATGATATGATAGCCAGGTCCCAGAATGAAGAGAAACATCTTGATCATTTGCATAAATTGTTTGAGAGATTGAAGAAATACAAGTTGAGATTGAACCCAAACAAGTGTACTTTTGGAGTTAGATCTGGTAAGCTCCTGGGTTTCATTGTCAGTGGAAAAGGTATTGAAGTGGATCCTGCAAAAGTGAAAGCTATACGAGAGATGCCAACTCCCCGTACTGAGAAGGAAGTTAGAGGTTTCTTGGGACGATTAAATTACATTGCAAGATTTATTTCCCAATTAACAGCTACCTGTGAGCCAATCTTCAAGTTGTTGAAGAAAGATCAGGTGATGGAATGGAATGATGAGTGCCAGACAGCATTTGATGAAATCAAGAAGTACCTACTAGAACCACCAATTTTGATGCCACCAGTTGATGGAAGACCCTTGATTATGTATTTAACAGTGTTAGACAACTCAATGGGGTGTGTATTGGGGCAACATGACGAGTCTGGTCGAAAAGAGCAGGCAATATACTACATTAGCAAAAAGTTTACCGACTGTGAAACAAGATACTCACTGCTCGAGAAAACTTGTTGCGCTTTGGCATGGGCTGCTCGCCGACTAAGACAGTATATGTTGACTCATACTACCTTATTGATTTCAAAGATGGATCCAATCAAGTACATATTTGAGAAACCTGCTCTCTCCGGAAGAATTGCAAGATGGCAAATGATCTTGACAGAATATGACATACAGTATACTACTCAGAAGGCCATTAAAGGAAGTGTTGTGGCTGATCATTTGGCTCATCAAGCAGTGGATGATTATCAGTCAATGAGTTTTGAGTTCCCCGATGAAGATATTATGATTATTACCAAAGAACCTGGACAATATGACGGACCTGAACAAGGATCCCGATGGACTATGGTTTTTGATGGTGCTTCTAATGCACTTGGTAATGGTGTTGGTGTTGTGATTATTTCCCCTGAAGGTTGTCATACCCCAATTACTGCCAGACTTTGTTTCTATTGTACCAATAACATGGCTGAGTATGAAGCATGTATCCTGGGTATTAAAGTTGCCATTGATATGAAGATTCAGTTCCTAGACGTGTATGGAGATTCAGCCCTGGTAGTAAGTCAAATCAAAGGAGATTGGGATACCAAGCATGATAACCTCATTCCTTATAGAGAGCATGTGTTGTCTTTGATCCCACATTTTAAAGAGATTACCTTTGGACATATTCCACGAAGAGAGAATCAGTTGGCAGATGCATTAGCCACCATGGCATCTATGTTTGAGATCAGTTGGGATGATGAAGCTCCCAAGATTACTATTGATAGATTTGAAAAGCCTGCATACTGCAATGAGATTGACACAGAAGGGACAGAGGAGAAGCCTTGGTTCTACGAAGTAAAAAGATATCTTGAAGCTCAGGAGTTCCCTGAAGGGGCATCTGTCAAAGATAGGAAGTTTCTGAGGAGGTTTTCTGCTAAGTTCTTTCTGAGTAATGGCATTTTGTATAAGCGCAATCATGATTCAACCTTGCTTCGTTGTGTGGATAAGAAGGAAGCAACAAAGATTATGGAAGATATGCATGATGGAATCTTTGACACTCATTCTAGTGGTCATACCATGGCAAAAAAGATTTTGAGAGCAGGTTACTATTGGTCTACCATGGAAGCTGATTGCTGTCAACATTCCCGAACATGTCATAAGTGTCAAATCTATGCTGATAAAGTACATATACCTCCATCACCATTGAATGTGTTGACTGCCCCTTGGCCTTTTGCCATGTGGGGCATTGATATGATTGGTGAGATCAAACCTACTACTTCTAATGGGCATCGTTTCATCCTGGTTGCTATTGATTACTTTACAAAGTGGGTAGAGGCAGCTTCATTTGCATCTGTTACTAAGAATGTGGTGGCTCGATTCATTAAGAATAATCTTATATGTAGGTATGGTATCCCTGAAAGGATTATTACTGACAATGGCTCTAATCTGAACAACACTATGATTACTGATCTCTGCACGCAGTTCAAGATTAAGCATCACAATTCTTCTCCTTATCGTCCAAAGATGAATGGGGCAGTTGAAGCTGCTAATAAGAACATTAAGAAGATTGTACAGAAGATGACTGTTACTTACAAGGATTGGCATGAGATGTTACCATTTGCTCTTCATGGTTATCGTACTACAATACGTACTTCAACAGGGGAAACCCCATTCTCCTTAGTCTATGGTATGGAAGCAGTTCTGCCCATTGAAGTTCAGATTCCCTCCTTAAGAATCATGAAGGATGCAGGCTTGGATGAAGATGAGTGGATTCAGACTCGACTTGACTAGATAAATTTGATTGATGAGAAAAGGCTAGCAGCAGTTTGTCATGGCCAGATATACCAGAAACGAATGATCAAAGCTTTTAACAAGAAGGTTAAGCCAAAGGTATATCAGGCTGGTGACTTGGTAATCAAGCGTATCATATTACCACAGGGTGATCCTAGGGGCAAGTGGACTCCTACATATGAAGGACCATTTGTGGTCAAAACAGTATTCTCAGGAG
Source organism: Lathyrus aphaca (assembly GCA_963966055.1). NCBI lineage: Eukaryota > Viridiplantae > Streptophyta > Magnoliopsida > Fabales > Fabaceae > Lathyrus > Lathyrus aphaca. The sequence goes on along the minus strand of OZ014524.1, from coordinate 138,927,828 downwards.
GTGCCATGATACTTACTACTATGGATGGCGAAGACTTCCCGCAGCCTGTAAACGCAGACATAGTTAAAAAATACTACGCATAAAAAGAGACCCGCTAGGTTGACAGACCTAGGCAAAAATAAGGGCATCCCGGCAAACCAAAAGGGTTTGGGCAAAAATTAGGGATATATATAAAAAGATGTACACCCGGCAAGTCGAAAACCTGAAAAGGCGGCTTGGGAAAAAAAGGGTATCCCGGTGGATTGAAAACCTGAAAGGGCAATCCAGGCAAAAGTTAGGGATTAAAGTGTATGACTATGTCTCGTTTGGATCACTCATATAACTTCAACCAGTTGTGGTACTTACTCAAGCTTGAACAGATAAAGCTCAATCCAATCGTTTCCGTCCCAACAGCAAAAGATGAGATACTTGAAGATAATGGCAATAGTAGAATTGAAACTCAATAGGATTATTTCTCACATAGCTGATTCTTCTTGTTTTGTAAAATTTTATGACAAAATCCTCTTACTAGGTTTATGTCTCCTTGTACAAACCTCCCTATGTATAGGTCACTTTTAATATAAATAAATTCCATCTTTGAATCCAGATTTACTTTTACCCTATTTGCATAAGCGAAACGTCCATTGGTTGTGTTTGAATGTATGTATGCTTTTGAATATGATTGATGTTTACCAGAAATGCATGTATGCTTAATATGATTGATGTTTACCAGAAATGCATGAAAATGCAGTTATAGTATTTACTAAGGACGAACGAGGGAAGGATTCCAACGAAGCTTCACCAGGTTCACTCTTACAAGACAGTTACAAATCCCCAGTAGGGCAAATCCATCTTCATGAAGTACTTCAAGTCACATCTCCCCTGGAATTTATATCCTTCTCTTTTATCCTCATACGGATAATCGGGAATTTACTCTTCCAATAGGAGTACGACGAACGAAGACGGGAGGTTATGTATACCTTGCTATCCCCAGCAGACGAAAGGTTATGAATACCCTACTATCAAACGAAGACGGGAGGTTATGTATAATATAGTATCAAGCAAGATGGGAACAAGTTCCTTATATTCTTCAGCAACGAATCAGGATTTATTTTCCCTGGCCAGCAGTTGTTATACGAAGATATCCAGACGCTTCAGGCAGCATCATGTCATACATACATCATTTGCATCATAACATACATATACATAAATACATAATACATTACTTAAGTGCATCATATCATAACATACATATACATAAATACATAATACATTACTTAAGTGCATCATATCATACATGCATACATAATGCATAAACTAATATTACCATACAGGATGTTATCTTGTTTTCAGGTTAATTCTCCAGCAGATAAATTTCATCAACAAATTGTGACTATTGGGCCGTTGTTCATCTTCCCAAAAGTTATCACTTCCTCAGGATTGCTTTATCCTCCTGAAAGCATATTATACCTCAGAACGTTGTTCATCTTTCTGAAAGCTATCATCACTTCCTCAGGATGTTGTTATCCTCCTGAAAGCTATCACTACCCCAGGACTGCTTTATCCTCCTGAAAGCATATTATTACCTTGGGCCGTTGTTTATCTTCCCAAAGGCTATATCACTACCTCAGGACTGCTTTATCCTCCTGAAAGCATATTATTACCTTGGGCCGTTGTTTATCTTCCCAAAGGTTACCACTTCCTCAGGACTGCTTTATCCTCCTGAAAACATATTATCTCCTCAGAGCGTTGTTTATCCTTCTGAAAGCATATCATTTCCTCAGGACATTGGTTATCTTCCTGAAAGCATATCATTTCCTCAGGACATTGGTTATCTTCCTGAAAGCATACTATTTCCTCAGGACATTGGTTATCTTCCTGAAAGCATACTATTACCTCGGGACGTTGTTTATCTTCCTGAAAGCTATCCCCATATCTTCATATTTTGGATTGCTTTATCCTCCAAAATAAGTATATCTGAAAAACTGTTCTCCAAGTGGCATCTTTAAGCCCACTCAAGCATATACAACTAGTCATCAGTACCACTCTACGCACCGGTGAGTGCAAATTTTTCGGCTTTTGTGTTCAATCCCCTTCAACCTTCCAAGTTACGACTGGCAAATATACCAATCTAACCCCTCAGGTTTCAGAAAATTGAACAGGGGCAGCTATTAAACCCCAAAATTTGCCCTCACAATACAAGACTTTGTGTGCTAAGAGGTTCACAAGACCTTTCATGAGGTTCATGAAGTTTACAAGACACTTTATGAGGTTCACAAGGTTCACAAGATTCACAATACTTACAAGACCTTTCATGAGGTTCATGAAGTCTACAAGAAACTTTATGAGGTTCACAAGGTTCACAAAACATTTTATGATGGTTCACAAGGTTCACAAAATTCACAAATAGTCAGAAGAGTTGACAATTCCCTCAGACAATGCACCTCCTAAGCAGTGCATCCAAAACTAGGGTTTTGACTTTAATCAGGCTAAATGAACTTCCAAGACTTCAAGTGAGCTTCATAACATCTTATATGTGTATAAGATCCCCCATGACAAGTTTCAAGACTTTTCTCAAGGTTTGCTCAGTCAGATAATCAGATAAGTCAAAATCAGTCAAAGTAGTTAAAAAGTCAAACTGAGGTCAACTGTGGTCAAACCAAAGTCAAACTTCATGATTTTTTGCCAACACCAAGTATATGAAGTAAAATTCATCATTTTATCAAGGGTTGATCATGATTCATCAAGGAGATTTCAGATCATCAAGAATCAAGGGTTTCTAAATTAGGGTTTCTTTAGGAAAAGTCAACTGAACTTTGACCAGCCATAACTTTCACATACTTCATCACCAAGTCTCCATACAAAGCTCATTTTGAAGGAAATTGAATTCTCTACAACTTTGTGTCTCACAAGCCAAGCCCAAAAATGCTTCATTTGGAAGGTATGAGCTAAGACAATATAGGTCCTTTTGAAAGTCAACAAAAAGTCAACAATTTCAAAAGGGCATAACTTGAGAATGGTAAATGATATGAACATGAAACCAGTGGGGTTGTTTAGAAGACTCTTCAAGCTTTCCAAAATGTCTAAGAATACCATCATAGCATTAAAATTGAAGGATGTGTGCCCTTGCAAAGTTGGGAAATTTTAGGGAAGTTTATGAAGCAAATGGAGGTTTAAAACCAAATTTTGTTAAGTGGGCTGAACTTTTAATGACCCAAAGCAATCCATGACATCATGCACGAAAAATCTTTGATATTTTCATAATTTTTATTTTATTTAATTAATTTATTATGATTTTTTATACTAAAAATCATTTTAAATTTAAATAAAATATTAAATGTGAAGATTTAAAATTATTTTTGATTCTAGAAGGTCATGAATTCAGTATGGATCAAATTGATACAAAGATAATGTTGATTGGCTTGAAATAGAAAGTGTTTATGCACAAATATTTGAATTTCAAAGCTTATCTTTTTGAATCTTTTTGGATCAAATCTTCCTCACAAACATCAAATTTTTTGACCTAGAATGATCACACTATAAGTACATAACTTAACCCTATTCATTGGACACGATTTCCAGCCTCCAAAGTGTAAGTTTCATATTTTCAAAACCACACAAAACTCAAATTCGGTTTCAACTCCACAAGGCATTTGAAGGTATTTTAAAGACATAGCAATGATCCCTGGACTTCACTGATCATGTACCAATGATTATATGCATCCATAACCTCATGAACATATCAAACCGAATCAAAACATTGACCTCTTTAAGTTTTTTTCGTTTTCATATATACATGTAATATAAATTGATTTTGATTCTGGATTTGTGTTTGTGTTAAGCTTGTGAACGTTTCTGGACAAGTTAATTTGACTTTTGATGCAGGAGTAAAGAAACACCATTGCTAGGGTTTCGGCCATGGATTTGGGGCTTTATCTTAAACCTAATATAAATAAGTTCTAAGAACATAGAACAATTCTATGGACCTTGGGGATTATGAAACACTGATCATCATTGAGAAATTTTACTGTTTTGATGCTTGTCCAATTTCGTAGGTTTTTGTACTTTGAAATTCGCAGGAAACATTGCAGTAAGATTCGTATGAAATTTCGCAGGTAATTCAAGGAAGAAGACGAAGTGGGCTGCGCGCGAATTTCAAATTCAAAATGTTGTTTTAAAATATTATGTATTGTTTCTGTTTTATTTCACAAGCGTTGTGCTTGTCCCAGTGGTAGGAAGTGTATGTGTTGTGCCTGGAGGTCTTTGGTTCGAATCCTGGCTTCACCACCTTTTTCTTATTTTTTCTAGATAATTAGCAACCTTCATATATTATTTATTATAGTCACCATAATATCAGGTGCGCTCTCCCAGCTGGATTGGTTAAGGTGTTTGTGTGTATTGTGAAGGTCCTGGGTTCGATCCCCCCAGGCCTTTTGTTTTTCTTTCTTTTTTCTTTGATTTCCAGGAACAAGGCACAAAACCAACTGGACCTTTCCCTTTATCACCTGCGCGCGCTGGCCCAGTGGTTGGGGTTGCTGGCATGTGTTCTTGAAAGCAAGAGGTGCTGGGTTCAATTCCCAGCCAGGTAAGTTTTCTTTTTCTTTTTTTTCTTTCTATTTGTTTTGATTATTATTAATATTAATTAATTAAAACTATAATTTTAAAATCCTAATATAAATCCTAAAATATTTTCTAAAACTAATTTTTGTTAATATGTGTATATTGTTAGTATATATAATTTATTTGCATAATTAGATTAATATTTAATATTTAATATTTTTTACATAAAACCTAATTTATTTTTTATAAACCCTAAAAAACACATTTTTCTCAAACCCTAATTTTTCTTCTTCTATTTATTTAATGCTATTATTTGTATATATTATATTCATGATTTAATTAAAATTCTTAATTTAATTTTTATTAATGTATAAATTGTTTATAATTTAAATTTTTTTTGTATGTAATATGTTTAAAAATTAAAATTCTTAATATGACAATATGACATAATTTATTTATAATTTAATTTTTGCATGTAAATAATTTTATTATATGTTTAAAAATATGTAAAAAATTGTTAATTTAATTTTTATAATTATAATTCTATTTTCATATTATGTTCATAATTAATTTATTATATAATTTATACATAACTTAAAATTTTTATAATAATTAGCATAATTGTTTATATTTTAATATTAAATAATAATTGTTTATAAAATTGAATTTTTTTGCTTATTTCATTATCATTATTAATTATATTCTTATGATATTTGTTTAGTACTAACCCCATTTAATTTAGTATTATTTTTATTATTTTCACTAACCCAATTATAATTATTTATTTATTTTACTTATGCTATTTAAATTGCTTTATTATTATTATTATTATTATTATTGTAATTGCTCCTTAGTGTAATATTTAATAGTAATGTTTAAATTATTTATTTTATGTTATGGTTAGTAAATAGGGAGTGTAAACATACTTGTAATATAAAATTAATTTAGATCATTTAAATGTAAAGATAAATATTTAAATTGAGCACTCACACACGTAAGTCGATCTTTGATCGCCATCTCACTTCCTTAGGGATACCTCTCATGTTGCCTATTCAAAAAGGTCAAGTAGGGTGTATAAAGCAAAAGTCCCTCAGAATAAAGTCATCTAGTCCCTTAACAAACAAAAGATCAAGTCCCTTTCGAATGTTGCCTTCGTAATGATCTTGTCCCTTTCAAATAAAGATGATAGACCCTTCGAATTACTTATACACCCCACAGTTGCCTAAATAAAAGATGACCCTTCACTTGTCCCTCACATCCAAGGTAATGACTACCTATTCCTTAATAATAGGGATAGTCTTACCATTCAAAGGATTTAAGAACAGACGTAAACTTAGGGTAGGTTCCTCATAGTTACTTGCTCACTTTTCAAAACTTTTCAAACACTTCACAATTTCAAACAAAAATTTTCAAAACAAAGGTTTATACGCATCCGTACATGGGTCATTATAAACACTTAAGAAAATTTCTATTCACACACTTCACATTTTCAAAAACATTTTAAAGTGAGCTAAGTAACTAAGAGCCCATGGATAACCATGGATGTAAAGGGTGCTAACACCTTCCCTTTACATAACCTACCCCCCGGACCCAAAAATCTTTTAAAAGGTCTTTCCTGTTCTTTTATGCCTTTCCTTTGGATAAAATAAAAGTCGGTGGCGACTCTTGCTATCCGCAACATAACTAAAGTCAGTTCTCCCACCGTGTTACACATTGGACACCATAACCAGGAAGAATATCCTAATTAGGTCACCATAAATAAGCTTAAGAGATAACTTATCAAGATCTTCACTCCCGCATGAAAGATTTGATAATTATACTCTTTTGCTTTGGCTTCAACCTCTTCTTTCACCAGGAATCTCTCATCAAGAAACACAACATTCTGAACTAAGTGTTCTCCAGTTCTGTAATCACATGATAGAACATCAAACTTGACATTATGAACTAAAGCTTTACAACAGCCTTTGTATGAAGTACTGGGGAACCACTATCAAACAATCAGACATAACACATCATAAGCAATTCCTTGGAGATAAATAAACTCCTACACAGTAAGATCCTCCAAAAGATATTGAAACACAATGTCAAGACATCTTATCTGACATCAGCAAACCTATGTGAATAAAACACCATTATACCATATGATGAATAGTCCATCCTCCACTTCTAGGGACCATTCAAACGCCAATATGAACCTCTCAAGTTCCAACAGCTTTTCATTATATCATCCTTCTTCCTTTACCATGAACCAGAAAGTATCCCCCTTAGATCTCATCCAGAAACAAACCAGGATGCCTGCTTTGATACCAATTGAAATTCTGGTATGACAGACTCAGATGTCGAATATGATGTTGAGAGATCTTATCTGTTACTTATAAACATGGTAAGGCATACATATCAGTACTTAAATAATTCTGATATATCAAAGTCAAACATACTTCAGGATGTTGTGACATCTGATAGGACATTCAGTTCAGGTACTGCATAAAACATAAAACAGAAAAAATATAAAGAACACAGCAGAATTGTTAACCCAGTTCGATCAAATCAATCTACTATGGGGGCTACCAAGCCAGGAAGGAAATCCACTATGTAGTATCAATTCAAAGACTTCTCAGCAAACACCTACAGTTTACAGTCTTCTCACTTAATCACTACCAATGCAACTTCTACTTAGGAACTCCTAAATATGAGAAACTCATCCTCACTTCCAATCACCTCAGTGATGTCTCACAGTTCTCAACTCTCAGTTGCTGATATTGACGACTTCATACCTATACAACAATTCATAAATAGAATCCATACTTCCATGACAACAACTTAACTTTGCTTAGAAGCTTCAATTAAGTACAATACTTCTCTTGCTTACAAGCTTCGAGAATCACAGGTGAAACAGCCACAATAGAGTTCCTTGTTACGCACGGCTGCCACAAGAACATAACCCTAATAATGTTTACATTTTCGGTTGATTGAGTTAATTCTAAACTAGGTTACAAGGTTTCTTTTATAACTTATTCCCAACTAGATTTTGGGCCTAAACAATCACAACAATAACTGCTACAAATATGCCAAAAGATCTTCAAATCTAAAAACTCCTAAAATATCTCTAAATATAGAAACTCTATATTTTTCAATATTTGTCTTCAATTTAAATTGAGTCTTTAAGATCTTCTAAATCAACAACCTTTAAATCAGCGCCACATATGATTGCATAATATCTCTAGAATATTTTGCATCTTTAAAAAGTAATTCCACCTGTGATATCAGAATATTTTGTAGAATATTCTGCATAATTCTGATCTGATAAATCCCACTGTCATCACCTTGAATTAGGGTTAGTTAGTCTGTTACCTCCTTGATTTAAGGTGAGTTAGTTATTCTGTTATACTGAATTCAGATAACTAATCTCCCTAAAGATGAGCCTTGTATTGCTTATCTCTTTCCAATTAATTCTAGATAAATTCCCCTGAATTTACATAGTTCTGTTGCGCATCATTTAAGTCTGGTAGCAGGTTTACGATGTCCCAACATCTGGTGTGACATCCTGATGTCTTGACTTAAATGTTACTCTGTTTGACAATGTCACAACATCTGGTGTGACATCTTGATATCTTGACTTAAGTTCATTAACCGTTACTCTGTTTGACAATGTCACAACATCTGGTGTGACATCCTGAACTAAGTTCAACACTTCTTGTTTGATATCTATCTGTAACACATGACAGTAATGTTGTCATGACAGTTGCAGATGTTTCAACATTTTCTTTGACATTTGTCTGTAACATATGACAGTAATGTTGTCATGACAGTTGCAGATGTTTCAACATTTTCTTTGACATCTGTCTGTAACATATGACAGTAATTCTGTCATGACATTTGCAGATGTTTCAACATCTTCTTTGACATCTGTCTGTAACATATGACAGTAATTCTGTCATGACATTTGCAGATGTTTCAACATCTTCTTTGACATCTGTCTGTAACATATGACAGTAATTCTGTCATGACATTTGCAAATGTTTCAACATCTTCTTCAGTATCTACCAATTATTATAACCACATTTATCTGTGCCACCATGTCAGGACATCATGTTTGACATGTTCTTCCAGAATCTATGCCATGTTAATTTAACATATGGAACTTCTTATTCAACATTTTCCAGCCATATTAGTTTTACCAAACATAATGCCAATCATAAAATAATAGGATTAACAGTAGGGTTTTATGGGTACAGAATATAGAACCAATCTCTTACAGTCTACCAAATAGGAAGTTTCGAGTTATTTCCAGTTTCCGAGTCTGTTTGTGCTTGTGACCCTAGGCATAGCTGCATTGCATGGCATTGCATACCATCTGCATCATTTACATTATTTCATACACCCGGGTTGTTCGTCAATTCATTCAAGTTGTCTCTTTATTCCAGTTATCTGTCGATCGTCAAACTGAAGCTTCGTAGCCGATACAAATCCGAGCTTACCGCCGATGCAGGATGTCAGAACAAGAGGTTCATAATGCTGAGGTCCGAATGGAAATTGAGGAGTTGAAGACGAGTGTGACGAAGCTGACTGAAATGCTTCAAGTTTTGATTTCCAGAGGAGAGCCACCTCAGAGGACGGTGATCCAAGAGGTTGAGAATGCTATTGTCGAACCTCAGCCTACCCATTTGCCACCTTCAACTTGGCCGGAGTTTGGTTTGCCACACAACTACTCTACACCTCATGTTACTACTTCTATGGCCGGTTAGGCGTCTAGACCCGCTTTTCAAGTTCCTATTTTCAATGAATCCAGACATGTGATTCATACTGGCCAAATTCCCTATGAACACAATGCTGCTAGCGCTCAGGGCGACGATCTTGAAGATTATATTGAACCTGAAGTTGGTCGTGAACAGTATCGAGCTATTGACAAACGATTAAGGATTGTAGAAGGTAATGACTTCTTCAATGTTGATGCAAGTGATATGTGTTTGGTATCTGATCTCATTGTTCCTTCCAAGTTCAAGATTCCAGAATTTGAGAAGTACAAGGGGCACACCTGTCCAAAGCTCCATTTAACGATGTACTGTCGCAAAATGGCTGCTTACACCAAGAACGACAAGATACTTATTCATTGTTTTCAAGACAGTTTGAGTGGTGCCTCTATGAAGTGGTACATGGGGCTAGAGAAAGACCGTATACATAGTTGGGTAAATTTGGGTGATGCTTTCATGAAACAATACAAGTACAACTTGGACATGGCACCTGATCTCCGTCAATTGCAGAATATGTCTCAGAAAGAGAGGGAATCCTTCAAGGAATATGCTCAACGTTGGAGAGAGTTGGCATCTCAGGTTGAACCTCCCCTGGCTGAGAAAGAAATGACTAGTATGTTCATGGATACTTTGGCTCCCTTCTATTTCGAAAAGATGATCGGAAGTGTCTCCTCTAGTTTCACTGATCTGGTTACCATTGGACAGAGGCTTGAAGAAGGAATTAAGAATGGAAAAGTGTCCAAAGTTGTTGAATCTTCCAATGTTGCTAAGAAACCTTTTGGGAATTTCCAAAGGAAGAGGGAAGATCAGACCAATTCTATTTTCGATGTGGGTATAAGACCTCAATACAGGGTGTAACACGGTGGGAGAACTGACTTTAAGTAATGTTGCGGATAGCAAGAGTCGCCACCAACTTTTATTTTATCCAAAAAGGAAAGGGTATAAAAGAACAGGAAAGACCTTAGAGAATGTTTTGGGTCCGGGGGGTAGGTTATGTAAAGGGAAGGTATTAGCACCCTTTACATCCATGGTTATCCATGGGCTCTTAGTTACTTAGCTCACTTTTGAATTGTTTTTGAAAGTGTAGTGTGTGAATAAGAAAATTTTCAGAATAGTTAATAATAATCCATGTACGGATATGTAAAAACTTGTTTTTGAAAATTTGTTTGAAATTGTTAAGTGTGAAAAGTTTTTTGAAGTGAGCAAGCAACTAGGAGGTACCTACCCTAAAATTTAAAGTCTTTCTTATTCTTTATCCTTTCCTTGGTAAGACTATCCCTACTATTAAGGAGTAGGTAGTCATTACCTTGGATGTTAAGGGACATGTGAGGGACAATCTGGTTATGAAGGCAACTGTGGGGTGTAATAAGCATATATGAGGGACTATCATCATTTATTCGAAGGGACTCGATTCGTAAAGGCAACCATGAGGGACTTGATGATTTTTCTTTTAAGGGACTTGCTTTATACACCCCACTTGACCATTATTCGTAGGCAACCTGAGGGATAACCTTAGAAAGTGAGACGGCGATTAAAAATCGACTTACGTGTGTATGAGTGTTTAATTTAATTATCTTATGATTAAAGTGATCTAAGTTAATTTTTAAACAAAATACATATTTTCACTCCCTAATTACTAACCATAACAATAATAATTAAATAATTACAAAATTACATCCAGGAAACAATTACAAGAAATTATAATAGTAAACAATTTAAAATAAATGGCAAAAAAGCATAAATATAAATAATAAGCAACAATATAATAGGCAATAAATGAATAATTAAAGGGTTAGTAATAATAAAAAATTAAGAAATAGGATTAGTAAAATATATTAAGAATAAATAAAGTTAGTAATAAAAAAAAAAGAGGTTAGTGAATAATAAAAATTAATGCAATAATAATAATATAAAATTGATAAAGCAAAATAAATAATATGGTTAGTAGTAATAATAATAAAAATTAATCAAAATATTATAAGAATAAGAAATTAACAAATTTTAATATGAACAATTATATTTAGAAATAAATATGAACAAACAATTATTTTAATTTACAAATTATTAAGTTATTATTTTTTTAAATGTATTATAATTATAAAATTAAAATATTATAGGCTCAATTTAGAACTATTTACATATAATTTAGATTATGAACAAAAATATTTACATATTATGATGAAAATACATTTTAAATAAACAATAATCATATTCACAAAATTTTATATTAAGTATTTATAAGATTTAATTTTATTTACAAAAAAAAAGTTATAATAGGTACATACTAACTATATTAAGAATTAGAAATAAAAATTATTTGGAAAAATAAGATTAGGTTTGATTAAAGTTTATTTAGAAAATATTTTAAGGTTTGGAAAATTAGGGTTTATATTTTTTAGGGTTTATTTATATACAAAAAAAATGTTAAACAAACATACATCCTACAATTTAATTATATAACATAGAAAATAATTTGGAAAAATAACAATTTGAACTTTTTTAGAAAACATATTAGGGTATTTTAAATATATATACATGCATATTTTATTTTTAATTAAAATTACTAAGACAATTAAGTTAATTACATAAAGAAATAAAAATAGAAATAATAGTAAAAGAAAACTTACCTGGGCTGGATTTGAACCCAAGTCAGTCTGCCTGCAAGCATCAACACTTTCCACCAGGCCAGTCAAACACAGGTGCTAGAGAATGAGCTTCACTTGGTTTTGTGCCTTATTTTGAAAAATTCAGAAAAAAAAACAATGAAAAAACAAAAGGCCTGGGGTGGTTTTGAACCCAGGACCTTATAGTTAAACATGCGCACGCTTTACCACCTGGCTGGGAGAGCCTTCCTGTTAGCTGAATGGCATTGAATCATAATATATTAAGTCTTCTATTATCCTGAAAAATAAAACAAAAATAATGGCCCAAGCAGGATTCGAACCCTGGCCTTTCCATCAAACGCATACGCATCCTTCCACTGGGACAACTCAATGGTTGTGATATACAAACAACAAAACAACATAAAATAAATTATCATTATTTGAATTTCTGGGCGCGCGGCAAACTTCATCTTCAACCTCCTGAGCTGCGAATTTTCTTACGAAAATACTTGCAAAGTTTCCTGCGAAAAACCATTCCCAGCAAAACCTACGAATATCAACAAGCAACAAAACTGTACAATTTTACAAAATTGAAGCCAGCATTATGATCCAGACATTCACATGATTAGTTCTATGTTTTTAGAATCAATTTATATTTGCTAAATCAAAAGTCCCTAAACCTAAGTCCAAACCCTAATAATGGCATCTGGTGAATTAGGTACGGGTTCTTGAGTTTTCCTGCCCAGAATCAAGCTACACATCATCATAAACAACATTAGACAATCAAAATCCATTTAAATGCAATGAATCATTAGAATCGAAAAAAATTTATTCAAGAACAAATTGGATTCGGGTTGCTCATATATGCATGCTATAGATGCGTATGGGCATTGGTTTTGCATCATGGAAGATCAAGGAACATCTCTATGATCATAGTTTACCTTCTAAAGTCTTGAATCTCCAAATCCGAATCTCACTTTTTGCTTGAAATTTTGAACAATGAAGCTTACCTTTGGCTGCTGGATTTCGTCCTCTCTTGTTAGGGTTATGTTTTGTATATATATGAGATTGAATTAGGTCAGAAACATGGATTGGTTGTATGAAAATTTGATCCAAAAAATATTGAAAAAGATCATGTTGTAAAATTCAAATATTTGATCATGAAGACTTGCTATCTTTGGATTAGTCATATGATTTCCTTCTCTTTAAGCTTCAATCACTAATTAAGAATTTCTAGAACCTCAATCTTCACCCAAAAATAGATTTTCACATTTTATATTTATTTAAAATGATTTTTATGAATTAAATCAATAATAAATAAAAATAAAATAATAAAAATGCTGAATTTTGGTCAATTGGGTCGTGCATAATGAGATGAGATGGATTGGATCACAACTTAGCAAGCCCATTTGGAATGAATTACTTTTAGGCCTCCATTTTCAACATAAACCATCACAAAATTTCCCAACTTTACAAGGGCACATCTCCCTCAATTTTAAAGGTATGAGGGTGTTCTTGGACTTTTTGGAAAGCTTGAAGAGTCCTATAAACAAACCCATTGGTTTCAGGTCCATATCATTTACCAATCTCAAGTTATGCCCTTTTGAAGTTGTTGACTTTTTGTTGACTTTTGAAATGACCTATAATGTCTTAGATCATATCTTTCAAATGAAGCATTTTTGGGCTTAACTTTCAACATCAAAGTTGTAGAGCATTCAATTTCCTTCAAAATGAGCTTTGGATGGAGACTTGGTGATGAAGTATGTGAAAGTTATGGCTGGTCAAAGTTCAGTTGACTTTTACTGAGGAAACCCTAATTTAGAAACTCCTGATTATTGATGATCTGGAATCTCCTTGATGAATCATGATCAACCCTTGATCAAATGATGAATTTCACTTCATATACTTGATGTTGGCAGAAAATCATGAAGTTTGACTTTGGTTTGACCACAGTTGACCTCAGTTTGACTTTTTAACTGTACTGACTGGTTTTGACTTATTTGATCATCTGACTGAGCAAACTTTTGAGAAAAGTCTTGAAACTTGTCATGGGGGTTCTTACACACATATAAGATGTTATGAAACTCAATTGAGGTATTGGAAGTCCATTTAGCCTGATTAAAGTCAAAACCCTAGTTTTGGATGCACTGCTTAGGAGGTGCATTGTCTGAGGGAATTGTCAACTTCTTTGACCAATTGTGAACTTTGTGAACCTTGTGAATCTTCTTAGATGTCTTGTGATACTCATGGGAGGTATTGTGAAGCTTGTGAACCTTGTGAACCTCATGAAGTGACTTTGTAGACCTCATAAACCTCAGGAAAGCTTTGTAATCATTGTGAAACTTGTGAACCTTGTGAACCTCATGAAGTGGTTTTGTAGACCTCATGAACCTCAGGAGAGCTTTGTAATCATTGTGAATCTTGTGAACCTTGTGAACCTTCATAAAGTAACTTGTAGACTTCATGAACCTCATGAAAGGTCTTGAAGATGTTGAGAAACTTGTGAACCTTGTGAACCTTCATAAAGTAACTTGTAGACTTCATGAACCTCATGAAAGGTTATGCAAGTGTTGAAAGCATTATGGAACTTGTGAACCTTGTGAACCTTCTTAGCACACAAAGTCTTGTATTGTGAGGGCAAACTTTGGGGTGCAACAGCTGCCCCTGTTCAATTTTCTGAAACCTGAGGGGTTAGATTGGTATATTTGCCAATCGTGACTTGGAAGGTTGAAGGGGATTGAACACAAAAGCCCAAAAATTTGCACTCACCAGTGCATTAGAGTGATACAGATGACTAGTTGAATATGATTGAGTGGGCTTAAAGATGCCACTAGGGGAAAGCAGTCCAAAATATGGATGTATAATGAAAGCTGTCAGGAGTCTAGAGCAGTCCTGAGGTACTGATGATATGCTTTCAGGATACTGGAGTAATAATGATGTAGCGGCATGTCTTCATGAGGATAGAGCAATCAATAATGATAACCCTAAAGCAGTCTTGAAGTAATGATATGATTTCAGGAGGATAGAGCAATGAATAGCTCTAAAGCAGTCTTGAAGAAGTAATATGATTTCAGGAGGATAGAGCAATGAATAGCTCTAAAGCAGTCTTGAAGAAGTAATATGATTTCAGGAGGATAGAGCAATGAATAGCTCTAAAGCAGTCTTGAAATAATAAGATGGCTTCAGGAGGATAGAGCAATCAATAGCTCTAAAGCAGTCTTGAAGTAGTGATATGATTTCAGGAGGATAGAGCAATGAATAGCTCTAAAGCAGTCTTGAAGTAGTAATATGATTTCAGGAGGATAGAGCAATCAATAGCTCTAAATCAGTCTTGAAATAATAAGATGGCTTCAGGAGGATAGAGCAATCAATAGCTCTAAAGCAGTCTTGAAGTAGTGATTTCAGGAGGATAGAGCCATCAATAATGATAACTCTAAAGCAGTCTTGAAATAATAATATGCTTTCAGGAGGATAGAGCCATCAATAATGATAACTCTAAAGCAGTCTTGAAGTCACGAGAAGTTATCAGGAGGATAAAGTAACCCTGAGGTGACAATAAAGCAGTCCCAACGTAATAAGAAGCTCATCAGGAGGATAAAGTAACCCTGAGGTTACAATAAAGCAGTCCCAAAATAATAAGAAGCTCATCAGGAGGATAAAGTAACCCTGAGGTTACAATAAAGCAGTCCCAAAGATCATAAGTTTGTTTGTTGGATAATTAACCTGTAATCAAGGTAGCATTCTGTATAAATAGTATTAGTTCATGCATTATGTATGCATGTATGATATGATGCACTTAGGTAATGTACTATATGTCTATGGATATATATGCTATGGTATGATGTAAATGATGTATGTATGATATGATACTGCCGGAAGCATCTGGATATCTTGTATAACAACTGCTGGCCAGGGAAAATAAATCCCGATTTGTTGTTGAAGAATATATAACCCTCTGTCTGCTGGGGATAGGAAGGTATATATAATCTCCCGTATGCTGGGGATAGTAAGGTATATATAATCTCCCGTATGCTGGGGATAGTAAGGTATATATAACCTCCCGTCTTCGTTTGATAGTAGGATAAGTATAACATCCCGTCTTTGTTCGTCGTACCCTTATTGGAAATTAATTTCCCGTATATCCGTATGAGGATAAAAGAGATGGATATAAATTCCAGGGGAGATAAGACTTTATGAAGATGGATTTGTCCCACTGAGGGTTTTGTAACTGTCTTGTAAAGGTGAACTGGCGAAGCTTCGTTGAAATCCTCCCCCCGTTCGTCCTTAGTAAATACTATTACTGCATTTTCATGCATTTCTGGTAAACATCAATCATATTAAAAAACATACATGCATTTTTGGTAAACATTAATCATATTCAAAAGCATACATACATTCAAACACAACCAATGGACGTTTCGCTTATGTAAATAGGGTAAAAGTAAATCTGGATTCAAAAGATGGAATTTATTTATATCAAAAGGTGACCCATACACGGGTAAGTTTGTACAAGGAGACATAAACCCTAGTAAGAGGATTTTGTCATAAAGTTTTTACAAAACAAAGAATATCAGCTATGTGGGCAACAATCCTATTGAGTTTCAATTCTACTATTGCCATTCAAGTATCTCATCTTCTTGCTGTTGAGACGGAAATGATTGGATTGAGCTTTTATCTGTTCGAGCTTGAATAAGTAGTACAACTGGTTGCAGTTTCATGGGTGATCCAAACGAGACATAGTCATACGCTTTAATCCCTAACTTTTGCCTGGATTGCCCTTTCAGGTTTTCAATCCACCGGGATACCCTTTTTTGCCCAAGCCGCCTTTTCAGGTTTTCAACTTGCCGGGTGTACATCTTTTTATATATATCCCTAATTTTTGCCCAAACCTTTTTGGTTTGCCAGGATGCCCTTATTTTTGCCTAGGCCTGTCAACCTAGCGGGTCTCTTTTTATGCGTAGTATTTTTTAACTATGTCTGCGTTTACAGGCTGTGGGAAGTCTTCACCATCCATTGTAGTCAGTATCATGGCACCTCCTGAGAACACTGTCTTGACTACAAATGGTCCTTCATATGTTGGAGTCCACTTGCCCCTAGGATCACCCTGTGGTAATATGATACGCTTGATTACCAAGTCACCAGCCTGATATACCTTTGGCTTAACCTTCTTGTTAAAAGCTTTGATCATCCGTTTTTGGTACATCTGGCCATGACAAACTGCTGCTAACCTCTTCTCATCAATCAAATTTATCTGATCCAGTCGAGTCTGAATCCATTCATCTTCATCCAAGCCTGCATCCTTCATAATTCTTAAGGAGGGAATCTGAACTTCAATGGGCAGAACTGCTTCCATACCATAGACTAAGGAAAATGGGGTTGCCCCTGTTGAAGTACGTATTGTGGTACGATAACCATGAAGAGCAAATGGTAACATCTCATGCCAATCCTTGTAAGTAACAGTCATCTTCTGTACAATCTTTTTAATGTTCTTATTGGCAGCCTCAACTGCCCCATTCATCTTTGGACGATACGGAGAAGAGTTGTGATGCTTAATCTTGAACTGCGTGCAGCGATCAGTAATCATAGTGTTGTTCAGATTAGAACCATTGTCAGTGATAATCCTTTCAGGGATGCCATACCTACATATGAGATTATTCTTAATGAACCGAGCCACAACATTTTTAGTCATAGATGCATATGAAGCTGCCTCTACCCACTTCGTAAAATAATCAATAGCCACCAAGATGAAACGATGCCCATTAGAAGCAGTAGGTTTGATCTCACCAATCATATCAATGCCCCACATGGCAAAGGGCCAAGGAGAAGTCAATACATTCAATGGTGATGGAGGTACATGGACTTTGTCAGCATAGATTTGACATTTGTGACAGGTTCTGGAGTGTTGATAGCAATCAGCTTCCATGGTAGACCAATAGTAACCTGCTCTCAAAATCTTCTTTGCCATAGTATGACCACTAGAATGAGTGCCAAAGGTCCCATCATGCATCTCTTCCATAATCTCAGTTGCTTCCTTCTTATCCACACAACGAAGCATAGTTGAATCATGATTGCGCTTATACAGAATGCCATTACTCAGAAAGAACTTAGCAGAGAACCTCCTCAGAAACTTCCTATCTTTGACAGATGCCCCTTCAGGAAACTCCTGAGCTTCAAGATATCTTTTCACTTCATAGAACCAAGGCTTCTCCTCTGCCCCTTCTGTGTCAATCTCATTGCAGTATGCAGGCTTCTCAAATCTATCAATGGTAATCTTAGGAGCTTCGTCATCCCAGCTGATCTCAAACATAGATGCCATGGTGGCTAATGCATCTGCCAACTGATTCTCTCTTCGTGGAATGTGCTCAAAGGTAATCTCTTTGAAATGTGGGATCAAAGACAACACATGCTCTCTGTAAGGAATGAGGTTATCATGCTTGGTATCCCAATCTCCTTTAATCTGACTTACTACCAGGGCTGAATCTCCATACACATCAAGGACCTGAATCTTCATATCAATAGCAGCTTTAATACCCAGGATACATGCCTCATACTCAGCCATGTTATTAGTACAATGGAAACAAAGTCTGGCAGTAATCGGGGTATGACAACCTTCAGGGGAACTAATCACAACACCAACACCATTACCAAGTGCATTAGAGGCACCATCAAAAACCATAGTCCATCGGGATCCTTGTTCAGGTCCGTCATATTGTCCAGGTTCTTTGGTAATAATCATAATGTCTTCATCAGGGAACTCAAAATTCATTGACTGGTAATCATCTACTGCTTGATGAGCCAAATGATCAGCAACAACACTTCCCTTAATGGCCTTCTGAGTAGTATACTGTATATCATATTCTGTCAAGATCATTTGCCATCTTGCAATTCTTCCGGAGAGAGCAGGTTTCTCAAATATGTACTTGATTGGATCCATCTTCGAAATCAATAAGGTAGTATGGGTCAACATATACTGTCTTAGTCGGCGAGCAGCCCATGCCAAAGCGCAGCAAGTTTTCTCGAGCAGTGAATATCTTGTTTCACAGTCGGTAAACTTTTTGCTAAGGTAGTATATTGCCTGCTCTTTTCGACCAGACTCGTCATGTTGCCCCAACACACACCCCATTGAGTTGTCCAACACTGTTAAGTACATAATCAAGGGTCTTCCATCAACTGGTGGCATCAAAATTGGTGGTTCTAGCAGGTATCTCTTGATTTCATCAAAGGCAGTCTGGCACTCATCATTCCATTCCATCACCTGATCTTTCTTCAACAACTTAAAGATTGGCTCACAGATGGTAGTTAATTGGGAAATAAATCTTGCAATGTAGTTCAATCGTCCCAAGAAACCTCTAACCTCCTTCTCAGTACGGGGAGCTGGCATCTCTCGTATAGCTTTCACTTTTGCTGGATCCACTTCAATACCTTTTCCACTGACAATGAAACCCAGGAGCTTTCCAGATCTAACTCCAAAAGTACACTTGTTTGGATTCAATCTCAACTTGTATTTCTTCAACCTCTCAAACAACTTGTGCAGATGATCAAGATGTTGCTCTTCATTCTGAGACCTGGCTATCATATCATCTACATATACCTCTATCTCATGATGAATCATATCATGAAACAAAGCCACCATAGCACGCTGATATGTTGCCCCTGCATTCTTCAAACCAAATGGCATCACCTTATAGCAAAAAGTGCCCCACTGTGTCACAAATGTTGTCTTCTCCATATCTTCAGGTGCCATCTTGATTTGATTGTAACCATAGAAACCATCCATAAAAGAGAATACCTTATGCTGAGCAGTGTTGTCTACCAGAATATCAATATGAGGGAGTGGAAAGTCATCTTTAGGGCTGGCCTTGTTCAAATCTCTGTAGTCTACACACATACGTACCTTACCATCTTTCTTAGGAACTGGTACCACATTTGCAACCCACTGAGGATAAGAAGTCACTGCTAAGAACCCTGCATTGAACTGTTTCATTACCTCTGCCTTGATCTTTTCTGACATTTCAGGACGCATACGACGAACTTTCTGCTTCTTTGGACGACAATCTTCTTTCACTGGCAAACGGTGAACCACAATGTCTGTATCCAATCCTGGCATTTCTTCATAAGACCAAGCAAAGATCTCTACATAGTCACGTAACATCTGAATCAACCTTCTCTTGACACTGTCCTCTAAATCAGCCCCTATCTTGACCTCTTTTCTGTTTTCTTCAGTTCCCAAATTCACAACTTCGACTGGCTCTTCATGTGGCTGTATAGCTTTCTCTTCTTGTTGTAACAACCTAGCGAGCTCTACAGGTATTTCACAATCGTCCTCATTTCCGTCTTCAGTTTGATAGATCGGATTCTCGAAATTATAATTGGCAATAGTAGAACTGTTATCAACAGGATCCAGAGTGGATGAGGATCTGCATTTTAGTGATGTGGGTGTGTGTAAGAACACATAGCTGATAAAACAAAAATAAAAGAAAAGAAAGACAAGGAACACAATATTTACGAAAACGAAACGTCCACTGATTTTATTGAATGAAGTATGCAAATGAAATGACAACCCGTAACAAGCACACCATTGTGCCCCGGGTAAGGCACATGGCTTGAAAGTTTTATTGTTCAAGAAAATTACAAATTTAAAAACATAACACAGTAATAGTATTTACTCCTGACTAAAGGAGATAGGGATAACATCTTCAGCTTTCCAATTATTGAGTCCAGCACCCTCAGTAGGAAAAATCCATGCATCCAAGTTGTAGTCTTCATCATAGTCTCCCACAGCATTGATAACCCCTTGATTGGTGATACGAGCAGCACGAGTACGACGAACAACCTTCTGGGACTCTGCAGTGAAACCCAAACCAAACTTGTCAGACTTGTATGGAATATCAGGAAGCTGACCCCAAATAGTACAACCACCTTCATCCACCACAGCTCTAGCATCATTGAGGGAGGCCATTGCCATTGTTGGAGGTTTTCTGGTGACAACAGGACCTTTCTTCACAGCAGGAGGAGCTACACAATCATTAACAACCCAGGGAACCACTTCAAATGACTGACACGGAGTCTCAATGTATTCACCTTCTACTTACAGATACTTGAAAGTGTTTACATGGCTGACAAAGTATTCTTCTTCTCCATAGACAGTAACAACTTTCCCATTCACCGGATATCTCAATTTTTGGTGCAATGTAGAGGTCACAGCACCTGCCCCATGGATCCAGGGACGACCAAGCATACAAGAGTATGAAGGACGAATATCCATCACATAAAATGTAGCAGTAAACACCTGGGAACCAACTTGGATTGGAAGATCAATTTCCCCATGCACTACTCTTCTAGAACCATCAAAAGCCTTTACCACAATATTACTGGGCTTCAGCACAGTATCTTCAGGACTCAGCTTGTTCAGGACTTCTTTAGGCAACACATTCAGAGAGGAACCATTGTCTATCAGCACATGAGACAGGGTAGTGCCCCTGCATTCAATTGAAATATGCAAGGCCCTGTTATGATCCCTCTTGGCAGGGGTCAAGTCAGCATCAGAAAATCCTAACCCATTGTCATAGGTCAGGTGAGCAACACAGTTTTCAAATTGGTCCACAGAAATTGCACTGGGTACATGAGCCATCTTCAGAAACTTGATCAATGACTTGGCATGAGCTTCAGAACATAATAATAGGGAGAGCATGGAAATCTTTGAGGGAGTATGCCCCAACTGATCAACAATGTCATAATCACACTTGCGAATGATTTTCAATACTTCTTCCATCTGCTTAGAGAGGTCATCAGCAACTGGCACATCAGTAGATATAGGCTCAATAACAGGACCCTTGCCCCGAGCATCAGTGGTGGAGGTAGCAGCAGGAGTAACTGCACTCTTAGAAGCAACTGGAGGAGAGAAGATTCTTCCACTACGAGTGATCTTACTAGATCCAGCAATATTATCAATGTCAACAGGCACATCAGCTACAGGCTCTTGCTTAACACCATGGATGTAAACATCAGACCCATAGTGCCAAGGCACAGCTTTGTCAGACGTATATGGGATAGGACCTGGAGTAGTAATGACCACAGGAGCTACTCTGGCTTCAGCAACAACTTTCACAGGACCTTCAGCAGTAATCTTGATTGGGCCCTGATGAGTGATTTTAATGGGACCCTTTGAAGTGATTCTTACCGGTACTTTGTCAACCATATCAACCTCTTCAATCTTCTTACCCCGAGTCAGATGATCCACCATACTTTCTACAGATGCTGGTCTTCTTTCAAACACTATAGTATACTTATCCATAAGACGTTGAATTCCATCTCTCAGAATGAAGCAACTATCTGGCTTATAGGTACAATACAGACAATCTTCACGACAACCTGGAAAGATCCCAGCTTGTACTAACCTCTTTTTGATAACAGACAGTGGTGTACTCAACTCCATTACTGAATAAACATGCAAGTCTTCATCAATGGCATTGACAGTCTTCTCGTGATTTGGCATTGGAGCTGTAATCACATTTGGAGTACCTGGTGGATCAAACTCAATTTCTCTAGCATCAATCATATCTTGAATTTTGTTCTTCAAGACCCAGCAGTTATTAGTATCATGTCCTGGACAGTTTGAATGATATGCACATCGTGCATTGGGATTGTACTTGGGAGAGGTAACATTGGGATTCTGAGGAGCCTCCCTCAGGGTAATAAGTCCAGCCTTCAACAAGTGTTGCAATGCCTGAGCCATTGACATGTTGATCTTCGTGAACTGTCTTCTAGCCCTCTGTTGGTTGCCTTGTGGCTGCTCTGTTGTTGCAGGAGTTGGATTTGAAATATGAACTGCACTCACAGACTGATGCCTTCTATTACGATCAGGCTGACCATAAACAGCATTGGATTCTTTCTTCCCAGTGGGAGGCTTCTTTGCAGTACCTGATGAAGAAGTGCCCACTTGGATCTTACCACTCTTGATACCATTCTCTACCCGCTCTCCTGTCATAATCAACTCAGTGAAGCCAGATGATGAGCTTCCAATGAGATGACTGTAAAACGGACCATTCAGCGTACACATGAACATATCAACCAATTCCCTGTCAGTCAAAGGGGGTTGAACTCTTCCAGCTAAATCTCTCCACTTCTGAGCATACTCCTTAAAACTTTCTTTGGTACCCATAGACATGCTCTGAAGCTGCATGCGAGTGGGGGCTAAGTCAGCATTGTATTGATACTGCTTGTAGAAAGCTTCAGCAAGATCATTCCAGTCTCTGATGTTGACACTCTCCAACTGATAATACCATTCCAGCTGAGCTCCAGATAAGCTCTCTTGAAAAAAGTGGATCCACAACTTCTTGTCAGCAGTGTGGGGTTGGATCCTTCTGACATAAGACCTCAAATGCAGCTTGGGACAAGAGACCCCATCATAAACAACAAAGGTAGGAACCTTGAAACCAATGGGTATCACAACCCCGGATATCAAACTCAAATCCTCAAAATCCAGCCCATATGATTTCTGCAATTCCATAGCATCCATTCTATCCACCAGCATCTTGAATTTGTCTTCATTAGGCTCATGGTAGTAATTAGCCTCAGAATCAGAGTCCCCCATAGTGTTGTGGAGACTGCCTCCCTCTTTCTCAGATTCCTCAGATTCATAGTCTTCAACCTGTTCCTTGGTCTTGACAGGACCTTTGAACCTTCTTCCCATGTTAAGCAACCCAGCAGACCTTCTAGTCTTCTTAGTCTTCTTGGCCAGCAGTGTCTTCAATTCATCCTGCCCCTTGGATAGGTTCAGGATCAGCTCTTGGAACTGTGCATTCTGTGCCTGAAGATCCTTAACTGATTGTTCAAGAGCCATTGCTGAAATAAACAGCGAGAAGATGAGAAACCTGTGCACAATTATAAACCTGTGATGCAATGAAATGATATGGGAATGCATATGCAATGTTTTCAAGGACCGCAGGATTTAAATTTGCTTAGACAAACACGAAAGTAAACTTTTATTAGTAATAACTTGTTTTGCCTTTTAGGCTTACAAAAATGAAAGTGAAATAAGTACAAAAGGTGGGGTTTTAAGTCTCCCATGGACGTTTCCTCTTTGTGTTGAGGTATGAGTTGAGGTTTCGTTCCTCGTGAAGTAGCTTTGTTAGCTCTAGGATTCTTGCTTGGCTTGCTTTGTAATGAGCCTCGAAAGTATCCCTTTGCTCCTTCAGTTGGATCCATGATCTCTGCAAGTCTTCCTTATCAGTAGGCATGTCTGGGTGAAGGATGGTATAAGCTGTGTCTCCTTCAGCAACAGGTTCCATGGTAACTGGTAGGACGGCAGGATATGGCATCATGAGTGTCTGAGCACGAGATCGTACCCATCTGAGATAAGCCTCCATAGGAATAGTGTACTTAGGCTCCAGTGTCTTGCTGTCAATCCTGTTTACCTTTCCCCAAGCTCGTATGAATCTCTGACGGTAACCCTGAAGATCGTTGTCGTAATCAAACACAATGCCCTGAATCAACATGTCATGTGGACCATCACTTCGGGCGTAACCAAACTGTCGTAAAGCTAGAGATGGGTTGTAAGTAATGCCTCCTCTTATGCCTAGAAGTGGCACATTAGGAAACTCCCCACAACGGTCAATGATGGTGACATTCTCCATAGATCTGGAGCACCAATGGATATCTGAGTGAGAAAGTGACATGATCCTCTTGGACCATCTGAACCCTTGCTCATTCTTCATTACTGAACGAGGAAGGTGAGAAATAAACCACCTAGAGAGTAAAGGTATGCAACACATCAAAGTTCCTCTTGCCCTTGTAGTACGGGTGTGAAGAGAATGCAGGATGTCTCCAAGCAATGTAGGCACTGGATTGTGACTCAGGAAAATGTTGATGGCATGAACATCTATGAACTGATTTGGATTGGGGAACAATACTAAGCCATATATCAGCAAGGCTAAGATCTCCTCAAAAGCATCATAGCTCATGGCCTTCAAGAACATTTGAGCCTTATCCATTAGCACCTTGGCAAGAATACCCTTGACTCCACTTCTCGTTTCTAGAACAATGTCAGACTTCTTCAGATGTAGAGCTGCAGCAATGACCTCTGGTTTAAGCTCCTTCTCCAAGCCTGTGAAGGGTCTTTGATCAAGAACAGGTATACCCAGAAGTTTAGAGAACTCTTCCATGGTTGGAACCGGCTGATAGTCAGGGAATGTAAAGCAGTGGTGCTTAGGGTCAAAGAACTGAAACAGGACACTCATCATGTCTTCATTGAACCCTGAAGTGACTAGATCCAATAGGTGACCATGTCTCTTGATGAACCGGGAGTGATCAGACACCTGAGAGACCAACTCTTTAAGCTTGGGAGGTATCCCCACAAAGTTGATCCTGATGGTGTTTCTACGAGCAGAAGCCATGACCTGCAACAAAGAACAAAGATAAATCCCCTTGGTCCTTGAAATGGTTAGTGAAAATGCTATGCTTATGATGCATGATGATGTCATGATGTTATGCTCAATCACAAACATGTGGCACACACAAACAAGTCACACAATAGCCCTAGGTTTAAAGGCTTGCATGAGGTTCAAAGGTAAGTACCCTCCCCTGAAGTTAGTTGGTTCATCCTGTCCTACAAAAGTAATCGGGTTCTAAGGGATCTCAATATCATTGATCCTTCACAAGGGTGGTTGATCAGAAGGCAACTTACTTGCCAACCAAAACCCTCCAAGTTTAAGATCTCAATGAGCGTAGTATCGAGTGTCAACCAACTTCAGTCTGCACCAAAGCCAGTTACCTCACTACTTTCTAAAGGCCAAGATGAGTTAACTAGGGTTCTAGAAGTTAGTTAGTGCATTGACAACATATGGCAGCCTCAATATTATCCTCAACTTGACTTAAGGAATATAAGCACCAACCAAGAAGTCGCACTAACTATGGCCACCAGATCAACCGTATCGATATACGTCGTACAGTTTCCTTGGTCTATTGCCATTTACCTAAGGTACACTAGATCCGGGTTAGGACCTTTCACACATAAGAGCACCCCAACAAGTAATATAAAACAAACAAGGCAAACAATTCAAAGTGATCTTAATTCCTAAGGGTACCCCTCTTAAATAGATCCCCAGCAGAGTCGCCAGTTCTGTAACACGGTGGGAGAACTGACTTTAAGTAATGTTGCGGATAGCAAGAGTCGCCACCGACTTTTATTTTATCCAAAAAGGAAAGGGTATAAAAGAACAGGAAAGACCTTAGAGAATGTTTTGGGTCCGGGGGGTAGGTTATGTAAAGGGAAGGTGTTAGCACCCTTTACATCCATGGTTATCCATGGGCTCTTAGTTACTTAGCTCACTTTTGAATTGTTTTTGAAAGTGTAGTGTGTGAATAAGAAAATTTTCAGAATAGTTAATAATAATCCATGTACGGATATGTAAAAACTTGTTTTTGAAAATTTGTTTGAAATTGTTAAGTGTGAAAAGTTTTTTGAAGTGAGCAAGCAACTAGGAGGTACCTACCCTAAAATTTAAAGTCTTTCTTATTCTTTATCCTTTCCTTGGTAAGACTATCCATACTATTAAGGAGTAGGTAGTCATTACCTTGGATGTTAAGGGACATGTGAGGGACAATCTGGTTATGAAGGCAACTGTGGGGTGTAATAAGCATATATGAGGGACTATCATCATTTATTCGAAGGGACTCGATTCGTAAAGGCAACCATGAGGGACTTGATGATTTTTCTTTTAAGGGACTTGCTTTATACACCCCACTTGACCATTATTCGTAGGCAACCTGAGGGATAACCTTAGAAAGTGAGACGGCGATTAAAAATCGACTTACGTGTGTATGAGTGTTTAATTTAATTATCTTATGATTAAAGTGATCTAAGTTAATTTTTAAACAAAATACATATTTTCACTCCCTAATTACTAACCATAACAATAATAATTAAATAATTACAAAATTACATCCAGGAAACAATTACAAGAAATTATAATAGTAAACAATTTAAAATAAATGGCAAAAAAGCATAAATATAAATAATAAGCAACAATATAATAGGCAATAAATGAATAATTAAAGGGTTAGTAATAATAAAAAAATTAAGAAATAGGATTAGTAAAATATATTAAGAATAAATAAAGTTAGTAATAAAAAAAAAAGAGGTTAGTGAATAATAAAAATTAATGCAATAATAATAATATAAAATTGATAAAGCAAAATAAATAATATGGTTAGTAGTAATAATAATAAAAATTAATCAAAATATTATAAGAATAAGAAATTAACAAATTTTAATATGAACAATTGTATTTAGAAACAAATATGAACAAACAATTATTTTAATTTACAAATTATTAAGTTATTATTTTTTTAAATGTATTATAATTATAAAATTAAAATATTATAGGCTCAATTTAGAACTATTTACATATAATTTAGATTATGAACAAAAATATTTACATATTATGATGAAAATACATTTTAAATAAACAATAATCATATTCACAAAATTTTATATTAAGTATTTATAAGATTTAATTTTATTTACAAAAAAAAAGTTATAATAGGTACATACTAACTATATTAAGAATTAGAAATAAAAATTATTTGGAAAAATAAGATTAGGTTTGATTAAAGTTTATTTAGAAAATATTTTAAGGTTTGGAAAATTAGGGTTTATATTTTTTAGGGTTTATTTATATACAAAAAAAATGTTAAACAAACATACATCCTACAATTTAATTATATAACACAGAAAATAATTTGGAAAAATAACAATTTGAACTTTTTTAGAAAACATATTAGGGTATTTTAAATATATATACATGCATATTTTATTTTTAATTAAAATTACTAAGACAATTAAGTTACTTACATAAAGAAATAAAAATAGAAATAATAGTAAAAGAAAACTTACCTGGGCTGGATTTGAACCCAAGTCAGTCTGCCTGCAAGCATCAACACTTTCCACCAGGCCAGTCAAACACAGGTGCTAGAGAATGAGCTTCACTTGGTTTTGTGCCTTATTTTTAAAAATTCAGAAAAAAACAATGAAAAAACAAAAGGCCTGGGGTGGTTTTGAACCCAGGACCTTATAGTTAAACATGCGCACGCTTTACCACCTGGCTGGGAGAGCCTTCCTGTTAGCTGAATGGCATTGAATCATAATATATTAAGTCTTCTATTATCCTGAAAAATAAAACAAAAATAATGGCCCAAGCAGGATTCGAACCCTGGCCTTTCCATCAAACGCATACGCATCCTTCCACTGGGACAACTCAATGGTTGTGATATACAAACAACAAAACAACATAAAATAAATTATCATTATTTGAATTTCTGGGCGCGCGGCAAACTTCATCTTCAACCTCCTGAGCTGCGAATTTTCTTACGAAAATACTTGCAAAGTTTCCTGCGAAAAACCATTCCCAGCAAAACCTATGAATATCAACAAGCAACAAAACTGTACAATTTTACAAAATTGAAGCCAGCATTATGATCCAGACATTCACACGATTAGTTCTATGTTTTTAGAATCAATTTATATTTGCTAAATCAAAAGTCCCTAAACCTAAGTCCAAACCCTAATAATGGCATCTGGTGAATTAGGTACGGGTTCTTGAGTTTTCCTGCCCAGAATCAAGCTACACATCATCATAAACAACATTAGACAATCAAAATCCATTTAAATGCAATGAATCGTTAGAATCGAAAAAAATTTATTCAAGAACAAATTGGCTTTGGGTTGCTCATATATGCATGCTATAGATGCGTATGGGCATTGGTTTTGCATCATGGAAGATCAAGGAACATCTCTATGATCATAGTTTACCTTCTAAAGTCTTGAATCTCCAAATCCGAATCTCACTTTTTGCTTGAAATTTTGAACAATGAAGCTTACCTTTGGCTGCTGGATTTCGTCCTCTCTTGTTAGGGTTATGTTTTGTATATATATGAGATTGAATTAGGTCAGAAACATGGATTGGTTGTATGAAAATTTGATCCAAAAAATATTGAAAAAGATCATGTTGTAAAATTCAAATATTTGATCATGAAGACTTGCTATCTTTGGATTAGTCATATGATTTCCTTCTCTTTAAGCTTCAATCACTAATTAAGAATTTCTAGAACCTCAATCTTCACCCAAAAATAGATTTTCACATTTTATATTTATTTAAAATGATTTTTATGAATTAAATCAATAATAAATAAAAATAAAATAATAAAAATGCTGAATTTTGGTCAATTGGGTCGTGCATAATGAGATGAGATGGATTGGATCACAACTTAGCAAGCCCATTTGGAAAGAATTACTTTTAGGCCTCCATTTTCAACATAAACCATCACAAAATTTCCCAACTTTACAAGGGCACATCTCCCTCAATTTTAAAGGTATGAGGGTGTTCTTGGACTTTTTGGAAAGCTTGAAGAGTCCTCTAAACAACCCCATTGGTTTCAGGTCCATATCATTTACCAATCTCAAGTTATGCCCTTTTGAAGTTGTTGACTTTTTGTTGACTTTTGAAATGACCTATAATGTCTTAGATCATATCTTTCAAATGAAGCATTTTTGGGCTTAACTTTCAACATAAAAGTTGTAGAGAATTCAATTTGCTTCAAAATGAGCTTTGGATGGAGACTTGGTGATGAAGTATGTGAAAGTTATGGCTGGTCAAAGTTCAGTTGACTTTTACTAAGGAAACCCTAATTTAGAAACTCCTGATTATTGATGATCTGGAATCTCCTTGATGAATCATGATCAACCCTTGATCAAATGATGAATTTCACTTCATATACTTGATTTTGGCATAAAATCATGAAGTTTGACTTTGGTTTGACCACAGTTGACCTCAGTTTGACTTTTTAACTGTACTGACTGGTTTTGACTTATTTGATCATCTGACTGAGCAAACTTTTGAGAAAAGTCTTGAAACTTGTCATGGGGGTTCTTACACACATATAAGATGTTATGAAACTCACTTGAGGTATTGGAAGTCCATTTAGCCTGATTAAAGTCAAAACCCTAGTTTTGGATGCACTGCTTAGGAGGTGCATTGTCTGAGGGAATTGTCAACTTCTTTGACCAATTGTGAACTTTGTGAACCTTGTGAATCTTCTTAGATGTCTTGTGATACTCATGGGAGGTATTGTGAAGCTTGTGAACCTTGTGAACCTCATGAAGTGACTTTGTAGACCTCATAAACCTCAGGAAAGCTTTGTAATCATTGTGAAACTTGTGAACCTTGTGAACCTCATGAAGTGGTTTTGTAGACCTCATGAACCTCAGGAGAGCTTTGTAATCATTGTGAATCTTGTGAACCTTGTGAACCTTCATAAAGTAACTTGTAGACTTCATGAACCTCATGAAAGGTCTTGAAGATGTTGAGAAACTTGTGAACCTTGTGAACCTTCATAAAGTAACTTGTAGACTTCATGAACCTCATGAAAGGTTATGCAAGTGTTGAAAGCATTATGGAACTTGTGAACCTTGTGAACCTTCTTAGCACACAAAGTCTTGTATTGTGAGGGCAAATTTTGGGGTGCAACACAGGGCCCAACATGATAATCAAGCTTATGTTGCTGTTGTTGCTCCTGTGATTGCTGCTCAACCAGCTAGAGCTCCTCAACGTCCGACTTTTGGACAAACTCAGAATCTTGATATGGTTCACTTTGACCCTATTCCCATGACATACAATGAGTTATATCCTGGTTTGGTTCAGAAAGGTTTGATAACCACTAGACCTATGCCTCCGCCTCCAAATCCTCTCCCACCAGGCTATAGGGCAAACCTTCATTGTGAATTTCATCAGGGTGGAGCAGGCCATGACTTGGAACATTGTTTTGCTTTAAAGACAAGAGTGAACGAGTTGATCAGAGACAAGATCCTCTCCTTCCGTGATCCCAATCCAAATGTCAAGGACAATCCTTTGCCACAACATGCAACTTGAAGCTTCAATCAACTTCAACCAGTTCTCCCTAAAGCCAGTGTTTCAAGACAGGACAACTCATCTGTAACACGGTGGGAGAACTGACTTTAGTTATGTTGCGGATAGCAAGAGTCGCCACCGACTTTTATTTTATCCAAAGGAAAGGCATAAAAGAACAGGAAAAACCTTTTAAAAGATTTTTGGGTCCGGGGGGTAGGTTATGTAAAGGGAAGGTGTTAGCACCCTTTACATCCATGGTTATCCATGGGCTCTTAGTTACTTAGCTCACTTTAAAATGTTTTTGAAATGTGAAGTGTGTGAATAGAAATTTTCTTAAGTGTTTATAATGACCCATGTACGGATGCGTATAAACCTTTGTTTTGAAAATTTGTTTGAAGTGTTTGAAATTGTTTTGAAGAGTGAGCAAGTATCTAAGAGGAACCTACCCTAAGTTTAAGTCTTTTCTGTTCTTGAATCCTTTAAATGGTAAGACTATCCCTATTATTAAGGAATAGGTAGTCATTACCTTGGATGTACGGGACAAATGAAGGGACATCTGTTTATGTGGGCAACTGTAGGGTGTATTCAGCAATTTTGGAGGGACTTATCATCTTTTATTCGAAAGGGACAAGATCATTTACGAAGGCAACATTCGAAAAGGGACTTGATCTTTTATCTGTTAAGGGACTAGATGACTTTATTTTGAGGGACTTTTGCTTTATACACCCTACTTGACCTTTTGATTAGGCAACATGAGAGGCATCCCTAAGGAAGTGAGATGGCGATCAAAGATCGACTTACGTGTGTGAGTGTACAATTTTAATATTTATCTTTAAATTAGTGAGCTAAATTAATTTTATATTACAAGTATGTTTACACTCCCTATTTTACTAACCATAGCATAAAATATAAATAATAAACATTATAAATAAATATTACACCAAGGAGCAGTTACAATAATAATAATAAAGTAATTTAAATAAATAAGCAAAATATTAATAAGCAAAATAAATAAGTAATTATAATTGGTTTAGTGAAAATAATAATAAAAATACCAAATTAAATGGGGTTAGTAATAATCATATAAACATAATTAGTAATAATAATGAAATAAGCAAAATATTATAGAGAAAAATTCAAATTTATAAACTATTATCATTCAATATTAAAATATAAACAATTATACTAATTATTGTAAAATTTTTAAGTTATGTATAAATTATATAAAAAATTAATTATGAACATAATATGAAAATAGGATTATAATTATAAAAATTTAAATTAGCAATTTTTTACATATTTTTAAACATATAATAAAATTATTTTCATGCAAAAATTAAATTCTAAACAACTTATGTTATATTATCATATTAAGAATTCTAATTTTTAAACATATGTAGAAAAAAAAATGTAAATTATAAACAATTTATACAATAATAAAAGTTAGATTAAGAATTTTAATTAAATTATGAAGATAATATATACAAATAATAGCATTAAATAAATAGGAAAAGAAAAAATTAGGGTTTAAAAAGAATTAGGGTTTTAAGAAAAATATATTTTTTAGGGTTTATAAAAATAAATTAAGTGTTATATAAAAAAATACTAAATACTAAATATTAACTTAATTATATAAATAAGTTATACATAATAATAATATATATATATAGTTTATTTTATGAAAACATAATAATTAATTAAAATTTTAAAGAATAAGATAAGAAAAGGAAAATAGAAAGAAAATTGCTAGGTTTTTTAAAAAAAATTGGGAGGCCTGGATTTGAACCCAGGACCTCCCTGGAACCTGAATGAAGAGTTACCACTGGGCCAGCCTGCGCGCAGGTGATGAAAGGGGGAGTCCAATTGGTTTTATGCCTTATGCCTGAAAATCAAAGAAAAAAGAAAGAAAACAAAAGGCCTGGGGGAATCGAACCCAGGACCTTCACAATACACACAAACACCTTAACCAATCCAGCTGGGAGAGCGCACCTGTATATACAACAACTATAATTCATAATATATTATGTTTAATGGATAAAAGAGAAAAACATGAAAAAATTGTCACAGCCAGGATTCGAACTCCAGCCATCCAACAATACACGCGCATGCTTCACCACTGGGACAAGCACAAGCTTGTGATATAAAATAGAAACAAAACATAAAAATATTAAAACCAATTTCAAATTCCAGATTGCGCGCGCTGAGTCTTCTTCTTCCTTAGGATTTCGCAGGTTTTCCTGCGAAATTTCCTGGGAAATTTCCTGGGACTTTTCCTGCGCACAAACCCTGCAAATTTCGTATCACCATAAACATGTATAATTTTACCAAATTGATCACATTTTCGTAATCCCCAGACATCATACAGTTCAATTACAGTCTTAGAATTAATTTATGTTAGCTAAATCAAAAGATCCCAAATTCAAACCAAGAACCCTAGCCATGGCAACTTGCGGTTTAGGGTTTAGTTCTTCAATTCCTTTATCCAGAAACCATCTA
Organism: Lathyrus aphaca; assembly: GCA_963966055.1. Lineage (NCBI taxonomy): Eukaryota > Viridiplantae > Streptophyta > Magnoliopsida > Fabales > Fabaceae > Lathyrus > Lathyrus aphaca. The sequence goes on along the minus strand of OZ014524.1, from coordinate 138,894,534 downwards.
GGCATCACAACAAACACTATTAACAACACAAAAACCATTTATAACAGTCAAATGAGCAGAATCGAAAATTGAAAAAAAATGAAGAATATGAGTTCGGTTTATGCAATTCATGAGGTGTTTGATGCAAATAAGGATTGGGATCGCATTAGAGATGTTCAAGGAACGTGTTTGAACCTTTAGAATGCTTTGATATCTCTTCCAACCAAGAAACCGAATTTGAAGTTTTGAGAGGTTTTTGAAATTTGCAAACTTACTCTTTGAGGCTGGAATTCGTGTCCAATCATTAGGGTTAAGTCATATACTTATAGAGTGATGAATTAGGTCAGAAAAGATTGATGCTTGTGTGAAAAATTTGATCCAAAAAGATTCAAAAAGATAAGCTTTGAAAATCAAATATTTTTTCATAAACACTTGCTATTTCAAGCCAATCAACATTATCTTTGTATCAATTTGATCCATGTTGAATTCATGACCTTCTAGAATCAAAAATAACTTTAAATCTTCATATTTAATATTTTATTTAAATTTAAAATGATTTTTAGTATAAAAAATCATAATAAATTAATTAAATAAAATAAAATTATGAAAATATCAAAGAATTTTCGTGCATGATGTCATGGATTGCTTTGGGTCATTAAAAGTTCAGCCCACTTAGCAAAATTTGGTTTTAAACCTCCATTTGCTTCATAAACTTCCCTAAAATTTCCCAACTTTGCAAGGGCACACATCCTTCAATTTTAATGCTATGAGGGTTTTATTTGACATTTTGGAAAGCTTGAAGAGTCCTCTAACCAACCCCACTGGTTTCATGTCCATATCATTTACCATTCTCAAGTTATGCCCTTTTGAAGTTGTTGACTTTTTGTTGACTTTCAAAAGGACCTATAATGTCTTAGCTTATACCTTCCAAATAAAGCATTTTTGGGCTTGGCTTGTGAGACACAAAGTTGTAGACAATTCAATTTCCTTCAAAATGAGCTTTGGATGGAGACTTGGTGATGAAGCATGTGAAAGTTATGGCTGGTCAAAGTTCAGTTGACTTTTACTAAGGAAACCCTAATTTAGAAACTCCTGATTCTTGATGATCTGAAACCTCCTTGATGAATCATGATCAACCCTTGATCAAATGATGAATTTTACTTCATATACTTGATGTTGGCAAAAAATCATGAAGTTTGACTTTGGTTTGACCACAGTTGACCTCAGTTTGACTTTTTAACTACTTTGACTGATTTTGACTTATCTGATCATCTGACTGAGCAAACTTTTGAGAAAAGTCTTGAAACTTTTCATGGGGGTTCTTACACACATATAAGATGTTATGAAGCTCACTTGAAATCTTGGAAGTTCATTTATCCTGATTAAAGTCAAAACCCTAGTTTTGGATGCACTACTTAGGAGGTGCATTGTCTGAGGGAATTGTCAACTCTTTTGACTATTTGTGAACTTTGTGAACCATCATAGAATGTCTTGTGAATCTTGTAAACCATCATAGAATGTCTTGTGAATCTTGTAAACCTCATGGGAGGTCTTGTGAACCTTGTGAACCTCATAAAGTGTCTTGTAGACTTCATGAACCTCATGAAAGGTCTTGTAAGCATTGTGAATCTTGTGAACCTTGTGAACCTCATAAAGTGTCTTGTAAACTTCATGAACCTCATGAAAGGTCTTGTGAACCTTGTGAACCTTCTTAGCACACAAAGTCTTGTTTTGTGAGGGCAAATTTTGGGGTGCAACAGCTGCCCCTGTTCAATTTTCTGAAACCTGAGGGGTTAGATTGGTATATTTGCCAGTCGTGACCTGGAAGGTTGAAGGGGATTGAACACAAAAGCCCAAAAATTTGCACTCACCGGTGCGTAGAGTGATACTGATGATTGGTTGTATATGCTTGAGTGGGCTTAAAGATGCCACTTGGAGAAAAGTTCTTCAAATACATTTCTTGGAGGATAAAGCAGTCCAAAATATGAAGATATAATGATAACTTTCAGGAAGATAAACAATGTCCTGAGATAGTAATATGCTTTCAGGAGGATACAACAGTCCTGAGGTAATAATGTGCTTTCAGGAGGATAAAGCAGTCCTGAGGTAATAATATGCTTTCAGGAAGATAACAACGTCCTGAGGGAGTGATATGCTTTCAGAAAGATAAACAACGTTCTGAGGTAATAATATGCTTTCAGGAGGATACAGCAGTCCTGAGGTAATAATGTGCTTTCAGGAGGATAAAGCAGTCCTGAGGTAATAATATGCTTTCAGGAAGATAACAACGTCCTGAGGGAGTGGTAACCTTTGGGAAGATAACAACGGCCCAAAGTAATAATATGCTTTCAGGAGTATAAACAACATCCTGAGGAAGTGATGATAGCTTTCAGGAAGATAAACAACGTCCCGAGGGGATAATATGCTTTCAGGAGGATAACAACGTCCTGAGGTATAAGAAGCTTTCAGGAGGATAAAGCAGTCCTAAGGGAGTAAGCTTTCAGGAGGATAAAGCAGTCATGAGGTGATGATATGCTTTCAGGAGGATAAAGCAGTCCTGAGGTAATAATAACTTTTGGGAAGATAAACAACGGCCCAATAGTCACAATTTGTTGATGAAATTTGTCTGTTGGAGAATTAACCTGAAAACAAGGTAGCATCCTGTATGGTAATATTAGTTTATGCATTATGTATGCATGTATAATATGATGCACTTAAGTAATGTATTATGTGTCTATGGATATGTATATTATGGTATGATGTAAATGATGTATGTATGATATGATGCTGCCGGAAGCGTCTGGATATCTTCGTATAATAACTGCTGGCCAGGGAAAATAAATCCCGGTTTGTTGCTGAAGAGTATGGGGAATTCGTTCCCGTCTTGTGTGATAAGAAGGTATACATAACCTCCTGTCTGCTGGGGATAGCAAGGTATATATAACCTCCCGTCTGCTGGGGATAGCAAGGTATATATAACCTCCCGTCTGCTGGGGATAGTAAGGTATACATAACCTTCCGTCTTCGTTTGATAGTAGGGTATACATAACCTCCCGTCTTCGTTCGTCGTACTCTTATTGGAAAGTAAATTCCCGAATATCCGTATGAGGATAAAAGAGATGGATATAAATTCCAGGGGAGATGTGACTATATGAAGATGGATTTGTCCTACTGAGGGTTTGTAACTGTCTTGTAAAGATGAACCGGCGAAGCTTTGTTGAAATTCTTCCCTCGTTCGTCCTTAGTAAATACTATTACTGCATTTTCATGCATTTCTGGTAAACATCAATCATATTAAGCATACATGCATTCAAACACAACCAATGGACGTTTCGCTTATGTAAATAGGGTAAAAGTAAATCTGGATTCAAAAATGAAATTTTATTTATATCAAAGAGTGACCCATACATGGGTAAGTTTGTACAAGGAGACATAAACCCTAGTAAGAGGATTTTGTCATAAAGTTTTTAAAAAACAAAGAAAATCAGCTATGTGGGAAATAATCCTATTGAGTTTCAATTCTACTATTGCCATTATCTTCAAGTATCTCATCTTCTTGCTGTTTGAGACGGAAACGATTGGATTGAGCTTTATCTGTTCAAACTTGAGTAAGTAACACAACTGGTTGCAGTTTCATGGGTGATCCAAACGAGACATAGTCATACGCTTTAATCCCTAACTTTTGCCTGGATTGCCCTTTCAGGTTTTCAATCCACCGGGATACCCTTTTTTGCCCAAGCCGCCTTTTCAGGTTTTCGACTTGCCGGGTGTACATCTTTTTTATATATATCCCTTATTTTTGCCCAAACCCTTTTGGTTTGCCGGGATGCCCTTATTTTTTCCTAGGCCTGTCAACCTAGCGGTTCTCTTTTTATGCGTAGTATTTTTTTACTATGTCTGCGTTTACAGGCTGTGGGAAATCTTCACCATCCATAGTAGTAATTATCATGGCACCTCCTGAGAACACTGTCTTGACCACAAATGGTCCTTCATATGTTGGAGTCCACTTGCCTCTAGGATCACCCTGTGGTAATATGATACGCTTGATTACCAAGTCACCAGCCTGATATACCTTTGGCTTAACCTTCTTGTTGAAAGCTTTGATCATTCGTTTTTGGTACATCTGGCCATGACAAATTGCTGCTAACCTCTTCTCATCAATCAAATTTATCTGGTCAAGTCGAGTCTGAATCCACTCATCTTCATCCAAGCCTGCATCCTTCATAATTCTCAAGGAGGGAATCTGAACTTCAATGGGCAGAACTGCTTCCATACTATAGACTAAGGAGAATGGGGTTGCCCCTGTTGAAGTACGTATTGTAGTACGATAACCATGAAGAGTAAATGGTAACATCTCATGCCAATCCTTGTAAGTAACAGTCATCTTCTGTACAATCTTCTTAATGTTCTTATTAGCAGCTTCAACTGCCCCATTCATCTTTGGGCGATACGGAGAAGAGTTGTGATGCTTAATCTTGAACTGCGTGCAGAGATCAGTAATCATAATGTTGTTCAGATTAGAGCCATTGTCAGTAATAATCCTTTCAGGGATGCCATACCTACATATGAGATTATTTCTAATGAATCGGGCCACAACATTCTTGGTAACAGATGCAAATGAAGCTGCCTCCACCCACTTCGAGAAGTAATCAATAGCAACCAGGATGAAGCGATGCCCATTAGAAGCAGTAGGTTTGATCTCACCAATCATATCAATGCCCCACATGGCAAAGGGCCAAGGAGCAGTCAACACATTCAATGGTGATGGAGGTATATGGACTTTATCAGCATAAATTTGACACTTGTGACATGTTCTGGAGTGTTGATAGCAATCAGCTTCCATGGTAGACCAATAGTAACCTGCTCTCAATATCTTCTTTGCCATGGTATGACCACTAGAATGAGTGCCAAAGATCCCATCATGCATGTCTTCCATAATCTCTGTTGCTTCCTTCTTAGCCACACAGCGAAGCATAGTTGAATCATGATTGCGCTTGTACAAAATCCCATTACTCAAAAAGAACTTAGCAGAAAACCTTCTCAGAAACTTCCTATCTTTGACAGATGCCCCTTCAGGGAACTCCTGAGCTTCAAGATATCTTTTTACTTCATAGAACCAAGGCTTCTCCTCTGCCCCTTCAGTGTCAATCTCATTGCAGTATGCAGGCTTTTCAAATCTATCAATAGTAATCTTGGGAGCTTCATCATCCCAGCTAATCTCAAACATGGATGCCATGGTGGCTAATGCATCTGCCAACTGATTCTCTCTTCGTGGAATATGTCCAAAGGTAATCTCTTTAAAATGTGGGATCAAAGACAACACATGCTCTCTGTAAGGAATGAGATTATCATGTTTGGTATCCCAATCTCCTTTAATCTGACTTACTACCAGGGCTGAATCTCCATACACGTCTAGGAACTGAATCTTCATATCAATGGCAGCTTTAATACCCAGGATACATGCTTCATACTCAGCCATATTATTAGTACAATAGAAACAAAGTCTGGCAGTAATCGGGGTATGACAACCTTCAGGGGAACTGATCACAACACCAACACCATTACCAAGTGCATTGGAAGCACCATCAAAAACCATAGTCCATCGGGATCCTTGTTCAGGTCCATCATATTGTCCAGGTTCTTTGGTAATAATCATAATGTCTTCATCAGGGAACTCAAAACTCATTGACTGATAATCATCCACTGCTTGATGAGCCAAATGATCAGCCACAACACTTCCTTTAATGGCCTTCTGAGTAGTGTACTGTATATCATATTTTGTCAAGATCATTTGCCATCTTGCAATTCTTCCGGAGAGAGCAGGTTTCTCGAATATATACTTGATTGGATCCATCTTTGAAATCAATAAGGTAGTATGGGTTAACATATACTGTCTTAGTCGGCGAGCAGCCCATGCCAAAGCGCATCAAGTTTTCTCGAGCAGTGAGTATCTTGTTTCACAGTCGGTAAACTTTTTGCTAAGGTAGTATATTGCCTGCTCTTTTCGACCAGACTCGTCATGTTGCCCCAATACACACCCCCATTGAGTTGTCTAACACTGTTAAGTACATGATCAAGGGTCTTCCATCAACTGGTGGCATTAAAATTGGAGGTTCTAGCAGATATCTCTTGATTTCATCAAAGGCAGTCTGGCACTCATCATTCCATTCCATCACCTGATCTTTCTTCAACAATTTGAATATTGGCTCACAGATGGCGGTTAATTGGGAAATAAATCTTGCAATGTAATTCAATCGTCCCAAGAAACCTCTAACTTCCTTCTCAATACGGGGAGCTGGCATCTCTCGTATAGTTTTCACTTTTGCAGGATCCACTTCAATACCTTTTCCACTGACAATGAAACCCAGGAGCTTACCAGATCTAACTCCAAAAGTACACTTATTTGGGTTCAATCTCAACTTGTATTTCTTCAACCTCTCAAACAACTTATGCAAATGATCAAGATGTTGCTCTTCATTCTGGGACCTGGCTATCATATCATCCACATATACCTCTATCTCATGATGAATCATATCGTGAAACAAAGCCACCATAGCATGCTGATATGTTGCCCCTGCATTCTTCAAACCAAATGGCATCACCTTATAACAAAAAGTGCCCCATTGTGTAACAAATGTTGTCTTCTCCATATCTTCAGGTGCCATCTTGATCTGATTGTAACCAGAGAAACCATCCATAAAAGAGAATACCTTATGCTGAGCAGTGTTGTCTACCAGAACATCAATATGAGGAAGTGGAAATTCATCCTTGGGGTTGGCCTTGTTCAGATCTCTGTAGTCTACACACATACGTACCTTACCATCTTTCTTAGGTACCGGCACCACATTTGCAACCCACTAAGGATAAGAAGTCACTGCTAAGAACCCTGCATCAAACTGTTTCATTACCTCTGCTTTGATCTTTTCTGACATTTCAGGACGCATGCGACGAACCTTCTGCTTCTTTGGACGACAGTCTTCTTTTACTGGTAAACGGTGAACCACAATGTCTGTATCCAACCCTGGCATATCTTCATAAGACCAGGCAAAGATCTCCACATAGTCACGTAACATCTGAATCAATCTGCTCTTGACACTATCCTCTAATTCAGCCCCTATCTTGACCTCTTTCCTGTTTTCTTCAGTTCCCAGATTCACAACTTCGACTGGCTCTTCATGTGGCTGTATAGCTTTCTCTTCTTGTTGTAACAACCTAGCAAGCTCTACAGGTACTTCACAATCGTCCTCATTTCCGTCTTCAGTTTGATAGATCGGATTCTCGAAATTATAATTGGCAATAGTAGAACTGTTATCAACAGGATCCAGAGTGGATGAGGATATGCATTTTAGTGATGTGGGTGTGTGTAAGAACACATAGCTGATAAAACAAAAATAAAAGAAAGACAAGGAGCACAATATTTACGAAAATGAAACGTCCACTGATTTTTATTTGAATGAAGTATGCAAATGAAATGACAGCCCGTAACAAGCACACCATTGTGCCCCGGGTAAGGCACAAGGCTTAAAGAGTTCAATTGTTCAAGAAATTACAAATTTAAAAAGCAACAACACAATAATAGTATTTACTCCTGACTAAAGGAGATAGGAATAACATCTTCAGCTTTCCAGTTGTTGAGTCCAACACCCACAGTAGGAAAAATCCAGGCATCCAAGTTGTAGTCTTCATCATAGTCACCCACAGCATTGATCTGGTTCTTCATAACCCCTTGATTGGTGATACGAACAGCACGAGCACGACGAACAGCCTTCTGGGACTCTGCAGTGAAACCCAAACCAAACTTGTCAGACTTGTATGGGATATCAGGAAGCTGACCCCAAATAGTACAACCACCTTCATCCACCACAGCTCTAGCATCTTTAAGGGAGGCCATTGTCGGAGGTATTCTGGTGACCACAGGAACTTTCTTGACAACAGGAGGAGCTTCATAATCATTAACAATCCAAGGAACCACTTCAAATGTCTGACACGGAGTTTCAACATATTCACCTTCCACTTCCAGATACTTGAAAGTGTTCACATGGCTAACAAAATATTCTTCCTCTCCATAGACAGTAACAACCTTTCCTTCTACCGGATATCTCAACTTCTGATGTAATGTAGAGGTTACAGCACCTGCCCCATGGATCCAGGGACGTCCCAGCAAACAAGAATATGACGGACGAATATCCATAACATAAAAGGTAGCACTGAAAACCTGAGAACCAACTTTGATTGGGAGATCAATTTCCCCATGCACCACTCTTCTCGAACCATCAAAAGCCTTCACCACTATGCTACTGGGTTTCAACACAGCATCTTCTGGGCTAAGCTTATTCAGGACTTCTTTGGGTAACACATTCAGAGAGGAACCATTGTCTATCAATACATGTGACAGGGTAGTGCCCCTGCATTCAATTGAGATGTGCATGGCCCTGTTATGATCCCTCTTGGCAGGAGTCAAATCAGCATCAGAAAACCCTAACCCATTATCATAGGTCAGGTGGGCAACACAATTCTCAAACTGGTCAACAGAAATTGCATTGGGTACATGAGCAGTCTTCAGAAACTTAATCAAAGCCTTGGCATGAGCTTCAGAACATAACAACAAAGACATCATGGAAATCTTAGAGGGAGTGTGCCCCAACTGATCAACAATGTCATAATCACTCTTACGAATGATCTTCAATACTTCTTCCATCTGCTTAGAGAGATCATCAGCAGCTGGTACATCATTTGGTATAGGTTCAATAACAGGACCTTTGCCCCGAGCATTAGTGGTGGAGGTAACAGTTGGAGTAACTGCGTTCTTGGAAGTAACTGGAGGAGAGAAGATTCTTCCACTTCGTGTGATCTTACTAGACCCAACGATATTATCAACATCAACAGGCACATCAGCTAAGGGTTCCTGCTTAACACCATGGATATAAACATCAGACCCATAATGCCAAGGCACAGCTTTATCAGACGTATACGGAATAGGACCAGGAGTGGTAATGACCAAAGGAGCCACTCTAGCTTCAGCAACAATCTTCACAGGGCCTTCAGCAGTAATCTTAATTGGACCCTTATGAGTGATTTTAACAGGACCTTTGGAAGTGATCCTTACTGGCGCTCTATCAACCATATCAACCTCTTCAATCTTCCTACCTTTAGTAATATGATCCACCATACTCTCTACAGACGATGGAGTCCTCTCAAAAACTATGGTATACTTATCCATGAGACGTTGAATTCCATCTCTCAATCTCCAGCAACTATCCGGCTTATAGGTACAATACAAATAGTCTTCACGACAACCTAGAAAGAATCCAGCTTGTACTAACTTCTTCTTGATGACAGACAATGGTGTGGTCAACTCTGCAACTGAATAGATATGTAAATCTTCATCAATGGCATTGACAGTCTTCTCATGATTTGGCATGGGAGCAGTGATCACATTTGGAGTACCCGGAGGGTCAAACTCAATCTCTCCAGCCTCAATCATGTCTTGAATTTTGTTTTTCAAGACCCAGCAACTATTAGTATCATGTCCCTGACAGTTTGAATGATATGCACATCGTGCATTGGGATTGTACCTGGGAGAGGTAACATTAGGATTCTGAGGAGCCTCTTTCAGGGTAATAAGTTCAGCCTTCAACAAGTGTTGCAATGCCTGAGCCATTGACATGTTGATCTTAGTGAACTGCCTTCTAGCCCTCTGTTGGTTGCCCTGTGGCTGCTCTGGTGTTGTAGGAGTTGGATTTGAAATATGGACTGCACTCACAGACTGATGCCTTCTATTACGATCAGGTTGACCATAAACAACATTGGATTCTTTCTTCCCAGTGGGAGGCTTCTTTGCAGTACCTGATGAAGAAGTACCCACTTGGATCTTGCCACTTTTTATACCATTCTCTACACGCTCTCCTGTCATTATCAACTCAGTGAAGCCAGATGATGAGCTTCCAATGAGATGACTGTAAAAAGGACCATTCAGCGTACACATGAACATATCAACTAACTCCCTGTCAGTTAAAGGGGGTTGTACTCTTCCAGCTAAATCTCTCCACTTCTGAGCATACTCCTTGAAACTCTCTTTGGCACCCATAGACATGCTTTGCAGTTGCCTGCGAGTGGGAGCTAAATCAGCATTGTATTGATACTGCTTATAGAAGGCTTCAGCAAGATCATTCCAATCCCGTATGTTGACACTCTCCAACTGATAATACCCCTCCAATTGAGCTCCAGATAAGCTCTCTTGGAAGAAATGGATCCACAGCTTCTTATCAGCAGTATGGGGTTGAATTCTTCTGACATAAGACCTCAGATGTAGCTTGGGACAAGAGACCCCATCATAAACAACAAAAGTAGGAACCTTGAAACCAATGGGTATGACCACCCCAGATATCAGACTCAAATCTTCAAAATCCAGCCCAGAAGACTTCTGCAACTCCTTAGCATCCATTCTATCCACCAGCATCTTGAATTTGTCTTCATTAGGCTCATGGTAGTAATTAGCCTCAGAATCAGAGTCCCCCACTGTGTTGTGGAGACTTCCCCCCCTTTCTCAGATTCTTCAGATTCATAGTCTTCAACCTGTTCTTTGGTCTTGACAGGACCTCTAAACCTTCTTCCCATGTTGATCAGGCCACCTGACCTTCTGGTCTTCTTAGTCTTCTTGGCCAGCAGTGTCTTCAATTCATCCTGCCCCTTGGACAAGTTCAGGATCAGCTCTTGGAACTGTGTATTCTGTGCCTGGAGATCCTTAACTGTTTGTTCAAGAGCCATTACTGAAATAAACAGCGAGAAGATGAGAAACCTGTGCACAAATAAACCTGTGATGCAATGATATGAAATGTTAATGCGTATGCAATGTTTTCAAGGACCGCAGGATTTAAATTTGCTTAAACAAACAAGAAGGTAAACTTTTATTAGTAATAAACTTGTTTTGCCTCTTGGGCTTACAAAAAATGAAATGCAATAAATACAAGAGATGGGGTTTTAAGTCTCCCATGGACGTTTCCTCTTTGTGTTGAGGTATGAGTTGAGATTCCGCTCCTCGTGAAGTTGCTTTGTTAGTTCCAGGATTCTTTCTTGGCTTGCTTTGTAATGAGCCTCGAAAGTATCCCTTTGTTCCTTCAGTTGGATCCAAGATCTCTATAAGTCTTCCATGTCAGTAGGCATGTCTGGATGAAGGATGGTATAAGCAGTATCCCCTTCAGCAACAGGTTCCATGGTAACTGGCAGGATAGCAGGATATGGCATCATGAGAGTCTGAGAACGAGATCGCACCCATCTGAGATAAGCTTCCATAGGAATAGTGTACTTGGGTTCCAGAGTCTTGCTGTCAACCTTGTTCACTTTTCCCCATGCTCGTATGAACCTTTGACGGTAACCTTGCAGATCGTTATCGTAGTCAAACACAATACCCTGAATCAACATGTCATGTGGATCATCACTCCGAGCGTAACCAAACTGTCGTAGAGCTAGAGAGGGGTTGTAGGTAATGCCTCCTCTTATGCCTAGAAGTGGCACATTAGGAAACTCCCCACAACGGTCAATGATAGTGACATTCTCCATAGATCTGGAGCACCAATGAATATCTGAATGAGAGAGTGACATGATTCTCTTGGACCACCTGAACCCTTGCTCATTCTTCATTACTGAGTGAGGAAGGTGAGAAATAAACCACCTAGATAGCAAAGGTATGCAACACATCAGAGTTCCTCGTACCTTTGTAGTACGAGTATGAAGAGAATGCAGGATATCCCCAAGTAATGTAGGCACTGGATTATGACTCAGAAATATGTTGATGGCGTGAACGTCTATGAACTGATCAGGATTGGGGAACAACACTAAGCCATAAATCAACAAGGCTAAGATCTCCTCAAAAGCATCATAGCTCATAGCTTTCAAGAACACTTGAGCCTTCTCTATCAACACCTTAGCAAGAATACCCTTGACTCCGCTTCTCGTTTCTAGAACAATGTCAGACTTCTTCAGATGTAGAGCTGCAGCAATAACCTCAGGTTTAGGCTCTTTTTCCAAGCCTGTGAATGGTTTCTGATCAAGAACAGGTATACCCAGAAATTTAGAGAATTCCTCCATGGTGGGAACCAGCTGGTAGTCGGGGAATGTGAAGCAATGGTGCTTAGGATCAAAGAACTGAAACAGGACACTCATCATGTCTTCATTAAACCCTGAAGTGACTAGATCCAGTAGGTGACCATGTCTCTTGATGAACTAGGAATGCTCAGACACTTGAGAAACCAATTCCTTAAGCTTAGGAGGTATGCCCACAAAGTTGATCCTGATGGTATTTCTACGAGCAGAAGCCATGACCTGCAACAAAGAACAAAGATAAATCCTTTGGTCCTTGAAATGGTTAGTGAAAATGCTATGCTTATGATGCATGATGATTTCATGATGTTATATTCAATCACAAACATGTGGCACACACAAACAAGTCACACAATAGCCCTAGGTTTAAAGGCTTGCATGAGGTTTAAAGGTAAGTACCCTCCCCTGAAGTTTAGATGGTTCATCCTGTCCTACAAAAGTAACCAGGTTCTAAGGGATCTCAATATCATTGATCTTTCACAAGGGTGGTTGTTCATTAGGCAACTTACTTTCCAACCAAAACCCTCCAAGTTTAAAATCTCAATGAGTGTAGCATCGAGTATCAACCAACTCCAGTCTTCACCAAAGCCGGTTATCTCACTACTTTTCTAAAGGCCAAGATGGGATAACCAGGGTTCTAAAAGTTAGTTAGTGCATTGACAACATATGGCAGCCTCATATTATCCTCAACTTGACTTAAGGAACATAAGCACCAACCAAGAAGTCACACTAACTATGGCCACCAGATCAACCATATCGGTATACGCCGTACAGTTTCCTTGGTCTATTGCCATTTACCTAAGGTACACTAGATCCGGGTTAGGATCTTTCACACATAAGAGCCCAACAAGTAAATATAAAGCAAACAAGGCAAACAATTTTAAAGTGATCTAATTCCTAAGGGTACCCCTCTTTTATTAAATCCCCAGCAGACTCGCCAGTTCTGTAACACGGTGGGAGAACTGACTTTAGTTATGTTGCGGATAGCAAGAGTCGCCACCGACTTTTATTTTATCCAAAGGAAAGGCATAAAAGAACAGGAAAGACCTTTTAAAAGATTTTTGGGTCCGGGGGGTAGGTTATGTAAAGGGAAGGTGTTAGCACCCTTTACATCCATGGTTATCCATGGGCTCTTAGTTACTTAGCTCACTTTAAAATGTTTTTGAAATGTGAAGTGTGTGAATAGAAATTTTCTTAAGTGTTTATAATGACCCATGTACGGATGCGTATAAACCTTTGTTTTGAAAATTTGTTTGAAGTGTTTGAAATTGTTTTGAAGAGTGAGCAAGTATCTAAGAGGAACCTACCCTAAGTTTAAGTCTTTTCTGTTCTTGAATCCTTTAAATGGTAAGACTATCCCTATTATTAAGGAATAGGTAGTCATTACCTTGGATGTACGGGACAAATGAAGGGACATCTGTTTATGTAGGCAACTGTAGGGTGTATTCAGCAATTTTGGAGGGACTTATCATCTTTTATTCGAAAGGGACAAGATCATTTACGAAGGCAACATTCGAAAAGGGACTTGATCTTTTATCTATTAAGGGACTAGATGACTTTATTTTGAGGGACTTTTGCTTTATACACCCTACTTGACCTTTTGATTAGGCAACATGAGAGGCATCCCTAAGGAAGTGAGATGGCGATCAAAGATCGACTTACGTGTGTGAGTGTACAATTTTAATATTTATCTTTAAATTAGTGAGCTAAATTAATTTTATATTACAAGTATGTTTACACTCCCTATTTTACTAACCATAGCATAAAATATAAATAATAAACATTATAAATAAATATTACACCAAGGAGCAGTTACAATAATAATAATAAAGTAATTTAAATAAATAAGCAAAATATTAATAAGCAAAATAAATAAGTAATTATAATTGGGTTAGTGAAAATAATAATAAAAATACCAAATTAAATGGGGTTAGTAATAATCATATAAACATAATTAGTAATAATAATGAAATAAGCAAAATATTATAGAGAAAAATTCAAATTTATAAACAATTATCATTCAATATTAAAATATAAACAATTATACTAATTATTGTAAAATTTTTAAGTTATGTATAAATTATATAAAAAATTAATTATGAACATAATATTAAAATAGGATTATAATTATAAAAATTTAAATTAGCAATTTTTTACATATTTTTAAACATATAATAAAATTATTTTCATGCAAAAATTAAATTCTAAACAACTTATGTTATATTATCATATTAAGAATTCTAATTTTTAAACATATGTAGAAAAAAAAATGTAAATTATAAACAATTTATACAATAATAAAAGTTAGATTAAGAATTTTAATTAAATTATGAAGATAATATATACAAATAATAGCATTAAATAAATAGGAAAAGAAAAAATTAGGGTTTAAAAAGAATTAGGGTTTTAAGAAAAATATATTTTTTAGGGTTTATAAAAATAAATTAAGTGTTATATAAAAAAATACTAAATACTAAATATTAACTTAATTATATAAATAAGTTATACATAATAATAATATATATATAGTTTATTTTATGAAAACATAATAATTAATTAAAATTTTAAAGAATAAGATAAGAAAAGGAAAATAGAAAGAAAATTGCTAGGTTTTTTAAAAAAAATTGGGAGGCCTGGATTTGAACCCAGGACCTCCCTGGAACCTGAATGAAGAGTTACCACTGGGCCAGCCTGCGCGCAGGTGATGAAAGGGGGAGTCCAATTGGTTTTATGCCTTATGCCTGAAAATCAAAGAAAAAAGAAAGAAAACAAAAGGCCTGGGGGAATCGAACCCAGGACCTTCACAATACACACAAACACCTTAACCAATCCAGCTGGGAGAGCGCACCTGTATATACAACAACTATAATTCATAATATATTATGTTTAATGGATAAAAGAGAAAAACATGAAAAAATTGTCACAGCCAGGATTCGAACTCCAGCCATCCAACAATACACGCGCATGCTTCACCACTGGGACAAGCACAAGCTTGTGATATAAAATAGAAACAAAACATAAAAATATTAAAACCAATTTCAAATTCCAGATTGCGCGCGCTGAGTCTTCTTCTTCCTTAGGATTTCGCAGGTTTTCCTGCGAAATTTCCTGGGAAATTTCCTGGGACTTTTCCTGCGCACAAACCCTGCAAATTTCGTATCACCATAAACATGTATAATTTTACCAAATTGATCACATTTTCGTAATCCCCAGACATCATACAGTTCAATTACAGTCTTAGAATTAATTTATGTTAGCTAAATCAAAAGATCCCAAATTCAAACCAAGAACCCTAGCCATGGCAACTTGCGGTTTAGGGTTTAGTTCTTCAATTCCTTTATCCAGAAACCATCTAGGCATCACAACAAACACTATTAACAACACAAAAACCATTTATAACAGTCAAATGAGCAGAATCGAAAATTGAAAAAAAATGAAGAATATGAGTTCGGTTTATGCAATTCATGAGGTGTTTGATGCAAATAAGGATTGGGATCGCATTAGAGATGTTCAAGGAACGTGTTTGAACCTTTAGAATGCTTTGATATCTCTTCCAACCAAGAAACCGAATTTGAAGTTTTGAGAGGTTTTTGAAATTTGCAAACTTACTCTTTGAGGCTGGAATTCGTGTCCAATCATTAGGGTTAAGTCATATACTTATAGAGTGATGAATTAGGTCAGAAAAGATTGATGCTTGTGTAAAAAATTTGATCCAAAAAGATTCAAAAAGATAAGCTTTGAAAATCAAATATTTTTGCATAAACACTTGCTATTTCAAGCCAATCAACATTATCTTTGTATCAATTTGATCCATGTTGAATTCATGACCTTCTAGAATCAAAAATAACTTTAAATCTTCACATTTAATATTTTATTTAAATTTAAAATGATATTTAGTATAAAAAATCATAATAAATTAATTAAATAAAATAAAATTATGAAAATATCAAAGAATTTTCGTGCATGATGTCATGGATTGCTTTGGGTCATTAAAAGTTCAGCCCACTTAGCAAAATTTGGTTTTAAACCTCCATTTGCTTCATAAACTTCCCTAAAATTTCCCAACTTTGCAAAGGCACACATCCTTCAATTTTAATGCTATGAGGGTTTTATTTGACATTTTGGAAAGCTTGAAGAGTCCTCTAACCAACCCCACTGGTTTCATGTCCATATCATTTACCATTCTCAAGTTATGCCCTTTTGAAGTTGTTGACTTTTTGTTGACTTTCAAAAGGACCTATAATGTCTTAGCTTATACCTTCCAAATAAAGCATTTTTGGGCTTGGCTTGTGATACACAAAGTTGTAGAGAATTCAATTTACTTCAAAATGAGATTTGGATGGAGACTTGGTGATGAAGCATGTGAAAGTTATGGCTGGTCAAAGTTCAGTTGACTTTTACTAAGGAAACCCTAATTTAGAAACTCCTGATTCTTGATGATCTGAAACCTCCTTGATGAATCATGATCAACCCTTGATCAAATGATGAATTTTACTTCATATACTTGATGTTGGCAAAAAATCATGAAGTTTGACTTTGGTTTGACCACAGTTGACCTCAGTTTGACTTTTTAACTACTTTGACTGATTTTGACTTATCTGATCATCTGACTGAGCAAACTTTTGAGAAAAGTCTTGAAACTTGTCATGGGGGTTCTTACACACATATAAGATGTTATGAAGCTCACTTGAAATCTTGGAAGTTCATTTATCCTGATTAAAGTCAAAACCCTAGTTTTGGATGCACTACTTAGGAGGTGCATTGTCTGAGGGAATTGTCAACTCTTTTGACTATTTGTGAACTTTGTGAACCATCATAGAATGTCTTGTGAATCTTGTAAACCATCATAGAATGTCTTGTGAATCTTGTAAACCTCATGGGAGGTCTTGTGAACCTTGTGAACCTCATAAAGTGTCTTGTAGACTTCATGAACCTCATGAAAGGTCTTGTAAGCATTGTGAATCTTGTGAACCTTGTGAACCTCATAAAGTGTCTTGTAAACTTCATGAACCTCATGAAAGGTCTTGTGAACCTTGTGAACCTTCTTAGCACACAAAGTCTTGTTTTGTGAGGGCAAATTTTGGGGTGCAACAGCTGCCCCTGTTCAATTTTCTGAAACCTGAGGGGTTAGATTGGTATATTTGCCAGTCGTGACCTGGAAGGTTGAAGGGGATTGAACACAAAAGCCCAAAAATTTGCACTCACCGGTGCGTAGAGTGATACTGATGATTGGTTGTATATGCTTGAGTGGGCTTAAAGATGCCACTTGGAGAAAAGTTCTTCAAATACATTTCTTGGAGGATAAAGCAGTCCAAAATATGAAGATATAATGATAACTTTCAGGAAGATAAACAATGTCCTGAGATAGTAATATGCTTTCAGGAGGATACAGCAGTCCTGAGGTAATAATGTGCTTTCAGGAGGATAAAGCAGTCCTGAGGTAATAATATGCTTTCAGGAAGATAACAACGTCCTGAGGGAGTGATATGCTTTCAGAAAGATAAACAACGTTCTGAGGTAATAATATGCTTTCAGGAGGATACAGCAGTCCTGAGGTAATAATGTGCTTTCAGGAGGATAAAGCAGTCCTGAGGTAATAATATGCTTTCAGGAAGATAACAACGTCCTGAGGGAGTGGTAACCTTTGGGAAGATAACAACGGCCCAAAGTAATAATATGCTTTCAGGAGTATAAACAACATCCTGAGGAAGTGATGATAGCTTTCAGGAAGATAAACAACGTCCCGAGGGGATAATATGCTTTCAGGAGGATAACAACGTCCTGAGGTATAAGAAGCTTTCAGGAGGATAAAGCAGTCCTAAGGGAGTAAGCTTTCAGGAGGATAAAGCAGTCATGAGGTGATGATATGCTTTCAGGAGGATAAAGCAGTCCTGAGGTAATAATAACTTTTGGGAAGATAAACAACGGCTCAATAGTCACAATTTGTTGATGAAATTTGTCTGTTGGAGAATTAACCTGAAAACAAGGTAGCATCCTGTATGGTAATATTAGTTTATGCATTATGTATGCATGTATAATATGATGCACTTAAGTAATGTATTATGTGTCTATGGATATGTATATTATGGTATGATGTAAATGATGTATGTATGATATGATGCTGCCGGAAGCGTCTGGATATCTTCGTATAATAACTGCTGGCCAGGGAAAATAAATCCCGGTTTGTTGCTGAAGAGTATGGGGAATTCGTTCCCGTCTTGTGTGATAAGAAGGTATACATAACCTCCTGTCTGCTGGGGATAGCAAGGTATATATAACCTCCCGTCTGCTGGGGATAGCAAGGTATATATAACCTCCCGTCTGCTGGGGATAGTAAGGTATACATAACCTTCCGTCTTCGTTTGATAGTAGGGTATACATAACCTCCCGTCTTCGTTCGTCGTACTCTTATTGGAAAGTAAATTCCCGAATATCCGTATGAGGATAAAAGAGATGGATATAAATTCCAGGGGAGATATGACTATATGAAGATGGATTTGTCCTACTGAGGGTTTGTAACTGTCTTGTAAAGATGAACCGGCGAAGCTTTGTTGAAATTCTTCCCTCGTTCGTCCTTAGTAAATACTATTACTGCATTTTCATGCATTTCTGGTAAACATCAATCATATTAAGCATACATGCATTCAAACACAACCAATGGACGTTTCGCTTATGTAAATAGGGTAAAAGTAAATCTGGATTCAAAAATGAAATTTTATTTATATCAAAGAGTGACCCATACATGGGTAAGTTTGTACAAGGAGACATAAACCCTAGTAAGAGGATTTTGTCATAAAGTTTTTAAAAAACAAAGAAAATCAGCTATGTGGGAAATAATCCTATTGAGTTTCAATTCTACTATTGCCATTATCTTCAAGTATCTCATCTTCTTGCTGTTTGAGACGGAAACGATTGGATTGAGCTTTATCTGTTCAAACTTGAGTAAGTAACACAACTGGTTGCAGTTTCATGGGTGATCCAAACGAGACATAGTCATACGCTTTAATCCCTAACTTTTGCCTGGATTGCCCTTTCAGGTTTTCAATCCACCGGGATACCCTTTTTTGCCCAAGCCGCCTTTTCAGGTTTTCGACTTGCCGGGTGTACATCTTTTTTATATATATCCCTTATTTTTGCCCAAACCCTTTTGGTTTGCCGGGATGCCCTTATTTTTGCCTAGGCCTGTCAACCTAGCGGGTCTCTTTTTATGCGTAGTATTTTTTTACTATGTCTGCGTTTACAGGCTGTGGGAAATCTTCACCATCCATAGTAGTAATTATCATGGCACCTCCTGAGAACACTGTCTTGACCACAAATGGTCCTTCATATGTTGGAGTCCACTTGCCTCTAGGATCACCCTGTGGTAATATGATACGCTTGATTACCAAGTCACCAGCCTGATATACCTTTGGCTTAACCTTCTTGTTGAAAGCTTTGATCATTCGTTTTTGGTACATCTGGCCATGACAAACTGCTGCTAACCTCTTCTCATCAATCAAATTTATCTGGTCAAGTCGAGTCTGAATCCACTCATCTTCATCCAAGCCTGCATCCTTCATAATTCTCAAGGAGGGAATCTGAACTTCAATGGGCAGAACTGCTTCCATACTATAGACTAAGGAGAATTGGGTTGCCCCTGTTGAAGTACGTATTGTAGTACGATAATCATGAAGAGTAAATGGTAACATCTCATGCCAATCCTTGTAAGTAACAGTCATCTTCTGTACAATCTTCTTAATGTTCTTATTAGCAGCTTCAACTGCCCCATTCATCTTTGGGCGATACGGAGAAGAGTTGTGATGCTTAATCTTGAACTGCGTGCAGAGATCAGTAATCATAATGTTGTTCAGATTAGAGCCATTGTCAGTAATAATCCTTTCAGGGATGCCATACCTACATATGAGATTATTTCTAATGAATCGGGCCACAACATTCTTGGTAACAGATGCAAATGAAGCTGCCTCCACCCACTTCGAGAAGTAATCAATAGCAACCAGGATGAAGCGATGCCCATTAGAAGCAGTAGGTTTGATCTCACCAATCATATCAATGCCCCACATGGCAAAGGGCCAAGGAGCAGTCAACACATTCAATGGTGATGGAGGTATATGGACTTTATCAGCATAAATTTGACACTTGTGACATGTTCTGGAGTGTTGATAGCAATCAGCTTCCATGGTAGACCAATAGTAACCTGCTCTCAATATCTTCTTTGCCATGGTATGACCACTAGAATGAGTGCCAAAGATCCCATCATGCATGTCTTCCATAATCTCTGTTGCTTCCTTCTTAGCCACACAGCGAAGCATAGTTGAATCATGATTGCGCTTGTACAAAATCCCATTACTCAAAAAGAACTTAGCAGAAAACCTTCTCAGAAACTTCCTATCTTTGACAGATGCCCCTTCAGGGAACTCCTGAGCTTCAAGATATCTTTTTACTTCATAGAACCAAGGCTTCTCCTCTGCCCCTTCAGTGTCAATCTCATTGCAGTATGCAGGCTTTTCAAATCTATCAATAGTAATCTTGGGAGCTTCATCATCCCAGCTAATCTCAAACATGGATGCCATGGTGGCTAATGCATCTGCCAACTGATTCTCTCTTCGTGGAATATGTCCAAAGGTAATCTCTTTAAAATGTGGGATCAAAGAAAACACATGCTCTCTGTAAGGAATGAGATTATCATGTTTGGTATCCCAATCTCCTTTAATCTGACTTACTACCAGGGCTGAATCTCCATACACGTCTAGGAACTGAATCTTCATATCAATGGCAGCTTTAATACCCAGGATACATGCTTCATACTCAGCCATATTATTAGTACAATAGAAACAAAGTCTGGCAGTAATCGGGGTATGACAACCTTCAGGGGAACTGATCACAACACCAACACCATTACCAAGTGCATTGGAAGCACCATCAAAAACCATAGTCCATCGGGATCCTTGTTCAGGTCCATCATATTGTCCAGGTTCTTTGGTAATAATCATAATGTCTTCATCAGGGAACTCAAAACTCATTGACTGATAATCATCCACTGCTTGACGAGCCAAATGATCAGCCACAACACTTCCTTTAATGGCCTTCTGAGTAGTGTACTGTATATCATATTTTGTCAAGATCATTTGCCATCTTGCAATTCTTCCGGAGAGAGCAGGTTTCTCGAATATATACTTGATTGGATCCATCTTTGAAATCAATAAGGTAGTATGGGTTAACATATACTGTCTTAGTCGGCGAGCAGCCCATGCCAAAGCGCATCAAGTTTTCTCGAGCAGTGAGTATCTTGTTTCACAGTCGGTAAACTTTTTGCTAAGGTAGTATATTGCCTGCTCTTTTCGACCAGACTCGTCATGTTGCCCCAATACACACCCCCATTGAGTTGTCTAACACTGTTAAGTACATGATCAAGGGTCTTCCATCAACTGGTGGCATTAAAATTGGAGGTTCTAGCAGATATCTCTTGATTTCATCAAAGGCAGTCTGGCACTCATCATTCCATTCCATCACCTGATCTTTCTTCAACAATTTGAATATTGGCTCACAGATGGCGGTTAATTGGGAAATAAATCTTGCAATGTAATTCAATCGTCCCAAGAAACCTCTAACTTCCTTCTCAGTACGGGGAGCTGGCATCTCTCGTATAGTTTTCACTTTTGCAGGATCCACTTCAATACCTTTTCCACTGACAATGAAACCCAGGAGCTTACCAGATCTAACTCCAAAAGTACACTTATTTGGGTTCAATCTCAACTTGTATTTCTTCAACCTCTCAAACAACTTATGCAAATGATCAAGATGTTGCTCTTCATTCTGGGACCTGGCTATCATATCATCCACATATACCTCTATCTCATGATGAATCATATCGTGAAACAAAGCCACCATAGCATGCTGATATGTTGCCCCTGCATTCTTCAAACCAAATGGCATCACCTTATAACAAAAAGTGCCCCATTGTGTAACAAATGTTGTCTTCTCCATATCTTCAGGTGCCATCTTGATCTGATTGTAACCAGAGAAACCATCCATAAAAGAGAATACCTTATGCTGAGCAGTGTTGTCTACCAGAACATCAATATGAGGAAGTGGAAATTCATCCTTGGGGCTGGCCTTGTTCAGATCTCTGTAGTCTACACACATACGTACCTTACCATCTTTCTTAGGTACCGGCACCACATTTGCAACCCACTGAGGATAAGAAGTCACTGCTAAGAACCCTGCATCAAACTGTTTCATTACCTCTGCTTTGATCTTTTCTGACATTTCAGGACGCATGCGACGAACCTTCTGCTTCTTTGGACGACAGTCTTCTTTTACTGGTAAACGGTGAACCACAATGTCTGTATCCAACCCTGGCATATCTTCATAAGACCAGGCAAAGATCTCCACATAGTCACGTAACATCTGAATCAATCTGCTCTTGACACTATCCTCTAATTCAGCCCCTATCTTGACCTCTTTCCTGTTTTCTTCAGTTCCCAGATTCACAACTTCGACTGGCTCTTCATGTGGCTGTATAGCTTTCTCTTCTTGTTGTAACAACCTAGCAAGCTCTACAGGTACTTCACAATCGTCCTCATTTCCGTCTTCAGTTTGATAGATCGGATTCTCGAAATTATAATTGGCAATAGTAGAACTGTTATCAACAGGATCCAGAGTGGATGAGGATATGCATTTTAGTGATGTGGGTGTGTGTAAGAACACATAGCTGATAAAACAAAAATAAAAGAAAGACAAGGAGCACAATATTTACGAAAATGAAACGTCCACTGATTTTTATTTGAATGAAGTATGCAAATGAAATGACAGCCCGTAACAAGCACACCATTGTGCCCCGGGTAAGGCACAAGGCTTAAAGAGTTCAATTGTTCAAGAAATTACAAATTTAAAAAGCAACAACACAGTAATAGTATTTACTCCTGACTAAAGGAGATAGGAATAACATCTTCAGCTTTCCAGTTGTTGAGTCCAACACCCACAGTAGGAAAAATCCAGGCATCCAAGTTGTAGTCTTCATCATAGTCACCCACAGCATTGATCTGGTTCTTCATAACCCCTTGATTGGTGATACGAACAGCACGAGCACGACGAACAGCCTTCTGGGACTCTGCAGTGAAACCCAAACCAAACTTGTCAGACTTGTATGGGATATCAGGAAGCTGACCCCAAATAGTACAACCACCTTCATCCACCACAGCTCTAGCATCTTTAAGGGAGGCCATTGTCGGAGGTATTCTGGTGACCACAGGAACTTTCTTGACAACAGGAGGAGCTTCATAATCATTAACAATCCAAGGAACCACTTCAAATGTCTGACACGGAGTTTCAACATATTCACCTTCCACTTCCAGATACTTGAAAGTGTTCACATGGCTAACAAAATATTCTTCCTCTCCATAGACAGTAACAACCTTTCCTTCTACCGGATATCTCAACTTCTGATGTAATGTAGAGGTTACAGCACCTGCCCCATGGATCCAGGGACGTCCCAGCAAACAAGAATATGACGGACGAATATCCATAACATAAAAGGTAGCACTGAAAACCTGAGAACCAACTTTGATTGGGAGATCAATTTCCCCATGCACCACTCTTCTCGAACCATCAAAAGCCTTCACCACTATGCTACTGGGTTTCAACACAGCATTTTCTGGGCTAAGCTTATTCAGGACTTCTTTGGGTAACACATTCAGAGAGGAACCATTGTCTATCAATACATGTGACAGGGTAGTGCCCCTGCATTCAATTGAGATGTGCATGGCCCTGTTATGATCCCTCTTGGCAGGAGTCAAATCAGCATCAGAAAACCCTAACCCATTATCATAGGTCAGGTGGGCAACACAATTCTCAAACTGGTCAACAGAAATTGCATTGGGTACATGAGCAGTCTTCAGAAACTTAATCAAAGCCTTGGCATGAGCTTCAGAACATAACAACAAAGACATCATGGAAATCTTAGAGGGAGTGTGCCCCAACTGATCAACAATGTCATAATCACTCTTACGAATGATCTTCAATACTTCTTCCATCTGCTTAGAGAGATCATCAGCAGCTGGTACATCATTTGGTATAGGTTCAATAACAGGACCTTTGCCCCGAGCATTAGTGGTGGAGGTAACAGTTGGAGTAACTGCGTTCTTGGAAGTAACTGGAGGAGAGAAGATTCTTCCACTTCGTGTGATCTTACTAGACCCAGCGATATTATCAACATCAACAGGCACATCAGCTAAGGGTTCCTGCTTAACACCATGGATATAAACATCAGACCCATAATGCCAAGGCACAGCTTTATCAGACGTATACGGAATAGGACCAGGAGTGGTAATGACCAAAGGAGCCACTCTAGCTTCAGCAACAATCTTCACAGGGCCTTCAGCAGTAATCTTAATTGGACCCTTATGAGTGATTTTAACAGGACCTTTGGAAGTGATCCTTACTGGCGCTCTATCAACCATATCAACCTCTTCAATCTTCCTACCTTTAGTAATATGATCCACCATACTCTCTACAGACGATGGAGTCCTCTCAAAAACTATGGTATACTTATCCATGAGACGTTGAATTCCATCTCTCAATCTCCAGCAACTATCCGGCTTATAGGTACAATACAAATAGTCTTCACGACAACCTAGAAAGAACCCAGCTTGTACTAACTTCTTCTTGATGACAGACAATGGTGTGGTCAACTCTGCAACTGAATAGATATGTAAATCTTCATCAATGGCATTGACAGTCTTCTCATGATTTGGCATGGGAGCAGTGATCACATTTGGAGTACCCGGAGGGTCAAACTCAATCTCTCCAGCCTCAATCATGTCTTGAATTTTGTTCTTCAAGACCCAGCAACTATTAGTATCATGTCCCTGACAGTTTGAATGATATGCACATCGTGCATTGGGATTGTACCTGGGAGAGGTAACATTAGGATTCTGAGGAGCCTCTTTCAGGGTAATAAGTTCAGCCTTCAACAAGTGTTGCAATGCCTGAGCCATTGACATGTTGATCTTAGTGAACTGCCTTCTAGCCCTCTGTTGGTTGCCCTGTGGCTGCTCTGGTGTTGTAGGAGTTGGATTTGAAATATGGACTGCACTCACAGACTGATGCCTTCTATTACGATCAGGTTGACCATAAACAACATTGGATTCTTTCTTCCCAGTGGGAGGCTTCTTTGCAGTACCTGATGAAGAAGTACCCACTTGGATCTTGCCACTTTTTATACCATTCTCTACACGCTCTCCTGTCATTATCAACTCAGTGAAGCCAGATGATGAGCTTCCAATGAGATGACTGTAAAAAGGACCATTCAGCGTACACATGAACATATCAACTAACTCCCTGTCAGTTAAAGGGGGTTGTACTCTTCCAGCTAAATCTCTCCACTTCTGAGCATACTCCTTGAAACTCTCTTTGGCACCCATAGACATGCTTTGCAGTTGCATGCGAGTGGGAGCTAAATCAGCATTGTATTGATACTGCTTATAGAAGGCTTCAGCAAGATCATTCCAATCCCGGATGTTGACACTCTCCAACTGATAATACCACTCCAATTGAGCTCCAGATAAGCTCTCTTGGAAGAAATGGATCCACAGCTTCTTATCAGCAGTATGGGGTTGAATTCTTCTGACATAAGACCTCAGATGTAGCTTGGGACAAGAGACCCCATCATAAACAACAAAAGTAGGAACCTTGAAACCAATGGGTATGACCACCCCAGATATCAGACTCAAATCTTCAAAATCCAGCCCAGAAGACTTCTACAACTCCTTAGCATCCATTCTATCCACCAGCATCTTGAATTTGTCTTCATTAGGCTCATGGTAGTAATTAGCCTCAGAATCAGAGTCCCCCACTGTGTTGTGGAGACTTCCCCCCCTTTCTCAGATTCTTCAGATTCATAGTCTTCAACCTGTTCTTTGGTCTTGACAGGACCTCTAAACCTTCTTCCCATGTTGATCAGGCCACCTGACCTTCTGGTCTTCTTAGTCTTCTTGGCCAGCAGTGTCTTCAATTCATCCTGCCCCTTGGACAAGTTCAGGATCAGCTCTTGGAACTGTGCATTCTGTGCCTGGAGATCCTTAACTGTTTGTTCAAGAGCCATTACTGAAATAAACAGCGAGAAGATGAGAAACCTGTGCACAAATAAACCTGTGATGCAATGATATGAAATGTTAATGCGTATGCAATGTTTTCAAGGACCGCAGGATTTAAATTTGCTTAAACAAACAAGAAGGTAAACTTTTATTAGTAATAAACTTGTTTTGCCTCTTGGGCTTACAAAAAATGAAATGCAATAAATACAAGAGATGGGGTTTTAAGTCTCCCATGGACGTTTCCTCTTTGTGTTGAGGTATGAGTTGAGATTCCGCTCCTCGTGAAGTTGCTTTGTTAGTTCCAGGATTCTTTCTTGGCTTGCTTTGTAATGAGCCTCGAAAGTATCCCTTTGTTCCTTCAGTTGGATCCAAGATCTCTATAAGTCTTCCATGTCAGTAGGCATGTCTGGGTGAAGGATGGTATAAGCAGTATCCCCTTCAGCAACAGGTTCCATGGTAACTGGCAGGATAGCAGGATATGGCATCATGAGAGTCTGAGCACGAGATCGCACCCATCTGAGATAAGCTTCCATAGGAATAGTGTACTTGGGTTCCAGAGTCTTGCTGTCAACCTTGTTCACTTTTCCCCATGCTCGTATGAACCTTTGACGGTAACCTTGCAGATCGTTGTCGTAGTCAAACACAATACCCTGAATCAACATGTCATGTGGATCATCACTCCGAGCGTAACCAAACTGTCGTAGAGCTAGAGAGGGGTTGTAGGTAATGCCTCCTCTTATGCCTAGAAGTGGCACATTAGGAAACTCCCCACAACGGTCAATGATAGTGACATTCTCCATAGATCTGGAGCACCAATGAATATCTGAATGAGAGAGTGACATGATTCTCTTGGACCACCTGAACCCTTGCTCATTCTTCATTACTGAGTGAGGAAGGTGAGAAATAAACCACCTAGATAGCAAAGGTATGCAACACATCAGAGTTCCTCGTACCTTTGTAGTACGAGTATGAAGAGAATGCAGGATATCCCCAAGTAATGTAGGCACTGGATTATGACTCAGAAATATGTTGATGGCGTGAACGTCTATGAACTGATCAGGATTGGGGAACAACACTAAGCCATAAATCAACAAGGCTAAGATCTCCTCAAAAGCATCATAGCTCATAGCTTTCAAGAACACTTGAGCCTTCTCTATCAACACCTTAGCAAGAATACCCTTGACTCCGCTTCTCGTTTCTAGAACAATGTCAGACTTCTTCAGATGTAGAGCTGCAGCAATAACCTCAGGTTTAGGCTCTTTTTCCAAGCCTGTGAATGGTTTCTGATCAAGAACAGGTATACCCAGAAATTTAGAGAATTCCTCCATGGTGGGAACCAGCTGGTAGTCGGGGAATGTGAAGCAATGGTGCTTAGGATCAAAGAACTGAAACAGGACACTCATCATGTCTTCATTAAACCCTGAAGTGACTAGATCCAGTAGGTGACCATGTCTCTTGATGAACTAGGAATGCTCAGACACTTGAGAAACCAATTCCTTAAGCTTAGGAGGTATGCCCACAAAGTTGATCCTGATGGTATTTCTACGAGCAGAAGCCATGACCTGCAACAAAGAACAAAGATAAATCCTTTGGTCCTTGAAATGGTTAGTGAAAATGCTATGCTTATGATGCATGATGATTTCATGATGTTATATTCAATCACAAACATGTGGCACACACAAACAAGTCACACAATAGCCCTAGGTTTAAAGGCTTGCATGAGGTTTAAAGGTAAGTACCTTCCCCTGAAGTTTAGATGGTTCATCCTGTCCTACAAAAGTAACCAGGTTCTAAGGGATCTCAATATCATTGATCTTTCACAAGGGTGGTTGTTCATTAGGCAACTTACTTTCCAACCAAAACCCTCCAAGTTTAAAATCTCAATGAGTGTAGCATTGAGTATCAACCAACTCCAGTCTTCACCAAAGCCGGTTATCTCACTACTTTTCTAAAGGCCAAGATGGGATAACCAGGGTTCTAAAAGTTAGTTAGTGCATTGACAACATATGGCAGCCTCATATTATCCTCAACTTGAATTAAGGAACATAAGCACCAACCAAGAAGTCACACTAACTATGGCCACCAGATTAACCATATCGGTATACGCCGTACAGTTTCCTTGGTCTATTGCCATTTACCTAAGGTACACTAGATCCGGGTTAGGATCTTTCACACATAAGAGCCCAACAAGTAAATATAAAGCAAACAAGGCAAACAATTTTAAAGTGATCTAATTCCTAAGGGTACCCCTCTTTTATTAAATCCCCAGCAGACTCGCCAGTTCTGTAACACGGTGGGAGAACTGACTTTAGTTATGTTGCGGATAGCAAGAGTCGCCACCGACTTTTATTTTATCCAAAGGAAAGGCATAAAAGAACAGGAAAGACCTTTTAAAAGATTTTTGGGTCCGGGGGGTAGGTTATGTAAAGGGAAGGTGTTAGCACCCTTTACATCCATGGTTATCCATGGGCTCTTAGTTACTTAGCTCACTTTAAAATGTTTTTGAAATGTGAAGTGTGTGAATAGAAATTTTCTTAAGTGTTTATAATGACCCATGTACGGATGCGTATAAACCTTTGTTTTGAAAATTTGTTTGAAGTGTTTGAAATTGTTTTGAAGAGTGAGCAAGTATCTAAGAGGAACCTACCCTAAGTTTAAGTCTTTTCTGTTCTTGAATCCTTTAAATGGTAAGACTATCCCTATTATTAAGGAATAGGTAGTCATTACCTTGGATGTACGGGACAAATGAAGGGACATCTGTTTATGTAGGCAACTGTAGGGTGTATTCAGCAATTTTGGAGGGACTTATCATCTTTTATTCGAAAGGGACAAGATCATTTACGAAGGCAACATTCGAAAAGGGACTTGATCTTTTATCTATTAAGGGACTAGATGACTTTATTTTGAGGGACTTTTGCTTTATACACCCTACTTGACCTTTTGATTAGGCAACATGAGAGGCATCCCTAAGGAAGTGAGATGGCGATCAAAGATCGACTTACGTGTGTGAGTGTACAATTTTAATATTTATCTTTAAATTAGTGAGCTAAATTAATTTTATATTACAAGTATGTTTACACTCCCTATTTTACTAACCATAGCATAAAATATAAATAATAAACATTATAAATAAATATTACACCAAGGAGCAGTTACAATAATAATAATAAAGTAATTTAAATAAATAAGCAAAATATTAATAAGCAAAATAAATAAGTAATTATAATTGGGTTAGTGAAAATAATAATAAAAATACCAAATTAAATGGGGTTAGTAATAATCATATAAACATAATTAGTAATAATAATGAAATAAGCAAAATATTATAGAGAAAAATTCAAATTTATAAACAATTATCATTCAATATTAAAATATAAACAATTATACTAATTATTGTAAAAATTTTAAGTTATGTATAAATTATATAAAAAATTAATTATGAACATAATATTAAAATAGGATTATAATTATAAAAATTTAAATTAGCAATTTTTTATATATTTTTAAACATATAATAAAATTATTTTCATGCAAAAATTAAATTCTAAACAACTTATGTTATATTATCATATTAAGAATTCTAATTTTTAAACATATGTAGAAAAATAAATGTAAATTATAAACAATTTATACAATAATAAAAGTTAGATTAAGAATTTTAATTAAATTATGAAGATAATATATACAAATAATAGCATTAAATAAATAGGAAAAGAAAAAATTAGGGTTTAAAAAGAATTAGGGTTTTAAGAAAAATATATTTTTTAGGGTTTATAAAAATAAATTAAGTGTTATATAAAAAAATACTAAATACTAAATATTAACTTAATTATATAAATAAGTTATACATAATAATAATATATATATAGTTTATTTTATGAAAACATAATAATTAATTAAAATTTTAAAGAATAAGATAAGAAAAGGAAAATAGAAAGAAAATTGCTAGGTTTTTTAAAAAAAATTGGGAGGCCTGGATTTGAACCCAGGACCTCCCTGGAACCTGAATGAAGAGTTACCACTGGGCCAGCCTGCACGCAGGTGATGAAAGGGGGAGTCCAATTGGTTTTATGCCTTATGCCTGAAAATCAAAGAAAAAAGAAAGAAAACAAAAGGCCTGGGGGAATCGAACCCAGGACCTTCACAATACACACAAACACCTTAACCAATCCAGCTGGGAGAGCGCACCTGTATATACAACAACTATAATTCATAATATATTATGTTTAATGGATAAAAGAGAAAAACATGAAAAAATTGTCACAGCCAGGATTCGAACTCCAGCCATCCAACAATACACGCGCATGCTTCACCACTGGGACAAGCACAAGCTTGTGATATAAAATAGAAACAAAACATAAAAATATTAAAACCAATTTCAAATTCCAGATTGCGCGCGCTGAGTCTTCTTCTTCCTTAGGATTTCGCAGGTTTTCCTGCGAAATTTCCTGGGAAATTTCCTGGGACTTTTCCTGCGCACAAACCCTGCAAATTTCGTATCACCATAAACATGTATAATTTTACCAAATTGATCACATTTTCGTAATCCCCAGACATCATACAGTTCAATTACAGTCTTAGAATTAATTTATGTTAGCTAAATCAAAAGATCCCAAATTCAAACCAAGAACCCTAGCCATGGCAACTTGCGGTTTAGGGTTTAGTTCTTCAATTCCTTTATCCAGAAACCATCTAGGCATCACAACAAACACTATTAACAACACAAAAACCATTTATAACAGTCAAATGAGCAGAATCGAAAATTGAAAAAAAATGAAGAATATGAGTTCGGTTTATGCAATTCATGAGGTGTTTGATGCAAATAAGGATTGGGATCGCATTAGAGATGTTCAAGGAACGTGTTTGAACCTTTAGAATGCTTTGATATCTCTTCCAACCAAGAAACCGAATTTGAAGTTTTGAGAGGTTTTTGAAATTTGCAAACTTACTCTTTGAGGCTGGAATTCGTGTCCAATCATTAGGGTTAAGTCATATACTTATAGAGTGATGAATTAGGTCAGAAAAGATTGATGCTTGTGTGAAAAATTTGATCCAAAAAGATTCAAAAAGATAAGCTTTGAAAATCAAATATTTTTGCATAAACACTTGCTATTTCAAGCCAATCAACATTATCTTTGTATCAATTTGATCCATGTTGAATTCATGACCTTCTAGAATCAAAAATAACTTTAAATCTTCACATTTAATATTTTATTTAAATTTAAAATGATTTTTAGTATAAAAAATCATAATAAATTAATTAAATAAAATAAAATTATGAAAATATCAAAGAATTTTCGTGCATGATGTCATGGATTGCTTTGGGTCATTAAAAGTTCAGCCCACTTAGCAAAATTTGGTTTTAAACCTCCATTTGCTTCATAAACTTCCCTAAAATTTCCCAACTTTGCAAGGGCACACATCCTTCAATTTTAATGCTATGAGGGTTTTATTTGACATTTTGGAAAGCTTGAAGAGTCCTCTAACCAACCCCACTGGTTTCATGTCCATATCATTTACCATTCTCAAGTTATGCCCTTTTGAAGTTGTTGACTTTTTGTTGACTTTCAAAAGGACCTATAATGTCTTAGCTTATACCTTCCAAATAAAGCATTTTTGGGCTTGGCTTGTGAGACACAAAGTTGTAGACAATTCAATTTCATTCAAAATGAGCTTTGGATGGAGACTTGGTGATGAAGCATGTGAAAGTTATGGCTGGTCAAAGTTCAGTTGACTTTTACTAAGGAAACCCTAATTTAGAAACTCCTGATTCTTGATGATCTGAAACCTCCTTGATGAATCATGATCAACCCTTGATCAAATGATGAATTTTACTTCATATACTTGATGTTGGCAAAAAATCATGAAGTTTGACTTTGGTTTGACCACAGTTGACCTCAGTTTGACTTTTTAACTACTTTGACTGATTTTGACTTATCTGATCATCTGACTGAGCAAACTTTTGAGAAAAGTCTTGAAACTTGTCATGGGGGTTCTTACACACATATAAGATGTTATGAAGCTCACTTGAAATCTTGGAAGTTCATTTATCCTGATTAAAGTCAAAACCCTAGTTTTGGATGCACTACTTAGGAGGTGCATTGTCTGAGGGAATTGTCAACTCTTTTGACTATTTGTGAACTTTGTGAACCATCATAGAATGTCTTGTGAATCTTGTAAACCATCATAGAATGTCTTGTGAATCTTGTAAACCTCATGGGAGGTCTTGAGAACCTTGTGAACCTCATAAAGTGTCTTGTAGACTTCATGAACCTCATGAAAGGTCTTGTAAGCATTGTGAATCTTGTGAACCTTGTGAACCTCATAAAGTGTCTTGTAAACTTCATGAACCTCATGAAAGGTCTTGTGAACCTTGTGAACCTTCTTAGCACACAAAGTCTTGTTTTGTGAGGGCAAATTTTGGGGTGCAACAGCTGCCCCTGTTCAATTTTCTGAAACCTGAGGGGTTAGATTGGTATATTTGCCAGTCGTGACCTGGAAGGTTGAAGGGGATTGAACACAAAAGCCCAAAAATTTGCACTCACCGGTGCGTAGAGTGATACTGATGATTGGTTGTATATGCTTGAGTGGGCTTAAAGATGCCACTTGGAGAAAAGTTCTTCAAATACATTTCTTGGAGGATAAAGCAGTCCAAAATATGAAGATATAATGATAACTTTCAGGAAGATAAACAATGTCCTGAGATAGTAATATGCTTTCAGGAGGATACAGCAGTCCTGAGGTAATAGTGTGCTTTCAGGAGGATAAAGCAGTCCTGAGGTAATAATATGCTTTCAGGAAGATAACAACGTCCTGAGGGAGTGATATGCTTTCAGAAAGATAAACAACGTTCTGAGGTAATAATATGCTTTCAGGAGGATACAGCAGTCCTGAGGTAATAATGTGCTTTCAGGAGGATAAAGCAGTCCTGAGGTAATAATATGCTTTCAGGAAGATAACAACGTCCTGAGGGAGTGGTAACCTTTGGGAAGATAACAACGGCCCAAAGTAATAATATGCTTTCAGGAGTATAAACAACATCCTGAGGAAGTGATGATAGCTTTCAGGAAGATAAACAACGTCCCGAGGGGATAATATGCTTTCAGGAGGATAACAACGTCCTGAGGTATAAGAAGCTTTCAGGAGGATAAAGCAGTCCTAAGGGAGTAAGCTTTCAGGAGGATAAAGCAGTCATGAGGTGATG
The DNA here is from genome assembly GCA_963966055.1 of Lathyrus aphaca. Lineage (NCBI taxonomy): Eukaryota > Viridiplantae > Streptophyta > Magnoliopsida > Fabales > Fabaceae > Lathyrus > Lathyrus aphaca. The sequence continues at coordinate 138,861,159 of OZ014524.1, read as the reverse complement.
ATATGCTTTCAGGAGGATAAAGCAGTCCTGAGGTAATAATAACTTTTGGGAAGATAAACAACGGCCCAATAGTCACAATTTGTTGATGAAATTTGTCTGTTGGAGAATTAACCTGAAAACAAGGTAGCATCCTGTATGGTAATATTAGTTTATGCATTATGTATGCATGTATAATATGATGCACTTAAGTAATGTATTATGTGTCTATGGATATGTATATTATGGTATGATGTAAATGATGTATGTATGATATGATGCTGCCGGAAGCGTCTGGATATCTTCGTATAATAACTGCTGGCCAGGGAAAATAAATCCCGGTTTGTTGCTGAAGAGTATGGGGAATTCGTTCCCGTCTTGTGTGATAAGAAGGTATACATAACCTCCTGTCTGCTGGGGATAGCAAGGTATATATAACCTCCCGTCTGCTGGGGATAGCAAGGTATATATAACCTCCCGTCTGCTGGGGATAGTAAGGTATACATAACCTTCCGTCTTCGTTTGATAGTAGGGTATACATAACCTCCCGTCTTCGTTCGTCGTACTCTTATTGGAAAGTAAATTCCCGAATATCCGTATGAGGATAAAAGAGATGGATATAAATTCCAGGGGAGATGTGACTATATGAAGATGGATTTGTCCTACTGAGGGTTTGTAACTGTCTTGTAAAGATGAACCGGCGAAGCTTTGTTGAAATTCTTCCCTCGTTCGTCCTTAGTAAATACTATTACTGCATTTTCATGCATTTCTGGTAAACATCAATCATATTAAGCATACATGCATTCAAACACAACCAATGGACGTTTCGCTTATGTAAATAGGGTAAAAGTAAATCTGGATTCAAAAATGAAATTTTATTTATATCAAAGAGTGACCCATACATGGGTAAGTTTGTACAAGGAGACATAAACCCTAGTAAGAGGATTTTGTCATAAAGTTTTTAAAAAACAAAGAAAATCAGCTATGTGGGAAATAATCCTATTGAGTTTCAATTCTACTATTGCCATTATCTTCAAGTATCTCATCTTCTTGCTGTTTGAGACGGAAACGATTGGATTGAGCTTTATCTGTTCAAACTTGAGTAAGTAACACAACTGGTTGCAGTTTCATGGGTGATCCAAACGAGACATAGTCATACGCTTTAATCCCTAACTTTTGCCTGGATTGCCCTTTCAGGTTTTCAATCCACCGGGATACCCTTTTTTGCCCAAGCCGCCTTTTCAGGTTTTCGACTTGCCGGGTGTACATCTTTTTTATATATATCCCTTATTTTTGCCCAAACCCTTTTGGTTTGCCGGGATGCCCTTATTTTTGCCTAGGCCTGTCAACCTAGCGGGTCTCTTTTTATGCGTAGTATTTTTTTACTATGTCTGCGTTTACAGGCTGTGGGAAATCTTCACCATCCATAGTAGTAATTATCATGGCACCTCCTGAGAACACTGTCTTGACCACAAATGGTCCTTCATATGTTGGAGTCCACTTGCCTCTAGGATCACCCTGTGGTAATATGATACGCTTGATTACCAAGTCACCAGCCTGATATACCTTTGGCTTAACCTTCTTGTTGAAAGCTTTGATCATTCGTTTTTGGTACATCTGGCCATGACAAACTGCTGCTAACCTCTTCTCATCAATCAAATTTATCTGGTCAAGTCGAGTCTGAATCCACTCATCTTCATCCAAGCCTGCATCCTTCATAATTCTCAAGGAGGGAATCTGAACTTCAATGGGAAGAACTGCTTCCATACTATAGACTAAGGAGAATGGGGTTGCCCCTGTTGAAGTACGTATTGTAGTACGATAACCATGAAGAGTAAATGGTAACATCTCATGCCAATCCTTGTAAGTAACAGTCATCTTCTGTACAATCTTCTTAATGTTCTAATTAGCAGCTTCAACTGCCCCATTCATCTTTGGGCGATACGGAGAAGAGTTGTGATGCTTAATCTTGAACTGCGTGCAGAGATCAGTAATCATAATGTTGTTCAGATTAGAGCCATTGTCAGTAATAATCCTTTCAGGGATGCCATACCTACATATGAGATTATTTCTAATGAATCGGGCCACAACATTCTTGGTAACAGATGCAAATGAAGCTGCCTCCACCCACTTCGAGAAGTAATCAATAGCAACCAGGATGAAGCGATGCCCATTAGAAGCAGTAGGTTTGATCTCACCAATCATATCAATGCCCCACATGGCAAAGGGCCAAGGAGCAGTCAACACATTCAATGGTGATGGAGGTATATGGACTTTATCAGCATAAATTTGACACTTGTGACATGTTCTGGAGTGTTGATAGCAATCAGCTTCCATGGTAGACCAATAGTAACCTGCTCTCAATATCTTCTTTGCCATGGTATGACCACTAGAATGAGTGCCAAAGATCCCATCATGCATGTCTTCCATAATCTCTGTTGCTTCCTTCTTAGCCACACAGCGAAGCATAGTTGAATCATGATTGCGCTTGTACAAAATCCCATTACTCAAAAAGAACTTAGCAGAAAACCTTCTCAGAAACTTCCTATCTTTGACAGATGCCCCTTCAGGGAACTCCTGAGCTTCAAGATATCTTTTTACTTCATAGAACCAAGGCTTCTCCTCTGCCCCTTCAGTGTCAATCTCATTGCAGTATGCAGGCTTTTCAAATCTATCAATAGTAATCTTGGGAGCTTCATCATCCCAGCTAATCTCAAACATGGATGCCATGGTGGCTAATGCATCTGCCAACTGATTCTCTCTTCGTGGAATATGTCCAAAGGTAATCTCTTTAAAATGTGGGATCAAAGACAACACATGCTCTCTGTAAGGAATGAGATTATCATGTTTGGTATCCCAATCTCCTTTAATCTGACTTACTACCAGGGCTGAATCTCCATACACGTCTAGGAACTGAATCTTCATATCAATGGCAGCTTTAATACACAGGATACATGCTTCATACTCAGCCATATTATTAGTACAATAGAAACAAAGTCTGGCAGTAATCGGGGTATGACAACCTTCAGGGGAACTGATCACAACACCAACACCATTACCAAGTGCATTGGAAGCACCATCAAAAACCATAGTCCATCGGGATCCTTGTTCAGGTCCATCATATTGTCCAGGTTCTTTGGTAATAATCATAATGTCTTCATCAGGGAACTCAAAACTCATTGACTGATAATCATCCACTGCTTGATGAGCCAAATGATCAGCCACAACACTTCCTTTAATGGCCTTCTGAGTAGTGTACTGTATATCATATTTTGTCAAGATCATTTGCCATCTTGCAATTCTTTCGGAGAGAGCAGGTTTCTCGAATATATACTTGATTGGATCCATCTTTGAAATCAATAAGGTAGTATGGGTTAACATATACTGTCTTAGTCGGCGAGCAGCCCATGCCAAAGCGCAGCAAGTTTTCTCGAGCAGTGAGTATCTTGTTTCACAGTCGGTAAACTTTTTGCTAAGGTAGTATATTGCCTGCTCTTTTCGACCAGACTCGTCATGTTGCCCCAATACACACCCCCATTGAGTTGTCTAACACTGTTAAGTATATGATCAAGGGTCTTCCATCAACTGGTGGCATTAAAATTGGAGGTTCTAGCAGATATCTCTTGATTTCATCAAAGGCAGTCTGGCACTCATCATTCCATTCCATCACCTGATCTTTCTTCAACAATTTGAATATTGGCTCACAGATGGCGGTTAATTGGGAAATAAATCTTGCAATGTAATTCAATCGTCCCAAGAAACCTCTAACTTCCTTCTCAGTACGGGGAGCTGGCATCTCTCGTATAGCTTTCACTTTTGCAGGATCCACTTCAATACCTTTTCCACTGACAATGAAACCCAGGAGCTTACCAGATCTAACTCCAAAAGTACACTTATTTGGGTTCAATCTCAACTTGTATTTCTTCAACCTCTCAAACAACTTATGCAAATGATCAAGATGTTGCTCTTCATTCTGGGACCTGGCTATCATATCATCCACATATACCTCTATCTCATGATGAATCATATCGTGAAACAAAGCCACCATAGCATGCTGATATGTTGCCCCTGCATTCTTCAAACCAAATGGCATCACCTTATAACAAAAAGTGCCCCATTGTGTAACAAATGTTGTCTTCTCCATATCTTCAGGTGCCATCTTGATCTGATTGTAACCAGAGAAACCATCCATAAAAGAGAATACCTTATGCTGAGCAGTGTTGTCTACCAGAACATCAATATGAGGAAGTGGAAAGTCATCCTTGGGGCTGGCCTTGTTCAGATCTCTGTAGTCTACACACATACGTACCTTACCATCTTTCTTAGGTACCGGCACCACATTTGCAACCCACTGAGGATAAGAAGTCACTGCTAAGAACCCTGCATCAAACTGTTTCATTACCTCTGCTTTGATCTTTTCTGACATTTCAGGACGCATGCGACGAACCTTCTGCTTCTTTGGACGACAGTCTTCTTTTACTGGTAAACGGTGAACCACAATGTCTGTATCCAACCCTGGCATATCTTCATAAGACCAGGCAAAGATCTCCACATAGTCACGTAACATCTGAATCAATCTGCTCTTGACACTATCCTCTAATTCAGCCCCTATCTTGACCTCTTTCCTGTTTTCTTCAGTTCCCAGATTCACAACTTCGACTGGCTCTTCATGTGGCTGTATAGCTTTCTCTTCTTGTTGTAACAACCTAGCAAGCTCTACAGGTACTTCACAATCGTCCTCATTTCCGTCTTCAGTTTGATAGATCGGATTCTCGAAATTATAATTGGCAATAGTAGAACTGTTATCAACAGGATCTAGAGTGGATGAGGATATGCATTTTAGTGATGTGGGTGTGTGTAAGAACACATAGCTGATAAAACAAAAATAAAAGAAAGACAAGGAACACAATATTTACGAAAACGAAACGTCCACTGATTTTTATTTGAATGAAGTATGCAAATGAAATGACAGCCCGTAACAAGCACACCATTGTGCCCCGGGTAAGGCACAAGGCTTAAAGAGTTCAATTGTTCAAGAAATTACAAATTTAAAAAGCAACAACACAGTAATAGTATTTACTCCTGACTAAAGGAGATAGGAATAACATCTTCAGCTTTCCAGTTGTTGAGTCCAACACCCACAGTAGGAAAAATCCAGGCATCCAAGTTGTAGTCTTCATCATAGTCACCCACAGCATTGATCTGGTTCTTCATAACCCCTTGATTGGTGATACGAACAGCACGAGCACGACGGACAGCCTTCTGGGACTCTGCAGTGAAACCCAAACCAAACTTGTCAGACTTGTATGGGATATCAGGAAGCTGACCCCAAATAGTACAACCACCTTCATCCACCACAGCTCTAGCATCTTTAAGGGAGGCCATTGTCGGAGGTATTCTGGTGACCACAGGAACTTTCTTGACAACAGGAGGAGCTTCATAATCATTAACAATCCAAGGAACCACTTCAAATGTCTGACACGGAGTTTCAACATATTCACCTTCCACTTCCAGATACTTGAAAGTGTTCACATGGCTAACAAAATATTCTTCCTCTCCATAGACAGTAACAACCTTTCCTTCTACCGGATATCTCAACTTCTGATGTAATGTAGAGGTTACAGCACCTGCCCCATGGATCCAGGGACGTCCCAGCAAACAAGAATATGACGGACGAATATCCATAACATAAAAGGTAGCACTGAAAACCTGAGAACCAACTTTGATTGGGAGATCAATTTCCCCATGCACCACTCTTCTCGAACCATCAAAAGCCTTCACCACTATGCTACTGGGTTTCAACACAGCATCTTCTGGGCTAAGCTTATTCAGGACTTCTTTGGGTAACACATTCAGAGAGGAACCATTGTCTATCAATACATGTGACAGGGTAGTGCCCCTGCATTCAATTGAGATGTGCATGGCCCTGTTATGATCCCTCTTGGCAGGAGTCAAATCAGCATCAGAAAACCCTAACCCATTATCATAGGTCAGGTGGGCAACACAATTCTCAAACTGGTCAACAGAAATTGCATTGGGTACATGAGCAGTCTTCAGAAACTTAATCAAAGCCTTGGCATGAGCTTCAGAACATAACAACAAAGACATCATGGAAATCTTAGAGGGAGTGTGCCCCAACTGATCAACAATGTCATAATCACTCTTACGAATGATCTTCAATACTTCTTCCATCTGCTTAGAGAGATCATCAGCAGCTGGTACATCATTTGGTATAGGTTCAATAACAGGACCTTTGCCCCAAGCATTAGTGGTGGAGGTAACAGTTGGAGTAACTGCGTTCTTGGAAGTAACTGGAGGAGAGAAGATTCTTCCACTTCGTGTGATCTTACTAGACCCAGCGATATTATCAACATCAACAGGCACATCAGCTAAGGGTTCCTGCTTAACACCATGGATATAAACATCAGACCCATAATGCCAAGGCACAGCTTTATCAGACGTATACGGAATAGGACCAGGAGTGGTAATGACCAAAGGAGCCACTCTAGCTTCAGCAACAATCTTCACAGGGCCTTCAGCAGTAATCTTAATTGGACCCTTATGAGTGATTTTAACAGGACCTTTGGAAGTGATCCTTACTGGCGCTCTATCAACCATATCAACCTCTTCAATCTTCCTACCTTTAGTAATATGATCCACCATACTCTCTACAGACGATGGAGTCCTCTCAAAAACTATGGTATACTTATCCATGAGACGTTGAATTCCATCTCTCAATCTCCAGCAACTATCCGGCTTATAGGTACAATACAAATAGTCTTCACGACAACCTAGAAAGAACCCAGCTTGTACTAACTTCTTCTTGATGACAGACAATGGTGTGGTCAACTCTGCAACTGAATAGATATGTAAATCTTCATCAATGGCATTGACAGTCTTCTCATGATTTGGCATGGGAGCAGTGATCACATTTGGAGTACCCGGAGGGTCAAACTCAATCTCTCCAGCCTCAATCATGTCTTGAATTTTGTTCTTCAAGACCCAGCAACTATTAGTATCATGTCCCTGACAGTTTGAATGATATGCACATCGTGCATTGGGATTGTACCTGGGAGAGGTAACATTAGGATTCTGAGGAGCCTCTTTCAGGGTAATAAGTTCAGCCTTCAACAAGTGTTGCAATGCCTGAGCCATTGACATGTTGATCTTAGTGAACTGCCTTCTAGCCCTCTGTTGGTTACCCTGTGGCTGCTCTGGTGTTGTAGGAGTTGGATTTGAAATATGGACTGCACTCACAGACTGATGCCTTCTATTACGATCAGGTTGACCATAAACAACATTGGATTCTTTCTTCCCAGTGGGAGGCTTCTTTGCAGTACCTGATGAAGAAGTACCCACTTGGATCTTGCCACTTTTTATACCATTCTCTACACGCTCTCCTGTCATTATCAACTCAGTGAAGCCAGATGATGAGCTTCCAATGAGATGACTGTAAAAAGGACCATTCAGCGTACACATGAACATATCAACTAACTCCTTGTCAGTTAAAGGGGGTTGTACTCTTCCAGCTAAATCTCTCCACTTCTGAGCATACTCCTTGAAACTCTCTTTGGCACCCATAGACATGCTTTGCAGTTGCATGCGAGTGGGAGCTAAATCAGCATTGTATTGATACTGCTTATAGAAGGCTTCAGCAAGATCATTCCAATCCCGGATGTTGACACTCTCCAACTAATAATACCACTCCAATTGAGCTCCAGATAAGCTCTCTTGGAAGAAATGGATCCACAGCTTCTTATCAGCAGTATGGGGTTGAATTCTTCTGACATAAGACCTCAGATGTAGCTTGGGACAAGAGACCCCATCATAAACAACAAAAGTAGGAACCTTGAAACCAATGGGTATGACCACCCCAGATATCAGACTCAAATCTTCAAAATCCAGCCCAGAAGACTTCTGCAACTCCTTAGCATCCATTCTATCCACCAGCATCTTGAATTTATCTTCATTAGGCTCATGGTAGTAATTAGCCTCAGAATCAGAGTCCCCCACTGTGTTGTGGAGACTTCCCCCCCCTTTCTCAGATTCTTCAGATTCATAGTCTTCAACCTGTTCTTTGGTCTTGACAGGACCTCTAAACCTTCTTCCCATGTTGATCAGGCCACCTGACCTTCTGGTCTTCTTAGTCTTCTTGGCCAGCAGTGTCTTCAATTCATCCTGCCCCTTGGACAAGTTCAGGATCAGCTCTTGGAACTGTGCATTCTGTGCCTGGAGATCCTTAACTGTTTGTTCAAGAGCCATTACTGAAATAAACAGCGAGAAGATGAGAAACCTGTGCACAAATAAACCTGTGATGCAATGATATGAAATGTTAATGCGTATGCAATGTTTTCAAGGACCGCAGGATTTAAATTTGCTTAAACAAACAAGAAGGTAAACTTTTATTAGTAATAAACTTGTTTTGCCTCTTGGGCTTACAAAAAATGAAATGCAATAAATACAAGAGATGGGGTTTTAAGTCTCCCATGGACGTTTCCTCTTTGTGTTGAGGTATGAGTTGAGATTCCGCTCCTCGTGAAGTTGCTTTGTTAGTTCCAGGATTCTTTCTTGGCTTGCTTTGTAATGAGCCTCGAAAGTATCCCTTTGTTCCTTCAGTTGGATCCAAGATCTCTATAAGTCTTCCATGTCAGTAGGCATGTCTGGGTGAAGGATGGTATAAGCAGTATCCCCTTCAGCAACAGGTTCCATGGTAACTGGCAGGATAGCAGGATATGGCATCATGAGAGTCTGAGCACGAGATCGCACCCATCTGAGATAAGCTTCCATAGGAATAGTGTACTTGGGTTCCAGAGTCTTGCTGTCAACCTTGTTCACTTTTCCCCATGCTCGTATGAACCTTTGACGGTAACCTTGCAGATCGTTGTCGTAGTCAAACACAATACCCTGAATCAACATGTCATGTGGATCATCACTCCGAGCGTAACCAAACTGTCGTAGAGCTAGAGAGGGGTTGTAGGTAATGCCTCCTCTTATGCCTAGAAGTGGCACATTAGGAAACTCCCCACAACGGTCAATGATAGTGACATTCTCCATAGATCTGGAGCACCAATGAATATCTGAATGAGAGAGTGACATGATTCTCTTGGACCACCTGAACCCTTGCTCATTCTTCATTACTGAGTGAGGAAGGTGAGAAATAAACCACCTAGATAGCAAAGGTATGCAACACATCAGAGTTCCTCGTACCTTTGTAGTACGAGTATGAAGAGAATGCAGGATATCCCCAAGTAATGTAGGCACTGGATTATGACTCAGAAATATGTTGATGGCGTGAACGTCTATGAACTGATCAGGATTGGGGAACAACACTAAGCCATAAATCAACAAGGCTAAGATCTCCTCAAAAGCATCATAGCTCATAGCTTTCAAGAACACTTGAGCCTTCTCTATCAACACCTTAGCAAGAATACCCTTGACTCCGCTTCTCGTTTCTAGAACAATGTCAGACTTCTTCAGATGTAGAGCTGCAGCAATAACCTCAGGTTTAGGCTCTTTTTCCAAGCCTGTGAATGGTTTCTGATCAAGAACAAGTATACCCAGAAATTTAGAGAATTCCTCCATGGTGGGAACCAGCTGGTAGTCGGGGAATGTGAAGCAATGGTGCTTAGGATCAAAGAACTGAAACAGGACACTCATCATGTCTTCATTAAACCCTGAAGTGACTAGATCCAGTAGGTGACCATGTCTCTTGATGAACTAGGAATGCTCAGACACTTGAGAAACCAATTCCTTAAGCTTAGGAGGTATGCCCACAAAGTTGATCCTGATGGTATTTCTACGAGCAGAAGCCATGACCTGCAACAAAGAACAAAGATAAATCCTTTGGTCCTTGAAATGGTTAGTGAAAATGCTATGCTTATGATGCATGATGATTTCATGATGTTATATTCAATCACAAACATGTGGCACACACAAACAAGTCACACAATAGCCCTAGGTTTAAAGGCTTGCATGAGGTTTAAAGGTAAGTACCCTCCCCTGAAGTTTAGATGGTTCATCCTGTCCTACAAAAGTAACCAGGTTCTAAGGGATCTCAATATCATTGATCTTTCACAAGGGTGGCTGTTCATTAGGCAACTTACTTTCCAACCAAAACCCTCCAAGTTTAAAATCTCAATGAGTGTAGCATCGAGTATCAACCAACTCCAGTCTTCACCAAAGCCGGTTATCTCACTACTTTTCTAAAGGCCAAGATGGGATAACCAGGGTTCTAAAAGTTAGTTAGTGCATTGACAACATATGGCAGCCTCATATTATCCTCAACTTAACTTAAGGAACATAAGCACCAACCAAGAAGTCACACTAACTATGGCCACCAGATCAACCATATCGGTATACGCCGTACAGTTTCCTTGGTCTATTGCCATTTACCTAAGGTACACTAGATCCGGGTTAGGATCTTTCACACATAAGAGCCCAACAAGTAAATATAAAGCAAACAAGGCAAACAATTTTAAAGTGATCTAATTCCTAAGGGTACCCCTCTTTTATTAAATCCCCAGCAGACTCGCCAGTTCTGTAACACGGTGGGAGAACTGACTTTAGTTATGTTGCGGATAGCAAGAGTCGCCACCGACTTTTATTTTATCCAAAGGAAAGGCATAAAAGAACAGGAAAGACCTTTTAAAAGATTTTTGGGTCCGGGGGGTAGGTTATGTAAAGGGAAGGTGTTAGCACCCTTTACATCCATGGTTATCCATGGGCTCTTAGTTACTTAGCTCACTTTAAAATGTTTTTGAAATGTGAAGTGTGTGAATAGAAATTTTCTTAAGTGTCTATAATGACCCATGTATGGATGCGTATAAACCTTTGTTTTGAAAATTTGTTTGAAGTGTTTGAAATTGTTTTGAAGAGTGAGCAAGTATCTAAGAGGAACCTACCCTAAGTTTAAGTCTTTTCTGTTCTTGAATCCTTTAAATGGTAAGACTATCCCTATTATTAAGGAATAGGTAGTCATTACCTTGGATGTACGGGACAAATGAAGGGACATCTGTTTATGTAGGCAACTGTAGGGTGTATTCAGCAATTTTGGAGGGACTTATCATCTTTTATTCGAAAGGGACAAGATCATTTACGAAGGCAACATTCGAAAAGGGACTTGATCTTTTATCTATTAAGGGACTAGATGACTTTATTTTGAGGGACTTTTGCTTTATACACCCTACTTGACCTTTTGATTAGGCAACATGAGAGGCATCCCTAAGGAAGTGAGATGGCGATCAAAGATCGACTTACGTGTGTGAGTGTACAATTTTAATATTTATCTTTAAATTAGTGAGCTAAATTAATTTTATATTACAAGTATGTTTACACTCCCTATTTTACTAACCATAGCATAAAATATAAATAATAAACATTATAAATAAATATTACACCAAGGAGCAGTTACAATAATAATAATAAAGTAATTTAAATAAATAAGCAAAATATTAATAAGCAAAATAAATAAGTAATTATAATTGGGTTAGTGAAAATAATAATAAAAATACCAAATTAAATGGGGTTAGTAATAATCATATAAACATAATTAGTAATAATAATGAAATAAGCAAAATATTATAGAGAAAAATTCAAATTTATAAACAATTATCATTCAATATTAAAATATAAACAATTATACTAATTATTGTAAAATTTTTAAGTTATGTATAAATTATATAAAAAATTAATTATGAACATAATATTAAAATAGGATTATAATTATAAAAATTTAAATTAGCAATTTTTTACATATTTTTAAACATATAATAAAATTATTTTCATGCAAAAATTAAATTCTAAACAACTTATGTTATATTATCATATTAAGAATTCTAATTTTTAAACATATGTAGAAAAAAAAATGTAAATTATAAACAATTTATACAATAATAAAAGTTAGATTAAGAATTTTAATTAAATTATGAAGATAATATATACAAATAATAGCATTAAATAAATAGGAAAAGAAAAAATTAGGGTTTAAAAAGAATTAGGGTTTTAAGAAAAATATATTTTTTAGGGTTTATAAAAATAAATTAAGTGTTATATAAAAAAATACTAAATACTAAATATTAACTTAATTATATAAATAAGTTATACATAATAATAATATATATATAGTTTATTTTATGAAAACATAATAATTAATTAAAATTTTAAAGAATAAGATAAGAAAAGGAAAATAGAAAGAAAATTGCTAGGTTTTTTAAAAAAAATTGGGAGGCCTGGATTTGAACCCAGGACCTCCCTGGAACCTGAATGAAGAGTTACCACTGGGCCAGCCTGCGCGCAGGTGATGAAAGGGGGAGTCCAATTGGTTTTATGCCTTATGCCTGAAAATCAAAGAAAAAAGAAAGAAAACAAAAGGCCTGGGGGAATCGAACCCAGGACCTTCACAATACACACAAACACCTTAACCAATCCAGCTGGGAGAGCGCACCTGTATATACAACAACTATAATTCATAATATATTATGTTTAATGGATAAAAGAGAAAAACATGAAAAAATTGTCACAGCCAGGATTCGAACTCCAGCCATCCAACAATACACGCGCATGCTTCACCACTGGGACAAGCACAAGCTTGTGATATAAAATAGAAACAAAACATAAAAATATTAAAACCAATTTCAAATTCCAGATTGCGCGCGCTGAGTCTTCTTCTTCCTTAGGATTTCGCAGGTTTTCCTGCGAAATTTCCTGGGAAATTTCCTGGGACTTTTCCTGCGCACAAACCCTGCAAATTTCGTATCACCATAAACATGTATAATTTTACCAAATTGATCACATTTTCGTAATCCCCAGACATCATACAGTTCAATTACAGTCTTAGAATTAATTTATGTTAGCTAAATCAAAAGATCCCAAATTCAAACCAAGAACCCTAGCCATGGCAACTTGCGGTTTAGGGTTTAGTTCTTCAATTCCTTTATCCAGAAACCATCTAGGCATCACAACAAACACTATTAACAACACAAAAACCATTTATAACAGTCAAATGAGCAGAATCGAAAATTGAAAAAAAATGAAGAATATGAGTTCGGTTTATGCAATTCATGAGGTGTTTGATGCAAATAAGGATTGGGATCGCATTAGAGATGTTCAAGGAACGTGTTTGAACCTTTAGAATGCTTTGATATCTCTTCCAACCAAGAAACCGAATTTGAAGTTTTGAGAGGTTTTTGAAATTTGCAAACTTACTCTTTGAGGCTGGAATTCGTGTCCAATCATTAGGGTTAAGTCATATACTTATAGAGTGATGAATTAGGTCAGAAAAGATTGATGCTTGTGTGAAAAATTTGATCCAAAAAGATTCAAAAAGATAAGCTTTGAAAATCAAATATTTTTGCATAAACACTTGCTATTTCAAGCCAATCAACATTATCTTTGTATCAATTTGATCCATGCTGAATTCATGACCTTCTAGAATCAAAAATAACTTTAAATCTTCACATTTAATATTTTATTTAAATTTAAAATGATTTTTAGTATAAAAAATCATAATAAATTAATTAAATAAAATAAAATTATGAAAATATCAAAGAATTTTCGTGCATGATGTCATGGATTGCTTTGGGTCATTAAAAGTTCAGCCCACTTAGCAAAATTTGGTTTTAAACCTCCATTTGCTTCATAAACTTCCCTAAAATTTCCCAACTTTGCAAGGGCACACATCCTTCAATTTTAATGCTATGAGGGTTTTCTTGGACATTTTGGAAAGATTGAAGAGTCCTCTAACCAACCCCACTTGTTTCATGTCCATATCATTTACCATTCTCAAGTTATGCCCTTTGAAGTTGTTGACTTTTTGTTGACTTTCAAAAGGACCTATAATGTCTTAGCTTATACCTTCCAAATAAAGCATTTTTGGGCTTGGCTTGTGAGACACAAAGTTGTAGAGAATTCAATTTCCTTCAAAATTAGATTTGTATGGAGACTTGGTGATGAAGCATGTGAAAGTTATGGCTGGTCAAAGTTCAGTTGACTTTTACTAAGGAAACCCTAATTTAGAAACTCCTGATTCTTGATGATCTGAAACCTCCTTGATGAATCATGATCAACCCTTGATAAAATGATGAATTTTACTTCATATAATTGATGTTGGCAAAAAATCATGAAGTTTGACTTTGGTTTGACCACAGTTGACCTCAGTTTGACTTTTTAACTACTTTGACTGATTTTGACTTATCTGATCATCTGACTGAGCAAACTTTTGAGAAAAGTCTTGAAACTTGTCATGGGGGTTCTTACACACATATAAGATGTTATGAAGCTCACTTGAAATCTTGGAAGTTCATTTAGCCTGATTAAAGTCAAAACCCTAGTTTTGGATGCACTGCTTAGGAGGTGCATTGTCTGAGGGAATTGTCAACTCTTTTGACTATTTGTGAACTTTGTGAACCTTGTGAACCATCATAGAATGTCTTGTGAATCTTGTAAACCAACATAGAATGTCTTGTGAATCTTGTAAACCTCATGGGAGGTCTTGTGAACCTTGTGAACCTCATAAAGTGTCTTGTAGACTTCATGAACCTCATGAAAGGTCTTGTAAGCATTGTGAATCTTGTGAACCTTGTGAACCTCATAAAGTGTCTTGTAAACTTCATGAACCTCATGAAAGGTCTTGTGAACCTTGTGAACCTTCTTAGCACACAAAGTCTTGTTTTGTGAGGGCATATTTTGGGGTGCAACATCATCCTTGTTTACTGATTAGTCACTAGGCCTTTGTTTCCTTTATGTTTGTATTTTCCTTGTATTCGTAACAACTGTTTGCCTTTCAATTATGTTTGTACTTCTTTGATTAATGAAATGAGCATTTGCAATATTTTGAATTCAGTTCATCTATTTATTTATGTCTTTACATTTTCTATTTCAAAAAAATACATTATGCCTTTTGTTCAAAACTTTTGATTATGCAAATGTTTGAGGGAGGATGATGAAAAATACCCATAGCTTTTGTGGTTTGCTTTCGGATAAAATCTTGTCAGTGATGTACATGCATTGTTTCAATTCCCAAACACTGGAGAGATAAGGAATTAATCCCTAGTTCACCACTTCGAGCCTAGAAGTAGGAGTTTCTTTCGGATCTAAACCCTTATGTTTAACTTGGGGCAGGGTAGTTGTTCAATTATTTTGATTACACATTAAAATTACAAGATGATCCATTACAACCAATGGTTTGGCAGTCATAGCTTTCAATATTTCAAAAAAAATACAAAAAAAATTCCGCTAAGTCAAACACAAAAAAAAGGACTTAGGAAAAAGTTAGGGATCAGTTTAAAAAAGAAAATCAAGCAAAAGAGGCCCTCAAACCCTCAACATCAATCAAACAAGATTTAGTGACCACCATGTTCAAAACCAATGGGTCACTACCAACATCCATCAAATACAAATAAAATGTCTGTCATTCCCAATGAACCTCAAATCATCATCCTTACTCGTACATTGTCAAGACGAATGTGTATAGATTTAACTGAATGTAGGACTGGAGATTCATCACGAAGAAGGGTGGGTACAAACAAAATTTTGAGCCTTTATCCTTTGTTTCATAAACTGTGAACCAAGCCACATTACAACCCTCAAAAGACCTAATTGAGGCAAGGTTTATTCTGAAAGAATACTAAAGTAAGGTTGTGTAAACTGACTCTAAAAGATCTTTGCAAGTCATTTTTTTATTTTATTTTTTTTACATATCTTTGCTTTACCTTTCACTTTGAATGTCATAAACTGCTGTGTTTTGACTAGTGATTCATTTTCTTTTCTTCCAAAAATGATTTTGATTTCAAAAGTTGCATTTTCTTTTAAGTTACTATGATTGTACAAATGTTTTTGTTCGTAAACTATATTTTCTAGCAAGGAATTTTCAAATAGTTAAGAACTTGGCTGGTGATCCTGTCAGGGGCAAGTTTCTTACAGATCATGTTGAGAATCAGTTCAAGGTTGTTTGTTCAGTGCAATCCCATCTCAGAGTTAGTTCATCCATAAGAATTTACAAGACTCATACTGAGACAAGCTTCCCAGTGCACCATAAACTAGTCGTTCAGAATCAGTCAAGCTGAAGCAACGATCAGCTCATCTACAACAATCAGCTTATCTGGGGAAATTCATTGGAAGAATCCCTAAAGAAACTTTTCATCCCTTCTCCAAGGATCATCAACTTGGTACAATTTATTAATATTGCAGAGGTCTGTTCAACATCAACATCTTTAGTCCCTGAGAAGAATAATAATGATCTCACAGTGTTAAAGAATCAGTCTTCCAATCTCGTCATCTCCACAAAAGAGTCAAAGCCATGTTGTCAGCATCTACATTACATTAATTTGATCATACATCATAACAAGTTCATATACTATGCATAACAAAGTGTTTTATCATCATTTGCATTTACCGTAGGTCACGTTGTGGTCAAACATTTACCTCACTTTAAAAGTCCAACTTCTTGGCGCCTACCAAAAACTTACCTTTCTTTCACTCTAGTGCCATTCCTGGATATTTTATTCCTCTAGTGTTATTCCTGAGTCTTTGTATTATTCCTCCAGTGTTGTTCCTGGATTTTGCATACTTCTTCCAATGTTATTCCTGGGTCTATATCTTGTTCCTTTAGTGCCATTCCTGAAATTTTTATCTGCATATCCAGTGCCATTCTTGGATATAGTGATTTGCATTTAACTTTAGTGCCATTCCTGAAAATTTTATTTGTATATTTAGTGCCATTCTTGGATATTTTCTTTCCTTCAGTGCTATTCTTGGGTCTATATCTTGTTCTTTTAGTGCCATTCCTGAAAGTTTTATCTGCATATCCAGTGCCATTCTTGGATATAGTGATTTGCATTTAACTTCAGTGCCATTCCTGAAAATTTTATCAGTATATTCAGTGCCATTCCTGGATATTTTCTTTCCTCCAGTGCTATTCCTGGGTCTATATCTTGTTCTTTTAGTGTCATTCCTGAAATTTTTAACTGTATATCCAGTGTCATTCCTAGATAAAGTGATTTGCCTTTAACTTCAGTGCCATTCTTGAAAATCATTGCTCAACCTTTATTCAGTGTCATTTCTGGATATAGGTATTTGCCTTTACCTTCAGTGCCATTCCTGAAAGTTTTATCTGTATATTCAGTGTCATTCCTGGATATAGTGATTTGCCTTTACCTTCAGTGTCATTCCTGGATATAGTGTTTTGCCTTTAACTTCAGTGCCATTCCTGAAAATCATTGCTCACCTTATCCAATGCCATTCTTGGATATTGTGTCCCTTGTTTAAAGTTATGATTGAATGTCTTACCTTTTGTTCAAAGCCATGATTGAAAATCTCTTACGTTACATTCGTCCAATACGATCCATGGACTTTGTTCCTCTTAGTCATCCAATACAATCTGTGGATGTCAGCTTTTATTCTACTTCGTCCAATACAATCTATGGACGTTGTTTCTTCTTTGTTACTATTCTTAGCGTCAGTTCGTCGCACCTTTGCCACTACACATTCACTTTGAATATTTTTTTGTCATCCTAAGTGTCAACATGACTTCACCCGTGTTAGTTGAACCAATGCTTTGGATTTCCTTTTATTTCCGTCTTTTGTTATTCTTAGTGTCAGCAGTTACACATGAACCTGTTGATTTATCACTTCGAATACTTCACGTCTATGTTTCTTCATCCTCATTGTTCTCGAACCCTTTCCCCAATGTAATCTTATCTCATTGTTTGTCTCATATAGAATCTTTCCCCGTATGATTCAATCTTTCATACATCCATTCACATTGCATTTCATCTGCATTCGGTCAAAATTATAGGTATTCTAATATTTAATCATTTTCTACCTTGAATGTTGAAAAAAAACTTCTTTTTTACACACACATTCAGGTTTAAGATGATTAAATAGGGGCATCTGTCACACCCTAAATTTTGACCGGACTTTTTCAATAAATTTTCATTCATCTGACGCATTTTTATCGTAGCATCGATAGTCAGTCATTTTAGCATAAACATTTCATTGGTCAATAATCATGCATTTTTAACTGATTTTTATCATTCCATACCATTTATTTAATTTCTACTTAGATAAATATTTTAGTTTATTTAGAATTGATCTTAGTTTTTATTTTGATTTTAATTTATATTTTAATTAAATTTAATTTAATTTCAATTTCAATTTATTTAGTTTATCTTTGATTTAGTTTAACTTCAATTTATTTAATTCAATATAATTTCTTTTTTTTAATAACCATTTTCAATTTATTATTATTATTATTAGTAGTTTTATTATTATTATCATCTTCATTATTATTATTAGTTTTATTATTATTATTTATTATTATTATTACTACTTTTCTTTTGTTTTTCTTCATATTCAAAAAAGGAAAATTGGCAAGTAGGGTCCACTACAATGTAGTATAAACACTTCACATGGATTGCAAACTTGGAATTATCAATGACCAAGAATTATTCTCACACTTCACATGGATTGCCAACTTGGAATTATCAATGACCAAGAATTATTCTCACACTTCACATGGATTGCCAACTTGGACTTATCAATGACCAAAAATCATTCTCATAAAGTCACATGGATTGCCACATCATCACTCCTACCTCATCCACACTATAAATAAGATCTCTCTTTCTCTCATTTGAGACTAACAATATCACACATAAATTCTCAAAATCTAGCACATACATTACATATAAAGTCAATTTTTTTTACTTACACAATACCCACAAACATTCACCATTTTCACCACAACCACAACCTCCATCAAAATACATTCATATTCTTCTTCACAACAAGCTCAACCTTTGCTAGCTTTGGAGTTTGTGAGTATCATACTTCCTTTATTTATTTATATTTTAGTTTGTGAAACTATGTTGTAAAAATGTAATTTTTTTTTATGTGTTCATATTTTATTGTTGTTATAGTGTTAGTATAGGTTAGCTTATGATAAATATCCATGTTTATTTATTTCTCTTTCACAATTTATTTCATTTTATTTAGTCTATTTATTTATTTTATTTATTTCTCGCACTTTTTATACCATATTAATTTCTAACGGTTCCGATTAATTCATACACTGCACACACGCTTCCTCTTGGGCAAATTACAACGATACCCTTTATTTCTTCGCAATCCCGTGTAAATTATTATCGTACCCCTATCCCGTTTATTTTGTACGCAATTTATTGCTTCCGCCTTTATTTTACCGGTTTCGATTTCACTAGGAACACCTTTAGAAACTAGGATTTGAATCCACTTCATTTAATCAATTTAAACATTCTCGCCTACACTTCGCACACACGTAAGTCGGTCACTTATGTGATCGCCTTCCGCACGACCTTATGCGTCTTAATTAATTAACGAGGAACTGAACTTCGGAATCTAGCATTCTGCAGGTTCTTTAATGAACCACTCTTGAGGCTAGCCTTCGAGTTGTGTTTCATTTACTCATTCGTTACTAAAAAATATTAAACCCTAAATCATTTTAAAAACAAAATTTCAAACAATCAAGTTTTAATTAACAATTAAAATTGCGAAAGAACTAAACTCAGGAATCTAGCATTCCTCGGGTTTTTGAATTGAATTACTCTTGAGGCTAGCCTTCGAGTTGTACTTCGTTCGCCCTTTCGCAACAAAAGAATACAACTTAAAACTTACCAACCAATGCAAATCATTTTCTTAATTAATCAACGAATAACTGAACTCTGGAGTCAAGCACTCCATGGGTCCTTGATTGCAATCACTCTTGAGGCTAGCCCTCGAGTTGTGGTCCATTTGCCTTTCGTTTTAAAACACTTAATCAAGGTCAAACACCTTTTCTTTAAACGAACATTGTTTAAATCTTTTTATCTCGCAAACAAGCTAGCGCTTTAGCCTCTGCCGCGAGTATAAGCCAACGCTTAGCAGTAGAATACGTTTTAAATAATCGTTCCATTAAAAATCACAAACCGTAGTAGCACGAACTACGAAGCTTTGACTTTCCCATTGCACAAGGGAATACGTAGGCACAGGGATTTTAATCCTTCACGAGCACAATAATAAAAACTTTAATCTTTTCTCCGTCTTAATAATAATTAAGAGGTTCCTGTTGAGTACAATGGACGTGAGGGGTGCTAATACCCTCCCCTTGCATAACCGACTCCCGAACTTAGAATTTGGTTTTGTAAACCATTTCTTATCCTTCTATTAGGTTGTATCTATATCTCCTTTTTCTCTTGTAGAATAAATAGAATTAGGTGGCGACTCTGTTGTTTTCTTTCCGTGTGCCATCGCGAGGATCGTATTTTTTTTTGAGGTACGACAAAGTTAGATTGTTTGTTAACAAGAGGAACAAGTTCAGTTGTGTTCGACTGATTAGCCTCAAATAGGTAATCAGTTGACACATGAGTTTTATGGAGGACTTTAGAGAATCGTACTTTCTGAACCGTAAGTCCGTTTTGGTTTCCATTCAAAGTGTCAGAGGATAAAATGTTGAACTTTCTTTTGAGCCTGATTGGTAGACAATGAATGATTTGAATTTTTGGTGTGCTGTCGTTGCGACTACTGAAGACCTAAATTGAGAAGTTATAAGAGACTCATGAAGTGTTGATCTTTCAGGAAACATTTTGGTATCTGAATTATTGTATGGATAAGAGATGAACAATTAGTCAGTTCTAGTATCGTTAATTATTAACATCAGTTATGGACTCCGTAAGAGTAATACCAAATGTGTGCAGTTAAGCCTTACTTAGAGATATAAATTTTTAAGTTACCTTCTAGGTAAGAGTGAAAGATGAATGTTCTGAAGTTAAGCATATAAATTGAATCGTTTAAGGAACGATACCCTTGAGAGAAGCGAATTTGAACAAGAAGTTTCGTGTGGTCTTAAAAGGTGAGTGTGTGGAATATTGTATGCAATAGGAAAATGCTATGGAAAACCGTAAGTGTACTAAGAATGATTTAAGTATGGTACTGGTGACTCACAAATGATTGTAAGTTCTGTGATATCACTACGTTATTATTAATGGGGACCTTGTGTCAACAGAAACCTTAAGTGAATAGAATACTGTAAGGAGAATTGATATGGAGTATAGTAACCATGGTCATATTTGTTAAGATGAATTGGATAAATTGGTTCGAGTTTAGAATGGAATCGAAGTTGTACCAGTTATGATTGCAACAATACAATCCATGTATCTATGTCGTTGGAGAGTTTGGACCGATGTTTTATTGTGTGATTGGCAAGTGAGTTGTTTTATCCCTGAATGTCTGCAAGTTCTTGTTTCGTTGGTTGGTGAGAACTCCAATGGATAAGTGTGTTCTCTGTAGACTATCAACTACCTAGTATTTCTTGAGAATTTGTGGCATCTCCATTGTTAGGCTTTGAGAGCGTAGTGGAAGGAGACAAATGAAAGACTTCATTCGGATTATTGAGAGTCTGAAGAGAATTATTTATAAGTGTTAGGGTAAGAAATTTTTGTGCTAAGTATGTTGTCCTTAAGTAAGATACTGAAAGGATGAAATGTCAGATGTAAATGGTCACAGTGTATGATGTTGGACCAAGTGGAATTGGTAAAGAAGTCATTTGAAAACGTTTGAAATGGTTTTAGTAATTGAAGGATTTTAATAAGAGTATTTGTCAGAAATTGTGTGTAGATAAGATTTCACTAAGATACCTTATGAATATTTGTTAAGTGTTTGTCATCCCAAATCAAGTTTGAGTGATATGTTTTTGTGTTATGACTCAGTAGAAGGAATCAAAACGGTATGTTTTTATGAAAGTAAGATGTGACTAAGTGATTCGGTGTGAAACAACAGATGAATTACAGAAAGGTAAGTTAGAAGTTAACCCAATGTTGGAACAAGCGTATGAATAAGGACGTGAAGTTTAATTTATTATGAAACAAGAACTTTGAGCTGAAAAGTCAAATTGGAATTTGAATATGTCAGAATATATAGGAGAAGTTAGGATAAGTATGAATCTAAGACAGTGTTGCAAACTATTTTCGTTATTAATTAAAGGAAATTCGAGGACGGATTTCAATTTAAGGAGGCGAGGATGTAATACCCCATATTTAATTAAGTGTTATGGATAATATTAAGCGGAGTCAATTGAGTTTTGGTGTGCTCTGAGGGTTATCTATTCAGATAATTAGAGAAACTATTAGGCTCAGATTGAATTGGTTAATATTACTCGACTGTCGCTCCCAATAAATGAGACTAACTCAAATAAGGTACAGACGCGAA
Organism: Lathyrus aphaca; assembly: GCA_963966055.1. Taxonomy (NCBI): domain Eukaryota; kingdom Viridiplantae; phylum Streptophyta; class Magnoliopsida; order Fabales; family Fabaceae; genus Lathyrus; species Lathyrus aphaca. Next base: position 138,838,968 of record OZ014524.1, on the reverse strand, counting down.
CGGTCGGCGAAAAGGAGAGATGAGAACACACAGGAGTGAACTCAAAAGAAAAGAAAGAGTCGCCGGCTAGGCATTTTTATCCCGAAGGAAAAGGTAATGCTGCATAAACCTAAGAAAGATATGGATAAGACGGTTGCGAACCAGAGGGACTGAGAAAGGGGGTTGGTTACAACCTGGGAAGGTATTAGCACCCAGATTGTCCGCCGTACTCGACGGGATCCACACTTAAAAGATTTGTGTTTTAATGGGGTAGTGTCAGTGCAATTTGTGTATAAAGAGCTGGGAAAGGATGTATAGGTGTCAGTGTAAAAGAAGTGTAAAGTGAAGTATGTGAAGTGTCAGTGTAAGAAATGAATGGAATGCTCAAGAACATGAGGCTAAAAGAATGATGCTGGAAAGAGGGGGAATATACAGAGACTTTTGTTCGATAACAATTAAGTTATGCCTACGTATCCTCTCGTGCAATGAGGAAGTCAGAACACCGTAGTTCGACCCAAAGAGACTGAAAGGTGAATTGACTTGTGAATTGCTTACTTGTCTATGCTCAAGCGTATGACCTGTCTGGCTCAGGTGCAAACTGTCTTGCATTGGACGGAAGAAGCAAGTTCTCGTTTGTGAGTGAATGAGGTGAGAAAAGAATCCCGGAGGAGACGATTATTGTTTGTTTTTGGGTTTTCAGTCTTTTATTGCTTTTGAAAGTTTGTCATAAGAAAATGAGCTTAAGCCTAAACCAAGGGTTAGTAAACTCATCACATCTTCCCTCTGATTAGGGGTAATGAAAATGCCTTGAGCGTGAAGTCAGCTTCTCACACTTAAACACCTTTGATGTATGATTAAGATCATTAACCTACTTGTGATTATTTAGATGTTTTTGGTGTTTTTGTTTAGTGTTAAGTAATGAGATTAAGCCATAATCAGGGATTAAACAAACTCATTACACTATCCTAATAGAAGGATAATAGATGAGGATGTTTAAGCTGAGGAAAGCTCCTCAACTTAATCCATGATTAGGGATTAAACTCATGACAAAACAAAACCTTTATTAGGTGGATTTTAGTTAATGATTAGATGATGAAGTGAGTTTTAGGGTTTGTAAGACAACTTGAGAGGGACTTGTCCATTAACACTAGGGTTAGTCCTTCTTAACCAATTAAGGAAGAAATAGAACCCTAATGCAAGGCCCAAGTGACAAGCTTGATGTCTTGATGGTTATTAAATGAATTTATTAAAGGAGTTAAACACATTAAGGGTTTAACACTTAGGATTAAAGTTATACACTCCATCCTAATAGAAGGATGCAGGCATAAGCTTAATCACAAAGCCTTAAAGCCTTTAGGGTTTAGTCCCTGATTATGAGATGAGAAAAGAAGACTCAAAGAGACACAAAGGTAAAATCTAAATGGGGGACTAATCAAAACCCTAATTATTGTCATGCTTGGTTGTTCCTAAGGTTTGTGAGGTTTTCAAGAAAGATCTTCAGAGAAACCACCAGGAAGCAGATGAAAGGAGCAAAGAGAAGCAAAGTAACTTGCTTCATTCAAGAAGACAAGTCACTTGAAGAAAGAAAGTAAGAAGAAGAAGGATGAGAAAGCTCAATCTCAAACACAAGATAAAATTCAGCAATGATGCATAAGAGAGATGAAAAGAGATTGTGAGAAGTGAAGGCAAATTCACTTCTCAAAGCAACTTACCACCTGAAAAGTTAGAGAAAGAAATGCAATGCAATGCAAAATGAGATGAAGTGACATGATGCAAACCAAAACCAGAAGCATTTGTGTGATGTTAATGATGCTATGAGATGATGCAAGCATGAAACAAGGCATGAGGATGATCATACAAACATATGGATGCAAGGGAAGCATGCTTAGAACCATGAACATACATGAAAAGTTATGAAATGCAAATGACATACAACATGGCAAATGAAAGATGCAATGATCAAATATGATTCTCACATGTCCTAAGATGTATTATGAATCAAATGGATGCACAAAATGTCATGGAAAGTCATGGTATGCAAACAAATGGAAGATGGATGCAAATGAAAGCCCAAATTAGGGTTTATGATCAATGCACAAAACAAAAATCAAAACCAGAAGCAAACATCATGATAAAAAATTGAAAATGCATTCAAAGGAACCCTAAACCTATACAAACTCACTGCCCAAAGGAGAGGTCCCAATTCTTAACCTAGTGAGGGTTATGAATTTCTTAAGATTTCTAGGGTTTTAAGGCACCTTGTCAAGAAAAATGTCAAACAAATTGAAAATGCAAGATCAAATCAAGCCAATTTAATCCTATAAACTACATGCTATACAAGATGCAATGCAAAAAGAATCAAAGTCCAACTCTTAAAGGCTAGGCAGAAATGAATTTTTGAAGATTTGGATCAAAATAATGTCTTGAAATGAAATTAATTCCATGGAAAATTGTCAAAAGACTTCAAGATCAAAAAAGAAATTTGGTTTAAGGGTTGGACAATGTTTCTAAATGATTTTAAATGTTTCATGAATTTTTTTGTGATTTTTAAATACCTAAAAGTATTTTTAATTAATTAATTCTCATTAATTAATTAAAAATAATCTTTTAAATGATTTAAAAATATTTTCTAATGCAAAAAATAAAAATAAAAATGTTTTTGGTTTCTGAAAATTAATAAAAGCTTGAATAAAAATTTTCAGAATTTTTCAATGATTTTTACTATTTTAAATAAAATGTAGAAAACAAATGAAATAAAAAAAGAAATAAAATGGATTAAATGAAAAGTATGCGCATCCAGTGGCCAGGATTCAAACTCAGGAAGGAGGGAAAGACTGCGCGCGTGATCCAGTGGCTGACATTCAAACAGGCTAATATTGATTAATTAATTTAATTAAGTGAGATTAGGGCTAAGTGGCAAATCTGGACCACACGCGCGCGCGGGAAGTTGACTAAGTCAAACAGATCAACGCTCCACATTCAAACTCTCATAATTACACAGATTAACCCTAATTAATTTTAGGTGGCCGGAGAAGACTTCCGGTCGTCTTCTCCGGCCAGACCCTCACCTGAAAGTTGCTAACTTTCTCAAAACGCCATGAAAATGAAATCTAATTGCCCAGAATCCATCCCCATTCAACACTGAATCAAAACCCCCAAACAAAAATCATTTTTCATCCATTAATCATGCAAATCGAAGCAAAACACATTTAGGGCAGAAAAGTTTCAGAGCAATCATACATCCTGGTTTCTCAACCATTTTCAAAAATAATCATATCCCCATGATCAGGGGAGTGCATAGAATCATTTAGGAACTTAAAATGGAGTTTCTGGAAAAAAGTTTGAGATGGCTACCTGAGATGGAAACTTCTGGTCCTGAGCTTTCTGGCCTTTCCTTTGCTGCAAGTCCACTCCTTTGAACCCTCTGATGATGAAATGAAGCTTAGAAAGCTTTGAGGATGGCTGGTTTGAGAGATGGCAGAAGTTCTGTTCAAGGGAGGGTGGTGATCGTGTTTTTGTTTCAGTGGCTTCCAGGCTGTTTTAAGGGTTGGTTTGTGATCAGTGAAGCATGTTGAGATTGTTTGTGAAGTTTGTTTGTGTGTTTGCAGCTTGTGGAGAGTGTTTCGAATGAAAATGCAAGTTGGAGAGATTTTGATAACTATGGCTTGTTGTGTGTTTTAGCTTGAAGTGAGTGGTGTGTTATGCTGGCTTTGGTCCATGTATCAAAAGGTGATAGGTCAGAGAGTTGTTGGTGGCCTATGGTGATTGGTATGGGTCTTTGGCCAAAATGTCAACTTGATTTGTACTTGAGGTATGGGCAATGGTACAACTTGCTTTTTGGCTTGCTTTGGCTCAGCTTGAATCAAGGAATGCTATGGAAAAAGTCTAGAGGCAATGCAGCAAGTGGTTTGTAACTTGTGATAGGTTTTGCAAGTTGGTTCATGTTTGCCCCCTTTGACATTTCTTGCTCCATAAGTCATAAAAATGAGTGATCCTTTGATGCAATCTGACTTTTAGGTCTTGGTACATGCTTGTATGAAGATTAGAAGTCCATTTGATAGCACAATTTGCCTTGGCAAGTGATTTTGCAACTTTGCCTCTTTGGTAGAAAACTTGAAATTATGTGATTTTTCCCAACTTTGACAAACCATAACTTTTGATCCAAAATGAATTAGGTCAAGTTCTTGTACTTTTTGAAAAGGGAATGATCCATTCTACAACTTTCATGACCAAAGTTTTTTCATTTGAAGCATTTTTGAATCAAAAAGCAAAGGTTGAAAAAGTTTCCCAAAATGGCAATTTCCTTTATAAGTCAACTTTCCCAAAAAGTCAACTTTGCAAATGACTTGAGATTCTTCAATTTTGTGAACTTACAACATCTTCTATGATCAAACAAAGATCATACACAATCAAAATGATGAAGAACACCCTTTGGTTGGGTCATTGGGGGTCCTAGATGCCCTGATTTTGCACTGACTTGTTCAAAAAGTCAACTCTTGATCAGATGACTTCCCCATGGAATTTCTTCATGAAAATTGATATGCATGCTCCCTATACCATATAGAGACCAATGGAAACAAGAATGACCAAAAAATTTGGAGTTATGGCCTCTGAAACCAAAACCCTAATTCTAGGTCATCTGTGCAGTCAAACCTGGCTCTGCTTCCATACCATTCTCAGTTTTTGTGATTCTTTGACATTCTTGACTTTGAGAGGATATAATATGATGCTTGAACATACATGGACCCCTTTTGAAGTGATTGATGACCTTTGGAGTGGCTCTGGAGGCTCTTGGATTGCTCAGATCACAAACCCTAGATGCAGATGACTTTGAAACAATGCAGTGAATCAAAAATGGTATGAGATGCTATGATTGGATTTATGCATATGAGGATATCACAAGCCATGGTGTGAATGGGTGAGGGCAAATTTGGGGTGTTTACAGCTGCCCCTATTCAAACATGAGTTAGCTGTGCAGGATGTAAGCAACGACTTAATAGGCAAACAAGATAACTTGTGGTTGAATACCAAAGACAGTCCAAAATTTGCACTCACAGAATGAAGAAGAAAAGGGATATATATTGTAAAAAGGAAAATAAAGTGTATATATAAAGTGCGAGCGACGGAGGACGACCGCCGAGCAGAAGACGACTGCTGGGGAAAGAGCCATGACGGGGACGGCCGACATGCTGGGGAGAATGTGTGAAATAAAGCAATGACGGGGACGGCCGACATGCTGGGGCTATAAGAGATTATGATGGGGACGGCCATCAAGTAAAGCCACAAGGTTCTCTGGGGGATATGAAAAAAGTAAATGATGAGGTACGGTCATCAGGCTAAACTGATGAAGGACGATCATCAGGAAAAGGAAAAGGGACGATGATGGGGACGACCATCGGGTTAAAGAATAAATGAAATAATGATGAGGGACGGTCATCAAAGGTGAAGGACGATCACCTAGCAGGGGACGGCTGCTCTGTGGGGGATAAGATGAGGGACAGTCATCTAAGGTGAAGGACGATCACCTGGCAGGGTACGGCTGCCGAAAATATCGCGACATAGGACGAATGTCGGATAAAAGGTCAACGATGGGGACGGCCATCGGACGAGCATGATGAAGGACGATCATCAAAAGGTGAAGGACGATCACCTAGCAGGGGACGGCTGCCCTCAAGGTTTATCATGACATAGGACGAATGTCAGATAAAAAAAGGTCAACGATGGGGACGGCCATCGGATAAAATGATGAAGGGCGATCATCAAAAGGTAAAGGACGATCACCTAGCAGGGGACGGCTGCTAAAGACATCACGACATAGGACGAATGTCGGATAAAGAAAATCAACGATGGGGACGGCCATCGGATGAGCATGATGAGGGACGATCATCAAGAGGTGAAGGACGATCACCTAGCAGGGTACGGCTGCTCTCAGGGTTTATCATGACATAGGACGAATGTCAGATAGAAAAGAAATTTTGCTTTGCTGGCGACCTACTGGGGGAATAGTAAACACGGACGAGTGTTTACATCCAAGAAATAAAAGGTATAAGTGTTTTGGTGTTGTGTATAGATTAAAGATGCAGACGAGCATCCCTAAGACTATGATACGGACGAGTATCGGGTAGAAACAAATACTGACACGTGTTCAGAGATGATGATACGGACGAGTATCAACTAGTTAACAAAGAACACGGACGAGTGTTGATTCTGAGGGGACTCTTCTGGGGAAAAGTAGGCACAGACGAGTGTCTAAATTCAAGAAGACAAGAGGGTTTGACACAGTGTATGGATTAAGGATGCGGACGAGAATCCTTAAGACTATGATACGGACGAGTATCAGGTAGAAACAAACGCTTGACGCATACTCTGAGATGATGGTACGGACGAGTACCAACTGGTTAACACAGAACACGGACGAGTGTCGAATCTGAGGAGTAATAAGTAATATATACAAGGTACAAACGAGTATCTGTATGAGTGAAAACAGGAGTAATAAGTATGAGTGGTGTATAGACGGGTATTTAACCTGCTGGGGAGAGTGACACGGACGAGTGTCAAGAGAGTTATATACAGGTATATGCTTTACAAAGTGTTTAGGTAATTACGCTGGGGAAGGTGACACGGACGAGTGTCAAGAAAGTTATATATATGTATACGTATCTGTGAGTGCAAAGGGGACGCTTTGGCTTTCTACTGGGGATATGACACGGACGGGTGCCACAAGGAGTATGTACTGGTGTTTGCGGGTGTAAAGCAACTGCTTTAGCTCTTCGCTGGGGAATCTGGGGAGCATTCTGTACATTGTTGATGGACTGTCATTATTAACAAGTGTTTGATTCAGACCATGACTTATGATTATGCAATATGTTTGATTTTTGCCGTAATGCTCCGTATTAGACGGAATGTTACGCTTTGTGGGGTGAATACAATGCGAATGCCATGATTACGCAAAAGATACCGATCCGGGATTCGGATCCCGTTGCAACGAAGATCTCTGTGTAGATGTTTAAGAATTGGCAGAATTTTTAACCAAACAAGAAATGTTAAATTCAGTTCAGAATGTCCTATCAGATGTTGGGACATTAGCAAACAGAGTATATGAACTTATTTCAGGATGTCCTACCAGATGTTGGGACATTGTGTAAATAACTTAAGTTCAGTTTTTCAGGATGTCCCAACAGATGTTGAGACATCTCAGACCTGCTACCAGAATTAATTAATGATTAACTGATCAGAGATATTTAAGGAGAAGTATCTGGAATTAATTAATGATGGATAAAAACAGAACAAGGCGCATTTGTAGGGTGTTTTATATTGAAGATTCAGATTAAAACAGAAGACCTAAATCACCTAGAATATAGGAAGTAACAAACCCTAAATTCAAGGTGACAGCTGCTGCACATTAGGGCTGGATCATTCTACAGAAAGCCCAAAATTCAGATACCTATTTAATCAACAGAAACTCATAGAATTGAGTACGAATTTCAGAAGACCAAATAGGGTGTCTAGTGTTCTTAATAGCAGGTTGTTTTTATGTACCACTTTATAAGCTTTTAAGCAAAAGTGCATTTGTGACTTGATTGAAACTGTGAAGTAAGATCAAGCTGTATTGTTTGAAGGATGTCTTCAATTTCTGTAAACTTGTAAACTTGATCACTGTGTGATTGAGGGGGAGTGAGTAGGGTACTCTTATCTAAGTGTGTCTTAGGTAGAAATTGCATTGGGTAAGTATTAAGTGATAGATTAAACAGGGTGGTTTAAGTCTAGAATTAATATTACTAATAGTGGATTTCCTCCTGGCTTGGTAGCCTCCAGATGTAGGTGTGGTTATACACTGAACTGGGTTAACAAACTTCTGTGTTGTTTACTTTTCTTGCTGTTTAAGTTTTGGTTAAATTTGTCAAATGTCCTATTAAGTGTTGGGACATCTCTTAGGACATCTCATACCTGATCACAGAATTTCAATTGGCATCAGAGCAGGCACCCTGCCTGTTTATACTGGGTGAGATCTAGGGAATACAAATTCTGTAACATGGACAGAGATTTAGGGTCAGTAAATAGACCACCTATACTGGATGGATCTAATTATGACTACTGGAAGCCAAGAATGATTGCATTCTTAAGGTCACTTGACAACAGGGCATGGAGAGCAGTCAATGTTGGATGGGATTACCCTATCCAAGACACCAAAGATGGATCAAAAGTGCTGAAACCTGAAGAAGAATGGAGTAAGGAGGAAGAAGACTCAGCACTAGGCAACTCAAAAGCCTTAAATGCTTTATTCAATGGCATTGATAGGAACATTTTCAGACTTGTGCATCATTGTGAGCTGGCCAAAGATGTTTGGGACACTCTCAAAACAACTCATGAAGGAACATCAAAAGTAAAAATGTCAAGACTTCAACTTCTCACCACCAAGTTTGAAAACTTGAGAATGAAGGAAGATGAATCAATTCATGAGTTCTATATGAACATCTTGGATATAGCCAATACTTCTGGAGCTTTGGGAGAAAAGATGACTGATGAAAAGCTTGTAAGAAAGATTCTCAGATCTTTGCCAAAAAGATTTGACATGAAAGTCACTGCAATAGAAGAAGCTCAAGACATATGCTCCATGAAAGTTGAAGAACTCATTGGTTCCCTTCAAACTTTTGAGATGGGAATGAATGACACAAATGCCAAAAAGAACAAAAGCATAGTTTTGGTGTCAAATACAGATGAAGAAGAAGATGATGAATCAGCAAATGATAAAAGCTTATCAGAAAACCTTGCCTTGCTTGGAAGACAAGTCAAACAAATTCTCAGAGGAATGGAAGGCAAATCCAAACCTAGTGGAAGAAACATAAGCTCTGAGAACAGAAGACCTTATGATGCTAACAAAAGATTAAAGTATGCTGAAAAGACCAGTCAAGATAAAGGAGTCAAATGCCATGAATGTGAAGGATATGGACACATCAAGTTTGAATGTCCTACCTACTTAAAGAGGCAAAAGAAAGGACTCTCTGTGACCTGGTCTGATGAAGACTCAGGAGAGTCAGAAGAAGAATCAGCTAAGCATTTTACTGCTCTAGCTGGACTGTGTGAATATGATAGTGATTCCAGTTGTGGAGAGCTTACTTATGAAGAACTTGAGCAAGCATTCAAAGATCTATACAAAAGAAGCTCTGAAATATGCAGTGAGGTTATAAAGCTAAAGAAGCAGAATGAGGTATTAGAAGATGAAAAAGCAAGTGATCAAGTAATCATTGATACCTTGAAAAGTGAAGTAACTCTTCTCAACTCTAAGTTGGAACATATGTCAAAATCTGTTAAAATGTTGAACAGTAGCTCAAATACACTGGATGTTATTCTCAGCAATAATAAACATTCAGGGGACAAAAGTGGACTGGGATATAACAGAGATGAAGCCAGCTCTAGCAAAGCTACTGCAAAAACTACACAGTCAAACAAGATGTCCCAACAGATGCTTCAACATCAGAACACAAAGGCAAACATAATGTTCCAACAGATGTCTAAACATTCTGGAAAGAACAAAATGAAGAAGAAGTATCAAAGATGGAGATGCCATCACTGTGGAAGATTTGGGCATATAAAACCTCACTGTTATAAGTTACATGGATATCCAAATCAGGTGTATCAACAATCTTCCAAACAGAAAGTAGAAGGTACCAAGAAAGAGCTGCATAATCAGCAATCTCCTAAGCAGAAGACAGAGGTCATCAAGAAGGTTTGGAGACCAAAATCTGACTCTCAGACTAATCAAAGTCACATACCCAAGAACAAGATCAACAATCAAGCTTGGAAATCAGCTGAACAACACACAGGGCAGAGGCATCAAAAGAAATCTCAACTCATCTGGTCAAAGAAAAGTACTGCATACATAGCACATACATCACTGAGAGTATCAGCTAAAGAAGACTGGTACTTTGACAGTGGATGCTCAAGACACATGACTGGATTGAAGAATTTGCTAGTAAACTTAAAATCACATTCATCCAGGTATGTTACCTTTGGAGATGGAGCTAAAGGAGAAATCAAGGGAGTTGGAACCTTGGATTGTCAAGATGTTCCAAGATTAGATGATGTGCTGCTAGTTAAAGGTTTAACTGCTAACCTGATCAGCATAAGTCAACTATGTGATCAGGGATACAGTGTAAACTTTACCAAATCAGAATGCATAGTGACTAACAAAGAACAAGAAGTTTTCATGAAAGGAGCCAGATCTAAAGACAACTGTTACATGTGGGAATCCCAAAATCTCAGTCTCACTTCAACCTGCTCTCAAGCTAAAGAAGAAGAAGTGAAACTGTGGCATCAAAGACTAGGTCATCTTCATTTTAGAGGCATAAAGAAGATCATATCTATGGATGCTGTAAGAGGTATTCCTAAACTGAAGATTGATGATGGCAAAATATGTGGTGAATGTCAAATAGGCAAGCAAACCAAGATGTCCCATCCAAAGCTCCAACATCTGACAACTTCCAAAGTTTTGGAACTTCTACATATGGATCTTATGGGACCTATGCAGGTTGAAAGTCTTGGTGGTAAGAGGTATGCCTATGTTGTGGTTGATGATTTTTCAAGATATACATGGATAAACTTCATCAAAGAAAAGTCAGATGTATTTGATGTATTCAAAGAATTATGTCAAAGATTGCAAAGGGAAAAATCCAGCTGTGTGATCAGAATAAGAAGTGATCATGGAAAGGAATTTGAGAATCAAAAGTTCTTAGATTTCTGTTCTTCAGAAGGAATCAATCATGAGTATTCTTCACCTATCACACCTCAACAGAATGGGATTGTTGAAAGGAAGAATAGAACCATTCAAGAATCAGCAAGAGCTATGATCCATGCTAAAAAGTTGCCTCTATACTTTTGGGCTGAAGCTATGAACACTGCCTGTTACATCCATAACAGAGTTACTTTAAGGAAAGGAACTTTGTCCACATTATATGAAGTCTGGAAGGGCAGAAAACCCACAGTTAAGTACTTCCATGTTTTTGGAAGTATATGTTACATTCTGGCAGATAGGGAGCAAAGAAGAAAAATGGATCCTAAAAGTGATGAAGGGATTTTTCTTGGATACTCCATAAACAGCAGAGCATACAGAGTATTTAATTCTAGAACCAAGGTTATCATGGAATCCATAAATGTGATAATTGATGATGCTCCTACAGATGTCCCAGAGGATATTGGAACATCTGCTGATATCAAGATTGAAGCTGAAGAAAAGAATGATCAATATATCTTCACTCAAACTGATACAAGGACAGAAGAATCAAGCAAACCTCCTTCCATCAGAATACAAAAGGATCATCCCAAAGATTTGATAATTGGTGATCCCAACAGAGGTGTGAGTACTAGATCAAGAGAAGTGATTTCAGGTTCTTGTTTTGTCTCCAAAATAGAACCTAAAAATGTCAAGGAAGCTCTCACTGATGAATACTGGATTTGTGCTATGCAAGAGGAATTAGGTCAATTCACAAGGAATGAAGTGTGGAATCTTGTTCCTAGACCTGATGACATAAATGTAATTGGAACAAAATGGGTGTATAAGAACAAGTCAAATGAACAAGGAGTTGTTACAAAGAACAAAGCTAGACTTGTAGCTCAAGGATACACTCAAATTGAAGGGGTGGACTTTGATGAAACCTTTGCACCAGTAGCAAGGCTTGAATCAATCAGACTATTGTTGGGAATTGCTTGTATCTTGAAGTTCAAGCTATTTCAAATGGATGTGAAAAGTGCCTTTTTAAATGGCTATCTTAATGAAGAAGTATATGTAGAACAGCCTAAAGGATTTGTTGATCCAAGTTGTCCAAATCATGTATACAAACTCAAGAAGGCACTTTATGGGTTGAAGCAAGCTCCAAGGGCATGGTATGAAAGACTAACCACATATCTTATCAAGCAAGGATACAGAAAAGGTGGGATTGATAAAACCCTGTTTATTAAAGATGAAGAAGGAAATGTCATGATTGCACAAATATATGTTGATGACATTGTCTTTGGTGGGATGTCTGACAGGATGGTCAAACATTTTGTCAAGCAGATGGAATCTGAATTTGAAATGAGCCTAGTAGGAGAATTAACCTACTTTCTTGGGCTGCAAATAAAGCAAATGGAAGACTCAATGTTCATCTCACAAAGCAAGTATTCCAAGAACATAGTCAAGAAATTTGGAATGGAAAATACTGCTCACAAGAGAACTCCTTCCCCCACACATTTGAAGCTGACTAAAGATGAAAAGGGTGAGAATGTAGATCAAAGCTTATACAGAAGCATGATTGGAAGCTTGTTATACTTGACTGCTAGCAGACCAGACATTGCTTTTGCAGTAGGAGTTTGTGCAAGATATCAAGCTGATCCTAAAGTCAGTCATCTCAATCAAGTCAAGAGAATCCTTAAATATGTTAATGGAAGTGCTGATGACAGAAAAAGCACATCAGGAGGATGCTTCTTTCTAGGAAACAATCTGATTTCTTGGTTCAGTAAGAAACAGAATTGTGTATCCTTATCTACAGCTGAAGCTGAGTATATAGCAGCAGGTAGCAGTTGTTCTCAGTTGGTTTGGATGAAGCAGATGCTCACTGAGTACAATGTCCCACAAGATGTCATGACATTGTACTGTGACAACTTAAGTGCAATCAACATATCTAAGAATCCTATCCAACACAGCAGGACTAAGCATATTGATATCAGACATCACTTCATCAGAGATCTTGTAGAAGAAAAGGTGATTTCATTGGAGCATGTAGCTACAGATTTGCAATTAGCTGATATCTTTACCAAAGCATTGGATGCTACTCAATTTGAGAATTTAAGGGGTAAACTTGGAATCTGTTTATGTGATATTTAGAAGTTAATGAGATGTGCCAACATGTCATATGACATTGCATGGCATAAGTTCTAGATGGCAAAGCTAGTCTGGTCTAGATCCTTGGGAATTCCATCCCTAATCATTTGCACAGTAACGGCTACTTACTTAGTAACTGTTTATAATCAGCTATCAAGATTCTCATCATACTATCATAATCGAATCACATTCACCAGCTATTCTCCAGAGATCATAAACCCTAAAGTTTTTCTTTCATCTTCTTCAACAATGTCTCAAAACCCTAAAACAGCTGAGGAAATTCTCAACAAGGAAGACGTGGTTCATGCCACTCCAATCTCTGTTGTGCCAATGTCATCAACACCATTGGACGAGCTCAGGGGAAGCGCCTCTCACACTAAAAAGGCAAGAACACCAAAGAGATGTAAAGATCAAATCAGAAGCAAAGCTAAAGGCATTCCCTCTCCTGCTAACATGTCCTCAAGATACTCCAAATATGTTGATGATTCCATCAAGGAGATTGTCAACCAAGTTTTCTCTGAACAAAGAGTGGTGAGAGGGATCTCTGTTCCTTTGAACACCATTCCTGCACCTCAAGAAGAACCAGCTCAAGATACAGAGGACACTGCTGCAGAACAAGATGTCCCAACAGATGTTGGAACATCTGAAGATAAGAAAAAGAACTCATCTGATGTTGATCTGGAACAAACTGAGGACAAAGCCTCAAAAGAAAATGATGAAGAGGTCTCTGAAGAAAAGGCTCAAGGCTCAAATGAAGATCAAATCTCTGCTGATCAACCAGCTGAAGAGGAGGCTGCTCAATCTCCTCCAGTGGTCAATCTGGAGCAGGACTCTGATGCAGAGATCATATCATCTGTGAAACCCAGCATTGCTAAAAGACTAAGGTCCAGGAAAGGAAAGATGCAAGCTGAACCTGTCATCCCTGAGAAGAAGAAGGCTAGTCCAAAGAAAGGCAAAGCTAAAGCTACCTTTGGTCCAACAAAACCCTGGAGCAAAGTCCAATCCCAGAAGAGAAAAGCTGCCACTCCATCAGATTCAGATGTTGAATCAGATGTCCCAACATCTCCTCCCAAGAAAAGACCAACACCAGCAAGAGCTTCAACTGCTGTTCCAGAAGCTCCCTTGGACAACATATCATTCCATCTTGTCTCTAGTGTCAACAGATGGAAGTATGTGTACCAAAGAAGGGTTGCCCTGGAAAGAGAACTGAGCAGCAATGCACTTGAGTGCACAGAACTCATTGACCTAATCTCTGCTGCAGGACTATTCAAGACAGTCTCAGAGTTCTCTCCCTGCTATGAACTTCTTGTCAAAGAGTTCATTGTGAATCTTCAGGAGGATTGCTCAAATGGTAAGTCCTCAGAGTTCAGAAAGGTTTTTGTGAGAGGTAAGTGTGTTGAGTTCTCTCCCCAAATCATTAATCAGTATCTAGGAAGGGACACAGATGGACCCAATGAGCTAGGCAAGACAGATAATCAAGTCTGTAAAGTGATCACTGCAAACCAGGTCAAGGCTTGGCCTGTGAAGGGAAAGCTCTCTGTGAGCATGCTTACCAGAAAGTATGCCATGCTTAACAGGATTGGAACTGCTAACTGGGTGCCTACCAACCACACTTCTTCAATCTCAACTGGTCTGGCCAGATTCATCTATGCTGTGGGAACTCAAACCAAGATGGATTATGGAGCATATATTTTTGATCAGACTATGAAGCATGCCATCTCTAATGCAACAAAGCTGCCAATAGCTTTTCCATCATTGCTGTGTGGTATTGTTCTAAGTCAATACCCTGGAATTTTAAATGAGAAGGACACAGTCTGCAAGAGAGAGAGCCCCCTGGCTTTTCACTACAAATTATTCCTAAGTCACCATGCTAAGAATCCAATCTCCAGGAAGACTTTAATTGCTGAACTCAAAAGCACCTGCAAAGAGCTTGAAGCTAGAAAGCAGAAGCTTGAGGAAATCATCAAAAGGTTGGAAAATGAAGAAGATCAGAATGCTGCATCTGGTGAAGACAGTGAGGCTGATGAAGAAAGTGAAGCTGATAAAGATGAAGACACTGAGGTGGAGGAAGCAACTGAGAGTGATGAATCTGAGTGATCAATGTATGTAAGGCAAATGTATTGACAGCAATGTAATGACAGTAGTAGTGTCTTTGGCCCCTAATTTTGTGTCTACCAAGGGGGAGAACAACAACAATGTAATTGCTGTTTTAAGTATGAATGAAAAAATCTGTTTGTTTGCTTCTGAACTGAATATGTTTTTTTTCCTGTTGCAACAAGACTGGATACATATTTGTTTGAGGGGGAGTAATCTCAAATAAGAATCAACAGAAAAATAATGATATACTCTGATAAAAAGATCTTCTGCTGCACTCTGATAACCAGAAAAGATGTTAGCCAAAAATTAGCCAAAGGGGGAGTTTGTAGATGTTTAAGAATTGGCAGAATTTTTAACCAAACAAGAAATGTTAAATTCAGTTCAGAATGTCCTATCAGATGTTGGGACATTAGCAAACAGAGTATATGAACTTATTTCAGGATGTCCTACCAGATGTTGGGACATTGTGTAAATAACTTAAGTTCAGTTTTTCAGGATGTCCCAACAGATGTTGAGACATCTCAGACCTGCTACCAGAATTAATTAATGATTAACTGATCAGAGATATTTAAGGAGAAGTATCTGGAATTAATTAATGATGGATAAAAACAGAACAAGGCGCATTTGTAGGGTGTTTTATATTGAAGATTCAGATTAAAACAGAAGACCTAAATCACCTAGAATATAGGAAGTAACAAACCCTAAATTCAAGGTGACAGCTGCTGCACATTAGGGCTGGATCATTCTACAGAAAGCCCAAAATTCAGATACCTATTTAATCAACAGAAACTCATAGAATTGAGTACGAATTTCAGAAGACCAAATAGGGTGTCTAGTGTTCTTAATAGCAGGTTGTTTTTATGTACCACTTTATAAGCTTTTAAGCAAAAGTGCATTTGTGACTTGATTGAAACTGTGAAGTAAGATCAAGCTGTATTGTTTGAAGGATGTCTTCAATTTCTGTAAACTTGTAAACTTGATCACTGTGTGATTGAGGGGGAGTGAGTAGGGTACTCTTATCTAAGTGTGTCTTAGGTAGAAATTGCATTGGGTAAGTATTAAGTGATAGATTAAACAGGGTGGTTTAAGTCTAGAATTAATATTACTAATAGTGGATTTCCTCCTGGCTTGGTAGCCTCCAGATGTAGGTGTGGTTATACACTGAACTGGGTTAACAAACTTCTGTGTTGTTTACTTTTCTTGCTGTTTAAGTTTTGGTTAAATTTGTCAAATGTCCTATTAAGTGTTGGGACATCTCTTAGGACATCTCATACCTGATCACAGAATTTCACTCTGGTTGATCTGCTCGAAGTGGATATCCCAGCTGGGGATGAGATCATTGAGATGTTTCTGCTTGGAGGAATAGGTCACTGATAGACATATCTTAGTAATGAAGGACCCAGCTGGGGTTTGTAGAAGCTTTCGTCACTCTGTTGTGATTCCTTCATGCGTTGCTTTTCCGGGTAGAGGCTGAAGTTCTGTGGGGAGATGGTTCCCTAGCTTTTGTACTTGGCTGAGGAGGAAGAAAGATTGGCATCTCGGCTGGGGAGAAATAGCAAGTGGCAACTCAGCTGGGGAGAAAGCACTTTGGATGCTAAGACTGAGTGAGTGTTGATTTGCCAGTTTGCTGGAGGTGAAGCTTTCATG
The DNA here is from genome assembly GCA_963966055.1 of Lathyrus aphaca. NCBI lineage: Eukaryota > Viridiplantae > Streptophyta > Magnoliopsida > Fabales > Fabaceae > Lathyrus > Lathyrus aphaca. Next base: position 138,822,389 of record OZ014524.1, on the reverse strand, counting down.
CCCCATATTGCGCTTTGAACACCTGCAATCGCACAAGTAATCCCGAGGTATCCCTTACTGGATTCCGTCGTAAGAGTTCAGACACTCCCGGAAGTAAATATATTTCCTGCGAGCACGTATTCTTTAGAAGCATCTGTATTTATGCAAACAGTATCTTAAAGACATCGGACATTTTGCAAAAATGAAAATAAAATGTACGAGACGAGACATGACTGAAAATCTGATTTTATTAATTCATATGCCCTGAATTGGCAAGATACAGTCAAAGAAACAAATCCTCTAGAATGAGGAGATTGTTACAAACTGAGAAGAAAAATGTTGGCAATGTTGACGACGCTTCAAGGAGCTTCCCTTTTGCTATGACTTGTATGACAATTGACACTCTTCTCGTCTTGCTTTCTGAAGAAGACCGATTCTGAAAGAGGCTTGACCCTTTCGAAGCTTTCCAAATTGTAAGTGATACAGACGAATTCATAATGCAGTTGTTCGCTTATTTCCCTTATTTTGCATGGATCGCCCTTTCGGGTTTTCAATCCATCGGGATACCCATTTTTGCCTGAGTTGTCCAATGCGGCTTTTCAACTCAGCGGGTGTACATTTTTTATTTATTTCCCTTATTTTTGCCCGAGTCTTTAATTCTGTTTTTGACTCGCCGAGATGCCCTATTTTGCCTGGACTTACATTCTGTTTTTATGTCCAGCGGGTCTCTTTTTTATTTTATTTATGCGAAGTATTTTTTAACTAGATCTGAATTCACAGGGGACGGGAAATCTTCACCATCCATAGTGTTGAGCATGAGCGCTCCACCGGAGAAAACTTTCTTTACTACGAATGGTCCTTCATAGTTCGGAGTCCATTTGCCCCTGTGGTCTGTATGAGGTGGGAGGAGTCTTTTCAGCACAAGATCTCCTACTTGGTATTCTCGGAGCCTAACTTTCTGATCGAAGGCTTTCTTCATTCTTTTCTGATATAGCTGCCCATGACAGATTGCAGCCAATCTTTTCTCTTCAATCAGACTTAGTTGCTCATATCGGGATCGGACCCATTCTGCCTCGTTCAGCTTAACATCCATCAGTACCCGCAGGGAGGGTAATTCAACTTCCACAGGTAGGACTGCTTCCATACCATACACAAGCTGATATGGTGTTGCCCCAGTGGATGTTCTGATTGACGTGCGGTACCCATGCAAGGCAAATGGTAGCATCTCATGCCAGTCTTTGTAGGTGACTACCATCTTCTGCACAATCTTCTTGATATTCTTATTAGCTGCCTCAACAGCGCCATTCATCTTTGGCCTGTAAGGAGAAGAATTGTGGTGTTGGATCTTGAAGTCCCGGCATAGCTCTGCCATCATTTTGTTGTTCAAGTTAGAACCATTATCAGTAATGATTCGCTCGGGCACTCCGTACCGACAGATGATATCCCTCTTCAGGAATCGGGCTACCACTTGCCTTGTAACATTTGCATAGGAAGCTGCTTCGACCCACTTGGTAAAATAATCAATGGCTACCAGGATGAATCTGTGGCCGTTTGAAGCAGTCGGTTCAATCTTGCCAATCATATCAATGCCCCACATGGCAAAGGGCCAGGGGTGAAGACATCACATTCAAAGGATTGGGAGGCACATGCACCTTATCCGCATAAATCTGGCATTTATGGCATTTTCTGGCGTAGGCACAAAAGTCGGCGTCCATTGTGATCCAGTAATATCCTGATCTTAGCAACTTTTTAGCCATTTCATGTCCTCCAGCATGGGTACCAAAGGATCCTTCGTGCACCTCGTGCGTCAACAAGTCTGCTTCTGTTCTATCAACGCATCTGAGGAGTACCATATCAAAGTTTCTCTTGTACAAGGAACCATCAGTATTCAGGAAGAAACTACCAGCTAGCCTTCTCAAAGTCTTCTTATCATTGGAAGATGCCCCAGGTGGGTATGTTTGATCCTCCAAGAAGCACTTAATGTCATGGAACCAAGGCTTATCATCTTTGGCAACATCTGCTGCAAATACATACGCTGGTCTGTCAAGTCTGGATACTGAAATCCGAGGCACAAAGTTGGCAGTTTGAACTTTGATCATGGATGAAATGGTAGCCAGAGCATCTGCAAACTGATTCTCGTCCCGAGGGATATACTCAAGTTTGACCATTGTAAAGAAGGTAAATAATCTCCTTGTATAATCCCTGTAAGGTATCAGATGATCCTGGTGGGTGTACCATTTGCCATTGGTTTGATTAACTACCAGAGCTGAATCTCTGAATACAGTCAAAGTTTTGATCCTGAGGTCAATGGCTTCCTCAAGACCCATAATACAAGCTTCGTATTCAGCTTCGTTGTTAGTGCAGTTAAAGGTGAGCTTTGCCGAGAAAGGCATGTGAACTCCCTTAGGTGTAATGAGTACTGCACCAACACCACGACCATTCATATTAACAGCCCCATCAAACATCATAGTCCATTCTTCCTCCGGGTCAGGCCCTTCAGTGTGAATAGGCTCTTCATGATCTTTTGCTTTTATGAACATGATGTCTTCATCAGGGAAGTCAAATCTCATAGGCTGGTAATCATCAATAGGTTGCTCAGCAAGATAATCAGACAGTACACTGCCCTTGATGGCTTTCTGAGATGTGTACTGGATATCATATTCTGTGAGGATCATTTTCCATCTTGCAACCCGTCCGGTAAGAGCTGGCTTCTCAAAAATGTACTTAACTGGGTCCATCTTGGATATCAATAAAGTAGTGTGGATCAACATATACTGTCTCAGTCGGCGAGCAGCCCACGCTAAAGCACAACAAGTTTTCTCGAGCAGTGAATAACGTTGTTCACAGTCGGTAAACTTTTTGCTTAGGTAGTAAATTGCATACTCTTTTCGACCAGACTCGTCATGCTGGCCCAGCACACACCCCATTGACTCTTCTAATACTGTTAAGTACATTATCAGAGGTTTTCCTTCAACTGGTGGCATAAGGATTGGAGGTTCTTGCAAGTACTCCTTGATCTTGTCAAAAGCCCTCTGGCAGTCTTCGTTCCACCTGACCGTCTGTTCTTTTCTTAACAGCTTGAACAAGGGCTCACAGGTTGCAGTAAGGTGAGATATGAACCTTGAAATGTAGTTCAATCTACCTAGAAACCCTCGAACTTCTTTTTCAGTCTTCGGTGCAGGCATTTCTTGAATGGCTTTGACTTTATCAGGGTCAACCTCAATCCCTTTCTCGCTTACAATAAATCCCAGCAGCTTACCAGATCGCACCCCGAATGTGCACTTGTTGGGGTTCAATTTCAGTTGGTACTTCCTCAGACGCTTGAATAGTTTCAGCAGATTTACCAGGTGGTCTTCTTCTGTGAGGGACTTGGCAATCATGTCATCCACATAACATTCAATTTCTTTATGGATCATATCATGGAATAACGTTACCATAGCCCGTTGATAGGTTGCACCAGCATTCTTCAGTCCGAATGGCATCACCTTATAGCAGAACGTGCCCCAGGGTGTGATGAAAGTTGTCTTCTCCATGTCTTCAGGTGACATCTTGATCTGATTGTATCCTGAAAATCTGTCCATGAAGGAGAACACCGAGAACTGAGCCGTATTGTCAACCAATACATCAATGTGAGGTAATGGAAAATCATCTTTCGGGCTGGCTCTGTTCAAATCCCGGTAGTCAACACACATTCTCACTTTGCCGTCTTTCTTAGGCACAGGTACAATATTAGCAACCCACGGTGGATAGCTAGTTACAGCAAGGAACCCGGCGTCCCACTGTTTTTGTACCTCTTCCTTTATCTTCATTGCCATATCTGGGCGAGTACGGCGCAACTTCTGTTTTACTGGAGGGCAGTCTTCTTTTAACGGTAGCTTGTGCATGACGATATCGGTGTCCAACCCCGGCATATCCTGATAAGACCAAGCAAACACATCCGCATACTCCCGAAGCAAATCGATCAGTTGTTCTTTCACTGAGTTTTGTAGGCAGGCCCCGATCTTAACCTCTTTCACGTCTTCTTCCGAACCAAGATTAATCGTTTCGATCTCCTCCTGATGAGGAGTGATAACCTTCTCCTCTTGCCTTAACAACCTGGCTAGCTCTTCAGGAAGCTCATAATCTTCTTCAACCCCTTCATCAGCTTGATTGATTGGATTGTCAAAGTCATACGAAGTCATAGCCGTGTTGTTGTCGGTGCAGTCTGAGAGGCACTCTCTGCAAGGGTTTAGATTGTTCATTTTAGTGACTGATTTTAATCTTGTTTTAGAAAAAGTGAAATGAAGTTTATCATTTTGAAAACATTGCCATTTTATTTTTGTACAAAAAGAAAAATGAAAAACAGTGAGCAGAAAAGAAAAAGACTCATTTGCAAAAGACGTCCGATATTCATTGATTGATCTGTTTGCACAAAATTACAAGATGGCCCGATTACAAAATGAGTCTTGTCATCTTGGGCAAGATGCAAGACTTGATGCATGCTCTAAAAATACAGGAAATAATAATTACTCTGCGGGAGTAACCCTTATAATTTCCTGGGAAGACCAGTTTGAGATACGGCTCCCCGGGATCCTTGGACGTATCCAGCTCTCCAGGTTGCGCTCATCTTCCGACTCATCTTCCAAGTTGTTTACTGCATCTGGGGTGAGCATCCCCTCACTAACAAAACTGGGCTCCTTAGCAGCCTCCGATTGATCTTGCTGAGTTGGTTTGTAACCCAACCCAAATTTGTCCTCCTTCTTCTCCACGGGCAGCAACTTGCCTCAGCCTTGAGCATTCCCCTCTTCAACAACCTTCCTGGCTTGCTGATAAGATGTCATGGAAGTCCCAAGTACAGCAGATGCTTCATTAATGTTCAGGGCTTCAAATCCCTGGCTCATGGTTTCATGGATCTCCCCATCCATCTCAATATATTTGTACGTAGCCAGATGGCTGACAAAAATATCTTCTTCACCACAGATGGTGATGATCTGGCCCTCCCACTCGAATTTTAATTTCTGGTGAATGGTAGACGTAACTGCGCCAGCGGCATGGATCCAAGGTCTACCCAACAAACAGTTGTAGGCCGGCTGAATGTCCATCACATAGAAATTAATTTTAAACGTCTGTGGGCCAATCATCACAGGTAGATCAATCTCTCCTAGCACTGATCTCTTAGAGCCGTCAAATGCTCTCACCACCAAATTACTTGGACGCAATGCCAAGCCATCATACTCCAGCTTCACCAAGGCTTTCTTTGGTAAGACATTGAGTGAAGACCCAGTGTCTACCATTACATGTGATAGAACAACACCCTTGCACTCCAAGGTGATGTGTAAGGCCTTGTTGTGGTTACAACCCTCTGTTGTTAAATCAGCATTGGTAAAACCCAATCCATGGCTGGTATTGACATTTGCTACCACGGTCTCCAGCTGATTAACTGTGATCTCCTCTGGCACATATGCTGCGTGCAAGACTTTTAGTAATGCATTCCGGTGAGCTTCGGAACACATCAGCAGGGATAAAATGGAGATTTTTGAGGGAGTTTGGTGAAGCTGATCTACTACTTTGTAGTCACTCCTCTTGATGATTCTCATAAACTCGTCTACATCTTGTTCAAAAGATGTCTTCTGTGTTTCCTTGAGAATGGGTTCTTCAACTATTACACTCTTTCCCTTTGCTTTGGCAGCAGCTTCTGCTTCGGCGTTGGGTCTTTGTGATTGCGAGGCAAAAAGGCGTTCGCTTCTGGTGAAGCCTCCGCCTCCCCCGACGTTATCAATCTGTGGAGTAGAGGTTGAAGAGTCAAGAGTGATTTTCTCCCCATTGCAGTAAAGGTCAGAGCCATAATGCCAAGGGATGGCATTATTGCTTTCATATGGAACTGGCCCAGGTACCGTGATGGTAACTGGGCTGACTGCAGCAGAGGAGGGTGTTGAAATAGTGTGTGGATCGTAGTAGATGGTAACCGGTGACCTGGAAGGAGATGCCACTGTTTGTTGTTGAAAATTGTTGTTCGGAGGAATACTTGACGGATCATAATAAATAGTGACTGCTGAGATATTTGCTGGTGTTGTAGAAGAAGATTCTGAATAAAGGGGTGCTGATGTTGTAGAAGGAATGTTTGTTGATACCTGGTTTGTTGAAGTGATATTTGAAGCATTTGTTGATGAAACTGAAGAATTGTTTGGAATAATTGTTGTTGCAGTTGTAGGAGACTCAGGAACTGTTGTCAGTGAGATTGCTGGATTTGAAGGTGTTGATGTTGTGATTTGAAGTAGGCCACTCTGGATAAGACCATCTATACCGCTTCTCAAGTTATCACATCCATTTACAGAAATGTTGCAATAACCGCACCCGAGCTCACACCCGGGGAATATCTGGCTTTCTAGGAGTTGAGCTTTAATCTCTACCAGGGGTGTCCGAATCTGCCCAACACGGGTTATTAAGAAAGACAGCTTATCTTCCTCAATAGCATTAATTCTTGGTCCTCCGTGGTGAGGCATGGGGTTCTTGTTGACATTTGGCGGGGGTGCAAAGTTTAGAGCTTTAGAGTCTACCAAGTCCTGTACCTTCATTTGTAGGGCTCTGGATTTCTCTGTACTGTGGCCAAGTGCATTGGAGTGAAAAACACATATGGCGTTGGCGTCATAATTTCTTGGCAGACTGGAAGGATCTGGTGGTGCCAACGTCCTTAACTCAACCAAGTTGAGCTTCAGGAGCTGTGGCAACAAAGTAGCATAAGGCATAGGGATTGGATCAATCACCCTATTGGCCTGAGATGGTCTCTGTTGAAATGGTCTTTGTTGATTGTTGCTGTTGTTATTGTTGTAGTTTCTCTGAGGCGGATATTGAACTTGTTGCTGGTAGTGGGGTTGTTGTTGTAGTTGATATGCTGGTTGCTGAGGAATTGGAGCGGGAATAGTGACAGCTGCCACTGACCTATGAACATATTGTGGTCTGCCCCTGCTGGCCTGAATAGCATTAGCCTCTCCGGTTCTTCTTGGACCCACAAAAGGTTTTCTGGGGTTGCTGGACGAGCTCGCACCATTGTCAGAAATCTTGCCCATCTTTAACAGGCTTTCAATTCTTTCTCCAGCTATGACTACGTCAGCGAAGCTGGTGGAAGAAAAGGCAGCTAGCCTGTCAATGTATGTCCCTTGGAGGGTGTTCATAAACATGTCGGCCATTTCCCTTTCCGACATGGGTGGCTGGACAGCAGCAGCAAGCTGTCTCCACCTTTGGGCGTACTCCCGGAAGCTTTCCCTGGATGATTGAGACATTCCCATCAGGAGGGTCCTATTAAGAGCCATATCCAAGTTGTACTGGTACTATCTGATGAAGGCCTCAGCTAGGTCCTTCCAGCATCTGATGGTTGCTCTAGTCAAGTGAGAGTACCATTCCCTTGAAGCTCCAGTTAAACTATCTTCAAAATAAAACATCCATAGCTTTTCATCCATGGTGTATGCCTTCAGCCTCCCCAGAAAGGATTGTAAGTGGGTTCGTGGACAGGAAGTTCCGTTGTACTTCTCGAAGCACGGAGGTTTAAACTTGTGGGGAATCCTTACCCCATCCACTAGACCCATGTCCATAACATCAAAACCCAGGGAATTCTGAGACTCCAGGGATCTCAATTTCTCAGCAATTTCATCTAGCCTTCTGTCATAGGCTTCATCCCCAGCTCCCATCACAGTGAATTGATCCTCTTGGGGGTCTTCTTGTAATACTCTGCCTGCAGTGGCATTCCCTTGCACATTAGAAGGGATGTTGATCTCTGGATGAAGGTGGGGCCCATACACAGGTGGGTTACCATGAGGATGAACCCTCTCATTGTTGCTTGTTCCCCCAGTCCCTAGATGGGGTTCCTCCTGGGTCTGCCTTTCTACTAATGCTCTTAATCTCTCTTGGCTCTGTGCTAATCCATTCATCACCTCCATAAACTGGGTCATCTGATTTCTCATCTCCAGTCTCTCATTGGCCATTTGAGTCCTGACCTCTGTAAGGTCCTGCTGTACTTGGTCCATTTGTATACCCGGAAGGTTGTTGCGAGTGGGATATCTGTGTGGACGGTTGAGTGGGAACACCCGACGTCGAGCAATAGTTCCTGAATCACAATAGAGTTAGTAACAAACAAAACAAAAACCTACAAAACAAAACAAAAGTTAGTATGCAATGCAGTATGCTTATTTATTTCCAAGGTATCCGGCTTGGCATTTGGTTTTGACCTTTCCAGACCCTGAGGAAGATGCTTTTGATGTTGCTTGGGAGAAAGAGAATTTAGATACAAACAAACTAAAGAGTATATTACAAATGGTCAATCATACATAGTTTGTTTTTTACAATACACCCTCTGAGGGGTCAAAAATACAACATAAAAGAAAAGTACATGAAATGAAAACAACAACAAGCAAAAGTCAGACATCAATACCAAACTCATCCTCCCTAACTTCCTTCAGAAGTGCTTCAGTCACAGGGTTAGCTGGATGCTCCGTGAGGTTCCTGATAAGAAGATTCCTGGTGGTGATAGCAGTGGTTAGCTTCTTGTGCCTGCTTTGGTCCTTTGACCTCTTCACACTAGCCCTAAGCTTCAATTCTGAGATTTCCTTCTGGGCTGCTAGCAAGGCTTCCTGTTGCTCCTTTGCACTGGCTTCTAACTGCTCAATCCTGTCCTGAGTTCTCTTATCCTCCTGAGTGTGAGCTTCAGTGATCCTGACCCACCTAGCTTGGCTCTCTTTCAGATAGAGATCAGTCCTAGCCTTTTGATACTGGGCCTCTTTATAGGCATTCTTCAGAATCTGCTCTCCAGCTCTTGACTTCTTGATGTAGTCCTCTGACTTTTCAATCTTGGCCAGATGCTCCACCTTAAGCTTTTCTAACCTTTCAATGTCCAGACGACCATCACTCCTCTCCCAGAGAGTTCTCTTCAGGGCTTCAGACAAATTCTCATTCCTCTCTTTTAGCTTCTCAAACTCTTCCAGGCTGACAGTGGCTGGAGGTGGTGCTGTGGATGGCCCAGGTGAATCCTCAATGGTGAAGGGCCTCCCAGAAAGCTGAGCCCTAGCATGAGACCACTCATAATACTGAGCTGAGGCTACATTGTTGCATCTCCCAAGAATAGTCATCCCTTTGGTCTGGACATTGTCCCAAGCCCAGGATGCTTGCCTGACAATAGCCAGATTAGGCTTAACCTCACAATAAAGGGTCTCAGTTAGATCTTGCACTCTAGGAGGGTGGACCAATGCATAGCCCAATTGTCTTTTGAATAGCAGAGGGTTGTAGTTGATGCAACCTTTCACTCCTATCAGAGGTACATTGGGGAACTGCCCACAACTAGTAATGATGTCTCTGCCCTTAGTGCTCTGGGTGCACCACCTGATGTCATCTGAGGTTAAAGCAACAAGTCTCCTAGCCCAATTCTTCTGTTGGTGAGGATTCAAGAATGCATCAGTCTTGGGCAAGTGTTTGAGCAGCCAGGTATGGAACAGGGGAGCACAGCATCTCACCAATCTTCCTCTTTGCTTTTCATTCCTTTGGTGAACAGAGTAGTAGAAATCTCCCAGTAAGGTGGGTACTGGGTTCCTCAGGATGAAAAGATGGATTGCATTCTTGCTAATGAACTTAGGCTCATCTGCAAATAATATAACCCCATATATGCTGAGGGCTAATAATGCACAGACTGCCTTCCATTCCCCCAAGGAGGCCTTTAGGATAGCCTGAGAGATCAAGAAATCCAAGTGTAGTACAGAGATTCCAGCCTTTGCTGTCATGTTCTGCTCAAGCAGTATGGGTTCCAGATACAGTGCCTTTGCCACCTCTTCATTACTGGGAAAAGCCATCTCAGGGTTGAAGGGGACACCACCCCTGATAGGTACACCAATCAGTGATGAATACTCTTCCAACAAGGGTCCCAACTGAAAATTCTGGAAGGTGAAGCACCTCAGAGGGGGATCATAGAACTGCAGGCAAGTATGAATCAAGCTCCTCTGGGAAGGGTCCAAATCCATAACCACATCAAGGATGCCTCCATAATGTTCTCTGAATAGTGGTATATGGTCTGGAGTAATAAGGGCCTGGACCTTCCTGATGCCAGTCAACTCAGGCTCAAAGAAATGGTATGAGATATTGCTCTTCTTGGGTGCCATGTCTGCTGATGAAGAGCTGAGACAGATGTTGATGATGGAGATTAACACTAAAGATGAACCACTGATAGGCTGATACTGGTGATGCAGGTGACTGAAGCAGGTAGCTGATGAAGGTAGCTGAAGCAGATAGCTGGTGAGCAAGGGCCTATGCAGATGAAGGGGTCAAAACCAAGCCAAATGTAGTATGGATACCCTAAAAAACAAATAAACACATGTTAAATGATGCAATGATGATGTATGCAAATGATATGCAAGGGTTTGTGATCAAGCTGGATCTGATTACTGCCTTGATGTAAGTCCATGTATGTCTAAGAAGTCCAGATGGAGGTTCATAAGTCCAGTAACCAAGGTGGGGGACTCAAATAAAGAGTCACATATCCAGGGTTCAATCACAAGAACTGTCCAAAGTGAAGCATTCTCAAACACAATAAGTATCAGGGTATGATGTGGCCAATGGTTCTTGCAAACTTGTAAACAGCCCAACCCCCCTCACAGGTGGTGTTCTAAAACAAGGATCCTCGGACTTGGATCAGTTATGAGAAGTGTAAACACTTCTAACCCAGAGGTACAGTGTTTACAATAACCATAAAAGATCCTCCTCTAATTCACCTCAGTTTCTGAAGGTCATAGTAAAGGTCATCCAGACTTAGCAGGCTTCCCAGATAGCCCTAGCACTACAGGAGATCTGTAGCACAGAGTTCTCAAGAAGAAACCCATATCTGAACCGTGTTTCATATTCCCGCACCAGACCGAAATGGAATAGGAAAGAATATGAGCCACTCTAGCCTAGGTGTCACTCAGGTCCCAAGTATAGGACCTTAAACTCTCAATAGAACACCCACCCACCAAAGCAACAAAACCAGATCCAGCCAGAACAGTATGACAGTATGATGTATATAAAGCTGTAAAGAAAGCAATAAATAACTGTACATAAAGCAGTAAATAAAGCAAATATACAAACACAAATAGCACATAACACCCCAGTAAACACAAATCAAACAAGCGCTAGGAGGAACCCACAAAAAAGAACCAGAAGCCCTGGTTACAGTATAAGGGTCCCCAGCAGAGTCGCCAAGCTGTCGCTCCCAATAAATGAGACTAACTCAAATAAGGTACAGACGCGAACGGTCGGCGAAAAGGAGAGATGAGAACACACAGGAGTGAACTCAAAAGAAAAGAAAGAGTCGCCAGCTAGGCATTTTTATCCCGAAGGAAAAGGTAATGTTGCATAAACCTAAGAAAGATATGGATAAGACGGTTGCGAACCAGAGAGACTGAGAAAGGGGGTTGGTTACAACCTGGGAAGGTATTAGCACCCAGATTGTCCACCGTACTCGACGGGATCCACGCTTAAAAGATTTGTGTTTTAATGGGGTAGTGTCAGTGCAATTTGTGTATAAAGAGCAGGGAAAGGATGTACAGGTGTCAGTGTAAAAGAAGTGTAAAGTGAAGTATGTGAAGTGTCAGTGTAAGAAATGAATGGAATGCTCAAGAACATGAGGCTAAAAGAATGATGCTGGAAAGAGGGGGAATATACAGAGACTTTTGTTCGATAATAATTAAGTTATGCCTACGTATCCTCCCGTGCAATGAGGAAGTCAGAACACCGTAGTTCGACCTAAAGAGACTGAAAGGTGAATTGACTTGTGAATTGCTTACTTGTCTATGCTCAAGCGTATGACCTGTCTGGCTCAGGTCCAAACTGTCTTGCATTAGACGGAAGAAGCAAGTTCTCGTTTGTGAGTGAATGAGGTGAGAAAAGAATCCCGGAGGAGACGATTATTGTTTATTTTTGGGTTTTCAGTCTTTTATTGCTTTTGAAAGTTTGTCATAAGAAAATGAGCTTAAGCCTAAACCAAGGGTTAGTAAACTCATCACATCTTCCCTCTGATTAGGGGTAATGAGAATGCCTTGAGTGTGAAGTCAGCTTCTCACACTTAAACACCTTTGATGTATGATTAAGATCATTAACCTACTTGTGATTATTTAGATGTTTTTGGTGTTTTTGTTTAGTGTTAAGTAATGAGATTAAGCCATAATCAGGGATTAAACAAACTCATTACACCATCCTAATAGAAGGATAATAGATGAGGATGTTTAAGCTGAGGAAAGCTCCTCAACTTAATCCATGATTAGGGATTAAACTCATGACAAAACAAAACCTTTATTAGGTGGATTTTAGTTAATGATTAGATGATGAAGTGAGTTTTAGGGTTTGTAAGACAACTTGAGAGGGACTTGTCCATTAACACTAGGGTTAGTCCTTCTTAACCAATTAAGGAAGAAATAGAACCCTAATGCAAGGCCCAAGTTACAAGCTTGATGTCTTGATGGTTATTAAATGAATTGATTAAAGGAGTTAAATACATTAAGGGTTTAACACTTAGGATTAAAGTTATACACTCCATCCTAATAGAAGGATGCAGGCATAAGCTTAATCACAAAGCCTTAAAGCCTTTAGGGTTTAGTCCCTGATTATGAGATGAGAAAAGAAGACTCAAAGAGACACAAAGGTAAAATCTAAATGGGGGACTAATCAAAACACTAATTATTGTCATGCTTGGTTGTTCCTAAGGTTTGTGAGGTTTTCAAGAAAGATCTTCAGAGAAACCACCAGGAAGCAGATGAAAGGCGCAAAGAGAAGCAAAGTAACTTGCTTCATTCAAGAAGACAAGTCACTTGAAGAAAGAAAGTAAGAAGAAGAAGGATGAGCAAGCTCAATCTCAAACACAAGATAAAATGCAGCAATGATGCATAAGAGAGATGAAAAGAGATTGTGAGAAGTGAAGGCAAATTCACTTCTCAAAGCAACTTACCACCTGAAAAGTTAGTGAAAGAAATGCAATGCAATGCAAAATGAGATGAAGTGACATGATGCAAACCAAAACCAGAAGCATGTGTGTGATTTTAATGATGCTATGAGATGATGCAAGCATGAAACAAGGCATGAGGATGATCATACAAACATATGGATGCAAGGGAAGCATGCTTAGAACCATGAACATACATGAAAAGTTATGAAATGCAAATGACATACAACATGGCAAATGAAAGATGCAATGATCAAATATGATTCTCACATGTCCTAAGATGTATTATGAATCAAATGGATGCACAAAATATCATGGCAAGTCATGGTATGCAAACAAATGGAAGATGGATGCAAATGAAAGCCCAAATTAGGGTTTATGATCAATGCACAAAACAAAAATCAAAACCAGAAGCAAACATCATGATAAAAAATTGAAAATGCATTCAAAGGAACCCTAAACCTATACAAACTCACTGCCCAAAGGAGAGGTCCCAATTCTTAACCTAGTGAGGGTTATGAATTTCTTAAGATTTCTAGGGTTTTAAGGCACCTTGTCAAGAAAAATGTCAAACAAATTGAAAATGCAAGATCAAATCAAGCCAATTTAGTCCTATAAACTACATGCTATACAAGATGCAATGCAAAAAGAATCAAAGTCCAACTCTTAAAGGCTAGGTAGAAATGAATTTTTGAAGATTTGGATCAAAATAATGTCTTGAAATGAAATTAATTCCATGGAAAATTGTAAAAAGACATCAAGATCAAAAAAGAAATTTGGTTTAAGGGTTGGACAATGTTTCTAAATGATTTTAAATGTTTCATGATTTTTTTTGTGATTTTTAAATACCTAAAAGTATTTTTAATTAATTAATTCTCATTAATTAATTAAAAATAATCTTTTAAATGATTTAAAAATATTTTCTAATGCAAAAAATAAAAATAAAAATGTTTTTGGTTTCTGAAAATTAATAAAAGCTTGAATAAAAATTTTCAGAATTTTTCAATGATTTTTACTATTTTAAATAAAATGTAGAAAACAAATGAAATAAAAAAAGAAATAAAATGGATTAAATGAAAAGTATGCGCATCCAGTGGCCAGGATTCAAACTCAGGAAGGAGGGAAAGACTGCGCGCGTGATCCAGTGGCTGACATTCAAACTGGCTAATATTGATTAATTAATTTAATTAAGTGAGATTAGGGCTAAGTGGAAAATCTGGACCACACACGCGCGCGGGAAGTTGACTAAGTCAAACAGATCAACGCTCCACATTCAAACTCTCATAATTACACAGATTAACCCTAATTAATTTCAGGTGGCCGGAGAAGACTTCCGGTCGTCTTCTCTGGCCAGACCCTCACCTGAAAGTTGCTAACTTTCTCAAAACACCATGAAAATGAAATCTAATTGCCCAGAATCCATCCCCATTCAACACTGAATCAAAACCCCCAAACAAAAATCATTTTTCATCCAGTAATCATGCAAATCGAAGCAAAACACATTTAGGGCAGAAAAGTTTCAGAGCAATCATACATCCTGGTTTCTCAACCATTTTCAAAAATAATCATATCCCCATGATCAGGGGAGTGCATAGAATCATTTAGGAACTTAAAATGGAGTTTCTGGAAAAAAGTTTGAGATGGCTACCTGAGATGGAAACTTCTGGTCCTGAGCTTTCTGGCCTTTCCTTTGCTGCAAGTCCACTCCTTTGAACCCTCTGATGATGAAATGAAGCTTAGAAAGCTTTGAGGATGGCTGGTTTGAGAGATGGCAGAAGTTCTGTTCAAGGGAGGGTGGTGATCGTGTTTTTGTTTCAGTGGCTTTCAGGCTGTTTTAAGGGTTGGTTTGTGATCAGTGAAGCATGTTGAGATTGTTTGTGAAGTTTGTTTGTGTGTTTGCAGCTTGTGGAGAGTGTTTCGAATGAAAATGCAAGTTGGAGAGATTTTGATAACTATGGCTTGTTGTGTGTTTTAGCTTGAAGTGAGTGGTGTGTTATGCTGGCTTTGGTCCATGTATCAAAAGGTGATAGGTCAGAGAGTTGTTGGTGGCCTATGGTGATTGGTATGGGTCTTTGGCCAAAATGTCAACTTGATTTGTACTTGAGGTATGGGCAATGGTACAACTTGCTTTTTGGCTTGCTTTGGCTCAGCTTGAATCAAGGAATGCTATGGAAAAAGTCTAGAGGCAATGCAGCAAATGGTTTGTAACTTGTGATAGGTTTTGCAAGTTGGTTCATGTTTGCCCCCTTTGACATTTCTTGCTCCATAAGTCATAAAAATGAGTGATCCTTTGATGCAATCTGACTTTTAGGTCTTGGTACATGCTTGTATGAAGATTAGAAGTCCATTTGATAGCACAATTTGCCTTGGCAAGTGATTTTGCAACTTTGCCTCTTTGGTAGAAAACTTGAAATTATGTGATTTTTCCCAACTTTGACAAACCATAACTTTTGATCCAAAATGAATTAAGTCAAGTTCTTGTACTTTTTGAAAAGGGAATGATCCATTCTACAACTTTCATGACCAAAGTTTTTTCATTTGAAGCATTTTTGAATCAAAAAGCAAAGGTTGAAAAAGTTTCCCAAAATGGCAATTTCCTTTATAAGTCAACTTTCCCAAAAAGTCAACTTTGCAAATGACTTGAGATTCTTCAATTTTGTGAACTTCCAACATCTTCTATGATCAAACAAAGATCATACACAATCAAAATGATGAAGAACACCCTTTGGTTGGGTCATTGGGGGTCCTAGATGCCCTGATTTTGCACTGACTTGTTCAAAAAGTCAACTCTTGATCAGATGACTTCCCCATGGAATTTCTTCATGAAAATTGATATGCATGCTCCCTATACCATATAGAGACCAATGGAAACAAGAATTACCAAAATTTTTGGAGTTATGGCCTCTGAAACCAAAACCCTAATTCTAGGTCATCTGTGCAGTCAAACCTGGCTCTGCTTCCATACCATTCTCAGTTTTTGTGATTCTTTGACATTCTTGACTTTGAGAGGATATAATATGATGCTTGAACATACATGGACCCCTTTTGAAGTGATTTATGACCTTTGGAGTGGCTATGGAGGCTCTTGGATTGCTCAGATCACAGACCCTAGATGCAGATGACTTTGAAACAATGCAGTGAATCAAAAATGGTATGAGATGCTATGATTGGATTTATGCATATGAGGAGATCACAAGCCATGGTGTGAATGGGTGAGGGCAAATTTGGGGTGTTTACATCGACCCTGAGGTTTTATTAATCAGTATATTAGAGATATTTTCGATAACTCTAATAATTGATCAATTGGTGTTGGATGACAAAATATCAATTGAAAATATTTTATATCATTGGATTATATTATATATATATATATGTGTGTGTGTGTGTGTGTGTGTGTGTATATATATATATATATATATATATATATATATATATATATATATATATATATATATATATATATATATATATATATATATATATATATATATATATATATATATTTGAAAAGAAAAGAAAACTTAGTAAGAAAAGGAATAAGAGAAATAAGAGAGAAAGAAGAAGGAAGAAACCCTAAGAAGGGGGAATGCTTGGATCATCAACATTTCTTCATCAATCTTAATTAAACTCCTCTTCATTGATTAGAGGTGGGTTATAGTTAGATACTTTTGTTCTAGAGGTTTGATTTCTAGAAGTTAGGGCAAATGTGAGAAAATGATGATTTTGTTAATCGATGAAATCTAACTGTTAAAATGCTGAAATAATCGGGTAGTATAGTCGAGTTGCATGTATGTTGAACCTAATATGATTGTTTGGATGATCCATTGTGTTTTTGTTGATTTTGGATGGGTTTTATATGAGAAAAACACACATTTTCAGCTTCTGGTACAACAGTAACTGGTTACCCATCTAATAGTAATTGGCTACCCTTTGAAAAACTAGGTTTTTACGCATATTTTACATTGGTAATCGGTTACCCTCTTGGTAGTAACCGGTTACCACTGTTGTGTTTTGAAAAATAATATTTCTTATAAAATTCATAACTTCTTACTCGAGTTTCCGATTGAGGCAAACTTTATATCATTGGAAAGCCATGACAATGTAATATCCAATGGTGAGAGAAAATATTACTTTTGATGTGAAAATAATTTATTTATTTTATGTAGATTAAAATACCGATTTTATAAGTGTAATTCGTGAACAATAAAACATGCAATTTAAGGTATTATGAAGGAACCTTATTATGACATGATTATGAGTCCTAGAGATATATCTAGGGAATGGTAGAACCTAGTGGTGACTAGGGATTTGATATGACTAGATGTCGATGCTCGGACATTCGATGATTAGAAAAGTATCTTTGTCGGGTAATGGTCTAGTTGTGAATGAGACACTATATGGAACATGTGTGTGAACCCGTTTGGGTCTTTTATTTGTGGAAAAGGTTAACAGACCTTAGGAATGTCGTACGAATTCCCATTTGAATGAAATAACGTAATCGAAACTCTTTTTCCCTGAGATGCCGTTTCATGAGCCAGGGCTCCTCTAGAATGTATGCATGAATTACTTGGCAGGTTTGATTCTCGCGTTTAGTACGAATGGAACATATTGCATATGTAGAGACCTGAGATGGTTAAAAGGCCATGTGAATTGACGATTCAAGGTTAACAAGCATAGGATCTGAAACCATTTTGTATGCCAAGTAAGTTACAAGGATCCATGACTCGGGCCAACTTCTAGACGTATAAGAGGATGGGAATATGGGATACTTTTGTGGTTGTTGGATTAGTGATACTTTCGAGTTGTTTAACTCAAGACATATTTCCATATGAGTGTGAGATTATGAACTTAAGGTCTAGGTTTTCCCCCCGACTTGAGTAGGAATTTACTGAACCTTGTAGAGACGAGAGAATCCATAAGATAGGGAACTCACTAAGATGTTGATATCTCACCCCACTACTGTTGTTCCTTTTTAGGTTTCTTTTGTAGGTTTGGTTTACAAGTGGAGCTATGCTCAGATGTTTCAAGAGAAGCATAGATTTAGTTTCCGCAATGTATTTATCTTTTGTACAATGATGGATATTGTATCGTTCTTAGTATTTTTATTTTAGTATGATTTCCATGTCTTGTACCATAGTTTATATTATGTTTTAGTATTGGTCAAGAATATGAATTATGCTATTAGTCACTTATGATGGTGTTAATATCAAATGAACTCTTGTATAATGATATTCTAGGTATTTATTATACGGGGTGTTACAAGAGCACTTTCTTCTACTCAATTCAAGCCTCTATTATGGATTACATGCATGGTGCCTATGAAAAAACATCATTCAAACATAAGGGGTGAGAAATCACAAACATATAAAGAATTTCATAATTAAAAGTAAGCACACCAATAACACATACAAGTCACCCAATCCACAACTCACACCTCACACAACTCCAAACATATAATAATGCAACATATATGCAAATGTAATGAGACTCTATCACGACTCAATGCATGTGGTACCAAATTGAAAACTCTCAGGTTCACTCGTTCTAATCTCCACCCAGGATCAAAACACACCTAAATCGTTACTGTCACCGTATGTAACACTTCACTAATTTCATCACCATAGGAATTAGCTACTCGCACCCAACCATCACCATAAGATTGAGACTCACCAAAATGGACCACCGTCCAACACCATGATGCATGCAACATAATATTCATGCAATAACAACAACATGCACAATGATATTCACCTTAACCAATGTATCACGTCACTACTGGACACCACACCAAACACATGTTATAATCATTCAACAACAACAATGAAATAATATAGTAAGCACAACATCACATTCAAGCACAAACTACACCACGACATAAACACTACATGTCCACTAACACCATCACACAATAATTAAGTCAATTCTAGGTATTGGAATCATTTTTAAAATAAAGTTCATTGCATTAGCTTCCTAGAGCTTTGAACATGACTCGAATCAGACACCAGGAACTCAAGATATGAATTTTCGAAGTTTTACAAAATTTGCTCCTAGTGTATACCAATTACACTGTGAGTATAATCACTTTTCAGCTGCTTATCAGTGTGAAAATCACATTTTATCTCATCTCAAAACCCTCTTTTCATATAAGACATTTATCACATTATTTTA